>CM052900.1:29041565-29161565 GCA_028534135.1 Potos flavus
TTATTGACCTCTGACTTAGACGATACAGATTTTCATCTCACTTAACAAGAATACTAGAGGTAGATGATTGACATCCCATTATGTCTCATTGGCCAGAACTGAGTCACATGACCACTCCTAGCTGCAAGGGAGTCTGGGAATCAAGTATTTAGCAAAAAAGAACAGAATACATGATCAGCCTAGAGTAAGCGTGAGCTGGGCCCTTTGTCATCAGACAAAATCAAGGTTCTGTGGGGAGAGGAGAGACTGTTGGACAACAAACTATCCTTTTCCATGGCTTTATAACTAAAGTTGGAATAAAAATTAAAAAAAAAAAGACTTAATTTTCTAAACACCAAATTCAGCTGAAAAATTCTATGAACTAAGTTAGCTATTTCACATTGGAATCCAAACTACAAACGTTCTAAAACGAAACCAAAATACCAAAGTAATCTTTGTGTCAACATTTCATTCAACTTAAGTCTCTGCCGATCACACTAAGTTCCATGGAGCATTTTGGTTTCAGGTAACCAAAGCTCCCTGGGACTCTCTACTTTTAGTATAGTTGCGATCAAGAGATAATAGAAACCAAGGTCCTCTGAAAAACATGAAGTGCTAAACCAAATTCTAGGTTAAAGAAATGGGCCGTCAGATTCACCTTGAATATGAAACATCTTTAGGGAAATGGTAGGATGGTTTGCAGTCACTTGGAGAGATGCAGATAGATCTTGGCAGTGAAACCGCCTACCCTTGCCCAGAATGCTAAATGCAGTAGTTAAATTTTATTATGGTCTTTTAATCTAGTCTGTACCAAATGAGTTTAAGCCGCTATAGAGAGGGCAATAAACATTGTTTTAAAGGATTCCTAGTAAGGTCTTATTTCCTTTGGAGTATGGGTTTATTGATACATACCCAAGAGCTACTTTTGGAAAAGGCAGAAATGTGGCTTGTGTGCCTTGGCAAATACAAATGAGGCCTGGGACCCCAATATTTTCTAGACTCTTTAAACAATAGCTCACTCCCTTTATATTGAATAAACCTTACCTGGTTTATAGCCTAGTCTTAACCTACATATCTGTGCACATTGTACGGAATATGGAATCGGTCCTCATCTTGTGGGGCATTATTAAACACCCCTCCACACTCTATCAACTCAGTGTATGTTGTTTAACTATTTCATACCCTGGTTTTGTGTAGGTTATAGATATGCACAGATAAACAGGGTTAGTTTTTAGCTAAACCAGGAAATCAAAATTTGTTTTTGAACATAAATCCCGCCTCTTTTACTCTTTTTCTTATTGGTAGCAGTGCCTTCCTTCTCTTCTACCTCCTTTCGCTCCCCTTACATAAATTAAATTCTGGTCAAGCTCTACAGTCCTTCAAGACTTTGAGATGCTACCCATATGTAGCCATTCCCCCTCTAATTCTACTTTCTATGTCCTATCCTCCAAGAGTCTGCTTTGACTACCATCCCAACCTGGGTTTTCTCTCTTTCCTTTCTCCTCCTCTCCATCACCCCCCTCCCTTCAGTGCCAGTGACAATCCTTGATCATAAATTTATACGAAGGGCATGTAACCTCAAGCTTTAAGCTTTATTTGTCTCAAACTTTAGTAGGGCCAAAAGAGAAAAGTACAAGCCAAGGATTGAGAACAGGACAAAGGAGAAAGAGGATTAGTGGGAAAAGAGCAAGCGGGGAAGTCGTAGGGAAACTTAAAATGGCACGTGGAGTGAAGATCCTGGAAAAAGGAAACCCCAGCTTTTGTGTAGCAAGATGTCTAACGTGGGTCTTGGCACTGACAACGATGAGCCAACAAGAAGCTGCAGGCGATACTGAGAGCAACCATCCGTCTTAAAAGTGAGTGATTAAAGGAGCCAGAAAAATAAAAATGTGACGAAAAATAGTTTTTTTTTAGTTCGGTAAGAGCCATAAGGTGCTAATATACCCTTTCAAACAGGTCACTATTTATGCCTAGTAATAGGTCTCTCAATAATTATGCATACAGTTAAATGTAAGAACGACTATCCTCGGTTGATTTGATTACGATAATAAGCACTTTTTGTTATTTGTTGCTTGTAAAACATGAGCTGCTTACAAAGGAATAGGAAAAAATAGGAGGGAAATTTTTAAGAGGGGAAAAAATTAGGAAATATAATGATTCTCTGTCCTTTTAAAAATTTACTCTAAGTATATCCATGTAATTAAGAAAATGTATGGCTACTTGCTAATTGCATCTTACACAAATTTATGGAAATTAAAGATGAAATCTAAATTCTTAAAAGCGTGCTATTGGAGAGCAGAGTTCAAAATCTGCTTAGTGGTGTGTGGAGGGAAGAAAGACAAGATCTCTTCAGTTGAGAGACTTCTTTATTTCTGGATTCTTTAGGCTTTTTTGCTGAGTAGCTGCTTGAAAAAGATGATCTCAGAAAAGATGGTAAAGCTAGCTGCAGAGAATCCAGAAATGGTAAGTGCTCTTATCTGTGTGTCTTTTTCACTTTAAGTTCCCACCGTCAGCTGACATTAACCTACAGGGATGAATTCTGATCCTCTGGGGAAGAACCCAATCTCCCAGAAGTGAGCTCCTCTGCCTTCTCTAAAGAGCTCAGTCTTTAGAATTCAAGCCATTTTCCCAAGAGAAGTGTCCTTACATTGCTCTGTATCCTTCTATCTCTGCTTTCCCCCAAATGGAAGATTCCAGATTTACCATAAAAACTACCTCATAAAGTCAGGATCCTGGGAGGTCTCTAACACAGCAGCGATGAACTTAAATAAGCTCTACACTCTTGTCTCTCGAAAGAACTCAGTTTCTTGAAGCTTCCACTGTGCCAAATTAAAATGCCATTAAGCAGTCGAAAGAAGCCGTAGAGTAAAAGAAGTTCTCAAGGCCATAAATTGTTCTCCGTGTAAAATTAAACTTTGCTTTTCTAGTCTGTATCTCTTCAATAAAGGCCTGGTAACTCATTGAAAGGGTTGTGGCGGGCTGCAAAAAGAGACACTGAGATTTTAAACTTTTCAACTTGCCTTGTCACCATCATAATATAAACATATCCCAAATAAGACACTACAATTGGAATTTTAAAAATGATTACAAATATTAATGCCTGGTTGACATGTATAAACTTTTTTTCCCCAGAATGTTATACTGATCTTTAAAAATGCAACAGAAACGTTTGGAAATGTTCCCTAATGTTTTCATTTAAATTGAGTCCTTTATGAACAGGATGGGTGACATCTTTCCTTGAACATTGCTCTTTACGAGACTTTACAGCTTTTTTCTGAGAAAATAGCATTTTATCCTTATTTCTCTTTCTTCTAGAACTGAAAATGTTTTCCTAGGGAAAATAAAATTTACTGCCCTTTGGTATTCAAACAATTCAAAGTGTACCATAGAGTAGCGAATCAAAGCAATGAGGGAATCATGGATGCTCTTTTTTAAAGAGTCATAAAATCTAACCTCTTAGGCAGGATGGACCCCCTTAGGCTCCAATTATTATGTATATAAAAAGAAGAAGAAAAAGTAGTTAACTGAAGTAGCCCCATTAAAAGGGAGAAGTACTCTCAAATGTGGCTGAATAAAATGTAAGCTACTTGATGCAGGAAATACTTGTACAATGAGTAGCTAAAGAGTTTGCTGAATAATAGAAGGTAGTGACCTATTTAAAGTTTAAAAAAAAAAAAAAATCAACCATACCAATCACATTCTTTAGGTTTGCCCACAAATTGAAACCTATCCTTTCCTGTGGCAGATAGTGAAATCAGCATATCAGTCAACATTGCATTGCTTAATTCAAATAATCACAAGTTTTAGTTCCACAAGCTCATTTTTTTTTTCCTTTCTTATTTTGGTTCTTGGAAAGAAAAGTTAAGACCCTTCCTCTGGAAAATCGGGTTTTTGAGGCACCTGGGTGGCTCAGTCAGTTAAGCATCCAACTCTTGATTTCGGCTCAGGTCATGATCTCAGGGTCCTGGGATCGAGCCCCATGTCACACTGGGCTCTGCACTCAGCAGTGGGAGTGGGGGGCATCTGCTTGAGATTCTCACCCTCTGACCCTCCCCCTGCTCACTCTCACTCTGTCTCTTTCTTTCTCTCTCTGAAATAAGTTAAAATTTTTTTTTTAATTAAAAAAGAAAAAAACTGGGTTTTCAAGGGGATATTGTAGGGATGGTCCACATTTCAACATGAAATTTCATCTACAAACCACTGGGTAGAATGAGAGCCTGGAAAGTGAAAAGAACAGACAGGTCAGCTCTTTGAATGTATACTGAGTTCTGTGCTTCCTCACAAAGCACAGTGGACCAGAACAAGTCATTTTGTGGAACTTAAAGTAGCCATAGAAATGTATAACTGTGACATTCGCTCATTTTCTAGGTAAACACAGAAAATCTGAACTGACATGTATCACTTATTAAAGGCTTGTATGGACTAGGATCCAGAAGTCTAATTTGCAAGGTAGAATAGATTCCAAGATTTTGAAAATGAACCCCATAAATCAGATAGTCCCTAGAAGTAGATTAAATAGTACTATTTTATCCTAGTAAGCAGAAAGGCTTTGAAAGAAGAAATGTAGTGCTAACTTAATTAACTTAGCTATAGGCATTGCTTTCAAAGATAAGACCTGAACCATTTCTGAAGAGATCGTTAAAATTTGAAGTCAAATGCACTAAAAAAAATGTAAACACACAACGAAATCATGTTACATTCTTTTAAAGGCAGTATTAACTGCAAACCAGAAGGGGACAAAATCGTAACATTCTTTTTAGAGCTGTGCTCCTACGCAAAAACCTGTAATTCAATACATTTTGTTATTATTTGCTCCTTTTAACTAGAACAGAATTTTAAGAAGTATTTTATGTGACAATAAAGTCTATGTGTTAGTAGTAGGTTTAGCTATATATAACGAAGAGCAAAACAAGACAGAAGTGTCTTAGGTAATTTCCTAGGAGGAAATCGGAGGGGCGAAGAACCATGAGAGACTGTGAACTCAGAGCAGTGGGCTGAGGGTTTTGGAGGGGAAGAGGGTGGGGGGATGGGCGAGCCTGGTGGTGGGTATTGAGGAGGGCACATATTGCATGGAGCACTGGTTGTGGTACATAAACAGTGAATCTTGTAACACTGAAAAAATAAAATAAAAGTATTTGGGGAAAAAAATGGAGAAGTTCACTAAAAAAAAAAAGGAAATGAGAAAACAAAACAAATCAACAAAAAAAAAAAACCACACAAAAAAAGAAGTGTCCTAGGTAAAATAAAAGCCTGTATCTTTCTCATCTGAAAGAAACCCAAAAGTAGGCAGCCTAGGGCTAGGATAGTGGCTCCATGATGTCATCAGAGACCTTTCTGCTCTGCCATCTTTAGTGTGTGGCTTTTACCTCGTGTTGAATATGGCTGCTGGAGTTCCAGTCATTGCATCCACATCCTAGGCAGAAGTATGAATGAAAAGTAGGAATGGCTCATCTCTCTTCTTTAAGAAGGGGTCCTTAAAGTCCCACAGAATTTCGGCTTACAGCTCACTGGCCAAGAGTTAGTCACACCATAGGCCTATACCTGCCTGCAAGAGAGTCTGGTAAATGTAGTCTTTTTACAGGGTATGTTGTTTCTCCAAATAAATTTGGGTGGCATTACTAAGAAAGAAGGGCAGAATGGAAAATAGAGTAGACTACCAGCAATCTCTGCCATTGAAAGAAATCTAAAAGACATTAAGAAAAGAAAGTAGTTATATTTTATGCAATAGATGTGTTCCTAATGAATTTCTGAAAGTGTATCATTATTATTATCTTGTATATTGAACCATAATCTGAATATATGCGAGATATCAGGAATAAGATGGTAACCAGTTTTCTGAATTGAAAAACAACTTACATTTTTTAATACTCCATACCTAGTTTCTTTTACTAGTTTGTATATTTTTTCCTTAGGTTTACTAAAAAGTGGTTCTGAATCTCTAAATTGGTTTTCTGGAAAATGGCAAAGAACCAAATAGCTTTCTGATTCTGGCTTGCCTCATACCTCTTACCCCCAGTGCCAACTACCATCAGCATGTCTTTTTCTCTCCACTCCTTTTTCATCTGGGGCAAGATCAGACAATGTTAAAGGCCACTGGGCTCATAGATCATGCTTTGAAGCGTGTTTCTGTCACATGTGAGGAGGGGAACAGCAAGGGCAGTGTTATCTGATGTCCCAGGAATGTCAGACTTCGAAGAGTTGGCACCGTCTAGAAAACGGAAAAGTACAGGTACATCACAGCCCACTTGAGAATGGTCTGAGCATAGCAGGTGGACAGAATTTTAGAGAGCCAAGGGGAAATTACCCCGTGAGAGTAAGTAGTTATTAAAAAAAACTACCTCTTGATGAAGAAGAGTGTATAGGAATACTGTGTTATTAAAAAAGGATTTGCTCTCTTCCCGCCCCCAACTTTATTCCCACGCCTAGTAAATAAAATATTTAAAGCTCTTATTCGAGTAAGACAAGGAAACAGATATCAGAAATAGCTTAACATTCGTAGTGGGTTCTGTTTTATTTATTTCGACATAGGGAGGGGAGGAAGGGGAAGGAGAAAGGACAGAGAAACATTCTGAGCTGTTTTTGCCGACTTCTGTATTTCATTGCACAAGGCTACTGACGAGCGATAACATAATATTGTAAGCAATAATAATACTATACCAAAACATGTAAAACGACAAAGCATTAATTTCTCATTTACCAAGACTTAATAACTGATTTTTTAAAGATTTTATTTATTTATTTATTTATTTATTTATTTGAGAGAGAGAGTGTGAGTGGGGAATGGGGCAGAGGCGGAGGGAGAGGAAAAGGGAGAGAATCTCAAGCAGCCATTGCGCTAAGCAAGGAGCTGATGGGGGACTTGATCTCACCACCCTGAGATCATGACCTGAGCTGAAATCAAGAGTCAGACGCTTAACAGACTCAGCCGCCCAGGCATCCCTAGTAACTGATTTTTTTTTTAAATTATTAAGCTAGGCTTCAAATATATGAACATATCTATTAATACCAACCTAAAGGAAGTCCTTTGCATCCTTCAAAGCAATCTGTTTTATAACAATATTAACTGTAATTAAAAGACAGTGCTCTTTTGTGGTGTCATGTTATTTATCCCACTTATTTTGAAATGTTCTTCCTCCTTAATTTCTCATGAAGAATACGCAGTAATAAACAATTCACACCTCATTCTTTTTTTTTTTCACACCTCATTCTTGCATTTACAAATGCCTGTATTTACCGTGCAGTGGTTGGAAATCCAAGGATCCAGAGTCAAGGAGTTTATTTGTTGGAGAGAAGCAATAGAGTGATATGTTAAGACCTGCACATAACGCTAGTTGCTAAGAAGAGTGTTCTTTTCTTCCAAGAAGAGTCTAAGAGCTCTTTCTCTTGAGCCCTCTCTAGGTCATGTTTCCTGGCTGTGCCAGACACTGCTTGCCTTTCCCAGTCCCTGTCCACTCTCCTCCACCCTGCTCTGTGCTCTGGAGACTCATCTCTGTGTGCTGCCATCTTGCTCTTGGGCCTCCCACTGGGGTCACCCAGGGGAAAACCCAGCCAGACTGGATGGAGCATGGAAGAAAAGTGAGACTGTGGGATTTATTTCTCCAGTTCTGTCCCCGCCGGGTCTCTGTGGTCAGCACAACCTTCTGCTGAGGGCCAAGCTCCTGGAGATGGCCTCTCCTCCCCGCAGCTCTCGCTCCCCTCATTCCAGTACCAGCTGCTACCCATGCCCAGTCAGGCCTAGGAGTGGAAAAAATTACCCTCCAGCCCCTCACAGCTAGCCCCTGGGGGCTCCAGCATCCCTTCGCTGACTCACTTTAATCCTGGCCGCACCTCCATTAAATAGTTCCTTTTTAAAAAATGCTCCTCAGGAGCGTGCCATCTGTTTTCTGCCGGGACCCTGACTGTTATATTAGGTTTACCTTATGTGCGGGAGGTATATTCAAGTGTCTTGAACTTCCGTTTGATCTTCACTTGATTCATGGTGCCTTTTGATTAATCAAAGCCCCATTTGGCTTTGATTCAGCATATGGATTGGGCCTCTGTGGATTATTTCAGGATTTAGGAGTTCATTTCATGTGAAGTCCTTTTAGGAGCTGTGTTAAATCACAAAATCTATAGGCAACCACCAGTGTTAAACATGAAGCTTCACTTCACTTTCAGGGGCTCAATTTCTGCCACGTTTGTACATTTGCAAATGAAGGGGGAATGTGTGGATGGGAAGCAGGTGTGCCTGCTGACTGGCAGCCTTCGAAACCATTAAGAGGATTATTGTGGGAGGGGAAATGTGCTAGTTAAATAGATTATTTGTGTGCTTGCTTCTCCAGGCTGTGCTGACTGACATTTTACTAATCTATTTAGCAGATTGAAGTTCCAGAACAAGGCAAACGTAAAAAACACCGCGTTCAACAAAGCCAGGTCTGTGAGTAAAATGATGTAATTCAGACATTATAATTTTGATAAATCTGTCCTTTTTCCCCTGTAAGTAACCAAAGTCATTCATTCCGCTTTTAAGAATAAGCCAGAATTTTCTTTCTCAGAAGCTCCTCCACGTAGGATTGTGCCAATTGGAGGACCATCACAGAAGGATAGTATTTTTACTGTAGTACCTGTCAGGGCGGGGAGACACGCTCTCCTGAATTTTTACATAGAAAATCTCCAAGAAGAACATAAAATTCTTTAGTGATTTTCTCCTACACTCCATGCATTTTTTTTTTACATCCTCCTTCTGGTTTACATTTTCGTTTCATGAATTCTCTGCAATGTACTCTGTAGAAAGCAACCTTTATGTTTATTAAATACTGTTTGGAGCATTTAGGTCTGTTGGGCAGATAACAATAACAGTAGATATCATACTAGAAAGCATGAGTAGGCACTTATTGCCAGGCACTGTTCTAAGCAATTTTATGTGGATTACCACAGTCATTCTCACCAAAGTCCTATAAATCACTGGAGGAAACAGGCACAGAGAGGTTAGGTGACTTGCCCATGTTGCATGGTAATCAATGGGGGAGGAAGCAAGACGGTCTGACTCTAGATCTGTGCCCTTAACTAACTCTTCCTTTCTATGTTTAAATCCTAGTGTACGTAAGTGAAATAAAGGGGGAACTCCAACTAGCATTTGAATGGAATTTATTATGGGTCCACTCCTGTTACACAGTCTGCTGTGTATATAAATGTACTAAGTATATAAGGACAGTACTTATGAAAATATAAGTCCTCTCTTGAGTGACTAAGCTCCATAAAAAAAAAATTAAAAACAGACTAAATGCAAAGCTTACTCTCATAATACCAGCTTTTCTGGCTGCTTAGATCAGAGACAAGAGATAAGAACTCACCACAGACTGGTAGATGTGTCCTCAGGCAGATCAAAAAACCAAATGTTTAAGGGACTCCTGAGGTGCTTATTAAAATGTAAATTCCTGGGCCCCAGTCCAAAAGATTGACTTAGCAGATCAGCAAGTATAGCAAGCGCCCCAATGGGGAACAGTGCACCAAGCTTCAATTTCTTTACCTGTAAAGTGCAGGTAGTAATCACTCCATCACTCAAATTCATCAGCAGCATAGTGATTAGCACAGAGCTGTGGTTCTCAACCTTGGCTGCACGGTAGAATAACCCGGGGCACTCTCAAAACAAATCATGGCTGGGCCCCACCCTCAAAGACTCTGACTTAATTGGTCTAGGGGCCTGGCAACAGAATTTTTTAAAAGCTCCTCAGGTGATCTAATATACAGCCAGGATTGGAGCTATTATCCTAGGACAGTGGTTCTCAAAGTGTGGTCCCCAGAGCAACATCAGCATACCTGGGGAACTTACTAGAAATTTAAATTCTCAGGCCCCAAACCTATTTCATCAGAAACCCCAGGGATGGGGGCTAGTAAACCCCAGGGATGGGGGCTAGTGTTTAGCAAGCCCTCCAGATGAGTCTGATGAATGTCAAATTTTGAAAGCCCTGTTCTAGAACAATAAATAACACATAGCACAACTATGATCAACATTGAAACTAATTCAGATGTCCTCCCAGATGAGCAGCAATGCGAAAATAGGCCAACCTCCCTCATGCTCTAAGCAGGGCCAGCATGTCAGAAGTTGTCCAAGTGTATTGAATTCCAACTTATTTAGGAAACCTTTATATAGAGCTTATCCTGAGCCAAGCACTGTTATAATTGCATTCCACATATAACTCATTTAATCCCCATAACAACCCAGCTATTATTATTATCCTTGGTTTATAGCCAAAGGAACTGAAAACACAGAAAGGTTAAGTAACTTGCTCAAGGTCACACAGCAAGTAAACGACAGAGCCAGTATTGGAATTGAAGCAGTCTTTATTTGTTGTTTAACCAATAAAGTTTGCTTGTTTCTTTAACCACTTTGCCATGGGGCCTCTCTATCAAGACAAATCCCTCAAAGAAAAAAAATTTTTGGCTTATCTGCCCATTGAGGAACATTTATTTCACCAGGGACAAAGCCATGGCCTTGTCTTTGAGGTTTCATAAATACTGAAGGCCAAAAATTCACTCACTGTGGGTTTATAGCAACCATAAACTCTTACAATGTTTTAAAATATAAAACTTGTTAAAAATTTGTACTTGTGTGGGGTGTGCACTAAAGATTTGGGGTAGAGTTAAAAATGGAAAGTCGCAGAGCTTTAAGGCAGGGGGGTGTGGCGGGAGGATGAGAGGCAGCATCCAAATGTTACCTGGGGACATCCCAATGCCTGGAAAGGCCCTCTGAACAGGCCTACCTCAGCTACCAGCAGGAGGCACTCTTGGCCCTAACACAGACACCTATCCCAAAATAAAGCTTCCATGGGGGAAAAAACCACTTGAAATAACCATCTTTTAAATAAATGTAACCTTTCTGTTGCCTCTTTTATTTTAATGTTCTCGTGACTTTGTAATTATTATTGTTGTTATGGAAATTATTTCCTCACATATATTTCTGACCTCTGTTTATTTCACAACAGAAAGACTCTTTTCATTTTCTACCAAGAAAAAGCAAGATTGAGATGGCCAAAGTTGACTGTGTTTTTGGGACCATAGAGGAAGAAGACCTTTGATGAGAAATTCTCATGTTTTTAAATGTCCTCTGGGGCCTTCTCGACAGTGAAAGAGCTTGGGGATTGAAAGTGGGCTGCCCACCAGCAGTGGAAGAAATGGGACCCCTTCCCATTTTCTCTTGACATTAAGATGGACCGTATTCACCAAGGGTACTTCAGAGCTCTGTGAATGTTAAGATTAAAAAGAAATATGAACCAAAGTTATACCATTTGCTTTTAATGACTCATAAATGACAAGTGGCAAATCCAAATCAATTAGTATGAAGTTTGTTCTTTTTTTTTTTCACTCTAATAGATATTTACCTCGCTCGATGAGTCTCCTATATGTTCTGATACTACACGAATGAAAAGCTCAGCATAAAACACTATAAATGTATTTGGGGTTAAGTTCTGAAGACATGACTCATTGCCTGCGGATAATGTGGCTCTAAGAAATGGAATCGTTGAAAAAGAAATCTGGACTTCACTGATCCATCCACAGCACCGAGCAAGGAGGTGATGAAATACTAATTTGTTTCCTTACATAATCCTGAGCCTACAAATAGGGACGGACCCAAAGTAACAGGTTGCCCATTTCTCTATTTCTCCACTGATGTAATTGTATTTTATCTTTGAATATGAAATTCAGTTTAATAATCACATATGCTATTTCGAATATTTTTATTTTGGAAAGCAATGGGGGCCCTGTACTCAAAATCAGATACTCTGTAAGTCTCTTACCTTTAAAACCATGGGTATTTTTTTCACTAGATTTTTCCTTATCTAGTTTCAGTTTATCATGATAATGTAATTGTATATGGAATTAAGACTGCAGTAAGGGAGGGAATCTATGTAACGTAATTGGATAAAGTACAATATCCTAATGTTCTTTTCTCACTGGATTGTGTAACTAATTATGTAATAAATATGAAATATATTCTAGTGAATATAAAATTTACTGATGAAAATTCTGAGGATGATCTTTCTGAAGTATAGAATCTATTAAAGCCCTGTAATGTTGATAAAGCAGTGCCGCCAGCCATAATCTAGTGCCATAAAGTTTTGTATTTATATTTTAGGCAGTAGTAGGGTGTTTTTGCAGGGGCAGGGGTATTAGTAAACATCCCAAATCATCCATGGTGATGGTATTAATGGATTAGGATACATTTTCAGATTAAAATAGACGTTTATCTACTATTTTGCCAATTTAAGAATAGTTCATCAATTTCTTTTTAATTGCAAACATCTACACTGTGTAAGAGCCTATTGGAGACACTAGGAATGCAAAGAAAACTTGTATTGGGGGGTGAGAAGGTACATATACTAGATTGAACCATACCCAATTGCTGTTTTGTAGGTCAAAAATAGTTGAATGTTGTCAGTTTCATATGTTTCAACTTGATACCTGAGAGCTAATAATCCCAGACAATATGTGGTGGATGTCCAGTGTGTAGTGTGGACCTGTGTGTCAGAGGAAGCTGGGGATGGTCAGGAAGGCCCACGGGGAAGAGAGACTTTGAAGAAAGAGTAGAGCCAAGTGGAGGAGAGACGCATGTGAAAGGGTAGGATAGGCCCTAACAGGACAATGAGTGGGAAATGATGGGCAAACCCACTGTGTGCTGGCAACGTTTTAGGTTAGGGAGTAGTTAGGAGATAAATCTAAAAGAGAAGAGGGATCAGTACCTAGGCAGACACAAATGCAGCGTTTTTTTTAAAGATTTTGTTTATTTATTTATTTATTTATTTATTTATTTATTTGACACAGAGAGAGGGAAAAAGAGTGGGAGCACAAGCGGGGGAGAGGGAGAGGGGGGAAGCAGACTCCCCACTGAGCAGGAGCCCAATCTGGGATTTGATCCCAGGACCCCAAGATCATGACCTGAGCTGAAGGCAGACACTTAACTGACTGAGCCATCCAGGCGCCCCACAAATGTAGCATTCCTATAAAGTGAGCAGAGCAGTTTATCCCTTATTCGAAGATGGCAAAAACAGAAGGATTGTATTAAATAGTTTTTTTCCAAGACAGAGATCATCATCAATATCAGGAAACGAGAAGAAACAAGCGATGGCGCGCATTCCATAGTATATACCATGAAGAAGAAAGGAACTGGGGTAGTGGAGGACAAAACTCAAAACTTACTGTGCAAAATGACACATTCCTTTGCAGTTTTGTGGGAGAAGAAAGAACCATTAACCCCTTCGGGGATTACTGGGCCTATCTTCATCTAGAAGGAGTTGCAGCCTTGAATTACTTCTGCATCAAAACACTTCATCAGTGGGTGAAAAGTCTACACTGACTGCCAGAGTGGACTTCCTTGCTGCAGGCTCTGAGAGAGGCCAGAAGTGGCCCCCCATCTGTCCTGGGGGTGGTGACCTCACTCTTGTGTGGTCCTGCTGGGTGGGACCTTCCCAGCAGCCTAGCTCCTCAGCACGGGACAAGAACGAGCCAGTGCATGAACTTTGTAAAGGTGGGCAGCTACTGAAACCCGTCAGGTAACTTCTAAGTGGTGTGGGATGGCTTTGGAAATTACTAGTATGTGCCGTAGTCTATAGATTCCCTCCCTTTATACCTATACAGCTGGTCCTCAATCAGCCAAATGTCTTCCCGATGCATCTGCTCTCACCAACATCACTTCTCCCCACTTCTAGACGCATGGATGTGTTTCTATGGCTGTTCATTCTCCTAAAATTACTGGCATAAGCACCCGGCTCACAGGCCAACCCACGAGTGTGAAAAGTTCACAAAATAGAAGAAAAAAGGGCAGAGCTGATTCAATTGTGATTAGGCCCCCAGGGTCTGAGCCCCTGTGGGTCCTCTGGAGGGAATCACGTGAGGCTTTGTCTGAAGGGCTGATGGGCTCCCTCCCTAAAGCCAAGTCTCTGTCTAGGTCCATATGTGGTGAGCTTGTGGCTTACACACGTCCCCAGCTGGGCACTTGGGAAGCAAACTTTATGCTGCCTATGTAAGTGAGAAATTACCTTAAGTTTACCCTCAAAGTGACTTTGAGAAGAGCTGAGTGATCCTAATTTGTGGAAAACCTAACCAGTTCCAAGCCTCAGTGGGAAAATAATAGCCAAAGTTATCCTACACTACAACACAAAAGGGGCGCCTGGGTGGCTCAGTGGGTTAAAGCTTCTGCCTTCAGCTCAGGTCATGATCTCAGGGTCCTGGGATCAAGCCCCGCATCGGGCTCTCTGCTCAGTAGGGAGCCTCCTTCCCCCTCTCTCTCTGCCTGCCTCTCTGCCTACTTGTGATCTCTCTCTGTCTCTCTCTCTCTCTCTGTCAAATAAATAAATAAAATCTTAAAAAAAAAAAACAACACAAAAGAAAACTCAGCAACAGAGGCAACTCCTTCTCCGGGTGCTTTTTTAGTCCTCCCCCTGCAGTGCGTGGACCAAGGCTCACCGGGAGGACTGCGGTCAGGGGCCCACGTGGACTCTGGACTGAGGGAGATGGAGTACAAGGTACTTCTCTCCTTCATGAGGGTGGTCTCAATCCTGTCCTCGAGGATCCCAGAAAAAGTCAAAAAGTTAGACATATTTTGCTGGCTTTTACACTCCAAAATAAAGCATGCTGAGTTAACCTAGAAAATGTATGGCAGGAGTGCCTGGGTGGCTCAGTTGTTTGGGTGGCTGACTCTTGATTTCGGCTCAGGTCACCATCTCAGGGTCCTGAGATCAAGCCCCTCATTGGGCTCCATGCTTAGTGGGGAGTTGGCTTTAGGACTCTCTCTCCCTCTGCCCCTCCCCCCTAAAATAGAAAGTCTTTAGAAAGAAAGAAAATAAAAGAAAGAAAGAAGAGAAAGAAAGAAAGAAAAAGAAAGAAAAGAAAGAAAGAAAAAATGTATACCCAATGCCAATAATCCTTTAGAAGATGGCTTTGCAGGGATGCCTGGGTGGCTCAGTTGGTTAAGCATCTGCCTTCAGCTCAGGTCATGATCCCAGGGCCCTGGGATCAAGTCTCACATTGGGCTCTTTGCTCAGTGGGGAGCCTGCTTCTCCCTCTGCCTGTGGCTCCCTCTGCTTGTGCTCATGCTCTCTCTCTCTCTCTAATAAATTAATAAAATTTTTTTTAAAAG
The DNA here is from genome assembly GCA_028534135.1 of Potos flavus. Taxonomy (NCBI): domain Eukaryota; kingdom Metazoa; phylum Chordata; class Mammalia; order Carnivora; family Procyonidae; genus Potos; species Potos flavus. The sequence goes on from CM052900.1 coordinate 29,056,660, forward strand.
ATGGCTTTTCAGCCTTACCATTGTATTCCACCCCCTCCACTTTATTGACGTATAATTGTACTTTGCTTATAAGTTATTCTATAATAGCTATTTGTTGTATTCTTAAGAAGTCATGTGTTGAACAGTTTTCCAAATAAGAAAAATTAGATAGAGCTATGGAAAAAGTCCATGGAGGGCTTGGCTCTTCTGTCTAGCCCCGTAGCCCATTTACTTTTCTGTAGGGCAAAGTCGTTAGCTCACTAAATAGGCTTTGGTTGTGTAACATCTTGGAAGAGGTTAGACACTCCGTTGATTTAAAGGCATTGACCTTGGTGATTTTGCACGGCTCCTGCACTGACTTCTGTCCCGGAAATGTGGGAACACAGAGTTGGCTGTACTTCCTAATGGCTTTTCCATCTGTCCACAGGAGCCCTCATTCGATGGGCTCTGTGGTGCAGCCGTTGTCTGGGGTGGAGGCGCCTGGAGCAGCTGGCTGAAGCCGGGAGCATGAGCTGGCTTCTCTGTGTGCATGCGTGCTCTTATTCTCACTGAAAACTAGTCCCCACAGAATGTCTGGGGAGGTCCCCGTCTTTGTATTGCATCTAGTGTGCAGTGGAAGAGGGGATGGAAATCCATTGCATCTGGGTCCCCATCAAGGGAAGTTAGAATTTGATTTTCTGCAAAATGTTGAGGAAAACAAGTGAAATGGCAGTTATGAAACATACATGTGGCAAAGTCAACCACTTGGAGACGGGTTCTATTCAAAACTCAACTGTAGCGATTTTGCTTCGCCATTGCTGGTAGAGCTTTCCAGAGGCACCATTCCAACAAGTGCACCTGTGCGCAAAGGGAAAGCGGTGCCACGCCCCAGGACTTGTATGGTACCGTGTGAAGGGAGAAAATAGGAAGACTGTATATCAGAGGGGTTTTTTGGTTTTTGGTTTTTGGTTTTTTTCATATATTGACTGTATACATATCATAGCGGTTAAATCAAAGATTTCTTACAGGTAACTGGGTTTATATCAATTACATATGTCGGTATTAGTTTCTCTTTTGCAATTAACTATGGGTCGTTTGTGTCAAGATGTCTTTTTCCCTTGTTTTTCTTCTGTCATATCCTCTTTTCCCTTTTCATTTGTCAGAATTAAAACAGAAGTGACATGTGGGCTAAGGGTGATAATGAAGATGGGCTGAGATCTTAGTGAATTCGCCATAGAAAAAAAATCCTAAAACCTTCCTGCTGGAGTGTGGTAAGGACTTGTTACCTGGGACTTGTTAAAAAAAGTCCTGCTGGATGATAACAAAACAAACACAAAAGACAACTAACTCCATTTCTTCTTTTAATGTACCTTGTGAGCTTGGAAGATAGATACATAAAATACATTTTTGAGGTTTATAAAAAAATCATTTGTGAGTCTTTTCTGATTCTGTTTGCCTTAAAACAAATGCATAGGCTAAGAGCAATTCACATTACTTATCCACCCCCCCTCCTTTTTTTTCCCTATAAAAATGTCACAAGTTTCCTTTCTTGCTGGTCGGGAGTTTAAGTTCAAAAGATGTATTAGTCCAGTTGTATTGGCAGAAAATAGTTGTCAGAGTAGAATAGCCTTGGGCTTTCTCCTGACTGGGGTGTCACAATTTCGAAAAGGTGGAAATGAAAGCACGGACTCCGTGTTTTGAGAGGAAGAGAGCAGAACTGAGGCAAGTTCTGATAAAGCTCATTCCCTGGAGTGTGTTTCAGGACTGAAAAGGAGAGGAGATTGACTTCTGTTTGAATGATCGCCAGGAGTTTATTTTGAGACTAATATGAGAGTTAAGATCCCTCTAAGCTGAAAATGTCAGTTCAGTGCAAGCCCCCGGAGTGAGCTAAGCGCTGTTGCAGGGTTGAAGCGAATCCTTTAACACAGATTGCTGGAACCAGCTGCTTATTTTCTGGACTGAGCAGACATTCCAGAGCCCTCTGGGACCAGCATGAGCTCTTCCCTACCTTCTCCTTTGCCCACACTGAACAAACCCTGACCTAGCATGGTCCCATTAGAAGGTTAGGAAGGAAATTTGGGGCCAGAAAGGAAAGGAGAAAAGACCAGGCTAGCCTGGGCTATGAGCTTTTCCATGTTATCTCCTGTTGGTTTTCCTTGCCCGCTTCTGAAAAAAATTTATAGACCTACTGACTTCTGAGTTTCTAGTGCTTGTTTTGAAGTATAAAATAAATGATCAATATGCGGACATCATCATATCTTACACACCCTGGAGAGTTTTTATTGACTTTTTCAACGACATACAGTGTTGCCCTTTGGGAGATCGTTTCTTAGGTTCCCAACATAATCCCTATATGCCAAGTAAGATATGGCTTCCACATGTCTAAGAGCTCTTATCTCATTACTCAATGACTAATACCTGGTGGCCACAGGCCACATAACTTCTCACCAGTCGCTTTTAAAGGCTTTGCAAATCAATGCATTTGCTTACACCTTTCCAAAGTTATTTCCTTACTAATGATCAGTTCCTTAACTTTGGGAAGGGATGCTTAATCAGGGCTAAGCACTATATACATTCCCATTACATACATTAGTTAGTCTAATATATGTGTGAAAATCCGTGTGGTTCTGGCATGTGTGGATAAGGAAACGACAAATGGGTGTTGCAGAGAAGTAGCCAAGTTCTTTTCTTCTTTCCAGGGATCTAACCCTTATCTTAGTAACTCCAGAAATTCAAGATCTACGATGTTTACTTTGCAATTAATAAAGGGAGAGAGATCCCTTTCTGAGGGTTTTGCTTGATACTTAATTTCTAGTTGTGCTGGTTGCTGGAGGGACAGATTATCCTCCTAGGCTCCAAATTTTTTCCTTAGTGTTGCAGATATAATAATGCCTGGCATACATGCACACTTCATTTTTTTTCTGGTGGTTTAAATGTTTAAACTCTTGGGGAACCGAAATATATCTAACTCTTGTGTAGATAAATATATGCAACTTATTCAATCGATGGTTAAGCCTTGGGAATCTCCAGTGTTGTTAAAAACACCTGATTCTCCCTAGCCAAGAGTGAGAGATGGGACGCCCCTGGAAGCAACACTTTCAGGAGCATGTCTCCCTCTGATGGTCATTTGTTAGTACTACAAAAACCAACCTGGAACAGGAGTAAAGCTCTTGAAAGCAAGGAGAAATCCCTCTTCCTTTGAGGTATGGGGTTTTGTTGTTGTTGTTGTTGTTTAAAGAGGGAGAGGGAAAGAGAGAATCTGAAGCAGCCTCCACACCCAGCAAGGAGCCCAACCTGAGCCAAAATCAAGAGTCAGATACTTAACCAACCCAGGCGCCTCAGTATGGTGTGTTTTTAAAGCACTTTCCCATTTCAACATATCTCTTTTCTACAGGGACAGTTGGTTACACTGGGAGGGTTGCTAGATCATTCTGAGACCCTTCTGACAAGTGTTCAATTCTGTTTTTGAAAACCCTTTCTGCATTTTCTAAGACTGGATAGTAATATATAATCAGTCTAGCCCAAACTCCTTTTTTCCCTAACCAGAAAAAAATCACCTAAAAGAAAATCCTACCCCAAGCAAATGTTTTCTGTCATCCATTCATTCATTCACTCGCTCAGTTGTATCGGACACAGCGATTCTCAACCCTGCATGTTGGCTGAATATTGGAATTCCCTGAGCAGCTTTTAAAAATAGGGATGCCGGGGCCATACTTCAAAACAATTCTTACTTGGTTTTGACTAGGACCTGGGCGTTGGTACTTTTAGGCTGCTGTGGTGACTGTAATGTGCTGCCAGGGCTGAGAACTACTAAGCTAATATTCTTGAGTACCTACTATGTGCCATTCATTGTGATAGTGCAAAGAATTCAATGGTAGGGACACAAATAGGCCATGCTGAACTACTACTTCTTCTTTCTTCTTCTTTTTCTCCTCCTCCTCCTCCTTCACAACCTCTTCCTCCTCTCCCTCCTCCTCTTCCTTCTCCTTTTTCTGTTTTAAGTAGGCTCCATGCCCAACGTGGGCCTTGAACTCAGGACCTTGAGATCAAGTATCGCATGTTCTATTGACTGAGGCAGCTGGGCGCTCCCACGCTGACCTTCTGACATCTCCATTCCCAGGCCACATATACTATCCCCTTGTCTGGAACACTGCCCTTGTTCATTGCATGAATAACGCTTCCTCATCCTTTGTGTCTCAGATGCAGTATTACTTCTTCAAAGGTATTGCTGCCCTTCCACCTAAATTAGGTCCCATATTATTTGCCTTTATATAGCATCTCTTTTCTCTTCCTTCATAACACTTATCCCAGTTGTAATTACAGGTATTCCTCCCCAATGGAAGTCTCACAATCAGAACTTGGGACCAAACAGATTTGGTATTAAGGAAGAAGAGGCAGATTTACCTGAAAGAAAAGGAGTTGGAGCTTCAAGGCCCTGCAGTGGGCTGAATAACATTCCCTCAAAGATATCCATGTCCTAATCCCCAGAACCTGTGACTATATTACCTTGCATGGTAAAAAGGACTTTGCAGATGTAATTAAGTTAAAGACCTTGAGATAGAGAGATTCTGGATTATCAAGGTGTGCCCAGTGTCATCCAAGGGTCCTTAAATGAGACAGGAGGGTCAAAGTTAGAGAAGACGCAAGAGTAGAAGCAAAAGTCAGAAGGAGAAATGATGCTAGATTGTTGGGATTAAGGATGGGGGAAGGAGCCACAAGCCACAGAATATGGGCTTCCTCAGGAAGCTGGAGAAGGGAAGGAAATGGATTTTCTCTAGAGCCTCCAGAAGAATGCAGTCTTGCCTACATTTTGATTTTAGCCCAGTGAAACTGATTTTGGACTTCTGACCTCCTGAACTGTAAGATGATGAATTAGTGTTGTTTTAGGTCATTAAGCCTTTGTTAATTAGTTACAGGGACAATAGGGAACTAATACAGCCCACCCCTCCCTTGTACAGTTCCCTTCCAAGACCCTAGAAGTATGTTCACACGTCAAATGTTTCTGTAAAGCTTGCAAAATTAATATATTTTAACTACAATAAAGATTGCTGTCTCTTTCCACTCAGATTTCCCAAAGCTCTCTTCTCTGGTTGAGTAGCATTGGAGTGAATACAGATATTTTTGGGCTCTTGCTAAGCAGAAATGCAGTTGGGAATACTCTGGTTTGCATTTAATGAGATACATTTATGTGTTTCATGGTCACATGCAGCATTAAGTTATTGTTGAAGTGTAGGAATGGCTTCTATGAACACTCCTAATGATCAGTGTGCTGAAGTCCCCAGGTGTGGTGACACGGAGGAGTCACAGAATATGTGTAGTGTGCATCTCACTCCCTTAATCTCACCTGAGAAAAAAACTGTCTGCAGAGTGCCTGCATTTTCTTAGATCAAACAAAAGCAGTAATTCACAAAAGGGGAAGAAATATGTTTGAACAGAAATAATAAATAGGTTCTCAGATTAATGGATCAATTAATGGAGAGGAGTGCATCCCATCAACATATTTGGAAAAGATTTAAATTCTCTGCAGATTTGACACAATTTACGGGCATCAATGGAGCTATTATAAAGTCAACCCAAACCACAAGGAAGACATCCATGACAAACTGGTTAATAAAAGTCACCCATTCAGAGAGTATTTAATACTTATGATTAGTCACTTCACCAGAAAATGTGAAATGCCCTAAAATCACAATTCTTTTTTCTAAGTAGGCTCCACGCTCAATGTGGGGCTTTAACTCATGACCCTGAGATCAGGAGTCAGATGTTCTACCAACAGACCCCGCCCAGGCGCCCCCTGAAATCCTAATTCTTATGTGAAAGAAATTTGAGAGAGATCCTCTTGAATTTGACAATCATCCTAAACATTTACATGACTTTACCAAGAACAAACTGTTAGACTGAATAATAGCGCTTGAATGGATGGACATGAGACATCCCAGAGGGTGACCTGGTTGGGTGAGAGGTGCTAGAATTCAGAGAAGGGATAATCACTGTGCAGAGGAAGTCTGTAGGAACAGAGCTGGTAAACTAAAAAAATATATATTTTATATATAATTATAGATATATAATATATATTTTATATGCAATAATATATATTATATATATTTTATAAGTAAAATTATAAATTTTATATAATTTATATGTAACAATAAATATATATATTTATATATATAATTTTATGTTTCCAGTAAATGAACCCACTACCCACCACATTTTTAGTAAGTTTTGGCTGTAAACATGTTGCATTTAGTCCAGGAATCCTAAAAAAATGGGGTGTAAATATCCAAACCATGTAAAAAAAACTTTGCATCATATTTTAGAATTAGAGCAATTACTCTTATGAGTATGTTCATTTGCGTTCTATATTAGCCTTAACTAGAGGCCAGTGACTATTAATTGATGCCTACAGCTTTTAATAAAACGGTCCTTGCTTAGAAGCCTTCATTTAGCTGAGGGGGTGGGATATATATTTAGAATAGGATTGTGCAAGAAAAACCTCTAGCCTGTCATTCTCTTCTTCCCACGCCAGGTTCGGTCCTTTCTCTCTTTTTTTTTTTTTTTTTTTCTCTAAAGATTTCATTTATTCACTTGACAGAGAGAGAGAGAGATCACAAGCAGGTAGAGAGGCAGGCAGAGAGAGAGGGGGAAGCAGGCTCCCGGCCGAGCACAGAGCCCGACGCGGGGCTCGGTCCTAAGACCCTGAGATTATGACCCAGGCCAAAGGCAGAGGCTTTAACCCACTGAGCCACTCAGGCGCCCCCGGTCCTTTCTCTAATTCAGAGCAGGCTCATTCTGAGTTTGCTGCTCTGGGCAAGCGGAGCAGCCGTTCGGACCTCCCGCCTCCAGGGGGCGCGCCGTCCGACGCGGCGTGAAGCCGTTCTAGCCCAGGGGGAGCTCCGCCTGTCTCTATGGCCCGCCCCTCTCCTTTCCTCAGCCTGCTGCCGCCGCTTCTCTCTCCTCAGCTCGGCCGTGTCGGAGGTACTTGGGCCAGGGCTCATGGGCGGCCCCAGGACTGAACCGCTGACACCTCCCCTGCCGGCCCTGACGCACCTGAGAGGCCCGGGCCGGGGCCTGACCGAGGAGCGAGGGGGTGGAGGGCGAGGCCGCCGGGGGCCCCCGCACCTACTCGGCGGCGGGAGGGAGCCCGACCGGGCGTCGCGGGTCCGCGGTGGCTTCCCCCAGGCCTGTGCCGCTCATGAGGGCAGGGAGAAGGCCTGCCAGGGCTCTTGTTTGTTTTCGCGGGTAAAGGCTGTGGTCGTCCGCAGGAGAGGGCCGGCTCGGGTTTGCGGGCCGCGGCGGGCGGGCCCGGGGGGGAGCGCGGCGCCCTCACGGTTAACCCGGAGGTCTGAGTCAAAGCCCTCCGCCGGCGCCTCGTTGCGCCGAGACCGAGCGTGTGCTTTCGCGGCAGGAACGCGGCAGTACGTGGCAGATCGCGAGGAGCTTGTGGTCAAGGTGTAAACAGCTGTGTTGTGGTGAGACTGAACGGTCTAGAATGGCACATGGCCCCATGTTTAAAGAGCCAATTTACCTCTTAATGTGCAACGCTAGGAAGCGTGTGGTTTACCTGCCAGGTTTTCCAGTACAGCACCCTGCCTGGAGGAAAAGATACATTTATTCCTTAAAATTGGCTACTGAATATAATTAGGTAAAAATATATGTGTGTGTGTGTGTGTGTGTGTAAGTATGTGTATATATATACCGCTGAAGAGTGACACCTCACACTCTTTTTTAAAAAAGTAGCAATGATACCAAGGAGCTCCTAGCTTAAATAGCTGTAATATCCGTGATACAGGAATTATAGGAATAACTATTTTCAGTGCTTGCTATGTGTCAGACATGGTGCCGAGTGTTTGAATACCTCTGTTTAATTCTTGTAGCAACCCTGTGAGGTACCATTTCCATTTTACAGATAAGGAAACTGAGCGCGGAGAATCTGAGTTCACTTGTGGAAGGTCAGACAGCTAGCAGAGGGTGAGCTGGGGTTTGAGCCTCATCTGCCTTCCTGCAGTGTTCTTGCTTCTGTTACCTGTCCATAGGTGTTCTAGAGAGGTTTGTGTGTGTGTTTGATTTGGTTTGTAGCCTGGGCTGATTTCTCTCAGGCTTAATTTTCATGGCTATATGCAAGAGCCCTCTACGAACTTCTTTTTAGTTTTTAAGGAGTTTAATGAGAAAAATGTTTGCTCATTAAAGATTATAGTGGATAATAAGTTAGGCTTGGACTAAGGCCCTCTCCACTACCAATGCAGTTTGACTTGAAATAGAGTTGGGTTTATTTGGTCGTTTGTATGCTGTTACTGTTCTTCATTATTTGTGTTTCGGTACCATTTTTGGTGAGTTCACTTTGCCTTTACAGTATTAGGACAGTAGTACTGAAGGGAAATGAAAGGTTTTTCAGTGACGTAAGTTAATATCTTACTGGATGTAGAAAAGGCACTGGAGAGAGACTGAAGTCAAAAGGAATGAAGAGATTTTAGGCATGTTGTTTAGAGCAAATTGAGTTACTTACTATGAAGGATAAAGAATCTCCACGGTTCCTGTGAACATGAGAAGGGAAGTCCTACTTCCCACGAGGAAAGAGGTTGGATACTAGAAGCTCCCAAATCTCTTAGCCTTAACAGCTTATAAGAGTTTACATATTCAGCATTCTTGTAGCAAATGTATATGGAATGCCTTCCATGGCCAGGCACTGTTCTACACACTGGGGATAGAAGGGTGGGAAAAAAATCTTTGTGTTCATGTAGCTAACTTTCCACTGAGGAATGTGAGAATGGGTACAATAAACAAAATAGCTGAAAAATTAAAATATATCCAGTCAGATGGTAACTGTTGCTAAGGAGAAAAATAAAGCAGCTAAGGGAGATAGGAAGAACCAGAGAAGAAACAGATGCAGTTTTAAAGGAAGAAACAGCGTCATGGAGAAGATTCTTGAAAAGAACTGGAGGGAGTGAAGGCCAGCCATGGAGCTGTCTGAGGGAATAATAGTATACCGGGTAGGTGCAGAAGCCCAGAAACTGCCGGTCCTACTGGAGGACCAGCAAGAAGGCTAGCAGGTTTGAGCAGATTAAAGGAGGGCGGAGTGGGGTCTGAGAGCTGACTGGTCTTGGTAAAGACCTTGGCTTTTTCTCTGAGTGAAGAGGGAAGTGGGTGGAAGGTTTTGAGCAGAGGAGTTGGGGGATCTGACTTAACGTTTTTAAAGAGTTGCTCTGGCTGCTCTGTTCAGAATCGACTGTGGGGCCAAGGATGGAAGAGGTGGTTCAGGAATCCAAGTGAAAGGTGATGGGGGCTTAGACCAGCTGGTAGCTGCCAGGGTTTACTGAAGGATTGGATGTGGAGCGTAGGGGTAAAAGAATGAAGCATGACTCTAAGGCCTTTGGCCTGCTGTTGGAAGAATGGATTTGCTGTTTACTGAGATGGGGGAAGATTTAAGGGTGGAGAAATAAGGGGAGGTGGGTGGAGTGGGAATTAGGAGTTAGTTTTAGATGCGTCAGGTTTGAGATGCCTGTTCACATGGGGTTATATGAGGCTGGAGTTGATGGGAAAGATTGCAACTTGAAATAGAAATTTGGGAGTCATTAACAAGTAGGTAGTATTTAAAACCATGAGATTGTATGAAATGTGGTCTAAAGAACCGAGGATTGAGCTCTAGGCTTTCCACATTCAGTGGTTGGAGAGATTAAGAACCTCAAAGACTAAAGAGGAAAAAAAAAGCCTTTGAAGGTAGGAATATGGAGTGCTGGAAACCAAGTGAAGAGAGTGTTTCAGGAAGGAGAAAGTGATCATCTGTGTCTCCTCCTGCTCAGTTGACAAGTCATGTAAGATGAGGACTGTGAAATGGCCATTGGATTTAGCAATGTGAAGGTCTTTGGTGACTACGCAGGAGTGCTTTCAGGAGAATAGTGGGGGAGAAAACCTGGGCTAAAACCTGGTTTTACAGAGAGAATAGGAGAGGAATTGGAGCCTACAAGTACATAGACAACTCTTTAGAAAAAGTTAGCTGTAAATTTTTCATACATAAATTGTTTGAAAGCACTGAAGTCATTTTCATAGTGACTAATTTTATTTTCAGCTTCACCTACTTAGCAGCTAGACTTGGATTATTTTATCAATAACTGGTAGAAGTAAATAACTATACTACTACTGCTGATAATAATAATATATTATTAACCTTCAAAACTAATACACCAGGAATCTTGTCCTTGTTATATAACACATTTCAGGACTCATGAAAGTGCTTGCATGGAGTGTGTTCTTTTGCCACTTTATTCTTACCTTAGGTTAGAAAACTAACTTACAAGTGTTACAGCTGTGCATTTAAAAACAAAAATACATGCATCCAGAAATTGAGAACTAGGATTTATTTTGAAGTATGCTCTCTCAGTAGTAGCAAGAACTGACTGCTGATATACATCATTTCTGTTATAAGAACTAATTCATAAGTAACGAAATAAAGCTACACTTGTCTTCTGTTACTTACAAAGTGTGAAGACTAATGCTTCATTGCAAATAAATAATAATATAAGACAGCGTGGTTTAAAAAGGGAGTAAATGGGGCGCCTGTGTGGCTCAGTGGGTTAAAGCTTCTGTCTTTGGCTCGGGTCATGGTCTCAGAGTCCTGGGATCTGTCTGCATCTGCTCTCTGCTCGGTGGGGAGCCTGCTTCCCCCTCTCTCTCTGCCTGCCTCTCTGCCTATTTGTGATTTCTCTCTCTCTCTCTGTCAGATAAATAAAATCTTAAGAAAAAAAAAAAAGGGAGTAAATGTAAAAAACAAAACCAGAGTGCAATTTTTATTTGAAGACGTGAGTTTAGGTTCTTGTGTTTGCCCTGAGTAAGTTAATGCCCACATACAAATACAAAGTAATCAGTGAAATACATAGCATATGGCGTATTTACACCATCTTAGCTGCGGGTATAAGCTCTTTCCGTGATCTTGTTGTATACTGTTTACATAGTAGCTACAGCCATTTGTTGCATTGTAAAGATTTAGAGTGCTTAAAATATTTCAAAGTTTAGTGTTATAGCTACTGATTTTTTAATCCATCAATCTTATCTGGAAGATGACAGGTCCTTCGATCTATTTTTTCAGTTGAGGGAAGTATTTTCTTAAGTTTGCGCCTTTTGTTTTGTTTTTTCTTTCTTTCTTTTTTTTTTTTTCTGTAGGAATTTTTCATGGGTTGGCTCTGGTTTCTAGTTGTATTAATCATGTCACAAATCCTTAACTTTTTTCTTTTCTTTTCCATCGCTTCTTAAGGAGGCCTTTCTGTCCCGGATTTGATTTTCTGCAATATTTGTTGTTTCTTACTGCTCACAATTTGGATTTAAAAATTTTTTTAACGTTTTTATTTAACTTACAGTTTTGTTTTATCCCAATCTCCTTCTAATACTATTTTTCCCCCTCACCCTGAGTTCTTATTTTTTTGCATATTCCTAAAGCACATTTTTTTCTGGATTTTTTCAATTTCTTATTTTAAATAGTTTTCAGTGGTATGCTTTTCTTCATGTAGAGCTGATGAATTTCTTCTGGTGCAAAATTTTTCATTGACTCCATGTTGATTTTGTTTTGTTATTCATCCTTTAAAAATGAAAGAACTTTTGAGATTGTACTATACTATTTTGAGATTCAACTATACTATTGAATTGTCATGCCAAATTTGCTTAGTACCATTCTACTAAAGACTTTTTCTAGATTTATTACAAGGAAAATAATTAGAGAATTGGATTGTGTGTAGGCATTCCATAAAGAACTCTGTTGTAGTGTGGACAAAGGATTTACCTATTTAAAATAATTTTTGCTGTTATTAAAACTTAAGTTTATAGTTATGTCTTTGTAATAAAGTCCCTTTTTTATGAACCAGTTAGTAGACATAAGAATGGTCAACTTAACTTAAACTTTACATATAAAAATAAAATCAGTGACAAAGGAACAGCCAATTTCCAGATTAAAAGGATGCTTGTTCCTTTTTCTTCCAGCTTTACTGAGGTATTAGTGACAAATAAAATTGTAGGTTAGGTAAATAAAATATTTAGGTTGCACAACGTTTTTTAAGGGGTACAACGTGATGATTTAGTATTCTTATACACTATGAAATATTTACCACGATCAGGTTAATTAGCACATCCATTACCTCACATAGTTAACTTTGTATGTGTGTTTTGAAACACCTAAGATCTACTCAGCAAATTTCAAGTATACAATACAATATTACTATAATCACTGTACTGTACGTTAGAACTTCAGAGCTTAGTCATCTTCTAACTGAAAGTTTGTGCATTTTGACCAACATCTTTTCCTCCACCCTTCAGTCCCAGACAACTACCATTCTGTTTTCTGGTTCTATGATTTTTAAAGTTCCACATATAAATAAGTTCATACAGTATTTATCTTTCTGTGTCTGGCTTATTTCACTTAGCATAATGTCCTCCAGGTTTAATCATGGTATTGTAAATAGCAGGATTTCCTCCTTTTTTATATCTGAATAGTATTCCATTATATAAATAAATAAACACACACACACACACACACACACACACACACATCTTCATCTTCTGTATTATTTAGCTGTCAACTGACACATTATTTCCAAATTTTAGCTATTGTGAATATTGCTGCAATGAACGTGCAGATACCTCTTTGAGAGAGTGATTTTATTTCCTTTGGTTACATACCCAGAATTCGGAACTTGTTCTTGTTTTAGTGCTGGTCAGTTTTTCTGAAGCTTCTCGTTGACCACTAAGATTGTTAGCAATTCCTCCAAGGCAGTGTTTAGAAACCTTAAATACTTATTTATTATCTTTATCGCCAGTAATTATTAGAGAAACAAAACAATTCTAAGACCAAAACATGTCCAGTAAATAGAAATATACCCATTTGTTTAAAAAATGAACAATTTGTTGTCTCTAGCTCTCTTTCATGTAACCATAAACACATATATACCAAAAAAAATAGTGATATTTGTATGTATTTGATAAGCTATCCAATAAATAGACTTTTTTTCCTCCTGGAAGTTTATGCCTCTTAATCCCTTTCAACTACTTTGCCCATTTTTTAATCGGATTGTTTATTTGGTGTTGAGTTCTGTAACTTCTATATACATATTCTGGTTTTTAACCCTTTGTTGGATATATCATTGCAGATATCCTCTCCCACTCAGTAGGTTGCCTTTTGTTTTGTTGATAGTTTCTTGTGAAAAAGCTTTTTATTTGGTGTAATCCCAATAGTTTGTTTTTGTTTCCCTTGCCTGAGGAGACATATCCATAAATATGTTGCTAAGTACTAATAAGTAGTACTTTTCACAGATTTCTGAATATAATCACTTAAAAGATATGTGCATGATGTTATTTAGGGATGGTAGCAAGTCAGTCAGAAATAACTGCAAGAACATAGTTTACTTAGCTACCTTTTCCACATTGGGTCTTTATGAGACCAGATACTTCGCTGTATTACTTTTTAAAATAAGTATATTAAAACTAGCCAAATAACCTATGTATTTTCTCTTACTAATTACATTGTCTTTTTTTCCTTTAACCTAAGTTTAATTTTTTTTTTTTTTTTTTTTTAAGTAGGCTCCACACCTAGCGTAGAGCCCAATGTCAGGCTTGAATTCAGAGCCTTGAGATCAAGAGTCAAGAGCTTATCTGACTGATCCACCCAACCTAAGTTGGGTTGTTAGCCCCAACCTAAGTTTAATTTTAAAATAAAATGTCCTGAGTGTGACATCGTTGGAAGAGTTTAGGCATTTGTAACTTCGGTGGCATTTTTAGTCCTAAAGTCAAGTCAGTCACTTTTTTTCCCAATTGTCAAATGGCACTGCTTCTTTCATTTAAATCTTTCTCTACCTCTTCCCCATCTTTTTGCTGTGTTTTGCCTGTTGACTGTTATGTTGATCTTTTCTTAAAAACAAAAACTGGTATTGCCTATAAAAAGAGTTTTCCCACAGTGAGCTTATTTTTATCTCACTTGTTTATTCAAAGTATCTTTTTAACTTGTTCTCTGGGTTATCTCTGTGGTCAGTTCCTAGAATTTATCCAGCTCTCAGTCAGCATCCGATTCCTTGTGCTGTTTGTTCCATTTAAATGTGGGATTTCTTAGGCCTTAATTCATCTCATTCTCGAAGTGATAGATATCATTACACCCCACCCTTCCTTTGACCTTTGTCTTTTTCTGAAACATGTAACAAATATTTTTTTCCTTCTTAGAAAGCAGTGACAGGTGCATGTAACAGTAGTTAGGTATTAAGTAGTAATGACCACTTTAGGTTTTGTGTTAAATATTTGGCTCTAAGTAACAGAAAACCTACTGTCTTAATAAAAAAAGGGACTTTACTGATGCCTATATTTAAAAAGTCCAGAGTTAATATGTGCTTCAAATGAGGCTTAATTGGGGCTAGACTCCATTTTTCTCTCTACTCTGTGTGTTTCCTGTATGTGTGTGCACACATGCATATGTGCGTGTATGTGTGCACATGTATATAAAATATATGTCAAAATGACTAAAACAATTTTAGGTGTTATTTACACCACATTTTCAGGAGAAAAAGAGAATGTATCACTCCAGCATTCCAAGCAGAGTCTTACTGGACTGATCACATGTCTACCTCTAAATAAACCACTACAGCTAGGGGAATATAAATATTCAATGGCTTCATATAATCAGGTCTGGCCCCTTTAAGGCATGTGGGCAGTGAAGAGTTATACTGTTGGGTACTATGGTGCAGAAAAATGTAGGAACAGATACTAGGTAGGCAGCCAATGTGTCCACTATAGTGGCAGTAGGCTTCTGAGGACAGAAAAACACATATAGTTGTTTTAGATCAAAATGGTACATTAAGTTCATGTTTCAGTACATGGCAATAATTAATCGAACAAAAAAGAGGGAACCAGAAAAATGTAGTGAGAACAATACATAAATTAAACATCTATAGAGTAGAAGCACAGTGTGATGAATGGAGCTGCAGCTGTTCTGGAGGTGGGCAGTGGTGGGCAAATATTTGGCTCCTGCTGGGTGATGAGATTTAAAAGTGCTCCATACAGGACAGGAGTGAAGTAAGATTATGGCTTAAAGTCCAGGCTTTGGGTACATATGTCCTAAGCAGGAAAAGAGTCCAAATAAAACTGTTCTTGACTGCTGTTGGAATCAGATGGCTTAAAGAAGCTGGACCTTCAAGGCAGAAGGACATGGCAGTCTCACAGCCAGGAACTGAACTGGACTTTGGCTCAGCGACTAAATCTGTAATAGCCTCATTATCACTGAGAGACAAGAGCTCAACTTACCTTCTATAAGACCTGGTTCTGGACCAAATTCCCAAGTGGCAATGCGGCGGCAGCTATCAGAAGGAGTGAGCATGGGGGAGAAGGAATGGAGAACAAAAACAAACCTTTCTCTCAAAATAAGCTTGCAGCACAAATTCTGAAAGGAATGAAGAAGGTGCTAAGTGCTAAGAAGAACTCATCCAACAGTATCAGCATTGGAACACAAATTCAGTCCTGACAAAAAATTTTAGGAAACCAACAAAGATTTTTAATTGAGTGTCTATATACTCAAAGAGAAAAAGGGCTCACATTTATTAAAAACAAACAGTAAATTATGAAATAAAAAGTGGATATGAAGAATTAATTAGAAATGAAAAATTACAGTAGAGTTTTTTTTTAACTATAATAAATTTAGATTCAAAGTAGCCTGAACATAAGTAAATTAGAAGATGGAGCTGAGAAACTGCACCTAGAATGTAGCACAGAAAAACTTCTTTTTTTTTTTTTTAAGGATATATTGATCGTTGAGTTTCCAACATATATCTAATAGGAAGATATGGTTGAAAAGCACTATTTGAAGAGAATTTACCAGAATTCAAGAAAGGCATGAGTACTTAGATTATAAATACATTCTGAATTCCAAGCAGGATAAGTAAATTCTCCTGAATAGATCCTAGTAAACTGTAGAACATTAAGAATAAAGTGAAAAATTTTAAACCAAACAAAGAAAAAGACATTCCTACACAAGAACAAAAATTAGACTGAAGCAGACATCTCCTAGCAATAATAAATGCCTGGAAGCATCAGAGCAAGAGCTTCAAGGTACTGAGGGAAAGTAACTGGCAACTACAACCTCATGATCACCTGAACTTTTAATCAAGTCACTTGCACATTTGCAAAGAGCGAAAGAAGCTACTTCTCACAAATCCTCACTAAAAGAAGTGGAGGGACGCCCGGGTGGCTCAGTTGGTTAAGTAGCTGCCTTCGGCTTAGGTCATGATCCCAGGGTCCTGGGATCGAGTCCTGCATCGGACGCCTTGCTCAGCAGGGAGCCTGCTTCTCCCTCTGCCTCTGCCTGCCTCTCTGCCTGCTTGTGCTCTCTCTCTCTGACAAATAAATAAATAAAATCTTTAAAAAAAAAAAAAAAAGTGGAGAGTGAACTTCAGCCAGAAGAGTGAATCTGGAGGGGAGACATGGGATTTTTTGAAAAAGAGTGATCTGATTGATAAAATGTTGATAAATTTAGTTAACTTTAAATTTTAGGGGTTTGGGAGAGGTATTTTTTAAAGGTAAAAGCTAAAACTTTTAGACAGCAATCTTAGAGCGGTCTGTAGTGGTAATAGTGCATTTTGGTTGTGTTCAGAATAAAATTCCAGATAATTTTAGACTTTAAGAAACATTATTAGCATGTATGTCAAATTTTTTAAATAACTAATTAAAGAAAAGAAATAGGGAAAGAAAAAAAGATAAACAGAAAACACAAAATAGATGATAAACAGGAAACACACAAAATAGGTGGAAATCAGTCTAAATAGGTTAGAAATCATAGAAAATATAAGTTGATTAAATTCACCTATGGGGGAAAAAAAATCTTCAGAACTGTTAAAAGGCAATCTAGTTTCCTGTTTACCAGACATACACCTAAAACAAAACTATACATAAAGGTTGCAATAGGAAAATATCCCCTCAAAGTTATAACCATAGAAAGGTACTATAATAATGTTAATTTCATTAATGTCAAATGTTGAGGCAAAAAACAGTAATAGAAATAAAGAAGCACACTAGTAAAAGAAACAGTCTTCTGGGAAGATAGAGCAGTAATCTATGTACCTAAACATAGTCTCAAAATGTAACCCCAAATTAGATGGGATTACAAAAAGAATTGATAAATTCACCATCATGGGGAAAAACTAACACTGCTTTCAGAAACCAATATATCAGATGGCAAAAAATTGGAAAAATACAGAATATTTCCACAACAAAATTAACAAGATTGATCAAATGTATATATATGGAGAGTAGAATCCTGTCTTCAACTAATGCTTCATGCATTCTTTTCAGATACACATGGCACATTAACCAAAAGAAAGTCTATAAATTTTAATAAATTCTTGCCCCAAAAACCATTTTCTTTTACCACAATGCAAATAAATTAGAAATTAACAAAAAGGTTTTCAAATCCCATGCATGGGTATTTAAAATGCATTTCTATATAATTAATAGGTTTAAAAGAGGACATCACAGAAATTATATAATATTTAAACGATGATATGAAATACCGGTGGGGTCCAGTTGACACTTTAATGTAAATTTATAGATTTTTTCTTTCTTTTCTTAAAAAAATTATATAGATTTAAATAAATGTGTTAAAAGGTAAGATTAAAAGTGAGTTAAGGATACAAATCAAGAAGGTAGGGGCGCCTGTGTGTCTCAGTGGGTTAAGCCTCTGCCTTCCGCTCAGGTCATGATCTCAGGGTCCTGGGATCGAGCCCCGCATCTGGCTCTCTGCTCAGCGGGGAGCCTGCTTCCCCTTCTCTCTCTGCCTGCCTCTCTGCCTGCTTGTGATCTGTCTCTCTCTGTCAAATAAATAAATAAAATCTTTAAAAAAAAAAAAAGGTAAAAAAAACCCCCACATATAAAACTTACAGTAGAAGAAATTAACAAGAAAAACCAGAAGCAGTAAAACAGGAGAACTGGTTCTTTTTTTTTTTTAAGATTATTTAAGAGAGAGCAAATGCACACACACAGGGGGAGGGGCAAAGGGAGAGGGAGAGAGAGAACCCTCAAGGAGACTCCCCATTGAGCCTGGAGCCAGATGGGGATGTGGGGCTCAATGCCAGGGCTGTGAGATCCTGACCTGAGCTGAAATCAAGAGTTGGCTGCTTAACCGACTGGGCTACCCAGGCGCCCCAGTTTGAAAAACTAAATATACAACCTTCTATCAATAATGATCTAGGAAAGAAAAACAAAACAAGAAAAAGCACAAATGAACAGCATCGGAAACAAAAAGAAACAATGCAGATATAATAGAGATTTTTTAGTCATGAGCATATGTAATGAATAACTTCCAATATGCCAATAAATTTGAAAACTAAAAAGTTTAAAATAATAATGTCTGTGGGTCAGGAATTTCAAAGTGGCTTAGCTGAGTGGTTCAGGCTCAGAGCATTTCAGTCAAGATTTCAGCCAGGACTAGCCATCCAAAGGCCTGGCTGGGTCTGGAAGATCTTTTTCAAGGTGGCTCACGCATAAGACTGTTGGCAAAAAGCTTCAGTTCCATGCTGTCTACTGGCAGTGCTTCATCACAGGAACCTCTGTTGTACTGCTTGGGTGTCCTCATGACATGGCAGCTGGCTTCTTTCAGAGTGAGTAATCTGTGAGAGAGTAAGAGGGAGGCTGCATTGTCTAATTTATGACCTGTCTTACAAGCCACTTCTACCATATCCTGTTTGTTAGTAGTGAATTAGTAAGCCATGCTGGGCAGGGGGCGGGGGGTGTCCTATTTTAACTCAACCTCTTGAAGAAAGATGTAGTGAATTTGCAGGCATATTTTTAAACCAGCACACTGTACTTATGTAAGTGATACGGTAATACATAGAAAATTCAAGAGAACCTATAGATGCATTAATAGAATTAGTCAGAACTCAGCAGGGTTGCTGATGTGAGTCAGCACATATGCATTAGTTTCATTCTTTGTACTGGTAATAACCAAATTAAAACTGTAGTAAAAAGAGACCTCAATCACAGCAGAAATAACAATAAGTTTTTAAAAAATAAAACTTAAAAGATGTACAAAACCTTCATGGGGCAGATTATAAAAATGTATTAAAAAGATAGCAAAGAATATCCAGAGAGTTCATGTTCAAGGATATGACTTGGTATAGTAAATAAAATTTCCAATAGGCTTTCTGTGGTACATGTCAAAATAATACTGACCCTCAGGTGGGATAGAAGATTGCAAATAATTGTTACAATGATTTCGAAGAACAACGTTGTGAGACTTGCAATAGAAGATATCAAGAACTATGATGAAGCTAAAGTAATTAAGACAGTGTGATATTGGCACATATATATTCCGTAGACTATTAGAATAGAGAGAAACAGAAACAGACATATATAGAAGAAATTTGTTGTATATTAAAGCTACATTATCCAGTATTGTGGCTATTTAAATTTTAAATGTAAAGTGCTTAGCATTAATAACTGCGGTAGTGGTTCTCAGCATTCTGGTGTTCTCATATTTAATGCTCTTTTTAGGTATTTTTGATGCTATATTTTGGGGTTTAGGAGTATTTTTAAAACTTTTAAGTATTTATGTCTTGGAATATACCAAGGGAATTATATGAAGAGCCATGTAGCTAAAAACTTGAGATCCTTAGGGTCACCACTTTTTCTCATGTTGGTCACAATTACCTGGTAGGCCTCTGGGCAGTCTGTAAAAATAGTTTCTTGGGAAACTGATACAGGGATTTGCCAGCCCTACTCCCATTTCTGAAAAATTCCCTAGAACTCTGAGTACATAGACTTAAACTGAGCCAACTCACAGATCTGCCATTTTAACAGGAGAGGCTTTGTGGGAGCCAAGTCTCAGTCGGAAAGAAGATTGTTATAATTCATTGTCCTTTTCACTCGGCAATACTGTTCTATTGATGAAGCTATCAGGACTGCCGATTCAGCTCTGCCGTAGAATACTGGCATTTCCCACTTTGTGCCCCACATTTTATGTTCCTAAGTGGCAGCTAGAAGAAAGCTCCAGCCAAAAAATAAAACTTCTCCCTGTAATTCTTATTTTTATCCTCCTAAAAGGGGCTAAAAAAATTAGGGGGAAAAAAATCCTTATTTCTCTTTTCTTGAACCTAGAGTCATTTGTATGTCACTCCCTATTTTCTTTTCTCTGGATATCAGAAGATGCCTCCCCAAAATAGGTTGCCTCCCAGTCCCAAGGGGGGGGCAGCAGGCAAGGAAACAAAGGCTCCCCTTAAAGTCTCAGACGTCTGTCTACTCTTCATCCTTTACTCACTTCCTACCAAAGGGCTTATCCTTAATTCTTAGGGAATTAAGGAAAAAGAGGAAATGTCTCATATCCCAAATGGTGGTCCTTCTATGGCTGTTTATAACCATGCCATTTTTAGAGGCTGTTTGGTTAAGTTGGTTCCTCAGTCCTCTCTTCAATCGTTTTTTCATTGTATATCCTTATTTACCAGGGCCCCTAGAGGTTCAAATAAGTGAGGTAGGATATGGGTCCAGTAATAACATGTCAGGAGTTCTTGAATTTTTTCTATGATGGTCTTTGATGCTCTTCATAGACCATCACTATAAGCAGTATGGAGCCCTAGACCACAGTGATTCACATAGCTTCACATGCAATCAGAGCACACCTCAAAGAAGTTACTAGACCCTCTGTGGGCTTGTATAGCCTAGGGAGGGCACTTGTCCACCCTATGTCACTATGTGAAGCATGCTGTACATGCCAGCATCCATCTGGTGCACAACTGAAAGCATTAGGTGGGGACATTACAATAAATTACAATCACAATAAAACTGACATTACAATAAAACTGTGACAAACTTATGTTAAAGATGATGTACCTTATATTTCCACCGTGAATCATTAATGGAGCTAGAATCTTGAGGGTAAGGGGTAGTTTGCTTGTAAAGTAGCATGTTAAGTTACAGCCTTTCTGATTCTCAGTATCCTTATATGTAAAATAAGGAGATTGGGTTGAATAATCCTGAATGGCCTTCCTGGCTGTAAAAACTTCATGGAAGTATTCAAGTTTCTCCTAAAAACAGAGTCTTGTGCCTTCAAACTACTTGAGGTGAATCTGGTTTACATTTTGTGAACTATTTAGAAAATGAGTAATTTACCAAAGTTGTAGTTCCTGTATTTTTAAATAACACCAAATAAATGAATAAGTAGGAATGTCATTTTTTTGGGGGGGGAGGGACGAAGGGAGAGAGAATCCCAATTTCAGAACCCTGGAATCATGACCTGAGCCAAAATCAAGAGTCGGATGCTTCACTGACTGAGCCACCCAGGCACTCCAGGAATGTCATTTTTTTAACACTTTAATTTTGTATAAATGAAGTCTGCTAAGATGAGTCTAATGAGATTTAGATCTCCAAATAGTTCTGGAATCATTTATGCTATTAATTTGCTTGGTAGATTTTTTAATTGAGGTATAATCGACATACAACATTATGTTAGGTAAACTTTTTTTTTTTAAGGAAAATTGAGCTTCATCTCAATTCTGAATTTTCACTAATTAAGAATTACTGAGAATGATAATGGTAAATAACTGAAATAAAACAGCAATGCCTTAGCTAGTTCATTCAGTAGAGCATTGGTCTCTTGATACCAGGATCGTGAGTTCAAGCCCCATATTGGGTGTAGAGATTACTAAAATAAATAAGTATGTACGTAAACTTTAAAAACAAAAACAAAACAAAAGAAAAAAGAAACGAAAACTTCAAAGGTGCTCCCTCCTCTTGCTCTATTCTGGTTGCGGATGCTAAAGTTGCGCTTGAAGCCTAGGTAGGCCACAAGGTGGCACCATTAGGTCATAAATAAAGTGCTGCTGTTGCCAAAAAAAAAAACCCAAAAAACTGATTTAAAAAAAAAAATCACTTTATTACAAAAATAATACATATGCATGAAAGACTTCAGATTGACCTACCGGTGCTTATTTAAAATCTTTATTATATAATTACAAGTTATAAACTGAAGACTTCCTATGGGGGCAAGTCCCTTGCTAAGACTTTTAAACATGCTAAAATTATACGGTAAAGGTTTTGGAAAATACTGAAAGGTATTAGAATAAAATAAAATATCCATGGAACCAGTACTCCATTTGTGAACAATTAATTTTTATTTTAAGCCAATATTTTTCCAGAAGTTGAAGTGAACTAAATTTCAATGCAAAAATATAAGTAAAGTAATACAGACATTGGAGGAAATATATATCAGAAATCCTTGTTTGTTGTTTTTTGATTTTCTGATGGAGAAAGAAAAATTTAGAGAAGTGTTTTCTCACTATCCCAATGAGTAAGAAATACATGAAAATAATGACTCCAGGAATTTAGTCACTTCCTATAAAGTAGAAAATATTTCCAAATATTTTGTTGTTGTTTTCTCACACTTAGAAAAGATTACTTTGAGAAGACTGCAAAGCGTTAATTCACAATATATGACTGAATGTTTCCTGTAAACATGTGACCAATGTTTCCTGTAAAGTAAGAAACATTTCCAGATATTTATATTGTTTTTCTGCAGTTTGAAAATTTTACTTTGAAGGAAATGATTATAAGGAGTTAATTCAGAGTGTGTGGGCTAGATTAATGTTTCCCTTTATGTAATCTTTGATGAAAAGTTTCCTAAACTAATTCACTATATGAAAAAGAATCTTATGAAAGCAGACTAGTGCCATTTGTTTTTTGCCCATAAAATGAGGATAACTGATCATACTTACCTTTTATATAAGGCTTATCTGAGGTTTAAATCAGTCGTTCTAGGAAAAACACTTAAATAGTTCCTGGAATATAATAACTTAATAACGTTAAATATTATGTATCTTATATTGCTAAGCAGTTGTTGCATAGTAATAGCAGACATATAAACAAATCCTTGTTTCCTTTTTCATTAAAGCTTTCTTTCCTAAGAACGTTATTAAGTAGTACCTGATTAGCCTACTTTCAATTATTATACGAACTTAAACATAATGAACTGGCCTTTAGTAGCATTCTGTAATTCACACATTTCAAACTCACCTCACCTTTATTGCTTTAATAAAGTTTTAATTATGAAGTAATTGATAGCTTGGCATTGAAGATGTGATTTTATTATTTAAATTCATTATTAAATTTCATGATTTAATGTTGTGATTGCATTAAGAATTTTAAACAAATCAAGCTAGACTTGGAAATATCACAAAATAAGATGTAAAGTAAAAATATATCTGTAGTAGAGCCACATCTATCTAAAAATTACTCTTTTTGAACTTCTATTAATTTTGAGACATGGAAGTAAAATTCAGAAGTTTCTTATTATAAACTTCCTCCTTCAAATATTCTTCATGGTGCTGGAATATCCTGAAAGGATAATATTCTCAATTCTTTTTTTAATTTACTTCCATGCTACCAAAAAGGGGGCTACCTTTTTCTTTTTTAAGAACTCAAAACAAATATCCACATATTTTGCCTTTATTTTGGACAGATAGCTCCAAGGTTAAGAATTGAGATTCTAGCCATACAGTCTGTGAGAATTTATTTCCCAGGCCCTCCTAAGACAGTCATCCAAAAAATTGATAACTAGGGGTTCTAAAAGGGATTCAAATTAAAGTGAACTATAAGATGAACCATACACCAGAATCTTTGAAGTTTTTATTGTGAGCAAAGCAAGCATTGCATCAGGATTGCTCTCAAAGTAAAACTGTTTTCCATAAAGCAATAAGACTAGGGGCACCTAGGTGGCTCAGTTGGTTGAACATCCGTCTAATTCTTGGTTTCCGCTTAGATCATGATCACAGGGTTGTGGGATCAAGCCCCAAGTGGGGCTCTGGATCTCAGCAGGGAGTCTGCTTAAGATTTCTTCAACTCCCTCTGTCCTTCCCCTGCCCCACCCCCCCATCTCTCAAATACATAAATCTTTGAAAAAGAAAAAAAAAAGAAAACTAATTCCACATTATAGCTGGATTCATCTGTGTCACTTCTGTTAATTACATTGCCTGAGAATCCATTATGATAGATTCCATTATGAGAATTATGAGAAACCATCATGATAGTACCAAAAATACTATTTAAAGGTCTCTTAAACTATGTTTTGTTTGTTTTTTAAGATTTACTTGTTTTAGAGAGAGTGAGCAGGGGGAGGGGCAGAGGGAGAGGGGGAGACAAGTAGACTCCCTGCTGAGCAGGGAGCCCCACACAAGGCTTGATCCCAGAACCCTGAGATCATGACTTGAGCCAAAACCAAGAGCTGGTCACTTAACCAACTGAGCCACCCAGGTGCCCCTCTTAGACTATGTTTTGATTAGCTTGAAATGTCAGTGAATTTAAATTCAGGTAATAGGAAAAATGCAAAGCAAATTTTTTTAATGTGCTAAGGAATTTAATAAGAAAATTATGGAAAATTGTAGAATATTAAAGAATAAAAACATTAAAAATTGTTTTCTGAAGACTGGTAACATGGAAGGGTGTTCATGATATAGTAAGTAAAAAAGTTTAACATTTATATTTATAGTATGAATTAGATATATATTCATACAGAGAAAAAAGGGGGGAGGACTATAGCACCAAAATAGTAATAATAGTTATTTCTAGTTGGTAGGATTATGGGTAACTTTTATTTTCTTCTCTTTGTTCATATTTATTTTCTTAATAAATTTACAAGAATTATAGGATTGGTCATAAAAAAATGTTACCTTAAAGTCTTGTTAAGATGGGGGTGCCTGGGTTGCTCAGTCAGTTAAGCATCTGCCTTCAGCTCAGGTCATGATCCCAGAGTCCCAGGTTTGAGCCCCGCATCAGGCTCCCTGCGCAGTGTGGAATCTGCTTCTCCCTCTGCCCCTCAGCCCGTTCTTGCTCTCTCTCTCTCTCTTTTTCTCAAATAAATAAAATCTTTAAAAAAGATAAAATAAAATCTTGTTAAGATGAACTTAATTGAGTGTGTAATCCACAAAGAATTATTGGATTTTTCTATGTCTAGATTTCAAAAAAAATGTGCCAGGCACTATGTAATATGCAAGGATACACAGACATCTCAGACCCATTTCTTGCATTTTAGAGACAAGGTCTGGCAGGAATTTTTGCAAACAGTTGTGAACAAGCAACCAAGCTTTGTGTGAACCGTTTCCTACTGATGATCTTGATAACTGTATAGAGGTGGCATGGCATATTAGAAATATTGTAGACTAAATTTGAAGCCCACTCTGCCACTTAATAACAATGTGGCATTAGACTCATTAACGTCTCTGAGCCTTGGAAATTATTAAGACCACTGTAGTAGAGAAATACAGCTATTGAAGATAAGCAGGCTGAAAAAATATATTATTAAAATTTTTGAGAAGGAATTGTTAAAATTTTTACTTGTGCAGAGCTAGATTTCTTTTAGATGTCGCTTTTTTCCTTGCCTAGTATCTTGTGGATCTGTAGAGCACTTGAGTTTTAAGAACAGTAATTGTAAAGTGCTAGCAGTTAAGATTTAATGACTTCATTGGAAGTTCTTATTTTATGGTTCTTTGAGGTTATTTTTATATTTTAAAACAACTGTATCCTTTTAAAAGGTTAAGAATAACCACATGAGGTATAGAGAATCCAGATTTGGGTTTCCATTTACTGTATATTGCTCTCAGTTTTAGTACTTTTCTATGACATTAGAAAATGTAGGCAGTCCAATCTGATAATGTGTCTCTCCAGGTATGCCATTTTTCCCTTGCATTTTGCTGAAGTATCTGGTGCTTTGATCTCTGATCAAAGTTGCTATGTAGGCATAATGTCAGTCCATTTGAACCAAGAATGTATCACTTAGTCTTGCCTTTCCCAGTGAAAGGCAAAATGAAAAATAAATCAATACATTATGTATGGTTGGTGATATTGGATATAGAAGACCAATTTAAAGTTAGGTTTAATGAGTATATATTAAAATACAACAGGTTTTCTCCATTAGTTCTTACCCACCAAGAATACTATCTTAAAGTTATGTAGATATGACCCAATATTAACATAAAAGAAAAATATAGAAAAAAGAATATTAACTAGAACTTTCCATCAAATCTGACTCACATGCTTCCACTAAAACCTCATTGTTTTGTCGTTTGGATTGAGACATGCACTGTGTAATATTAGGAGTTCTTGTTACTGACATCTAGGTGACTGCTTCACTCTAAGACATGACCCCCAGAGTCCTCCTTTTAACAATCTGGGGGAATTGGCCTCTGAACTAGTCACTGTCCTTCATGGACACTGTCCCTTAGGAACCAGGCTGTGGTGAACAAGGAGAGGATTTTGAGGGCTTGACTGTTCCCGCAATTGACTGTCTTGTGGGTTTTCCTCTGCCAGGAACCTGTTCTCAGTTTCCTTTCTTGGAGGTCTTTACTCCCCACTAGAGGTCACCCCATTGCTAGGTGCTGCTCTGTTACCAGGGGATCAATGCTCCGTGTTCTGTGCAGGCTATCTTCAGTACTGCACGGAAGTATCTCCCCAGAGCTGTGCCCATCCTCAGGAAGGTAATAACTATTAATTTTTGAGTACTTAAGTCACACATCTGGTAAGTAGCTGAACCGGGGTTCAAACCCCAGCAGTCTAGCTCCAGATACATTCTGGGTGAGGTATACTAGAATTTTGATACTAAAAAAACTGCCTCTCTTGAGTATTGTACGCTCCTGAAAGTAGTCCCTCAGGAAGGTCAGACCGTATCTTAGGTCTGTCCCTCTTGCTCTTCCTACCTTGAAAAGCAGTCTTCACTATGCTTAGCTTTTATGTTCATTTATAGGGGAACAGACTCAGCCGTCTGTGAATCTTGAAAGATATTAGTTCAGTTTTCACACTCACACATTAATGTTTCTAACTCTACTTGTGGAATGGTTCTTACTGCACACTACCTTTGGTAAATACTAGGATCCTTATTAACGCTTGATCCAACAAACTCTTCCATAAATTACCTCTCACTGTCCTGGTTGCATGAGCCATCCAGACAGATGATTCCCAAAGAACACCTTACATTCTTTTTTCTTTTCTTTTCTTTTGCATGGGGACAATAGGCACCTTCAGACTTGACTATCTTTTTTTTTTTTTTTTTTTTAAAGATTTTGTTTATTTGAGAGAGAGAGCAGGAGAGAGCACAAGTAGGGGAAAGGGCAGAGGGAGAAGCAGACTCCCTTCTGAGCAGGGAGCTGCATGCAGGGCTTGATCCCAAGACCCTGGGACCAGGACCAGAGCTGAAGGCAGACACTTAACTGACTGAGCCACCCAGGCGCCCCATCAACTGTCTTTTAGTCCAAATCTTTAAGCCTACATACCAGCAATTGAACTCCTGGCCATTTGTCCTAGAGAAATGAAGACATCCATTCACATAAAAACATGTACCTGAATGTTTTAGAAGCTTTAACACCCCCGAACTGGAGATGTCCTTCAAAAGGTGAATGGCTAAACAAGCTTTGGTGCATCCATACCATGGAATACTACTCCACAAGAGAAAAGAATGGTACTATTGATACATACTACAACCTGAATGAATCTTCAGAGAGTTATGTTGAGTGAGAAAAAAAAAACCCAACCCCAAAAGGTTACATACTGTATGGTTCCATTTATATAACATTCTTGAAATGACAGAATTCTAGAAATGGAAGACAGGATAGTGGTTTACAGGGTATGATAAGGTGGGGTGAGGGTGGGAGGGAAGTAGGTGTGCCTGTAAAAGGGCAATATGAGAGAGCTCTGTGGTGATGGAAATGTTCTAGATCTTGATTATCAATGTCAGTATCCTAGTTGTGATATTATAGTTTTGTGAGATATTAACATCGGGGAAACTGGGTAAAAGTACACAGGATCTCTTTGTACTATTTCTTTGAACTTTGTGTGAATCTACAATTATTTCAAAAAGCTTAATTAAAAAATCTTTAGTCCTCTTCACTCCTTGAACCATAGTTAATATGTGTTCTGAGTTTTACTTTCATAACTTCTTGAGAAGCTATTAATAGATGTCTAGTGATTAGGTTCTAAATGGGGTCTTAGACATTTTCTTGGCAGGTTTCAAGTATGATTAGGTCTAATGCATTTGTATAATATTAAATTTGAAATCACATAAATCTGTAATTTGATCAAATGTACTTATGGGGCTTGTCATCAAAAGAAAGTGGCAGAAGCATTGTCTTGTGAATTTAAAGAAACTTTCTTGTGACTTTTTTAAAGTTTTTATTTACATTCCAGTTAGCTAACATAGTGTAATATTAATTTCAGGTGTACAATATAGTGATTCAACACTTCCATACCACACCCAGTGCTTATCACAACAAGTACACTCCTTAATCCCCATCACCTATTTAGTCCATCTCCCCACCCACTCCTGGTGGGACTTCTGGTCACCATCAGTTTAGTAATTTTCTTAACAAATTTAACAGATCGTTTAAAGGGGTATATAATCTATCTATATATATAATCTATATAATCTATATAATTCTATCTCCAAATGAGAAGCAAAGCTTGTCCTTTTCATAATGTGAACCCCACTATCTTCAGAATAACACCGGCACCATTTTAACATTGAAAATCATATATTAGAGGTAGGCTTTAGTCATAAAGATTCAGCCCCCAGTGGTCAGGATGAGAAAGTAAAGGTACTATACTTTGGGTGAACTCAGAATATTTATGCAAAGAAATTGGTTAAGTGGCTCAGTAATTTGAAGTTTGTCTAAGTTGGTACATACAATTTGTCAGCCCTCATCTTCTAGTCTGGCAGTGATAACCCTTATGATACAACCTGACATATATTTAAATGGAGCCTCATAAAATACCATTAGTTATTTCTTGTACAAGTTTATTTAAAGGGATTTGATAATATTGAGCGTGAATGACCAGTAAAAGCTTAATCTGAATCTCAGTCTGAGCCACAAATTCGAGATTTAGTCTTCATATGCCTACCATTTAGCATAGTATCTGCCATATTTTGAGCACATAGTAAATGTTAGTTTCATGAATTAATACTGATTTTTTGTGGTCCCCGCTGCTTGTGCATGACCCTACTTCCACGATCCCTCTCAAGAAGAGTACAGTGGAGCAGACAAGATACTTGAGATGTCTCTTAGTGCAGAGGGGAAATGTGAGGGGGTCCCAGCAAGAGCATGAAGGTGGGGTAGCAGCATGTTTCAGGAGGAGCATGGTCTGGCGTGTGGAAAAGTCTGCAGATAGATTTGGGTCAGTTTTTCTTTCACATTGAAAAGCAAAAGGGGCGGAGGATCAATCTCAGGGAGATTTAAGTACCAGCATTCAGGATGGATACTTGAGATGTCTCTTAGTGCAGAGGGGAAATGTGAGGGGGTCCCAGCAAGAGCATGAAGGTGGGGTAGCAGCATGTTTCAGGAGGAGCATGGTCTGGTGTGTGGAAAAGTCTGCAGATAGATTTGGGTCAGTTTTTCTTTCACATTGAAAAGCAAAAGGGGCGGAGGATCAATCTCAGGGAGATTTAAGTACCAGCATTCAGGATGGATTAGAAATATTTTTCCTTAAATGTATCCTGTTTGGTTTAAATATAAGTATTGGTTGTTTTTACTTTTCCCCTCATACAAATAGCATTTTATTCCTAGAAATGCTTTTGTGGGCTACTGTAAGATCTAGCCACCATTTATAATATGAAAAATAGGCATTCTGAATTCCAGTGACTTAGAATGAATTTTCAGAGTCCAGTGTGTCCTCTACCAATGGCACATAATTTGATTCTTTTTCTTCTTTTTGACCATGCTTTCTTGTTTGCGGGCAACAGAGCCACTCCTTAGGAGGCCTTCTGTTCTCCCTTTTTACTACTTTATTACTTGTCAGTTACTACTAGCCTCACAAAGTGATGCTTTACCCATAGATTTTCTGGAGGATATTCACGGACCCACCAGCTTGTCTGTGTTTAATAGGACAGCTAGAATTATGTCACACCCTTATTATAACTGAAGTTTCTATTTACTGTAGATCCTTGTTGTCACATTTCTGGATATTCTATTGAACCTTCTTAAGAATTCAGAGAAACTGCTGGGTGACCACTGAAAGAAAGATCTAATCCTCAGGCCTACGTGAGTATTTTTCTGCTATCAATTTCCTCACAATATGTGAAAGCTACGATGCTTTGTTTTATGGCTGATTCAGCTCTCTAATCAAGATAAAAAATGTTATCTGTCATTGGCCTTATTTAATTTGGGGGTAAAGTTAGTTTCTCAAGGACACAAAGAAAATCACAAAATACACCACACTTAAAATCACAAAAAAAGCCTCACTTAAAAAATAAATAAGTAATGAGTAAGGTTTTTTTTCCGCTCACTGAGCCAACATTCAAAAGAATCCCAAGTCTTCAGACCACAAGAATTCTTACTGTGTTAGAACCAAAAATATAAAGTAGCTTGTTTTTCATTATCTATTCTTACAGAATTTAACCAAAACATGTTATCTCTTGACAAGCACTTGATATGTGGTATTTTATTTTTTTTTAAATGCTTCTGATAGCTTTGTCCTTTTTAATGATGTCATCCAATGAATATGGTAGGGGAAGATAGGTTACCCTCAAAAGAGAATTCTTGTCTATTTTATTTTATTTTTTTATTTTATTTTATTTTATTTTGAATTCTTGAGTATTTTAAAGAGTAATTTCTTCTTAATGAGTTGATTTCTTTAAAAAGCATTGTATAGTGTCATAATCTGAAGTCTGTTTTATCTTGATCTCTGTAATTCTTAATCCTTAGCAGATTTTTCCCATATTTAGAATTATCTTTAACAACTCCTTCTCACCTGTTATATGCAGCATGTCATTAAGTTGTGCTAATTCTATCTTCTCTATCTCTCTCCAGTGTGCTCCCTTCTCTCTGCCACTGCCTTAGATCAGGCTGTCATCATTTCTTGACTGGATTTCTACAGTGACCTGCCGATCTTCCAGTCTCCAGCCTTGACCACCTCTAATCTAACCTTTCCTTCTGACAGAGTAACCTTTCTGGAAGACTAATATAATAAGACCATGCCATTTCCTTGGCTTGAAATCTTTCAGTGACTCCTTACTAAAATTCAGTATAATAACCCTTACATAGTGTGTTAGGAAGATTAAATGTCTCCCTAAGATATTTAGGTGTGATGCCTGGCTTGGAACAGGCCTTCAGTGTGTGTTAGTATTTCCCCTTTGCACAGAGAACCCATGAAGGCAGCAGAGTTCTGGTGGAAAGTAGCCCACATCTAGAGGGACCATGGCTCTGCTGGGAAACCAGGCTAAAAGGAGTGGTGGCCAAGAATCTCACCAAACTCCATAGCCATGCTTTCGTGAATCCCCTTGAGGTTAGACACAAGAATAGATTGGTCTAACATCCAGTTCTATCAGTGTTCCAGAAAGAAAGACTTTGTCTGACAAATTACAAGCCAACCCTGTCTGTGACTCAGCTTTTGTAACTGTAGAGTGAGGGAGTCATCTCTATAAACACATTGGTCTCTGCCTTTGTGTTTTCTTCTTTTGGTTTGTTTTCTCTTCAATTTCTTAGTAAGGTTTCTTTTGTCAGACTTTAACTTTCCTTAAATGAACCAAGAGGAGGTCAGGGAGATATACACACACAGACACACACACACACACACACACAGACCAAGAGACTGCTGGGGCAGGGAAGTATCAGTGAAAGAGGTGTGGGCACACCGGAGAGGCTAGGTTATTCAGATGGGTGAAATTTGTGGAGTGGACACAGTTGGGATTGCTGTCTTTGTCCTGCCTCTATTCCCAGACAGACATGTTTTTCTTCATCTCTCA
The DNA here is from genome assembly GCA_028534135.1 of Potos flavus. Classification (NCBI taxonomy): domain Eukaryota; kingdom Metazoa; phylum Chordata; class Mammalia; order Carnivora; family Procyonidae; genus Potos; species Potos flavus. The sequence continues at coordinate 29,088,338 of CM052900.1, forward strand.
GTCTTCAGACAATGGGAGTTTGGCAAAATCAGATATTTAGATAACCACAGAATAGCAGAATAGAATCAATACCATAAAAAGTCTGAATTGATTTCATGGTATTTCCAATTTTTTAATTCAGTTTGTTGCTTTTCTTAGCTTTTCTCTTTCTATGAAAATCGGAGTTCATGCTATAGACAAAACATTCAGCAGGCATTTAATGTATATGAATTAAGTTATTTCATTGTTTTTTCTTGTTGATTTAATTAACTTTTGAGTAGGTAGTTCTGTTTACCATGTAGAATGTCTCCAATATGATAAAAGGCAAATATGTGAAAGAGAGTTACTTTGCTTTAAATAAGAATCTACCAGCAGTAGCGTGTTGGAAGTTTATCATGTTATGTATGTCTTCTGACAATGCAATAAACTTAAATCTAAGCAATTATATCTTGCTTACCTTTAAAAATCTCTTAATCTTTTTACTTAATGAAAAGCAAAATAGAGCTTTATAGTAATTTAATTGCAATTTTGATCAAGTGGATATGAAGAAAATAAGACATTTTAATGTGAAATAAAATATAATTGGTAACTTTGTTGTTGTTTCTGTTTGGTGAGGTAATTTATTAGAGGTAAGAGGCCAAGAAGGATAAAAAATAGTGCTTCTCTAAATGACTTGATTGTCTTCATTTAGTTTGGCTTCACCGAATCTCACTCACCTCATATTTCATTACAGGCATAGTCCATCCACTCCATCAGAATAATGTCCTACGTTTTTGTAAATGATTCGTCTCAGACTAATGTGCCCTTGCTACAAGCCTGTATTGATGGAGACTTTAACTATTCCAAGCGGCTTTTGGAAAGCGGCTTTGACCCAAATATTCGTGACAGCAGGGGCAGAACAGGCCTTCACCTCGCAGCAGCTAGAGGGAATGTAGACATCTGCCAGCTGTTGCATAAATTTGGTGCTGATCTTCTGGCCACAGATTATCAAGGAAACACAGCTCTTCATCTCTGTGGCCATGTGGATACTATTCAATTCTTAGTTTCCAATGGACTCAAAATTGATATTTGGTAAGTGCTCTGTAGTTTTTGAAGTCTAGTCATTTCTTCCCATTCGTTTGTCAACCAGTGGTCCAATCTCAGAGTCTGTTGATTCTACTTTCTCATTGATCAGCTGCAGTGACAGCTGCAGTGACAAGTTCAATAGGGCGTGGAGGACAAGGTGATCTTGTTAGGGGAGTGAGGAAACAAGAGGCTAACTTCTAAATTTATGTTGAAGCAGTACAAGTTTTTCTGTGAAAACAGTGGTGAGGTTCTATCAATAATTGTGTATTGTCAGATAAGGGAAAAAGAAGAAAAGAACAAACATTAGTTGAAAATGTGTTATGGACCAGGCGCTGTATTTACTTACATTAGCTCATTTAATCCTTAGAATGAATAGCTCTTGAGGTTGGTGTTATTTTCATTTTACAAATGCAATATTTGAGACAAGAAGGGTTTAAAGAAAGACAGAGGTCGCACAGCTGGAATTTGAAGCTATTTCTGCCTGATTCCAAATTGTTTGTCTTCTACTGTATAATATTCCATGCTAGCTTCATAATCTCTCTGAGACTCAGAGTCCTTTTTATACTGAAGAGTTTGAAGTAGTGTTTGTATTAATGATACCTTGTCTCTAGAGTGGAAAAGATGTGAGACCATCTTTAAAACTGAGTTTGACCTTTAAACACTTACACGTTGCCTTGATTTATTGGTGCTCTACTGTCCCTAAATCTGAAAAAGATAGCAAATATGATAGACAAATGTGGTGGGAATTGGCTTTGAGATTCACTGTTACTTGGCTGTCTTCTCTTATTAGTGTTAAATAGCTAGGTGAACCAGAGCAGTTTATTTGGTTATTTTGGGCTTTATTTGTTTTTAATACTTAGACTTTTTTTTTTTTAATATGTTCTATTGCCATAAAATATAAATGTCAGGTAAGAATGAATCTGAAATCTAGAACTTTGAAGTTAGTTTCTAAGAAAATGCTCTCTTTTTCTTTTATTTATTCTCATTTATTTACTCTTTTGCCTATATATTCTTCTTCCTTTTTCCCTATAAGGGAAAAAAAATAACTTAGAATTCAAGTTCCAGTTCAGCCATTGGTTCTGCTCTGGGCTTTGAGTTAATTCGGCCCATGCCTTTGTCACTGAGAGCTAAACAAGTGGGTACTAACAATATAATCCGACTGTTATGATGACCTCTTTATATTTATGAACTTTTTTTTTTTTTTTAGCAATCATCAAGGTGCTACACCCTTGGTTCTGGCAAAGCGCAGAGGAGTGAATAAAGATGTCATCCGATTGCTGGAATCTTTGGAAGAACAAGAGGTAAAAGGATTTAACAGAGGAACTCACTCAAAACTGGAGACCATGCAGACAGCTGAGAGTGAAAGGTACTTAACAATGTAATTTTTTAAGGGACAAGTCAATTTAAGTCTTTGGATCTTTTATGACAACTTTGTGAGCTTTCTATTTATTTGCTTTCAAGTACAGAGCTTTGATACTTTCTTTGAACTTTATATAGGTCCGTATGGCTCCAGATTACAATTGAGAAGCTATTAACAGAAAGTACTACGTGCCCACATGCACGTAATGTTCTGTTAGTCCCTGTGCAAGGAAGCCTGCAATATTGTCAGCACAAGGGAGAAGAGGTGGTTAAGAGCTGAATATGAGGGAAAGAAACAGGAGTTTGAGAATTTTAAGTGCAGGTAACAGAATGGAATTGAGGAAAGCAGGAGAAGGATAAGTAAGGCTAGAAACTTGGACAACATTAGAAAAGACCAAAAAGGCCATTTCAAAGGCAGGAAAGTGGAGTGCTAAGGAAAAGTAAAACAGGAGGAGATAAATGATTTAACACACAATTCAGGAATGTGAAAGTGAAAGTAACTTTCCCATGAGTTGGAACAAATGAAATCTAGTCTCCTGTAAGTAACCGAAGCTAAGATATAGTGACTGACAGGGCCTTCAGTATCTCATCATATCTCATCTAGAAGCAATTTACAACACGGTTCAGGGAGCTCTGAAAAGGTGACAAATCGTCTTTTCTCCTGGCCCCACTAGCTCAACAGGTAAAGTCCACAGTCCAGACAGTTGTACTAGCACGGAGTCTGGTTGAGTGCCACGGAGTTTCAGCCTTCCAGATAATTATAAGGTAGGATAGGTGATGAACCTGCTATTGTCTCCTCCCAAAATTTTCAGTGGAATGTATTTCAAGGGCTTTCATTAGCTGTTGACCCAGTAGTTTGACTGATCAAGACTTGGAAATAGGATCATATGGTCCACTTAGACTGTTGGGATCATTGTTTCTGTGAGTTCTACTTGAAATCGTCTATTTTTTTCATAATTGACCCTTATTTTGATTCCTTTGTACCAGTGATTGCTTTCCTTTTTCTTCATGTGCTGGCTGGTGTACTCTTTCGGAACCATGAATTCCACTCTCAAGCTTAGGACTGTTAGTTTAGATACTTTCAAGAACTTACTACTGTCCAAAGAAATTAAGTTTTACTTCTAGAACAGTGCACGCTGCTCATGAGTTATCACTGAAAGCTGACAAGTAGATAAATAAGAAGTCCAAGGTATATCACAAGCTCTTTTTCTCTCATCTGTGTACTCTGAATTGACAGAATGCCATAAGCAATATGATAACGTTGAGTTTTCTATCATTTGTTAAAGATCGTGTTCTTCCAAAATAACTTGAAATTTATTTTCATAAATACTTTAAGCTTCTTTACCATGAAAAATGTCCAAGAATGCGTTTTTGCTTGGTATGTTTTGGGGACCTTGCTTGCTATATTTTGTTAATAGCCAGTTTCTTGGCATCTCCTTCTCAGAAATATACTTTTAACTTTATTTTGCCTAAGTTGTGATTACTTACTAAGTAGTAGAAATAATTAGTCATTTGAGCTGCTCCATATGAAATATTTACTCCTGCTTCTTTCACATACCTGTCATTTCTTTTAGCATAAGGATTTGTATTATTTATTAGCACTGTGTAAAGCCAGTTCTTAAAAAATTTAATTACTAATACTCGTACTATCTGGTTGCCCTATCTTACTCCTGCCCCTCAGTATTATGGTAGACATGTGGTAGTTGAAGTTTAAATTTAAAAACTTAAGGACAACATCATTGGTCATTAGGGAAATGCATAGCAAAGCCATAGTGGGTTACCACTTCATACCAGTAGGATGGCTATAATCAAAAAGATGGAACAGCAAAAACTATTGGCGAGGATGTGGAGAAACTGGAACCCTCGTACATTGCTGGTGGGAATGTAAAGTAGCGTAGCTGCTTTGGAGAACAGTCTGGTAGTTGTCAAAAAGCTACACAGAGTTACCGTATGACCCAACAGTTCCACTTTAGGTATATACCCGAGAAAATTGAAAACATGGGTTCACACAAAAACTTGTACATGAATGTTTGTAGCAGTATTATTTATAATAGCCTAAAGGTGGAAATCACCCAAAAGTCTTATCAACTGATAAATGAATAAACAAAATGTAATTGCGCATCTAGTGGAATATTTCACCATAAAAACGAATGAGCTACTGATATGTGCTACAATGTGAATGAGCTTTAAAAGCATCCTCCATAAAAGAAGCTGGTCAAAAAAGCCATACATTGTATAATTCCATTTATATGAAATGTTTGGAATCGGCAAAAAGAAAGTAGGTTAGTAGTTGCCAGGAGCTGGTGGAACAGGCAATGGGAAGTGAGTGCTAAAGGGTACAGAGTTGATTATAGAGGTGAGTAAAATGTTCTGACATCAGTGGAGATGGTTGTATAACTTTGTCAATATACTAAAACCACTGAATTGTACAAGATGAATTTTTGTGAATTATATGTGAATTATATTATGTGAATATATTGAATTATACCAATGTGAATTATATGTGAATTGTACCAATAGAAAAAGGGAATAAAGCTTAATGGGATTGGCTAGCACGTGGCATTGTGGCAAAGCTGTGTGATAATTAGCAGAACATAAAGCAAGTTGAATGTACTTAGTATTTTCCATCACTCTTAGGATTCTCTGAGACATAGCATAGCTTAAGGGCCTATAAGTCAAGAAGGTGAAAAATATTTTCCCACTCCCCCATATATCCTCAATTTAATTTAGTTATTTTTAAATTTGTGGGTATAGGATGACAAAGACAGCATAGATGACACATATACAAAAAAAATATTGCACATGCGCATTCAGTAGAAAACAATTCATTGGATAAGGTCACTGTGGAAAATTCTGATTGGCAGAGCTTCTTGAGCTCCTGGAGGTTGCTCAGCTGAATTCTCGTTTTATATCTAACATCTTTGAATAGGAGATCACATCAACTTGGACATAGTCAATACATTTCATACAAGTCAAAATTAACCTCCCCTGAACTTCTTTATCTATTCATAATATTATGTGTTTAAACCTTCTCAATGTTCTAATCTTATTTTTGAACTTGCTTCAGTTTTCTTAAACTTTTGTATTCACATAGACTCCCACTGAAAATGTCTTTTCTTGTTTAGAGAATAAACATCTTTTAACATAGAAGAAAGAAAAGCTTGGGTGTCAAGCAGAGTGGCCCATTAGGGAGTCAGCTTCCTATGACTAGAGAAGACCTCTAATACTAGTAAATGCTGAAGGACATCTGGTTAAGTGTCAAGAAGTAAAGTAAAATTGTAGGTTAAATAAAAATGCCAGTTTGTTAAAAAAAAAAAAAAAGCCAGTTTGTAAGCTACTGTTTTATTTTGTTTCCATTGTTCTAAGCCCAGACAGTTGGAAGATTATGAAGAGAAGGGTTTTAGGAAGGGTGGTAAATGACCTTTTATAAACAATAGGTAGTTGGTACATAGGATTATGGTCATTGTGGCTTTAATCTAAATGATACCCTGTTATTGGACCTGCATTTTGTGACATAATTATGGGTGCTAATCGCCCCAAGCTTTGAATTCTTCACAGTGTAGCCATCCACATACCAAAGTCAGATACCCTGTTTTCTACTTGCAGGGGTCATATTTCTTGTTGATAGAGTTCTGAAAACCGGAATCAAGAATCATTGTTTTTATGGCATTTGTGCTACCTTATGTTCAACTAGATTCAGCCTTTATGCAGAAGCAGAATAAACCTAATTTGTATTATTTTACAAGATAGAACTATAACCAGTGGGAGGAAGCTATTAAGAAGAATTCCTAATGACTAGGCCTGTTCAGATGTTCAACAGACTGAGCTAAGTGTCCATTTTTAGAGGATTACAGTTAAAAGAACTAATTCCTTCATTGGTCAGATGACTGAACTAAAAGTTAATGAAAATTCCCTTTTAACTTTAAGATTCACATACTGTATAAAAGTGAATCTAAAAATCACTTTTAGATTTACCCATCTTTGCTTATTTTCATTTATATGAGTTCTTAAAATTTGAATCTTTGTTTTGAGTTCTTCTAAATTTAAAGTAACTTAGATACTAGGAGTTTAAAACAACTCATTTGACCTACAGTCAAGACTTCTGCTTGGGACCTTTTCATTAGAAAAGGATTTTTAACTCTAACTCTGCTGGATACTAAACCAAAAAAACGTAATCGTTGCGGCTTAATTGACAGTTGAAGGTAGATTGTCCAAATACATGCAGATACATACATCAGTACATGAATGTATGAGAGCACACACATGCCAGTTTTCTTCTTGCGAGTGTTGTGTCTTGGCTTTTCTAAGTAACGTGGTTGCTGTTGTATCTTTCTGATATGGGTGGAATGTGTTGTTCATGCCCCTTTCCTTTGTCTTTGCTCCTTTTCACAGTGCCATGGAAAGCCATTCTCTCCTCAATCCCAACCTGCAGCAAGGGGAAGGAGTCCTGTCCAGCTTTCGAACCACATGGCAGGAGTTTGTCGAGGACCTGGGCTTCTGGAGGGTGTTGCTCTTGATCTTTGTCATTGCTTTGCTATCTCTTGGCATTGCATACTACGTGAGCGGGGTGCTCCCCTTTGTGGAGAACCAGCCTGAACTGGTGCATTAAAGGAGCCCCTGGGGGTGGGACTGTGCCTCTTTCCTGGCTTCCACTGTTTCTTCTAAGTTTCTCAAAACGTTTTCTCTTAGTGCAAGGCAGTGAGGGCTGTACATTTTTTCTTTGTGCATTTTTATGTATTGTAATCCTTTTCAAACAACGTGGTCATTTGAACTAACCACATACCGTAGTCAAGTATACGTCATCCTAAAGCTACCTCTGACTCAGCCCAACTTGTTAGAAAGCCTTCACATTGCCTTGTTTCATAAAAACGTGGCGGTGACTGAAGAATGAAAGATAAAGGAAGAGACTAGGGAGTCCTTGCTATGGAAACCTTACCCTAATATGGACCAACTAAAGTGAAGTGTTCAAAAGGAAAAAGATTTTTCTTATATGATTACTTTTTGTTAGTTGGTTGATTTGGGTTTTGTTTATTTTTGCAAGAGCCCCTTTTTTTCTTTTTCTTCTTTTCTGGGAATAGGGGAGAGAATGAAACATTAAGCTTAAAACTTGAAGTGCTTTTTTCACATCCTGTATAGCAAATCAGTATTGTGGAAATCTGTTTGGTTTATTTTAATATTTTCAAGTCTAGTTACAAACCGAATAGAACTTTAGAAAATGAGCTGTATTTTCTTCAAAAATGATTGATTTGATCTTATATTTATTTGTTTATAGGAGAATTTGTTTTTCTTTTTTGTAAACTGCTTTGCTTGTTGTATCTGTGAAAAAAAGAACTTGAGTTCATTTTGTTCACTTTCCCGTTTCCCCTAGTGTTTATATCAAACATCTCCTGTTCATCAAAAATGTAGTCAGGAAACTCTTTTTCTACTCAGTAGTTAGCAGGGAAAGATAATTTGAACATCTGTCACTGTAATTCTGTAGTACTATTATTGTGAAAAATTCAGCTCTCCAGGCTAGCTGTGTTGTCACAACCGTACATGCAATCCTATTTAGAGGCCCTGTTAGAATTGTCTTAACAGTGTCATCTGTGTCAGTAATTCTCTGATGCAAGAATGGATGGAGCATTTCTGAGGTAACAGTGCTGAGCACTACTGTACTGGGTGCCATTAACTCTTTATGGATGATAATATTATGTAAATTGAAATCTGGTCCCCGAACTATATTGCAGCTTTCAGCAGTACGTTTGAAGGCCTCTTTGTTAATGATTCTGTTTTGTATAAATCATATTCTTGAGTTTTTAAAAAGTATATGAAGAGTTGACAATTCACTGAGTATAGTCAGAAAATTGTAGTGAAAGAACTAACGGTTTTATTTTTTAGAACAAAGGCATCTAAGCTATTGCTAATTGAATTGTTGCTAGTGGTAGAAATTAGAGTAGGATTGGCGTTTCTGTGATTCTTGTTGCTTCTTGATATTTTCTCTTGTATTTATATATGTAGGATTGAGGTGTTTTCTTTCATGTGGCTTTATCCCCCCTTAAAGAGCTGTTTAAAAATTCCTGATTTAACTGACTGCTTCAGGATCAGCTCACAGTCTTGTTTTTAGGATAGAAACAAAATAAACAAAATACAGCAAAATAAAAGCCAACTTTAGAATGGAGAACACTAGAACTCAAAGTAGATTCAGAATGAGAGCTTTGGGATTTGCTTTATGTTTGTTTGTAAATCTAAATAGATAAGCAAGATCGATTAACATATATGTAAAGATACTGCATTTTTAAAAGATTTTAAGTGCCGATTTCTTTGTATTTTAATCTCTGCATTCAGCATTCAGTAATACTACCAATAAACGCATTTATAGTCTCTTAATCACAACTCATTTTCTTAGTGTGTCATTGTTTTCTTTTAATTTAGGGCTCTTTGTAATAGGTTGCAATTGCCTGTTTATTTTTTTCTTTTAAAAATAATTTATTATACACTATTAACAATAGATACATGAGTAACAGCAAACTTGCAAAACGAAATTGCAAAAAAAGTAATATTTTGGTATAATTTTATGATACAATAAATAATAATACTTTACTAATGTGACATCATGATTGGTGATAAGATTTTTCTAGCTTCTTTTTCAGAAATTTTGTATATTTGCCCATCAACTCATTTTCTTTTTTTTTTAAGTTTTGTGTTTTGTTTTGTTTTGTTTTTAAGATTTTGTTTATTTGACACAGAGAGAGAGATCACAAGTAGGCAGAGAGGCAGGCAGAGAGAGAGGGGGAAGCAGGTTCCCCGCCGAGCAGAGAGCCCGATGCGGGGCTCAATCTCAGGACTCTGGGATCATGACCTGAACCGAAGGCAGAGGCTTTAACCCACTTTAACCCAGGCGCCCCCATCAACACATTTTCAATCAACATAATTAAAGGTGACTTTAGTCAATCTTAGCAAATGTAAATTTGCAAATAATTTTTGATAATTATTATTTTTTAATTTTTTTAAAATTTTTATTATGTTATGTTAGTCACCATACAGTACATCATTAGTTTTTGATGTAGTGTTCCATGATTCATTTTGTCTATAACACCCAGTGCTCCATGCGATACATGCCCTCCTTGATACCTACCACCAGGCTGACCCATCACCCCCACCAAAACCCTCAGTTTGTTTCTTGGAGTCCACAGTCTCTCATGGTTCGTCTCCCCTTCTGATTCCCTCCCTTCACTTTTCCTTTCCTTCTAATGTCCTCCATATTATTCCTTATGTTCCACAAGTAAGTGAAACCATATGATAATTGACTTTCTCTGCTTGATAATTTTTAATTTTGAGAAGGATCTTTCTGTTGATGTAACTGTAAATAGAATTCCTCATAGTATTTTATATGTTTTGAAAACATTTGTAAACATTTCTGATAAAGTTTTTTGAAATATAAATTTTAGTATATCTAGGGCTAATAATTCTTGAGAAAAAGTTTTTTTAAGAGATAGGTAACACCTAATATAAATCAGTTTCAGACGTCTGTTATAACTAATAATATAAATAAAATATAATTGATATTTTAAATGTAAATTCAATTGCCTGTTTAAAAGAATTTTTCAAACCTGATGTAACAGGTATATTGAATTTCACATATGTTTGCCTTGTAAGTGCTCTGAAACTAATTTGGGTGAATGGCTTGTGGATTCAAGAGTGATAGTAGCTACCATGATCAAGGACCTTTCTATTGTGTATTTTACTTAACATGCCTCATCTTGTGCTGTCGGTCGGCCCTCCGACCCAAGCTATGTTTTCCCATTTTGTAAAGTGAGAAAACTGACACAGGGAGGGTTGTGACTTACCCAAAGTCAGACAGATAGGACATAGTGGAACAAGGATTCCAAGCTGAGGCTCTATCCCCAATTATAAGTTTGTTTTTTCCTTTTGCCCCACTGTCATGCACCTAACAGTGGAGTCATCTAGAACCTTGCCTGCTGCCATCACAGTAATACATAACTAAATTTTCCACCCACATTCCTAAAAACTTTCCTCCTCCTCTAATGCACCATTTCCCACATCTTCTTAGTATTACCAACCTTTAAAATTAAAGGTCTAACTCTGGCATGTTCAGAAGACCTTCCCTAGTTAACCTTGACAGCCTACTTCTCTGCCTCTTATTTCCTCATCAGTAACCATACTGAATAAACATGTTTTGGTTTTTTTTTTTCATTTGTCTTTAGTTATAAGCTTCATGAGAGCAGGGGCTTAATCCGTGTTACTACCCTATTTGTCCACAATGCCTCCTGTGTTGTGTAGAACTCTTTGTACACACATACCGACAGCATTACTTTTTCCCCTGTAGCTGTATTTTTCCTTTCAGATTAAATAGCTTTTTACCTTTCATATGTTCTAACAGGCTACATGTGTGAACTGTGTTGTTCATTGTTCCACAGTATGCCTGTTGCTTGCTACAAGAATTGCATAGTCATGAACGGTATAGCTCCTTTACATAAGAGCATGCAGGCTCATTTACCACAGGTAAAAAAAAAAAAGTATAATTGGTGTATACTTGGTATAGAAGTCCAGGAACAATACTCACCTGTTAGTGTTGTTTTGGTTTGGCTTTTTTTTCCCCAACCAGGCCTTATTCTTTGTCTTGTGAAGTTCCTATATGTATCAAAGTACTTTAGCTGCTGGAAACCAAAATCCAAATTAAAAGTGGTTTAAACCATAGGAAGTTGCTGATTGATATAACTGGAAGTGTAGAGGTAGAGTAGACCCCAAGGGCGACAATCCAACTTGATCTCGGTTCTTCTGTGCTTCTGGCTCTGCCTTCTTGCTTATTCACTTCATCCTCCAGCTGGTTCTGAGATGAGCTCAGAATGTTCAGGCCTCACATCCATTTGTAACCATGAAGAGAAAAAGAAAGAGACTGTCTTTCCTGTGGTTTTCTCCTAGGAAACTTCCTGCCAGGCCCCCAGCAAACTTGCTCGGTGTTTCATTGGCTGATGTTACGTCATGTTTCCTATTCTCAAACCAACTGCGGCCATGCACTGGACAGTGAAGCCTGGATTTATGAGCCAGTTACTGGTGAGGGTGGCAGTGATAGAACCCATAGGACTGGCTTGGAGGAATGGTTTTAGAAATGATTGGAGGTACTGCTGGCAACTAGGGGGCAGGAGCCAAATGCGTTTTATGTCCCGTAGCACATGGGAAGGTTTAACACAATAAAGAATTGTTCCATATGTCATGATTCTTGAATGTTCTGTTGAATATTCAAAAAAAACGTTTAGTTATCTGAGCCTTAAACCTAACTCCATTTTTTTAGTTGTTTTTTTTTTTACCTCTCTAAAACAACCGATTTTATTTTTGCATACTCTCTTTATGACATACAAAGTTTACATTGCTTAGCCACAGTGAACATATGTTTGAGTCCTTTTCTTTGCACTTAGTGTTATATTACAATATTTAAATTTTAACGTAAGTCATATTTGAAAATAATTACTATGTGATATTATCAACTGTGTGTTAGATGTGTAAGACATGTACTAAATGTTAACATCCTAAGATTGTTTTTTTACCTAATAACATTTTTTTATTGTGTTATGTTAGTGACCATGCAGTACATAATTAGTTTTAACCTACATTGAATTTTCCAAGAATACAACAATGAAATTAGTAAGGGAAGATTCTACTTTATTTTGTTAAAACTTGACCAAGAACGGTACCTGTCTCAAAAAATCTTGTTACCAGTGCTACTGGTGATAATTGAGTCACCATCACAGTTCTGCGTATAGGTACTGATGATGATTTTATTGCTTCTTGTGTGGCTATGCCTAAGCATTTATATATTGAAATACACGTTTTATTATCAATTACTTGCCCTTTATTTTGCCTTTATATTATGTGACTTATATGAAATCATTTTATTGATTTTAGCAATTGTTACTTTTATCTGGGACTCATATCCATACTATACCATCTCTCATTTAGTCATCTTGATGTACCTTTTCCAAATAGTTTATCTTAGAAAGTACACCAGGAAATAACATTTCTCCAAGTTAATAGAACACTGGGAGTGGGAGGGGGGAAAGAGGCCAGCACCTGGTTAAATTACCCTTTAAAATTTTCAGGTCCAGGGTGCCTGGGGTGGCGCAGTCAGTTAAACATCTGCCTTCAGCTCAGGTCATGATCCTGGGGTCCTGGGGTCCTGAGCAAGGAGCCTGCTTCTCCCTCTCTCTCTGCCCCTCCCCCTGCTTGTACTCTCTCACTCTCTGTCTCTTGAATGAATAAAATCTTTAAAAAAAACCAAAATAAAATTGTTCAAGCCCAAACAATTCCAACTCCACTGATCGTAGTAGGATTCTGGGATCAAGCCCATTCCTTTGTGATCTGAAGTGGCTTCAAAGCAGTTTTCTGGGGATGATCTTGGCCTTGCTGTGGATACCTCCTTGGCTTCCTTCAGAGCACAGATATGTGGGCATTCTGTTCAGTCACCTTGGACTTTGCACATCAAAAATGGATGGGTCCATAGCCCAAGGAGCAGGGCCTGTGTTTACCTGGCAGTGGAGGTGGCCACACTCTAGTTAGATATCAAGGAATACAATCCGGAGACCTTGTTGCCAAATACTCACCAAAAACTTGTAATGGTATTTAGAGAATATTACTTGGAAGATGTTTATAGATCAGTACTATTTAAACTCTGAAATTTCTATATCTGTACTGTCCAGTGCAGTAACCACTTGTTACTTGTGGTTATTTAAATTAAATTAGAAATTCAGTTCTTCATTAGTACAGTTATCTGAGCCTAAACCCCAACTCCATTTTACATTTAAAAGCAAAACTAGCCACATTTCTAGTGTTCAATAGCCACAAGAGGCTAGTCCATTGAATAGCACAGATTTTTGCAGAAGTTCTTTTGGACAGCACTGTCCTAAAATCTATGGGGTCAAGTTAGATCAGTGTAGAGCTAGGTACTGAATTGTATTGTGGCTGTGCCTACCCTAATTACTTTTACTAAGCTCTTCGTTAATAAGTGGTAACACAGTATAATGCTTATTAACTTGCTTAATCTTTGCAAATTGCTGTTGTTCTCCCCATCTCACAGTTAAAGAAACTAAGGCACCCAAGGCAGGTCGGAATAATCTACCCAAGGTCACCCAGCAGAGCTGGGATTTGCACTTGGACAGTGTAAGACTGAAGTCTCTTCTAACCATTGTGCTGTGATGCCATCATTTTCAAGTAAGAACTGTCTTGAGGACTAGCCCTGTGTACCCACCCACTGCATCTATTTAAGGAAAGTTACTGAGGATGCTGTTGGCACAATTCTTTGTGAAGACCCCCAAAGAGGAGCTTTTGGTTCTTCAACCGCAAGCAACTGCGTTTCCGCTGAGCTTTTGCTTTCATCTTATTTTCTCTATGAATTATGTAATTGATCAGGTAGACTTTCTCATTCACACTGGATGCTAGAAAACTTAATGCCAAATTTGAGTTCCACTAGAAGCAGTTGCAATGTAGGCCATTAATGGTGACTTATTAGAACCTCATTCCAGGCTTATTTTGTATGCTCATCTTTAATTTTAATTTTATTTTCCTGTTCTAAATGTTCACTTTTTATTTATGCAATTCTGTATTATTTGAGCCCCTTTAATTTATTTTTGGATCATGATAGGGGATGATAGTTAATTAGATAGTTATTTTTATTAGTATGAATTGATAGGACTACAGCAAAACTGTCAGTTTCTGGAAACTAACAGCAGAAAATATACTTTCTGCAATGGGAAACAATAGTTTCCCATAGTTCCCAACAAACAATAGTTTGTTGCCTCCTATTCAAAATACAGTTATGGTTTCTGGCATAGCAGCAGTTGTCAGTTTACCTTATTCATATGTCTCTCTGTTCCACAAAAGGATTTAAGTTCTACTGAATAAGTAGGTATTATTCTAAGCTATGGAAATCGAATGTCTTGGTTCTCTTCTAGCATTCTGATAGATCATGTGAGTGAAGCCTAAAAAATGAACGTTATAACAAGTTACTATAATCACAAAATTTTAGAGATGAAGCGACATTAGGAATCGTCTAAGGAAGGGAAAAAGACCAACAGGGATGGAATGACTGGTCTCACCAGTAAGAAAGGGGCAGAACGGTTGTGTGAATCCAGATCCAGTGTATTACTCTTACCACACTTGCCCTTATTCACATCTCCAGCCTCCCCATAGACTACCAGAAATGTTATTTAAAAATACAAGTATCTGGTGTTAGATACGTAAATATAAACTTTCTTGCCATGGTGTTTTGTGTACTTCAATAGTTAACCAAAATACTGATCTAATCAGTAAGTGGATCATGTCATAAGCCAAGAATGTATTTTTCTGTAACCCCAGTCTGTTTGTTTATGGGAGAGTCACCATAAACCTATCGTCTTGATAAACACTTTGAGAAATCTTTCACTTCTCAAAAAAAAAAAAAAAAAAAAAAAATTCACATCAGATAATGCACATTCTCTGTAAAGCACCTTACACCATGGAAATGCTGTGGGGAAGCCAAGCAGAAGGCCCCAGAGTTTCCGTCAGGCGCAGTGTTGCCAATTTTTCACCGGTCAGCCATAGTACTTTTTCTTATTAGAACAACTATTTCTTCAATCCCATTGTCTGCTGTATACTTTTAATTCAAGGTAAGGGGTTGATGGCAGCAGGACTGTGAATGTGAGCCCTGAGTTAGAAAATGCCCTGCTCGATGATGCTTCACAGGGCCATTCACCACTTAGTTCTCTCGTGTATCAGACGTGTCTTACATGTGTCAAGTGAGCTCTTCAGTACATGTTCAGTACGTGTTCCCACGTGTCCACAGTATTTTTTATTTTTTTTATTTTATTTTATTTTTTTAAGATTTTATTTATTTATTTGAGAGAGAGAGAGAACATGAGAGAGGAGAAGGTCAGAGGGAGAAGCAGACTCACCATGGAGCCAGGAGTCTGATCCGGGACTCGATCTCGGGACTCCGGGACCATGACCTGAGCCGAAGGCAGTCGCCCAACCAACTGAGCCACCCAGGCGCCCCCACAGTATTTTTTAAAAAGTAGTGAGGAGGGGCGCCTGGGGATTAAGCCTCTGCCTTCAGCTCACGTCATGATCTCAGGGTCCTGGGATCGAGCCCCGCATCGGGCTCTCTGCTCAGCGGGGAGCCTGCTTCCCCCTCTCTCTCTGCCTGCCTCTCTGCCTACTTGTGATCTCTCTCTCTGTCAAATAAATAAATAAAATCTTTAAAAAATAAAAAAAGTAAAAAATAAGAAGTAGTGAGGAATGAGTGAAGATAGGAGAATAACCCACAGTCAGAAGAAAACTATCATTGTATCTGCTTAGGAATCACGCACTCAGGGGTGCTCAGTAGATTCTTCTTGCCCCCTTTTTCTTCCTGAAGATTTTCTTTTTAATCTGGGTTACTTTTTCATGTCCAAATTAATCTAAGGATCAATGTAACACTAAGCTCTGACTTAGGGTAATTCCAACGTGAGACGTATAGTAGTTAATCTACTCTGGAAAAGAAAAATTAAATGGATTAATTTTTTATTTGTAGGAATCATCACAAGTTATTGTGTGCATATATTATTTTATGAACAAATCTATTTCAGCAAATTTCAGTTCTTTATCTTTCTCTTTTTTACAGTATTCTCTTATGTGCTTTTAAAATTGTATGGCATGCAGCGTTAGCTCTACAGAATACTTGTGTGTTTTTGTATGTGTCCATAAGCCAGAAAACCTTTCTAGAGGTTAAAGAATAATTGTCAGCCTACTTCTCTTGCATCTTTCTGGTGTAAATGGCAAGTAATTTAGACTTTAGAAGGGTGGCATTGCAGGGTTAGTTATTTCTTCCTATAATTGGGCTAGGAGAAGGTTATTCTCTGTCATAATAAGAATTAATATTCCCTTTCTTTGGGGATTGATTTCTAAATTTGAAGACTCTGGGTCAGAGTTGGCTGGGCTGTTTCACTGAAATTTCAGCCCCTAAGAAACAAAAATAGGTTTTGGAATAGTTTCTAGGTCACTGGCACAGAAAGCCAGCAAAAAGCTCTAGCTTGCTTTGGATGGTCCTCGTTAGTACAATTCCATCAGTACGGGCTGTTCTTTTAGCCCGTGACTCAAGTTCAGGAGGAAATAAAATGTAAGGATCCCTAAATTCGTACTCTGCAGTAAATGTTTAGTCTTGGATTCTCCTGTATTTTAGTAGAACCCCTGACTTGAGGGGTGGAGACATATTTAGTCAGATGTCAGTTCTATATTTTACCCTATTGAACTGTTCACATTCATCTGTTATTTTACTCTGTTTTCCAGTTCTGGATCAGACAGTGGAGGCTGGGGTTACACTGGAAAGCATGCAGACTTAGGGAGGTGATAGATCTCAGCTATACTTAGTTGTGGACTGACCTTGATCAAATAACGTAAGCTTTCTAAGCTTCTGTCTTCATCTGTAAAACAGTTAATACCTACCTCACAGACTTAACAGTGAAGAAAAATAACTTACCTGAGGGCTGTGTGCCTGGCCCTTCAAGTGTTGATAGTGTTGTTATTCCCATAAAGAAAACAAGGCATAAAAATTTTAGTATTTTTTCCCGAAGTCATGGAGTAGACCAAACAGAGAGTCTAATTCTGGCAATTTTGTGTGTAGCCATTAGAACACAGTGCTTCTCCCATTAAGTGAGTCACCACATCTGAAAGTACTTTGTACTCAATATAGGGACTCAATATAAGTTTTCCTTTTCTCTTGGCAGAATAAATAGTGTAATTTATTGATTAAACTCTTGCTTTTTATGTGCAAATGATCTACACATTATCACATAATTTCTGATTTGCCGAGGAAGCTTTAATAACTGCTTTATTAATTAAAACTCCTGTCCGTGATTTTTTCATACCTGCAGCCTTATAAGAGCTCGTAGAACCTCCCAGGCATCATCTCATTAGCTCTGGCTGCCCCTTCTTGATAAAGGAGCTTCTCAGCCACAAAGAGAAAGCCCAGAGATCTCTCCAGTGACAGGGAGAAGGAAAATGCTCAGGCTCATGACTGCTGGACTGTCCAATCTTAAATTTACATTGAGAAGGGAAGTGTACCTTTTAAACCTGTTAAGTTGTAAAATGCCAAATACACGCCATGTAAGACTGCAGAGGATGATTTCCATTGAGTTCCATGAAAAAAGATCTGGATGTGAGTAGCCACATTGACTATATTCTTTCAAAAGGGGTTCTTCTAATGGAACTACTTTTGAAGATAACAGAGTAAATGAGAATTATGGAAGCTTATATTTTCTTTCTAGTTGAGCTCTTTTTTCTGTTTGAGAAACATGATATTTTTCTCTCATGATTTTTGTATCTGCAATTATGTTGGCCATGTCAGATCCCCAGAGATGTGGTGATATCATCTTAAATAATTATAAAAATGTTTCAGTGGCTGAGTTTAGAAACCCACTATACTTCTTATGATCTTCAAAAAGTATGTGTAGGTCACATGAACTGGGAATACACTAGATCTTCAATTAAACCTTCAGCCATACTGGAATTCCCATTCTGGAATGGCAGTCCCAGGCCCCAACCCAGGAGCCCTGCCCTATCTTATTTCCCCTTTGACAAACATGACAAGGCCTGCCCTGCCCTTGTCTTGAGCTGCAGTTGGAAGAGAGAAAGACTTGAAAAGCAAGGAGTTCTTGTTCTTTTGGTCCTGACTCAAAGATTGCTATAAATAGAAGGGGCTGGAGGTCCCATCCTGCAAAATTACGATTCTCTTTGCACGTACTAAACATCTGACCCTCCTCAGAATACAACTTGTATTTAACCAGAAGTCTTATTCTTATTAGAAAGAAATAATTAAAAAAAAGAAAAAAGAAAGAAAGAAATAATTTTGATTCCAGAGTTAAGTGGCTAAGCCCCTTTTCTCCTGCTGATTGAGATTCTTTGTTGTCATTAATAGAGCCCTATTACTCACACTGGGGCCTAACTTTGGTTTCCTGGCTTATAGCTACTCAAATAGCATTTCCAGCTGTGGAATAAATATAGGTGGTCAGCTTATTGCACACAGCCTTTTAAAATATGTATGGATGTATCATGTTTCTTGATAATTTAATTTGGATAAAATAAATTGTAACAGACTTGCTTCTGGGGCTTCTGAGTCGCAAGAACAGATATGAAGGGATGAGATAAGATGCCCTACCTTCAGCATTCCAAGGGAAACACATACACACAAACCCACAACTTGGTCTCTGAGACCTCACTATTTGCCAGATTTATATGAAAACAAAATAAACAAAGCACACCTTTCCACAGGCATCCTGTTTGTGATTGGAAGACAGAAGGGTTTAGTGGGTAGGCACATGGGCCTTGGAGTCAGACCTGGCTTTGGATCCCAAGCTTACCACTATAGTAGAGTGGCCTTGGGCAGGTTACCTACTCTTCTCCCCTAGCCTCAGCTTCACTATCTGTTAGATGAAAATAGTAACACTAACCAGAGGCTCAAATGAGATAAAGTATGTAAAATGCTGGATGCAGGATCTGGTAACTCTCACTTATTAGTGTATTTATGTGATTACTTCCATTTAGGCCAACCACTACCTAGAACTGTGCCAGCCCGCAATGCTACACTTTAGGAGGCATTGAAAGGACAACTTCTGTTCTCTTGTAATTGGTCAGGCCCTCAGGCACTGGCTGGTTGGATTCCCAGATGACTGGATGGCTTCCTCTCTTCTTTGAGCTTTCTTTAAATAATACCTTAATTATTAGCTCAAGAGGGGTTGACAACAGTCTTTGCCAATCTCCCCAAACCTTCCCTGCAGGAAGCCCAGGACATTTGAGGAACTACAGAGCACTTCCCTCTGAGTGTTGAGAGATCTAAGGCAAGAACTGAAGAAGCAGGGCCTGTGCTTGCCAGGTCCAGACGTTCATTCTCTTATTTGGTCCCAGTGCATCTCTGTAGGGTAGCAGAACCGAGATTTTTTTTTACCCTCCCCACTTCTACAGAGGAGGAAACTGAGGCCTGGAAGCTTTGCAAGACAAGATAGAAGCTGAGTCCAGACCATCTAACCTCCAGGTCAGTGCTCTCTGTACCTGGCTCTTATCACCTGAGCATTGGAGGCCAAGAAAGGAGGGGCACAGACAGCAGTATCCCTGTGCCCATGTCCCCATCATGACTGTGTTATGGAGCCACATCTCCATAGAGAAGAAGCAGAGAGACCTCGCCGCCAGGCCCCTCCTGTCCAGTCCTGTCCTGCGGTCTACCTGGCATACCTGCGGCTCTCCCAGTTCCTCCAGCTGAGCCCAGAGGACCATCCCCTCTGCTGGGGCAGGATGCAACCTCCACAAAGCAGATCACATCCATTTGATCTTGAACAAAAGGCTGCGATCGTGTCTGAAATGACAACTCCCCAGTGGGTGATGTCATGCTGTTCTGTCTCCATGGACTGTGGGGATCTGATTTCAGTTGTGAAGAAAAATGGTCTGGGGAAGAAAGTTACTTCATTCGGAAAATTCCGAGAAGCCATAAATACAGTTCGCAGCTGATGAAAGCACATTCGCAGGCAGACAATGGTTTTGGGATGGAAGAAGAGCCCTCTGGAGAGGCCAGGCCCATCACCCCCACCCATGGCCAGCAGCGGCCCTGTTTCTCCCGGGCTTCTGGCAAGATTGAGAGCAATCCCTCCGTCTGCTCAGGAGACTCTCCATACCCCAGTGGCAAGTTGGCTAGGGACAGATTTTCCCTGGTTCTCATCCTAAATTGCCTCCTGCTCGGTTCATCCTGGAGTGTCTGGCACATTTGTGTCCACCTCCCTGTCCGAAATGGTTGACCTGCATTTCTGAGTTCTGAAAGCAAAAACAAAATAACATTTTGTTTTGTTGTTTTCGTTTCTTATTCACTTTCTAGCCTTGCAATCTCTTTTGAATCTTTTTCACTTTGCATATTCTTTTCTCTTTTTCCTACAGTTGGCACAGTAAGAAAGAGGGAGAAAACAGAGGATGAAATTCTGTTTTGCTTTTCATAAGAAATTTAAGAGTATAATTCCTAGTCCAGATCCTCAGGCCTGAGTCAGGAAGGAATAACCATTGCCAGGAAAGACCAGAGGCAGAGAGCTTAGAACTAGGGGTAAGTTTTCAAGAGATATTGCATCCCCCTGACTAGCTCCCCCCCACCTCAATAATATAAAAACAATATGGCAAGATTACAGAATTTTGGGAGATCAGAGAAAGTTTTCCTAATTCAGCCCTTCCTTCCATCATTGTGTCTTTCTGGTGCCAGGTCCCTGGATCATTGAGCCCCTCATTCTGTCTTCCCTGTTCCCACAACCCCCAGCTTTGGGGTACCCTTCTCTTGGGGCCTGGCCTCCAAGAAGTCCATGGCCTTCCCAGACCATGGGAGCTGGTTTTTCCTGTAACTCACCCACAGCCTCTGATTTCCATCCCAAAAGTGGTTCCTAGAGACAATGAGCCCTTTGCGTTTAGTCCTGAGAAGAGGAATCCCTTCCCTTTGGCCCTCGGCCTGGGTGCCTTCTACACAGGTCTGCCCCAAGTACCCGCAGCCCCACCAGCTGCCCATCTGAGCTGGGCCACTGTGGTGCAGACACTGCCCCAGGCCTGGCAGGCCCCACCTGGTTCCTGCCTCCACCCTTCGAGCCTCAGTGACCTGCCAGGCCACAGGTTCAGGCTCTTGGAAGGAGAGTCCAGTTCCTGCAGCAGGTGCAAGTACAGTGTCAGAGGAACCTTGGGAGGAGACTGCATGTGTCCTTTGAGGGGCTCTCAGTCCCTCAGGCACAGCATCACCAGATGATAGAAGAATAAAAACAAAGCCAAAGCTTCTTTAAAAGTCCCCATTAACCCAATTAATCAAATCCTGATGGGGCTTTTGTCTTAATGGAATTTGACTATATCTCAATAGTACTTGAAATTAAAAAAAAGAAAAACACATCAATTCACATTTAGGAAATGTGGATTTTAAGCTCCTGGGATTTGATTTCTAGACATGAGTAGTTTTACCTCATAGATCAGGGTTGCCGCATAGAAATACAACGCGAGCCAACTGAGTAATTTTAAATCATCTAGTAGCCACATTTTTAAAAAGCAGTAAAAAACAGGTGAACTTAATTTTAATAGTATATTTTATTTAACCCAGTGTGTCCAAAATAGCAACATGGAGTCAATATTAAAAATTATTAATGAGATATTATATATTCTTTTTGGTGCTAAGTCTTTGAAGCTTTACTCTTTCAACATACCTCATTTTGGACTGGCTACTTTTCAAGCACTCAGTAGCCACATGGGGCTCGCGGCTACTGTGCTGGACGGTGCAATTACAGGCAACTGTCATCTCTCCTGGGAAGGTTCCCTGTGAGAGATGATCCTGGCAAGTGGGCAGTGGGTCTGAGGACACAGCTCTGAGAACACAGCCAACCAGAGGCCGGCGTCTGTCAGAGAGCATACGGTACAACCAAAAGCAATGCAGGAGGCCATTAGAAAGTAAGTGCTATGGGAACAAAGGAAAAATGGAGCGAGGTAAGGAAATAAGTGCTGGGGTGGGTCAGGTTGTAGTATTAAAGAGAGTAGGCCTCCAAGAAAGTGAGATTTGAGCAAGTCCGTATGCTAAGAGTTGAAGGAGAAGAAGTTGGCCTATAGAGCATCCTCATAGGACAGCTAGAGCAAAGGCCCTCAGGTGAGCAGGCATACACCTGGCATGTTTGAGAAATAACAGAAAGATCAGTGTGTCTGGAGAGGAATGAGCAAGGGAGAGAGTATTAGGAGATGAAATCACAGCGGTAAGGTGGTGAGGGGCTAGATCATGTCGGGCCTAACAGGCCATTGCAAGGACACTGGCTTTTATTCTGAGTGAGAATCACTATAGAGTTTTGAATGACGTGATCTGACTTAAATTTGAATAAGATCACTCTGGTTGCCGTATTGAGAATAGAGTGTAGGAGAGCAAGAGTGGAAGTAGGAGGACCAGTTAGGAGTTTATTCCAAGACGATGGCAGTTGGACCAAGGTAGTAGTAGTGAACATGAGGAAGAATACACACCTTATGAATATATTTTCAAGGTGGAGCCAGTAGACTGTGAGTAAAAGAATAGTCCAGGATGTCACCTAGGATTTTGGTTTGCATAAATGGTAATCTGTCAAGGCCATCTATGGGGATAGAAAAGGCTGCAGAGGGGCAGGCTTATGAGAGAAGTTCAGGAGTTCAGTTTTAAATGTGTTTAGTGTGAGATGTCTGTTAAACATCCAAACAGAAATGTCAAGTAGGCAGTTGGAATTACGAAGCTAGAATTTGAGAGAGAGGCCTGGGCTTGAGATACAGATTTGGGAATTCTCAGCATATGCATAGAATTTAAAGCCCTGAGATTCAATGAAATCAAATCATCTGAGTACGTACAGGAAGAGCACCCCGAGGCACTCCCAACAGTAGATGGTTGGAAGATCAGGAGAACCAGTGAGGGATACTGAGAAAGAGAGACTGTCGTGTCCTGGAAACCAAAGGAAAAGAGAGCATCAGGGAAGAAATGGTGAACTGGATGAGATGGCCTGACAGGTCAGGTCGGATAAGAGAAACGAGAACTGCCCATCGGATCTAGTAGCAGGGAGGTCGCTGCAGTCCTGATGGAGCAGTTCCATGCATGATGGAACGAAACGGGTGTGGACAAAGAGAGTCTGTGGGGCGGAAGTGCAGACAACTCAGGAGCCTTGCAGAACAGCTGGTGGGGTGAGTGGGAGCAAGAGAAAGCTTTTTTAAAAAAATCAACTTTATTGAGGCATAATTTAAATTTACGTCTGAAGTATACAGTTCAGTGAGTTTTGACAAATGTATACACCCATGTAGCCACCACAACAATCAAGATATATAACACTTCCACCACCCCAAAAATTCCCTCATGCCCCTTTATAGTCGGTCTCTCCCACCCCCGCCTCCCAATCCCCAGCCCCAGGCAACCACTGTTTTGCTTTTTGTTGCTGAGCTTTGTTTCACCTTCTCTAGAATTTCATGTAACTTGAATCATACAGGATGTGTGATACAGCTAGCCTGTGCCTGGCTTCTTTTGCTCAGCATGTATCAGTAGTTCCTTCCTTTATATCATTGAGTAGTATCCTGTTGTACAGATCTACCACAATTTGTCTACCCATTCCTTTGCTGTTGGACATTTAAGCGGTTTCTAGTTTGGGGCTGTTATGATTAAAGATGCCAAGAACATTTGTATACAAGTCTTCGTACGGACATAAATTTCACTTCTTTTGAGTAGGTAGACATCTAGGAGTAGAATTTCTGGGTCATATAGTAATGAACGTTTAATTTTATAAGAAACTACAAAAATGTTTTCTAAAATGACTGTATAATTTTATATTCTTAGCAGCAATGTATGAGTTCCAGTTGCTTCACGGATTTATCAACACTTAGTATTGTCAGTTTTTAAATTTTAGATGAAGATTTTTTTGGAGGGGGGATAGACTTTTGATTTTAGAATAGCTTTATGTTCATAGACAAGTTGCAAAGACAGAACAGAGAGTTCCGGTACGCCCTTTGTCCAGCTTTACCCAATGTTACCTTCTTATAAAGCCATAGTATATTTGTCAAAACTGACACTGGCACAATTCAAGTAGCCCCACTATGGTCTCTACCCACATCTCGTCAGTTTTCACACTAATGACCTTTTTCTGGCTCAGGAGACTACATTGGGTCAGGCCTTAGTCTCTCCAGTCTGTGACCCTTTCTCTGTCTTTCCTTGGTTTTTGTGACCTTGACAGTTTTTTGAAGAGTACTGGTCAGGTATTTCATGGAATGTCCATCAATTTGAGTTTATCAGAGGTTTTCTTATGATTCAGCTGGGGTGATGGGCTTGGGAGAAGAACCCCCAGAGCTGAAGTGCCCTTCTCTTTGGTTCACATCAGGGGCACATGACAGCAACATGGCTTATCACTGGTGATGTTACCCTCATCACTTGGTTAACATGGTGTCTGCTGGGTGTCTTCCCTAATAAAATTACTGTTTCCCCCTTTATATTCTCCACTTTCTGGAAGCCGGTCACTGAGTCCAGCCCACCCTCAGGGAGAGGGGATTCACGTCCCACCTCCTGGAATGGGTAGTATCTACATATATTACTTGGAATTCTTCTCTAGGGGAGATTTTTCCTTCTCCTTTATTTCTTTGTTGAATCATTTATTACAGAGAAAACTTTATTTTTAAAAAGATGGGAAAAATAACAGCACATTTGTATGTTGGTGGAAATGATCCAAGAGAGAGCAAAATATTGTGGAAGTTTCTTTAGTTTCTTTCAGCAAATGTTGAAAAATTTTTTCACTGTTAGAGTTTCTACTGGGTCTTTCCTCATGTCATTTTAAACATCACTTTTACCCATAATTCAGTTTCCATAGGCCTCCTTGGAAGTCAGAGGAGCTGTGGAGGTCAGGGCAGTGTTTTCATAGATGGCCCAGGTGTCAGGTCTGTTCATGCAGCAGAACTCCTTGGTGCTTGTGAAAGGATGGCCCCTCTCCCCAGCCTTCACCCTTCCTACCATCTCCCTCCTCAGCCCATAGTAGCCCAGGCAAGACAGGGAACTCCAGAACTGGGAAAGAGCCCGTGTTTCCCTTGGGTAGGAAGGAGCCAGACATCTGTCATGGGGAGCTGTGACAGCTGGAGCCCTCTCGAGGGGACTCTGGGGGCTGATGGTGACTGAGGGGGAGAATTCTAGGGGAAGGAAAAAGCAGATGGAGCTGCTTGGCTCCAACTCAGAATCCAGAACAGTGGGCTCTGTTTCTTCCATCCCCTCATTAGGAGGACAGAGCTCTAAGGACAATAGCCAAGGCTCTGAGCCCTGGTGGGGGGGCTCCAAGAAGAATTCAGGGTAGGGGGGATGAGATATGAATGACCTCGGAGGTTCGGGTTAGAAACTCAGTGTTGGAAGAGACACCTCAGGGGAGAGAGGCCCAACAGGCCCTGGAAGGGACAGGGGCCACTGCCAGCCAGCTTACCAACCCCACTTCCCCACCCCCATCCCCCAATCCCTACACACACAGACTCTCATCTGGTCTCCAACTGGGGAACCCCAGGCCCACACGCCTGAGCCCGCAGGGTGTGGGTGTGGTGGAGAGTGGTTGTGACAAGATGTGACGTATTCTGGGCTGTAGAAATTATCTCTGGGCTTGTATTTTGCAGAGGCCAGCAGTATGGTGTCTACACAGATATAGATATTTGTAGGTGAATCAATCCATACCCTGCCATGACACGAGAAGCACTGCCACCAGAAAGAAGGTGGTAAATTCCCTCTCATTCGGAGAATGCCTCTCTCTTCTCAACCAGCTGCCCACGGGTTTCTCATCAAGATAGTAATTCATTGTACAGGGAAGGGAACTTACCCTGCGGAAATTCCCGCTTCCTCCCCAGAACAGTGTGCACAGTGTTAACCTCGGGGGGGTTAAGAATCCCCCTGCCCCCCAATGGCCGCTTTTCTCTTTGGAAGCCTGCAGCCACTCTACGTCTTATCCAAACCTTCTGCGCAAGTCTGAAAAATGCCCAGGGCAGACCTAGAGGTGAGCTCAAAAGCACCGATAACCCAATTAATAGGAACAGATATGATAATGTACTTCCCGCCCAGCATCTCCTTCTGACGGCAGCCCTTGGGTTTTCCTTTGGGGCGGTAGCTCTTCTCTCCTGTCCATGTGCTTCCACAGGCCCAGGCTGCAGGGACAGACACAGACTGAGCCAGTCAGAGCCTTGGGCAGGTCCTGCTAGACTGGAGTCCAGGGCAGAGCCTGCCTGAGGATGGAGCCGATGCCGAGGGAGGGAAAGCTAAGGGGTAGACAGACTCCTGGCAGCAAACTCCTCAGGGCGCCTGGCTCCAGCTGGTCTTCTCAGTTACAGATCGACCAAATGTCTTTCCTCCCTTCCTCCCTCCCTTCTTCCCTCCCTTCTCTCCCTCCTCCCCCTGCCCCTCTATTTTGGCTCCGTCCAGTTTGTGGTTTTTATCTCTTGCACTAGAATTGTTCCAACAAATACCCTAATGCCATTGCCACCTCGCATGCCTGCCCGTGCCTCCTCCCCTCCTCCCCAATGCTGTTTGAGAAAGACTCAAACTCTGGTTTTTCTCGGGAGCCACAGGGCCACTGCGGGAACCATCCCACAGGTCCAACCCACAGTCCCTTTTGTCCCCTACGGCATAAAGTGAGAACGTATTTTTAAAACTGAATACATGTATCTTTCTTTTATACAAGAACTTATTGTTTTAATTAGAGAAAAGGGGGAAATTATTCATAATGCAGCTGCCATAAGGATTATTTCCTTGCCAATGTGTCCCCAGTATACACGGACACAGTCGTAGCGAGTGCACACGCAAGGTATCGCCCGCAGCGGCCTGGCGTTGGCACTAGCATTTCTCTCTTTCTGTGGTTTTTCACCATCTCTGTTTTCAACAGCTCCCCTTCTCAAAGGTCCAGCCGTGAGACTAGAAATTCAGGAGCTCCCCTAGAACAAAGCGAACCCGCTCATTCAGGTGGGGGCCGTTCCTGCAGCTCTTTCCGGGAATCCGGCTAGCCTCAGCTGGAGTTGGACTCTGACGCCGAGGTCGTACCCCTAGGCAGTCTGCTTCAGTGGCTCTGGGGTGCATTCCAAGAATGTGTATTTCTGAGCAGTTGCCAGATGATCCTAATGCTGCAGGTCTCAGTATGCAGGATTTACCTGGAAGCTAAAATGCATTTGCTATTCAGGTGACCCATAGGCCCATTCAAGTTCGAGAAGCCCAGATAGAGACATGCCCTAAGTTTCAACTTAATAGTCACTTACTAAACACTAACTCATGCCTCTGTGGTTTTTCAGAAGCCTGCCTTTTTCTTGGGGGTAAAGTTTCCGAGTGGGGTAGGACCTTACAACTTCACACCTAAAGCCCCTGGGAACCCCCAATTTCACATAACCTAAAAAGAGAGGGTTATGTGAGGGTTTCTTTCACTGTTCTCTTTTAACCCTCCTCCAGTTGGTTAGAGGTGAAGGGGTAGGCTGTGGGGGGCTGGAACCTCAGGTCAGTTTCATATTTATTGAGTGTTGGGGACTGCGTCAGGGGATATAAAAATAAATGAAACATGGTCCCTGTCCTCTAGGAGCTGATGGATAACGGAGAAGTAAACACAAAATAAATAAATGCTCATAAGCTGAGAGAGAGCAGGGCTGAGGAAGGCGGTGTTCCCTGAGAGCACAGAGAAGGGGCAATCAGCTGGCCTGCACGTACCTAGCCACCACAAGGTCTCACCAATGCCTCCTACAGCTGAAACCACATGTCTGCCTAAGGATGAGGACAATGGGTTGGGTTGGGTTGCTAGTAATAAAGAATCAAATAGCAGTGAGTTTATTGAAATCCAGTCATAGTTTCTCCAGAAGGCAGTCCAGGATTCATACAGGAACCCCATGGTCAAACCCAAGCACTTCTGGCGTTCGAATCCATCATCCTTGACTGCGTTGCTACTCAGAGTGTGAGAACTTGTTAGAAAAATGGGAAGGGCTTGCTCCAGACCTGCTGAGCCACAGCCGGCATTACAATCAATCCCCAAGTGATTTAAACACCTGTAATTGAACAAGTTGGGCTTATCCTCACTGCAGGGATGGGGACCACACACCTTGGGCAATAGCGGACCATCTCAGTAGGAAGGGATTTGACAGGATGTGCAGGACTTGGCCTGTGGTTGGGTGAATTTAGGGAGGACCCAGGAAAGCAGGCATTTGCTCTGGATTGGATTTTGTCAGGAAATGGGACAGTTCTATGACTGAGTATCTTGGTAAAACTTATCAATAAGGAGAGTAGATGAGATCCATGCTAAATGTGTAATTGGTAAAGCAGCAGCCACCACTCCCTATTAGCAAGGAAAGGAAGACATTTAGTATTTTGTGGTTGTTTTTGTCTGCGCTTAAATAAAATTATGAGGCAGTCCATTTTGACTCACTTCATCACAGTTGTAGAGTGACCTTGACTGATGGCACTCTGTGAGATTGTTTATGTCCAGCAAGAAAACATCTAGGCCAGCTTCAGACAAGCTAAGGCCTAGCTGAAAGTGTCAGGCCAGTTCCCAGATGTCAGGAGCTGCTTTCTCCTTTCTCAACACTAAAGACTGAGAGTCAGTGTTTTAGAGTGTGGCTTCCTTTTTCAAGGTTATCTCATGGTCCAAGATGGTTGCTAGAGCACCAGCAATCATAGTAGTGTTCCAGGGACAGGGAGGGGAGAGTTGAGAGCACATTTCCCAGCTCCCTTTAAGAAGCTTTTAGGAAGCCCCATGCAGCACCTTGCATTTATCCCTCATTGGCTCTCCCTAGTTTCAAGAGCACTGGGAAATGTAGACCTTTAGCTGTGTTACTGTGTTACTGCCTCTCCCCCAGTTAGGTACTTTTTCGGTAAGGCAGAAGGGGAAATTGAGTACAGAGTAGGCTACTGGCAGTCTCGCTCAGACAAGGAAGACTGGGCTCAGGAATGGGGAAGTTCTGAGCCCGGGAGGGTAGCAGGATTTTATCTTCTCCTCCTTATCAGTATTTAACATTCCAGCAACCAGAGCTGGCCAGTCACAGTGAAAAAGAATCAGGGAGTCTCCAGTGTCTGCAAGAAATTCTTAATAAAGGTAGAATTTGCTTCTCAAGTTTTCCATACCCCTGACTGGGAGAGCAAGAGTGATGTAAATATACGAGCCTGAACTGCCCCCACAGCCACAGGTGGGAGAGCTGTTGGAACGCGAACGACATCCGTGAGAAGAGTCAGTCTGCTCCGTTAGAAGGCTTTATCCCATCCCTAGGGAGGTAACAGTGGGAGGACTGGAAGACGACTGCTCAAAACAAGGTACGGGAGCTAATAAGATGGAGGCCTGCCTTCGCTTGTATTCTATAACCTAGCCCAACGGCCAGGAAGCCCAGAGGTCACGGGCCTGGACACACAGTAGGGTCACACTGATGCCCAGGTCGCAGCCACACACCCCCACCCCACACCACCACACACACCACCGCCTGAAGTAGAACAGCACTTCCTTCAGAGTGCCCCCGTCATTTCCCAGAAGCCCCAAATGGACCCTTCCCAGGTGCCCCTGGCGGTATGCCAGCTGCCCGCTTCCTCACCTCACTTAACACATTTGCTGAGCACCCTCGAGACCCCAGGCCCCATGGAGACACAAACGATTCAAGTGTCAGTGAGACAGACGCATCGTTACCACAGACAGCTGACAGCTCGCTGAGGGAAACACACGAGAATCTACTAGACTTAAGTTACAAATCGTGCAAATGCTGTGTTAAAGACAAAAAACTGGCAGTGGCCAACAGGAGCGAGGGTCTCCCTTGAAAATACCCCAGCAGCCGGGGGTGTTCCCACCTCAGGGCACAGCTGCTGTTCTTTCTGCAGGAACAAGTTTTCCCCCACGATCCCCATGACTCACTCCCTCGCTTCCTTCAAGTCTTTGTTCAAATGTCACCTTATTCAAGACGCCTTCCCCAACGCCCACCCCCAGCCCCTGCTCTCCCTGCTTCCTGGTCTTACTCTGTGTTCTCCACAGGTTTACCATCTACCATCTCAGATATTGGTTAGCTGTCTACCCTCCCCTCCACTAACAGTTTGTTCCGTGAGATCAAGGGTTTTGTGTTTTGTCACAAAAACAGTATGTGTCCATAAACAGTATGTGATCAGGCTTCAATGAATGTGTATTGAATGAATGAATGAGTGAATGAGTGAGTCAGCACAGGGATGGAGCATTCAGGGAGGGCCCCTCGCGCCCTGCTGCCCGGGAGGCAGAGAAGCCTGCGAGACAGTGATTTGATTTCTGTTTTATTACCAGTCATCTGGCTGTTTGGGGGAAGAATGGCTTGGAAAGAGCTAAGCGTGGCAATGGAGAACTGGACAGGGTAGGAGGCCACTGTGGTGGCTGAGGCAGAGAATTCAACCGGACATGGCCCTGCAGGAAAGTGGGTAGTCGAGGGCCGTTTTGGAGGTGGACGGGGATAAGACTTTGTGTTGTGCCCCTGAGCCCGGGGTGCTGGCCTCCACTGCTTGAGATGGGGCAGATGGGAGGAGGAGCAGGTGTGGAAGAAGCCGAGCGTTTCCCTCTCCTGCTCTGCCCCCACTGTGGACCTCTGTAGCCCTGAAGAGACTTGCAGAGGTTCTCAGCTGCTGCTGCTGGGACAGAGCCCCCAGGGGAAGGCCCATGGCCCAGCAAGCTTGGGTCCTGACCCTTGCTGAGGCTGCCAGTCCTTGGGGAGCAGAGAGTGTGCCCACCCCCACCTCTGGGCCTCTCGTGCCCAACCAACCCCTGCTGGCCCTCGCCCCTCCAGGGTGCGTGGGCACAGGAAGGGAGCAGATCTGCCCCTTCCTACTCCCTCTCTCCCCTGCAGCACCCATGGCTCCAACTTGACCTACCCGGCTCAGCTGACTGGAAAGCCCTGCTGCCCAGGCCAGTGTCCACAGGGGTGATACAAATAGTTAACTAGCAGTGCATCCAGCACCATGGCCACTAAGGACAGGGGGCCTGGCCCATCCGCTTGGAAGCTGCCCAGATAACCATCAGCCCCATCAGCCCCCCCAGACACCCTCACCAAACCCCAACCGCCGAGATGGAAGGAGCAGGATGGTCAGACTCCCCAGAACCCTGAACCCAGCGGGTGACAAACACCCACGGGCCAGCCCAGCGGCCTTCTCCAAGGGCTCTGTCCCCGCTTCCGAGGCTACCTAAAGTGGCCTCTGAGGAGCCCACGTGCCATCACACTCAGTCCAGTCTCCTCAAGGTTTGCACCTTCTTCCTTTCTCCATTTGCTTTCCTGCCCCTACCTTCCCATTCCCCAGACATTCTCTGATCCCATCCCTACTCTGCCTCCTCCATGAAGTCAATCCTGGCTGCCTCTCCTTTGTCTTTCTTTTCTAGGTTCTTTGGCATCTGCATCTTTATTTCAGGATTTGGGGCTGTGTGCTTCAACTCCTGGCTTTTTAATTCCTAGAGGCAGGAGGACACTTGTTACATACCCACATTCATTGAATGAGTGGGGGTGGTGAGCACAGACTGCCCCAGACAGAAGGTGTGTTCAGGTCCCACCTGATGTTTGTGGCCTTGGGCAAGGAACCTAACTTCTCCGTGCCTCATCCATCAAGAAGGTATTCGTGCCTCCTTGAGAGGTTCCTGGAAGAATTAAATGAAACCCTGTTTGGGGAGAACACAGCCTGGTGTCCTGTGCTCAGTAGGGACTCCAGAGAAGTCAGCTATTATTCTCGTGTGACAAGTCCCCGTGATATCTGACGTCACACCAGGCACTCAGGAGGTGCTCAGTAAGTGCTGAGCGGCTAAATGGGCTGAATCTCTGTCTGTAGCTGCCTCGCGTGGTTATGCATTAGGGCATCTGTTTCCATTTCTCTATGGACTTGGGTCACAGCTGCGGGACTGGAGAAGCATAAGGCTGATGTCTTATTTCCTTAGAGCCTGAGCCAGCAAAGAGACAGGCAGGTCAGGTTCCCAGATAAGCGTAGACATTGGCTTTGGGCCCCTCTCAATGGGTGGAGAGAAACTTTCTCACAAACATGTTCACGATTCCTCCCATCCTTTTCCTCACAGACATCCCTAAAGCAAGAGTAGTCTCTGTGGCAATACTCTGCTTCAAAGACAGATTCTAGGAACGCCCTGAAGACCCTTCCGGTCCCACATGACCTGTTGCAGGGGCTGAGGCTCTATCAAAGAGTGGTGTGGTCACTGTGACACTTCACTTATTGACCTCAGGGTTCCAGGTCCAGAACCAGCCATTTGATATACATATGTCTCTTGTCATCCTCATGAAAACTCCATTCTACAGTTAAAGAGACTGAGAATTGGCAAGGTTTAAGAAATGTGCTCAAGGCCACACAGTTGGCAAATAGCAGACCCAGGATGTCCACCCTGTTTGACCTCTACCAGCCCATGCTCCTGCCTCTGGGCCACTCCCTTTTGTAATGGGGTAGCCACTGGCCTAGAATCCGGATCTGGAAACCGAGCTCCGGGCTAGGTGATGGACTCTCCTGCTGGAACCTCAGGCTTATCCCTTTCTAGACAGGGGAAGGAAAGTCACCCTCCCCCCTACCAACTGCCCACCTGAGGGCTTTTGGGGAGGCGCAGGAAGAGAGTAAAGAGTAAAAAACCAAAAAATTATTTTAATTTATAGGTAACCAAATTTCTCTCCTGCAACAATTTATATCCATTTCCCCTAATTCAGGCAACTCTGAATATGAGAAAAGCATTCAGCCGTTTGAAGAATGCTATTCAACTCATGACAAAGAACAATTCTTTTGAATCTATGAGAATTTTCTGGAAGTCACATGTCATTTTCACTTTCACCTATTAAAATCGAAGCTTATATTCAGCTTTTTAAAAAGTTCCTCAGCGTGGAGGCAGCCAGCAGCTGCTGGTGCAGGCTGGGTCTCAGGCCCTTGCCACAGGTCATCCCTGGAATCACAGACCAGCTCAGCAAGCCACGGGCTTGGGCTCAAACCTGAACTGATCTTGAAAGAAAGAAAGACCTGCATAAAGATCGTAATGAACCAACAGAAAATATTCAACATCTGTCATTATCTCGACTTTCTGGGGGCTTGGGAGTGGGATGTGGCACATTCCAAGAGCCCCTTGAGGGAAAACTGAGCCATGAAGAAAGGGAGTTCCTGGGCTGGACAGGAGCCTGGGGCCAGGAAGAGGCCTCTTCACACATCTGCTTCCCTCATAAGGGCTCCCTGACTCGCAGCCTCTGCCAGGTGGAAACCAAACCAGCCCTGGGCCAGGGGCCAGAGCAAGGACTCACCTGGAAGAGACATCTGCTAAGCAATTCGAACCACATGCAAACGCTGCTATTTTAATGATCATAAATTCCTACAGCAGCTTCCCCCAGTACCTCGGCTACCATGTTAGTGGAATCATTTTTCAATGTACTCGGTACAGAGGAGACCCAGTGCACAGGGCCGGGCAGAGGGTGCGTGTGCATGTGTGTGTGTACACGCCTGCATTTTTCAGGAGTGAGAGTATTTGCATAACGCAGATATCTTTGCAGATACCAGACAAACAGGAAGTTTCAGAACCTATGCCATTTCCTTTCACTGTGAATCAGCAGCCTCTTTCTTCACACTCAGAAATGATGAAAATCACAGGGTATGGCCCTGGAACGCGAAATACAAGAGAAGAGCACAAAGGCCTCCCAAGGCACCTTCTTTGGTGGGGGGCTTCCCTGTCACCCACCCCTACCTGCACTCCTCGGGCCATCCCCTTCCACCTACCAGCTTCCTGAGTGCTTCAAGAGATGTTTGGGTGCCAGCCCGAAACACAGCAGCAGAACAGCCTTCAGCCCCCCAACCTGTGTCACACCAGTTCTTGGGGTGAGACCCAGCCAGGCTGCATCGGGACCTCCCGTGTCCTAGTTCCCGGCCCCAGGACTGTATCCCAGAGAGGCTCTGCGGAGTAACAAGCACGCCCTGGACTTGGCACCAGACTACCTGGGCTCACATCCCTGCTCTAGCCAGTGAGGCCTTGGCAAGCCGCCTTCCCCTCCGAGCCTTGGATTCCTTGTCAGTTACATGGGACCAATAGTGACTCCCTGTGGATTTGGGGCTAATAATACATGTGAAAGGCAAGGAATACAAGGCAGCAAAGAAAAGCACAGGCATTGAAGTTGGAGATCCAAGTTCAAAACCCAGCTCCGTGGTGTACTGGCTGTGACGTTTGGGGCAAATTACCTAACTTTGCCGAATCTTACTTATCTTGCTCATTTGTAAAATGGAGATAATGAGCATATCTACCTGACACTCTACGGAGAGGACTGAATGATGTAATCTCTTGGCTCACAGGAAACTCTCAACAACTGTAAACCAGTTTTCCCACCACCTCCCCCACTCTTCCTTCCTCCTGCCCCACCCAGTGTGGCAAGATCCCTGGGGTGAGACCCCTGCTGAGCCTCACCAGGGAGAGCCCAGCACCTGACCTGGGGGAATGAATGGATGGATGGATGTTCCTGGTCCACAGCAGGTGCTGAGGAAATATATCTGTATAAAATAAATTTATACAAAAGTCACAGACCAAATCATGCCCTATGCATTTTTGAAATTCCTAAAGTGGGTGGAGGGGAGGCAGGGAGTAGAAAATAGTGATGACAAACATCCCAGGTTTAGATAGCAGACTGGCATCCCTCTTGCCTCATTTCTCTCGGGTCCCTCCTTCGGCCTAACGGTCTTTTCTTGTTGAAGGGCTGGTGGGTGTGAAGCCCCGAGGGTTCCCAGCAGCCTCGTGGAGGCCAGTGAGCCACCCCCACTGCCGACCCAGGCTGCAGGAGTGCAGAGGTGCAAGAGGCTTGTGGCGGCAGGAGGACAGCACACTCACCGGGCCTTCACTCTGGGGCATGGCTGTTCAGCTCTCCCCTCGTGTCGGCTGTGCCAGGCTGCTCCCTGGCCACTCCTCCAAGAGTGAGCCCAGGACTCGGCGGACGCACAGGCTAAGCACTAAGGTCTGGAGTCAGACAACCTGGCTTTGCATCCAGACTCTGCACAGACAAGCTGTCTGATCTCAGGCAAGGCTGCTACATCTCCCAACCTCAGCTTCCTAATCTGTAAAATGGAGACCAGTGCTAAAGCCCAGGGCTGATAGTGAAAACATTTACTCACTAGCCTGGGCACTGAACTAGGAAGTGAATCCCAGCAGCACCAGGTTGGATACACTAAATATTAGCTCTGCTCATTTCTACTGCAGAGGTTGTTATGGCTCCCGGTACACTGTAGACACTCTGAACATTAGCCGCTGCTTTCACTACACAGCTCCCAGGGGAGGGACATTCAGAGGAGTGGTGGCCCTAGACAGGCCCAGTCTTTGCCCTGTCCCAGGTTAATGAAGACCCCCCTGCCTCTCACTGTTCCCCAGAAAGTCACAGGAGTGGGACACCTGGGTGGCTCCATCGGTTGAGCATCCGACTCTTGATTTTGGCTCAGGTCATGATCTCAGGGTCGTGAGATCAAGCCCCCATGTCAGGCTCTGTGCTGAGTGTGGAGTCTGCTTGAGATTCGCTCCCTCTCCTACTGCTTCTCCCCTCACTCTTGCTCTCTCTCTCTCAAATAAATAAATAAAATCTTGGAAGGGAGGAAGGAAGGAAGGAAAGAAGGAAGGAAGGCAGGAAGGGAGAGTCCCAGGAGTGCTGGGGATGGGACACATCTGCCTCGTGTGAACCATGCTGCATTCCTATATTGCCCATGGCAGGAACTCTTTTCCCCGTAAACACTCTCCCAATCTTTATCACAGCAGCAAAAGAGCCAAATAGCTAGTGGTCTAGTCACTGAGCATATATTTACAGTACAAGCGAAGCCAGTGTGTGGCTCACATATCACACACTAGGGTCCCATGCATTGTCTGGAAGGAGAACCCCAGAGATGTTTATCGTGCACGTACCCCTACATAGGATCTGTGTCAGAGGTCAGAGTCACTTTTCCTCATGTTTTGGACCAGTTTTTAAAAAGAGTTCTCAGGACATTCGGAGCATGGAGGCTGCCCCCCACAGCAGCAGGAGTGGAAGCTCAGGCATCCTGTGCCCCAAATACCAAGCCAGAAATATCAAGGACAGTGGGCCCAGCTGGCTAGAGTCCAGAGGTCATCTCGGCCTCCGGGGAGAGCCTGCTGGAGCCCTGTCTGCTCAGGGCCAGGACAGCCAGTCACTCTGGGGGCCAGTGATCCCCTGCCTGGGCTTTGATGGCCTGCGGGGCCCCCATTGTGAGGATTAAAAGCGGCCATCACTCTCCTTCAGACCCGTTGGCCCCACTAGGTAACGGGCTGCCTTTCTAAGAATGCCTCTCCTGTCATCTCATAAAAGATGCTCCTGCTGGAGGAGTGTGGAAGCCAGCCAGGGAGGGAGGTGACGGCCTCTCAGGGCACTGGCTCTAGAAATGTCACCCAGGCGATGGCTGCCCATCGAAGCCAGATAACAATGCAAACCCAAATGGGATTTTCTGGTAACTGTTTCATCAGCAGACTTTTTTTTTTTTTTTTTTTTTTTTTTTAGAACTGCAACCTTTGTGAATAGAACCCAGCAGGAGTTCGCCGTGGGTTTTTCGAGCATCTATATCTATCCTTTGCTATGTCATGACTATGGACAATCTAACATAACATTGTAATCCCAAAGCTACCATTTCTTGTCTATAAACTGTGTGTCTATCTTAAGCACTTATACATGTTCTCTCCTTTGAGCTATTCCTTATCAAAAACCCGTGAGAAAGGAGTTATAATAACACATTATTATTCTTTTAGTTTTAATTATAATTTATCATTATTATTAATAAAATGAATTTTATTTTGTAAGTTAAACATTTATTAGGCTTTTTCAACATTCCAGGCATTGTGGTCATTGTCTTATAGCTAACATCTTTGTTCCCTCCAAGAGCCCCATGAAGTATGTGCTATAATGACCCCTTTCGCAGGTGAGTTAGGGGAGACCTGGGACCCTAGCCCAGAGCCTGTGAGCATCCCACTGCACCATGCCACCTCCCTTCTCGGCCCTGCTTCTCCCTCTTTTCTGGCTGGCAGAGGCGAGGGCCTCGGGGCTGAGGAACCTATGGCCCGAGCACGGGCAGCCAAATCAGCCGAGCTCCGGAATACAACCCACCTGGCTGTCCCAGCAGTCAGCGAAGACCAGCGGTAACTTCCTTGAGCACGAACACACTGGTCCGGCCTCTCAGACTAGTAGATCTGGACTGTGGGAGCTGACATCAGAGCCCAGAGGCTGGAGTAACGTTAGCAGAAAGTACAGAGTTCCCAGATGCCCCACCTGTTACTGACACTTGCGTCAGTGTGATACATTTGTGACACATGATGAATCAGTTATTATTATTATTATTATTATTAACTACAGGCCCTAGTGTACAGTAAGATTCACTCCTGGTATGCCTTCCGTGGGTTCTGACAAATGGAGAAAGACACGTCTGTGCCAATACAGTATTCCACAGACTAGTTTCACTGCCCTCAAATTCCTCTGTGCTCTGCCCATTCATCCCTCCCTCCTCTCTGGTCCCCCGCTGCTCACCTCCTGCCCCAACCCCTGGCAACCACGGATCTTTCTACTGTCTCCGTCGTTTTTACCTTTTCTAGTAAGCCATATAGTTGGAATTACCCAATATGTAGCCTTTTCAGATTGGCCGCGTTCACTTAGTAATGTGCATTTAAGGTTCCTCTCAGTCTTTTCACGGCTACCTAGCTCGCTTCTTTTTAGTGCTGAATACTATTCCCCTGTTTGGATGTATCACAGTGTATCCATTCACCCGTTGAAGGACATCTTGGCTGCTTCCAGATTCGAGCAATTACGAATACAGCTGCTACAAACATTCGTGTGCCGGTTTTTGTACAGAAGTTGTTTTCAAGGACCGCAATTGCGAGATTGTATGGCAAGAGTATGTTTAGTTTTGCAAATAATACTTTAAACTTCATTTTACTTTGGATGTTTTGTGTTTTAGTGTGAGTGCTTAAGTGGTTCTGAGGATTCGAAGCTCTCTCAATAAGAGCAAGAGATCTCCCGAGTGCAAAGATCTAACAGCCTAGCCTCACCTCCTGTCCCTGCCTCTCTCCTAGGGTCTCCATCAGTCCCCACTCGGGGTGGGGGGTGGACACAGGACAGGTCTGCTCTCAAACCCACCAGGCTAAAATTCAGTGCGAAAGGCCTGGTTTACACCTTCTCCAGGGCAGGGAAGTGATTGCATGGCTTTTTACCACTAGTTAAAATTCAGTTCCTGCTGAGCGTACGCTAAGATGTCATTCATGTCAAGCTAAATAGTTTAGAATGTTGACAGAATTTAAAAGTAAAATTGTGGAATAATTCTGGAATATAATCAAATTCATTGTCCACACATTATTAGATTCTTACATTTTAATATATTTCATTTCTTTCTCTCCCTGAATGCTCTTTTTCTTATTAAATTGCTCCTTCCTCTTCCTGACATACATCGCTCTGCTTTGGAAAATCACACTCCTTCTTTATTAGCTCAACGGGGCAGGCTTTATTTCTCTTTGTAACCCCTAAGTAAATATTTATTGAATGAATACTTTGGAGAAAAGTATCTTGTTTTTTCCCTCCAGTTTGAAAATGTCTTTTCCGCTGAGTCAATCTTCACAGCTGAGTACCCAAGGGCAGTGTTGGAATGTCATTAACATACTGATTTAATACGTATTTAAGTGTACTGTTTACTTCCCAGGGTCATAGCGCCTTGGAGGAGATAATGAAGGGCTTGAGTTCAACCTCAAGGGTGTGTCAAGGGCGTGTCCCCGGAGTTCCCATACCCGCCTCTCAGGCCTTTCTCCTGAGGTCTTAGGTCAGCTTCTTGCTGCTGCTGTCAGGATCCTTTACACACTGTCCCCTGAGGCCTCATTGAGGCTGGCTGCTCCTGATCCCACTGAGGGTCTCTGATTCACGCTCACCAGTGGCGCCTTCCCAGGACCAATTTACAGAGAGCCGCTGGTGCCTGGGGCCGCTAGAACTGTACTCCTCTATAAGCTGACAGCTCCTCCTTGGGTTTGCCTTTGTACCAAACTCCTCAGAGGAAGCCTGTGGTGTTGGATTTGTTTGGCTGCTTTGTTTGACTAACTTCTGGTTCCTTCTACTGAAGAAATGGACCCTAATTTCCAGAGAGCATTTTGAATGACTGTCATTCTTAAAGTCTTCCCCCCCCCCCCCCCCCGTTTACCCAGGTGTGGCCCAGGAAGAGCTTTGAGGCTCTCCTCCCACCTCAGGAAAGGGTCAGCCTCCATGCTTCATTCAGGGGTCCTATTTCTGGTGTCCCAGGCCTTGACCATCAGCTCCAGTGTCCTCTACATCTTTCTTCCAGAAGCCCTAGGAGTGAGCTCTCATGAAAAGCAAAGTTTCTGTGGTCCTCCTTCCCATTCCAGAATTCCTGCCGTGGGGATGCTGAATTGGCCCTGCTCTACTTAGGACAGGCTAAACCACTGTAACAAGGAGACCCCAAAATGGCTGGACTCATATACATTAGAAGTGTTCTCTCTAGATCCCGTAACATTCCAGGGTGGATGTTCCAGATCAGCAGGTGGCTCTATGCTGCAGGGTGATTCAGGGACCCAGGCTCCTTCCAGCAGTGGCCCCATCATCCCCAAGGGCCTGGAGCCAATGAAGGGGAACAAGACCATAAAGGAAGCATGCTGCTGTCTCAGAAGTTCCTCATGCTCCATTGGCTGCGAGTCAGTTGGCCAGTCCTTGGCCACCCTTACCTGCAAGAGAGCTGGGCAATATTGCCTCGCTGTCACCCAGCAAGAAGGGGAGATAGGTTTTGGTAGGAAGCCAGTGACCCCTGCCAGAGACCCCATCCATCTTCTTCCCAAGTCCACCCTCCTTTGCCTTCCTGCTCTTGCCCCATTTGTCACATTTGCAAGGTGACCGTGTTGAGAATTTATAACTCAGGAACTAATACAATCAAGAGGTAGCCACCTACTGCTTCTAAGAACCAGATAATAGAATCTGCTCACTAAGGTCTAATCATCACGGTCTTAGCAACACCCGCCATATCCCGGCAGTGGTCTGCATTAAGCATTCTTCGAGTTTTTATTTTGTTTGTTTTAAAATTTATAGTCCGTGCTGTTATTCATTATCCCCAGGCCTCGCTGATGTATACCAGCTCCCAGGGAATGAAAGCCAAACATTAGCAAACATCTTCCCTGAGCACAAATACATTGCAGAGCTTTGTGCTCAATATCAGTCTTGTGATGTTAATCTTCAGATAAGTTCTTAGGATCCCACTCAGATGCATTGGCCTTAATGATATTATTATTAATGGGAAACAGGACCAGGCTTGGGGTTACAGACCTTGACGCAACGGTTCTGTAGCCTCCACCCCTACTCCAGCCGAGGCTGGTTCCTCCCATCTATCAAGGAATGAAAGAAGTCAAATTGACTTAGAGGAGCATTGGACATTTATTGGGTGCCCTGTGGAATAATGTGAACTTTTGGCTTCAAGATGGAGGAGGGGCCA
The DNA here is from genome assembly GCA_028534135.1 of Potos flavus. Classification (NCBI taxonomy): domain Eukaryota; kingdom Metazoa; phylum Chordata; class Mammalia; order Carnivora; family Procyonidae; genus Potos; species Potos flavus. The sequence continues at coordinate 29,128,671 of CM052900.1, forward strand.
AAGGGGAAGGGAAGTTTAAATGTGGCATCTCCAGAAACGGTCTAGTGGTCCATGGGTATTTGTCCAACTTACGATGAGACTCCCCAATTTTTTATCGCCTCACTTTCCCTTTTCTCTTCCTAATTGTTCTGAGTGCATCCCAGCCAGGCCCTGCCTTCCACTATTAATCCGCTGACTGATAGTGACTCCCTCACTATCTCAGGGCTCAATACCTGGCTAGTACTCTTTGATGGTGACTTTAGTAAGCCCCCCTTTTCCAGGTTCAGCCCTTTCCATCTTGAGAGTCCCCTGCCTGAGTCTCTGCCCTCAATTCCAGGTGAGAACATTCAGCCACTGCTCCTCCCCCAGGCTGGCCCTTAGAGGAGCCTGCGCCTGACTGCTTCCTTCAGACTGAGACCCGAGGCCCTGGACACCTCGAGGCGCCATCTGCCTCCTCCTTGGCCCCTACATCCATCCACAGCCTGCAGTGGGGCTGGTTCTTCCCACTCAGGAACCACATTACTGTCCTCCTCCTCCCCTCATGGCGGGGGGCTCCCTTGTGCTGCCTGAGGCTGGAGCCCTCACAGGTAAGGAGGGTCATTCCCACCTCAAAACCTTCCTTCCTGCTGCGTTCCCAGCCCAGAATTCCTGATCTATCCCTTTCCATCTGGGCTCATCTTGTCCCCAAGGATGGCCCAGCTCCCCTCCGGAGCCTCTTCTGATGAGCCTGCGGTAGATTTCTTGAGCTCTATGTCCTTCAGGACTCTCGGGTCAGGGTAGCTGTTATCAGGCCCAGGGGAGGGGGCCTTAAGCAGAGTCCTCTGTTGGGGCAAAAACTCTAGATCTTTCTGTAGGATGAAACTACTGGAATTGTGCCAGAGGCAATAAACTGCTCTCCCCTGTTAGTTAATAGAAGCTGTTAGCCACAAAGGAGTGGGAGGAACACTTTGTTTTTGCAGTCGGGGAGGCTGTAGAAATACCAGGTGTATCCACTCTCTGGTGGCTGTGGTTAAAAATGAGCGATCACTTCCTTTGTTTGGTGGATATGGTGTGGCCTCGGGAGGTTTGGGTGGAATTTTTATCCCAGATGCCTCTGAAGGTGAAATTGTCTCTAGGTTTGGTCCCTGGAACACCTGCCAGCGGGACTAATTAAAATGCAGATTCCTGGTCTCCTCTCCCTAGTGAACCAGGGCCTCTGAAGGTGGGGCCCAAGAATGGGCATCTTTATCAAGTGCTGTCCGCGGCTTGACCATGGTCAGCTCTTTGGCACAGGATGCTGTCACCTTCCACCCTGAGGGCCTCGTGGCATACCCTGAGGATCCCAGGACCTCCTGCCTCAGTAGCAGAGACTTGGCAGACCCACCTTATAGCTCTCAGCCAAGATCAACCCCTGGTTTTGGCACGCTGTCCTATACCACTTCGCCTAAGTGGGCAGTCTATGCGTATTTCTTGAACTGAACGAATACCCTTAAGGGCAGGACTTTGTCTTCTTTATTTCTTTGGGCCACCTGCTGGCACACAGTAAGTGCTCCCTCCATCTCTGACAGTAGGCTGATCGATGAGGTCACAGATCCAGGCCATATCTGTAAAAAGACTGGAAAGGAGAAGCAACTTTAGTTAACACCAATCTACCTGCTGCTTGGGGTGTTTCTACAGGAAGAAGCTGTTTTGTTCATGTTCAAAATCCACAGATTGTCAGATTCTCAGCTGGGTAGAGACACCGATAGGGCTCAAGAAAGGAGATGTGAATGCAGGTGCCTTTTCCAAGAAAGAGCCAATACTGGTAAGTGAATGAAGTTGACCTCGAGGGCCTTGACAATGGCTTGGCCAGACAGAGCTTCTGTGTACAGCTTTGGTTTTTGTTCTCTGGGATAAAAGCCATGGTGACAATCTTTGGTGTGCTTCCTGGGTCTCTCAGCTTGAAGGTCATAGAGCCCTTGAGATATGCAGGGAGGGAGCCCGCCAGCCATGGTGGGAGAGATTTGAATATGGCCGAGAGAATACTTAAACCTTTTATGAGGAAACAGTTTTAACCCAAAGACCAAAAGGAAATTAGAGAAGGCTTACATGAGTCCTTAGACAGTGAGCTAAGAGACAACCCAAAATGAATGGACTCTCACAGCCAGAGAAAACACGTACATTCACATGGGACTGAGAGGGAATTACTGGCTCATAAAAAATGTTCATATTTGAAAAAAGCAAATTACCTTTATTAGTGTCTCCATCAATCAGTAAGTATTTACATAGCAAAACTACAGGCTATCTTCTCAACTGGACTACAAGAGGATTCAGAACAAGCCCTACCTCAAGGGTTTACAGTCTGGATGGAGAGCTGAGACAAGCTCTCTGGAAAGAGAGAACCACACAGAAGATCTCAAAAGTAAGCATGCCTCCCTAAATGGCTAGGAAAATTCTTGAAGGGATGAATAAATTCTGAGTCTTACCTGAGTCTTACGAATCCTAAATTCGTAATTGTTCAGTATCTTAAATGCTTATATAGATCAAATCTATTTGCCTAATTGCAAACAACAGAAACAACCTCTGACCTGGTTCCAGAAGAAAAGAAATTTAGAAAAGTATAGCTGGGAAGCTAAGCTGGGACCCAGACTCAGAAAATGGGCAGAAACCATGAGAGGCTAGAGAATAAGAAGAACCACTGGGTAACCTCATCAGAACCAGCTGGTAAGGATACTAGTGTCATGGCAAGGCCTAGGATTCCAAGGCTTTCAATTCTAAGTCGGAGGCAGGAGTCTAGAACCACATGCCCACACCCTAACTGCAAGAGAGGCTGAAAAACAGTGTTGGGGCGCCTGGGTGGCTCAGTGGATTAAAGCCTCTGCCTTCAGCTCAGGTCATGATCTCAGGGGCCTGGGATCAAACCCCGCATCAGGCTCTCTGCTCAGCAGGAGCCTGCTTCCCCCTCTCTCTGCCTGCTGAAGGTTCTGATTTTTAGCAGGAGATAAACATTCATTCATGAGGTGGGGAATTCCAGGGCAGCCAAAAGAAATAGCAAATATTTGCCACACCTTCCCTATCTAGTATGGAAACAAAGTAGGCATGTGAAAGAATAATCACTCTGATTTAAAAAAAAAAAAAAGGAACACTGCAGGATAGGAATTGTGCAAGTTATCCATACAATAAGACTCTGCTCCGTGGGAGTTGGGGAAGTCTTAGTAGAAAGGGGGACCTGATGAATTTGAAGGATTGGGATAAATGGAGAAGAGGTGGGGAGGATCCCCACGCTGGGAAACTACCTAGAAGTCAAAGTGAGCTTGCCATGGGGATGGGGGAGTGGGGGAGGAGATACTCTGACCTCCCCCTACCCAAGCCAGCCCTGTCCAGGCTCAAGATCCCATATGAGGACACCCCTGTCATGCACATCTGTTGCAGTGTCTTCAGCACCCCCCAGATGTCCAGTTTATCATCAACTGAGAGTGGCACCCCAGTACTCCTTTGAGCAGGGAAATGAGGAGCACCCACATTTGACATCTGACTCCATCATACCTGGAATAACAATGACCTGAAATCAGTCGCTACTAATCGCTCCATGTAAAACTGTTTTCCAAGTGCAGGCTTAACAGGTGAACAGAGATTACCAAAAATGAAAATATTACTTGATTTTCCTTGTATACAGTATTTTTCCCAGTACTTCTTGCAGATAAAAGTAACTATGGCCTCTTAGACCGATGGTTCCTAAGATGGATGGTTATCAGGGATTACCCAGTGAGCTTTTAAAAAGTATTTCCGGGTCTATCCCAGATCAGTCCAAAATTAGGAGTTCTAAGCAGGGTGGGGTGGCGGGGGGGAGTTGAGAAATCCATATTTTTTAAGGCTCTCCACGATATTTTCAGGATTATCCAATTTGGAAACAGTGCCCCAGATATTTCAATACACCTCAATATTCCCTCATACATTCCTTTGATTGTCTATGAACCCAAGACCCTCTCTTCACTCTTTTCCCCCTACTTAACTCTATTCTCTACTCCTCTTTTTTCCCAATCTGTAAAAAAATTTCAAAATCCAGAAAAATTGAAAGAACTCTACAGTGTTCAGTCATATACCCTTTATCTAGATTCTGCATTTGTTAACATTTTACAATATTTGCTTTATCGGGTATCTATCCATCTATCCACCCAGAGATCCCTCCATCTTATTTCTGATACATTTCTGAGTTGTGGACCTCAGCATTCCTCGCCTATAAACATTTTTAGATTGTATATCATCAACTAAAGTTCACTTTTTGTAGATAGCTCTTTTTTTCAGGTAGAATTTACAAAAACTAAAATGCACAAATCATAAGTGTACCAATTAATGTGTTTTGAGAAATTCATATCCCTGTGTAACCCAAACCCTTATCAAGATATACAATATTTCCATTGGCTTAAAGAGTTCCAAATATCTCTTCTCACTCAATCTCCATCTCCACTCCCAGAATAAGTGTTATTCTGATTTTTTTAAACCTTAGATTAGTTTTCCCTTTTCTAGAACTTCATATAAATGAAATTGTGAAGCACAGACTCTTTCTGTGTAAGGCTTTTGTCACTCAACTAAGGATTCATCATTTTTTGCATTTATTAGTAGTTAATTCCTTTTTCTTATTGACTTTATTCCATTTGTATGAATATATCATCATTTGTTTATCCATTCTCTTGATGGACATTTTGGTTGTTTCCCAATTTTTAGCAATTATAAATAAAGCTGCTTGAATATTCTTGTATAAGGCTTTTGTGGATATATGTTTTCATTTCTTTTAGGTAAGTACTTAGGAGTAGAATTGCTGAGATGTAGGGGAGGCATATGTTTAATTTTAAAAGAAACTGGGCAGATCTTTTTTCTAAAGTGTTTTAACTATTTTACATCTGCTAATAATTTATGAGAGTTCTGGTTGCTTCTTGATATCCTTACGTTTAGTGTTTTCAGTCATCTTACTTTAAGCCATTTGGTGGGTAGTAATGGTGTATCATTGTGGTTTTAATTTACATTTCCTTGGTGATTAATGATGTTGATCACTTTTTCACATGCTTTTGGGTTGGTGATATATCCTCTTTTGTGAAGCATCTGTTTGCATCTTTTGCCTGTGTTTAATGGAGTTGTTTCTTTTATTTTTGAGATTCAACTTGCTAATATTTAGTTAAGGATTTTTGCACCCATGTTCATGGAGAATATTGGTGTGTGTTTTACTTTTACTGTAATAGCTTTCCTTGGTTTTGGTGCCAGGGTTATGATAATTGGTGTTAATATATTTTTTCCACCTTTCTTACAAACTGCCTCTGAATTTACATTTAAATTGTGCTTGTAGACAGCATAAAATTGGGTTCCTCCTTTTTCTTTCTAGTCTGATAATTTTTAAATTTTAAGTGGAGCATTTTGGTCAATTCATATTTAATGTAATTAATGTACTGATGTGGGTATTCATTGTTTTTAGGTTGTCCAATCTATTTTTATTCCTGTTTCTCTTTCCTGCTCTCTTTGGAGGTATTTGTGGTTGGAGGTGGGGGCTTGTTTTGTTTTCTGCTTTGTTTTTTTTTAGAATTACATTTTAGGGGCGCCTGGGTGGCTCAGTGGGTTAAAGCTTCTGCCTTTGGCTGGGGTCATGATCTCAGGGTCCTGAGATCAAGCCCCACGTCGGGCTCTCTGCTCAGCGGGGAGCCTGCTTCCCTCTCTCTCTTTGCCTGCCTCTCTGCCTATTTGTGATCTCTCTCCTCTCTGTCAAATAAATGAATAAAAATCTTTAAAAAAAAATACATTTTAATTTTTCCACTGGCTTTTTAGCGATCCCTATTTGCATTAGTTTTTTTTTTAAGTAAATGCTCTACAGATTATAATAAATATCCTTAACCTACTACAATTCACTTAGAGTTAATATTGTACCACTTCACAACATGTAAAAATTTTGCAATCATATAGTTTTATTCACTGCCTTCGCTTATATGCTGTATTACATCTACATATGTTATACACTTTACAATACAATGTTATAAGTTTTGTTCTAAGTACTCATATGTATTTTAAAGCTATTAAGAGAAAAACAGACTCTTACCTGTATCCACATACTTACCATTTATAATATCTTTCATTCCTTGCTGATGAGTTGAGTTTCTGTCTGATATCATTTCCCTTCAGTATGAAAGAACTTTCTTTATCATTTCTTGTAGTTCAGGTCTGCCGATGACTAATTATTTTAGTTCTTATTTATATGAAAGTGTCTTTATTTCATCTTCATTTCTTGAGGTGTATTTTACTGAATACAGAATTCTGGGTTGACAGGGTTTTTTTTGTTGTTGTTGTTTCTTCCAGCCCTCTAGAGAGGATCAACTGACTTCTGATCGCCACTATTTCTGTCCTTCATGAATGAACCAGCTGTCATTTATATTGTTAGTCCCCTGTATGTAATGTGCCATTTGTCTCTAGCTGATTTTCTCTTGATGTTTGCTTTTCAGCTAAGATGGACTGCATACCTACATATGGTTTTCCTTGTATTTATTCTGCTTGGGGTTTGCTTATATTTTTGCATCTATGATATTATATCTTTCATCAAATTTGAATTAAGGTTGGCAATTATGTCTTCAAACATTTTTTTCCTGCTTCATTTTCTCCTCTCCTTCTAGAGCTCCAGTAATATATGATAGACCTCTTGATACTGTCCCACAAGTCTCTGATCCCTTGCTCATTTTTTAACCTCATTTCTCTCTGTTCTTCAGATTGTTTAATTCCTGTTGATATATCATTGAGTTCACTGACACTTTCTTCTGTCATTTCCAATCTTCTCTTGAGCCGATTCAATGAATTTTTATGTAATACTGTATTTTTCAGTCCCAGAATTTCAAGTCGTTTATTTTTTTTTAATCATTTCTGTTTATCTGCTAGCATTTCATATCTTTTCATGGACTGTGAACTTATTTTTCTTTATATTCTTAAGCCTAATTATAATAGCTGCTTTAAAGACTTTGTCTTCCAGTTCCAATATCTGGATCATCTCAACGTGTCTCTATTGGTTGCCTTTTCTCTTGAGTACGGGTTACATTCTCTCTCTTCTTGAAACATCTAATGATTTTGAATTTGGTCATTGTGAATGATACATTGTACAGACTCTAGTTTCTGGTATATTTTTCAGTAAAGTATTGATTTTTATTATCGTTGTTTTAATAGGCAACTAACTTGGTTGAGCTCAAACTTCAAACTCTATCTCCCGTCCGTTGGGCAGCCCCTGCATTTTTTGTTTGGTTCTTTTAGCTTCGCTTAACTGCTTGGAGTTTGCCCTATACGTTTGTAGCTCAGAAGTCAGCCAGAGATTTGAGCAGAGTTTATATATAGAATTTGGGGTTCCCTCTCTTTGGCTCTATCCTTTCCAGGGTTTCCCCCCTCACTTTATAGCTGCTTTGGCAGTCCCAAATTAAGTTATCTGATTCCACAAGCTGGTAAGAGTTCCAGTTTGTTTCCAAATTATAGTTACCTGACTATGGTCTACTACACCTAAGGTCTACTACCAGGTAAAAACCCATAAAAATTAAAAAAAAAAAAATTTTTTTTTTAAGGGGAAGCTCACCCATAGTCATTTTCTTCTTCCATGTGTCAACTCCCCTCCGGTTTCTGCTTAATTATGGTCATGCTCTAGTGGCTTCACACAGTTGTTTTGTACGCTTTGTTTATCACTGTCATCTGTGTGACATCTGTGTAGGGTTGGTCTAATACAGACTATTACACCTTTTTTGGAATACAGAACTCTATCTCTACTGCTTTGACTACTTTTTAGAGACAGTTGCTGGACAGCCATTTGGATTTTCTTTTTCTAGCAAGGCTGTAAAATACAATAGTAGTTGAGATCCTGGACTCTGCAGATCAACTTCTTGGGTTCAAATCCCTGCTCTGGCTGCTGTGACTTGGTGCAAAATATGGGTCTTCACTATGCCTCAGCTTACTCACCTTTAAAAATGGGGATAATCCCAAAGTATCTCCTAGGTTTGCTGTGAAGTTTAAATAAATTCATATGTAAAGATCTTGGAGGAATGCCTCTTTCATGGCCAATAATAAATAAGCCAGCTTTGCTGGTTTTTACTGATATTACTTCACTTCTCCTTTCAGTAAATTTTTTGGTGCACAGAGTTTGGGGCAAAGTTAAATAGCACCATTTTACGGATATGCAGACTGAAGATCTCAAAACTGTAAACAGAAGTCAGAAATTACAGCTCCAGCCCTCTTGTTCTTTGCTAATTTACTCAGTTGTCATCTTCCCTCACCACACACTACCCTGAATCCTTCAATGAAATAAGCCTGCCTAAAAAAGTTTATCCAGGTTTTATTCATTAGGCCGAGAGAACTCCCAGACCCCTTCTTAAATAAGGACATTCTGTTAGGAAGCTTTTTTGGCTTTTAGTTACGTTTGAAGGGCTACAACGTTCCCACTGCCTAAGAGGAAAAGCCTGTTCTCTCAAGTGCTTTTCTTCTTGGCCACATACCCCAGGCTTGAGCTCATATTCTGAACCAATGACTTCTCCTAAGTGGTTGAGTTTATTATTAACAATGTCCTTTAAACTTTACCTCAACCTTGGCTTCTGCAGCTGGGTGGTAAGGAGTGAGAGAGCTAGTATTCTCAATTGCTCAAGCCTGTACATCAGGAAGATTCTGGCACCCACTCCACTCAGATGGTCCCTCTCTAGCTCTTCCCTTACTAAAAGTCAAATTTTTAAAAAGCTACGGCAGTGGATTCTCTTTATAAAAGGGGCCCAGAGGAAGCTGTGAGAGAAGACTGATTTTTCAAAGGGGCTTAGTTTCATTAGTTACAAAGTTGGCCTCAGGCTGCATGGGATGTATTTTTTAATCATCCGAATTCAAATGCTTTTAGGCAGAACAGGCATCACCATTCTCTGTTTATGTTTTGACTGGCTCCTGAAGGGATTTAGGTTTGTAACAAGTTCTATCTAGGGGCACCTGGGAGAGTACAAGAAAATCTGGATTTTGCTGCAGACATTGGCACCTGATGAAGGGTCCAGAGACCGGTAGGATCAGCAATAGCAGATATAATCCACTAAAGACGTACAAACACAGGCCCCAAATTCTAGCCCACCGATTCCAGGCCCAGCTGCGATCACAAGTTATTTAGGTTCCTCATTATGGTTACATAAGATCTAGTTGGGAAAATCCACCTGCATCGCCTAATTTTATATCTCAAAAACTCAAGCCTACCACAGTGTTATTTGTTGGCAATGACCATAAAGAACAAACTTGGATACTCCCGTACAAGTCAGGAATGATTCAGTATTTAACTGAATGAAATGAAGTTGATCTGGTCCCTTGTAACTTTGGAGGAGAGCTTGGAAACCCAATGGAAGCTACTAGAGCCACAAAGCCAGGACTGAATGTTGCCTGCAGCCTCTCTGCCTCTGGTCTTGGGTCCCACCACCCTCGATTGGGACTCTGCATCGCTTGCCAGAGATATCTTCCTTGGTCACCATTTGATAGCGTCTCTTTCCTGCTCAAAACACTCTTAATGACTCCCAGCACCCGCAGAAGAAACCCTAGTTGAGTGATGTGATGTATAGGGTCAGAGTCTTGACCTTAAGTACGTCTGCAGTCTGAACTCTGACCACACTGTTCCCTCCCCCTCCCTGACATCAACCGGGTCCTCCAGCCACAGTCATAAGATGTGTCATACCTAGCCTTTGCCAGGCTGCGTCCTCGGCTTGGGGCATTTGCTGTCTCCAAACCCCACCCCCACGGTATTAGTTTCCCATTGCTGCTGTAACAAACTTTCACAAACATAGTGGCTCAAAAGAAACTAAGTTTATTCTCTTAACCTGCTATAGGCCAGCAGTCTGAAATCTGTTTCCCTGGGCTAAAGTCGAAGTATTGGTTGGGCTGGTTCCTTCTCGAGACTCTGAGGAGACAATCCATTTCCTTGCTTTTTTCAGCTTCTAGGGGCTGCCCGTGTTCTAGGCTGGCGGCCCCTAGCTCATCTTCAAAGCACATCACTCCAGGCCCCTCTCTGTGATCAGCTTGCTTTCTCCTTAGCCAAAATCAGGTCTCCTTTTGTCTCCCTCTTACAAAGACACTTGCGATTACATTTGGGGCCACCCAGATAATCCAGGATAACCTCTCATCTCAAGACGCTTAACTTAATCACGCCTACAAAGTACCCTTTGCCAGAGGGGGTGATATTCACAATTTGGGTGAGTAGGAGGTGGACATCTTTGAGCACCCAACTGCCCTCCGGGTTCTTAGCTCAAATTTTGTTTTTCTCCTCTAGGAGGCACCCCTGATCCCCCAGGCTGTGTTCAGGGGGCAGACTCCCTCATGGAGCATGTCACACACCGGACTGTCATTGCCCTTTTGGTCTCGCTTCTCTCAACTGTCCGCTGCTCTAGGGCCGGGATCTCGGTCACCTTCTTCCTTTCAGTGTCCTCAAGGTGTGGCCCATGATGTATGGTCAGTATATGTTGGCAGGGATGGAAGTGTCCCTCTGGCTGACCACTCTAGGATGAACAACCCTGATAAAGCAGGCACAGAGGCCCCCCGGTCAGGGCGATGAAGGGGCCTAAAGAAAGCAGCACTGTAGCTAGGCCTGTGGGTTGGCCAGGTCACACAGTACCCAAGCATTCTGATTCTAGAGCCTTGCACAGGGCAGACAATGGCCTAGCATCCATAGAGCCTGGGCTCCTCGGGTCACATGCCCCACTCCCTGCCACTTTCCTGTCGCTCTGACCCCAGGGACATGGCCCTTGGGAACGGGTACTCAGAGTCCAACTTCACTACACCTCTGTGGTGCTCTGTGACTGGTTCCTTTAGACATTGATTAACTTTTCAGGGAAACACAATCATTAGGCAAATTCCATCCACCTACCAGGCAAGATAGAAACATAAGCAAATATTAACCTAGACACACGGTTTACAGCCCGCAGCTGCACATGGCCGGTGCCAGCTTGCCCTGGGTCCAGGGAGCTGTTCAGTTGAAGGCAGTGAGGCTGACAGTTCTGTGCTTTCAGTTTACGCCAACAGATGCGGGAACATGACCCCTGGAATGTGGACTTACCCATGGGGCAAGGTTTACCTATCAGCAAGAAACACAAACACGCATACACACACACACACCCAAGGCTATATTATATCGCAGCTGCAAGTGTTTATTTCTGACAAGGCTAACCTAGTTTTAATTATTTATGCCAAAACTTATAAGCCACTGAAAATGTCCTGCAGAATGGGGTGCAAAGGGAAAGAAGTCTTAGTAACCCGAGACCTTGCTACAGCAGGCACCCTGCCCTTTGCTCCTACGGGCAGCAAGCTGAGGCTGTTTACTGGTGCACTCTTTCGACATGTGGTTGAGGTGGTGTGGGTGGGAGAGGTTTTTGTGAGCTTCTTTTGGATGGTTAAGGGTGGAGACAGGGCTGGGGAGTCTGGTCAACTCTCAAAAAGCATACACCTCTTTGAGACTGCAAAGGCTGAGCTACTGTAGGACTGACCACCCCCTCCGTGGAGACCCCCCCAGGCCACTTCAGCTGTCCCCACCCCCTGAAGTGTCTGGGGCTGGTGGCTGGACACTTTGGAACTCCCGGTCAAAACACTGGTCTGATTGGAAACACTGAAATCTTCATTCCCTCAGCTGCCAGGCCCTCTCTGGCCCTTTCTAGAGTTCAGAGGACATTTCTCTTCATGCCCACAAGAGGATCCTTTCCGCCATCTCCTGTCCTCTCTCCCTACCCCCTGCTCTGCATCTTTCCACTACTCCTTTACTCTTTTACTTCATCCATCTGGAGTCCCACGCTTACCAACATCCTGGGCATGGGAGAAGATGAGCGCAAGAGAGACCTTAGAATGAATAAGAACTTGCTTTTGATTCTGCCACGTCACATACCTAGTGCCACTTGTGAAACTGAGATTCCTTTTCCTTATCATCAACTCCAACTTGACAGATGGTTTAGGGTCCCAGCTAAAAGCATGGATTTTGGAGCCGGACGGACCAGGGTTAGCCGTGGTGCTGCCATTTATAAGCTGAATGCCCTTGCACAAGTTAGTCTGCCCAACTGCTCCTTTGTTTCCCTGTCTGCACAATGGAAGAACAGGGATACCCACCTCACAGGGTTGTTATGGGAATGAAACGAGAGTAGGCATGTAAAAGGCTTAATGATTCCTTGTATATGTAGCGAGTGATTGATAAACATTAGCTATTGCTACTATTGGCCATGATAGGATTGTGGGTAATAGAAGAGCAACATAGAGAACCTTTGGTTAGAGAATGCTGGACAATCAACTACTGTCTTCAGGGTAGTTAGAAGTATTATGGAGGGTAGAAAATTTTTCCAAGAGGTCATGGGAGGTAAGGTCACGTAGGATGGAATTCGGCAAGCCCACTGCCAAATACCTCCAGGATCTCTAAGTGAATGAGGAGAACCACATCTTGATCCTGCACTGTTTTGTTGAGAATCTATTCCCCCTACCCCACCCCCTGTCCCCGGCCAACCAAAAGAATTTCAACAGAAACTGTCATAAGTAAGTTTAGTGCCAGAGGAAGAATGTTGAGCCACCCACTAGGGAGGGGCCGGGCCTTTCAGCTTCATATTACAGGTCGGAGAAAAACAGAAAATGATTCAGGGACAACTTTAACTCACTGAGCCAGCAGCCTACTGGGGTCCAAAGCTACTTCCCACAGGTATCAGGCCAGAACCTTTCAAGAAGGAACTACCCAGGGCTGAAGTAACCACAAATGGATCCAACTGGTTTTTGTGGTGGGTAATGTTTGTATAACATTATGTCCAGATGTCTAGAATGCAAGATACATATGTTGGCATCAGAAAATGTTTATAAAATTCTTATTTGAACTCCATACTGGGTTAGGTACTGGGATAAATCAAACTGAAACCAAATGGTTGACCTCACCCTTGTAAAGAAGGGCTGGAACTGGTCCTAGGTTTCAAAAAAGTGGACAAGAAACCAAAAGAAGGGAATCATATGAACAAGGAGAACTTGCCTGACATTCTCAGCTTTTTCCCGTTCCAGGAAAAAGGCTAAGTTGTGGACATGGCAAAGTAATCAGGGACTTTATTGAGATCTGGTTTCCTAGGTGAGCCCAAGATAGTGAGAAAGCCCCTTCCCTGGGAACATTTGGCTCCTTTCCATTGCTGGGCAATTAATGACATACTTGGTTAAACAACCTCCCTACAAGGGTGGGAGGTGAATGCCCCACCCCCCAAAAAACAGGCTCAGCTGTGCTGTGTTACTTTTTCTTCGCTTTTCTACCAAACATAAGCATTAATATCCTTTATTCGGCAATAACTTATGGTTCTGGCAAAGAAGTGGAAATTGTTGCGGGGTGTTTTGGTTGTTTTTATTTTTCAAGATTTATGTATTTTAGGTGGGGGGGAGGAGAGAGAGAGAGCATAGCATGCAGGGGAGAGGGACAGAAGGAGAGGGAGAAAGAGTCCCAAGCAGACTCCAAGCTAAGCACTGAACCTGATGCAGGGCTTGATCTCAATGACCCTGAGATCATAGCCTGAGCTGAAACCAAGAGAAGGTTGCTTAACCGACTGAGCCACCCAAGCACCCCAGAAATGGAAATTGTTTTAATGCGGTTTTTGTTTGTATTCTGGGTTGTATTTTTTTGGTTTTACTTTTTTACCCTAGTGATGGCTATAAATTCAGGTTTGTATTTTCAGGTTTGACTTTAGGTAGCAGGACAGACCACAATTAGGCCTGGCCAAGAGCTCTAGTACAGAAATGGCTTAGGCCGACATCCACTTCATTTCTGGGTTCCCAGTACTCTGCCCAAAGAAGGGAAATGTCCAAAAATGTCATACTTGTGAAAAAAAGGAAGTATAGATAAGAGACTATTAGCTAACTTCAACAAAGTATAGCTTACATTTAGGCCTTAGAACGACAAAAAGCTCCTCCACATATATACAAATGCTATAAAATGTATACATCTGTGCTTACATAGTAATGGAAAATCAAATAATTAAAACATTCTTAATATTGATTATATCTAGAGAATGGATTCATGAAATGGAGAGGGTAGTCTAGATTTTACTTGATATCTTTTTTTTCCCTGATGACTTTAACTGCCATTTCCCACAGTGTTACTATTATAATAAAAAAAAAAAAATTTAAGAAAAAAAGGTTTCTCCACAAACAGTATGTTTGAAGCATCTGAAAAATCATTTATTCACAGCTTACTGTGACAGAGCTCTATGACTGAGAGTCTGTTATCTTGAAAATAATCTCTAAATTGCTTTCTTCCTTTGATGGATAAGAGGTGAAGGACTGGAAACTAGGCAAGATTCCATCTCACTGCTCACCCCCCTCCACTTCTCACCACGTTTAAACTATTCAGGCAAACTTGCTTCAGCAAATGGAAGATAAGTCTGAAATAGCTGATGTAATGGTGACTGAGTTTTTCCTTCTGGCAAATTAAAACAAATGATTTTGCTGTCAAACTTTACCACTGAAGTCACTTGGCAATCCAGAACTTTTCCATCAAAGAAATTGCAAAATCGTATCCACTTGGAGTGACACAAGAGAACAGAATATTTCACCAAAAAGATAAGATAAAAGAGTGAGTCTTTGCATTCTGTTCTGAGTGTGCAGAACATTTTCTAGAGATACTAGGTTCTAAAATATTGCATTTGTATGGATGGGGCATGTCAGGGTGTAAGACCAGAGAATAATATTTTAGAAACAGTGACTCTCACTGGGTTGCATAAGTTCTCCTGGTGCCTCCCTTTGAGTCTCGAGTAGGTGCTTTAAGACTCAGAGGGGGAATTAGATATTTGGGGATAACAATCACCTTTGACTCTTTGCTTCCATATACAGACACTGGAGGAGACCCAGAAACCCTCTGGCGGATCAGATACAGAACACTCAGTGGTTAGGGCTGTAGGCTCTGGTGTCAGCTGGACTGGGTTGGAATCTTGGTACCATCATTCACTAGCAAATAATTCAATGTTTCATTTTCTTCATCAACTGCAGATTATTATACGACAGATCCTTCAAAGGCCATGAAAGATAAATCTGGTGATGCATGCAAACATTTTAGCATGGTGTCAGCCACAGACTAAAAATGTCCCTGACCTGAGACTCTATACAATCTCTTGAAGACCATGTACAGGAGGGTATCATCACTGGGAGGCTTATGTTTAGTTTATAGAGGCATTAAAGACCAGGCCGCCTAAAGACCAGGCTGACTGTTAGAGACCCGGCTGACTAAAGTGTTCAATATGTACAGTTGCCCCTTCATTGTCTTGAAAGACGAGGTGCTTTTCAGATAGTAGAGATTTGGGGGTTTGGCAGCCTGCCTCAAATAAAAATATTTCAAGTGCCAACAAATTTTAATTAGTGGGTGGTACCAAAAATATCACAGAGGTAAACCAGTCTTCTCCACTATGGTTTCACACTGGGTAGTCTACCATAGCCATAGGCTTCTAGAATAGGCAGATAGAAATATTTTGTGTGTGTGAAACTCTCCAGACATACCAAATTTCCAAAGTTGTATTGTTTGTTCCTACCAGAGTGCGTTTTAGGCCATTATCTGGTAGAAAGTTTGCAGGACAAATGAATTCAAGCATTTATTCACAGTTTGTTCAACAGTGATTTATGGAGAACCCCATTATGTGCCAAGAATGGTTTGAGGCGCTAGGATTATTCCATCCGTGAACATAGCCCTATCCTCGTGGAGTTTACATTCTATAAATACTTCTGGTTGGAGCAAAGCAGAAATTAGCTAACTGGGTATTTCTTTCGATTCTATCACAAACTAGTGGTGAATTATCTAAGTAAGAAGACCTCAAAGGCTCTGTGAACAGAATGATGGCCTGGCACTTAGAACCTGAATGGACACCCCCAAAGTGGTTTCCTTGTGGGCAGCCATCCTACTGGAGCATTTGGCCCATCTCTCCAGGAGCAAGGACTTGAACCTCTCTCGTGATGGGCTGCCTCTTTGAAACCAGGCCAAGAGTGACTCATGTGGTCACATGGGTTTACACACCATCTCTTCACCAATCCATTTCCTGCAAAGTGGCTATTAGCTGGGCAGTGTGAGAGGATAGGTCAAGAGGAAAGTAGGAGAGGCCTGGATCTTATAGGCAGGAAAGACATTTGTGAAGGGCCAAGGCTGGAGACGAGAGATTCCTGCTGCTGCTATGGCTAGCAATGTCGGGGCTCAGGGTATCTGTAGGAAGGGGTGATGGAGTTAGCAGCTGGTTGTTGAATCCTTCAGGACCCTCCACTGCAAACCACAGAGGCCGATTCTGATAACCAAGCAGAAAGGAGTTTATGGAAAGGAAGTTGGCTCGCTCACAGAATTAGCCTGGAGAACTAATCTCATAGAACCACATTTGAATCCACGCTACGCAACCACCCCGGTGAAGAAGCTGCTGCTTTGTGGCCGCCCCACCAAGGAAAAAGGCCACCAGCACTGCCACTGATCCACTGATACTATTTCTGACCCATTTCTTCCAAAAGAAACCTCTGCCACCCCCCTGACAGCAAAATGGGTTTCACCCAAGAGCCTTTTCCTTTTAAGTTCTCACTTCTCAGTCAAATGTAACTCGGATTCAGATGACTGAGCTCTAATTGCACAGGAGTTTGGGAACTGATTTTCTTGATTCTTCCTGATAAAAGTAGGATTCATAAAGCTGGAATTACCCAGGTAGAGAAAAGATGGGTTAAAAAGTTGCCGGAGAGCCAGGAAATATTGTAATTGTCTATTTCACTCAACCCCTTAGCTAAGCCAAGGCCAACCTACACCACAGTGTGAAGCACAGTGTCAACGACAACAAAATTCTCTGCCTAACATAATTCAGCTCTCCCTCAAGCAAGCTAAAATGACTCCTCTGCCTGAAATGGGTAAAACTCAAACTCAAACAGAAATGGGCCCTCGGAAGTAAAAAAACAAAACAACAACAAAAACAAAAAACCCACAAAAATAATTGCAGCCATCTTATCTTTTACTGGAGAAAACTGGCAAGCAGGGTTTATGGTATAAAATCTTCAGGGGGCATTTTTTTGGTAATCAAGGGATTCTCAAGGACCCCATGGGTGCCTCTACCTTCTGGCTAGCTTATCCCTCAGTCTCATGCAGGAGAGATGAGCTATCCCAGAATCCTCTCTCCAGCCTCCTCTCAAGAGATAGAGCCTTTGGATTCAGGGTGTCACATCTCTGGGAATAGGGCTGCCTCCTCATAAGGGCTCAGGACACAGTTGTCCAGAGTGTGGCATTGTGGGCCCTAAGCTGTGAGCGCTGACTTCGCTGTATTGGGCAGCCCCTACCTAGTCAGATAGTAGAGCTCCCTATCAGGGCTCACAGCCTCCCAGTTTCTCTCCGCCTCCATTTCCCCCCTAAGCTGCACTCTGGAAAAGACCACAGTCAAGTGTGAGGGTCATTCATTCTTATCTGTTCCCCTTGGACTCCTGGCAGCCTTTGAAGGTCCCTCAGAGAGGGTGTCCTGTGACCAGGTGTGAGGGTGCTGCCCACAGTCTCTCAGGAACTGGCCAGGGAACTGGTACTAGAACTGGGCTCTGTACTCTCCCATGATGGCACCTCTTGTTCAAGGATTATTTGCTTTTAATAGAGGACAGAAACTTGAGCCAAAGGGTTAAGTCACCTCTTGTGCACTGTCCCTCACCTTTGAGCCCTCATGCTAGGGATTGCTGAATAACACAGCGCTCCCCCGGAAGCCACAGGGAGGTAATGTGGCAGTGAGCAGAGCGGGCAGCCCCGGGGCATCTCTACCTGCCTGAAAGCCTGCCGCCCTCCACTCACAAGGCTGCAGGAGGGAGGGAGCCCAGCGGAGGTCCTTCAGGAACTTCACCTTCCACGTCTTCCCATCATGGGAAGGATGGGAAGGATGCTTCTCTTTCACTCCATACCTCCAGGGAAATGGCAGCCCTTGGTCCCACTGGCCAAGTTCAGCTTCTGTGACCATCTGAGCTTAGCAAAGCATGTGCTAGAGGAGGGGAATCTATGGGATTTCAAGTTGCCTCCTGTCTAAAATGAGGGAGTGGCACTACATGATCTTAAAACTCTCCTGGGCCAGGCTCTGCGACCTGGGAGAAGGCTGGCAGAGGAGGGATGACCATGGAGGAGCCACGAACAGGCCATGAGGAAAGGTTCAGTCAGAACTCAGAGGACTCGAGGCCGTGAATGAGTCTGAATTCCAACCAGAGCCTAACATGAGACCAACAGTCAAGGCTCCGAAGTGTTCAGATGACCGCGATGGTTGATTCATCACAAGTGGAGGAGACCGTGTAGAGAGTCTGGGCTTAGGGAAGCCTGCCTTCGTGCTGGCTGCACTCCTCTTCGTTTGTTCAGCATTTACAGAGCTAAGAACTAAACACGGGTGCCCCCTCACTTTGGGAATCTGCCAGCCTTTCTCATGGGTTTTCCACACCTGTTGTCCCAGATGTACCCCTTGATCCTGTCCCTCAGCGAAACAAATGTGGCAAGTGTTGACTTAAATTTTCAAATAAGCTCCTTGATCTGATTGGAAGACAGATATCAAGCTATGCAAAAATGTGTTATGACTCCACTGCTGCTGGGGTCCCTCCCGTCCTGTCACAGACTAAGACCGCGGCACACGAAAGATAGTCCAGCCCCCGCAAAGCAACTCTCTTGAACTTCTGTCCTTTCTTTGTGCTTCTTGACCATCATGAAGGAGAGAGATGTCTGGGCCACACTGCTCACAGTCCTCCTCTTCTCTTCCATCTGTTTCCTTCTTACCCCAAACATGCTCTAGCTTCTCTTTCCTCTGAAATGTTGGAGGAAACCCTCTCCAACACCAGTCGGGATACTTCTTATCCTTTCCCCCTTTTTGCTTTCGGCCTTCCAATAGCTCCTAAGAGCTCGTGGCCACACGGAACCCTGGGGAGACGTCACGGAGGGCAGAGCTTACACTCAAGGACAGTAGTTCTGGAACGGGATCCACTGTCTACTGAAGCAGATAAATGCGCATTCAATGTGCATTTGGGCCCCCTTCCTTTGGATCCCCCTACTTCTCATTTTGCAAAATGCTTCTAAGTCCCTAAATTTGTTGTAGCACCTCAGGTAAAGACTAGAAGGAGGGGTGACATCTGGGGGACAGAGGTAGAAGAAATGTAACTACCCATGAAAGAAATGTGAGTTCTTGGTGGGAGTTATCGGTGTGAAGAGGAAGCCGGAGGAGAGACCAGAGGAGCGATGGTGTTGAGGGGTGGGTCAGTCCGCACGTGTGCAATGCTGAAGTCGGCTCAGTGAATAGTAACCGTAGTGCTAGCATTTGCTGTGTTGACTGAGTGCCAGGTACTTTACCCAGAATGTTCCGTTTGTTCCCCATGACGACTCTGCGAAGTGATACCCCTTGTTGAGGAGAGAGGATTTGAAGTCAGAGAGGTTAAGCTACGGGCTCAAGGCCTCGTCTGTAAGTGGTGGCGTTCGGAATTGAACTTGATCAATCTAATTCAGAGACCACGCTTTTTACTTCTACGCATGCTTTACTGTTTCCTCACAGAGAGGCTCCATTTGGGAGCAAGGAGAGAGAGACTCACAGAGACTCTGACGAGGCCATTGGCCTGTGGGCAGGACTGGTGTTTTCTGGGGGAGAAAGTTAGGAGCTGGGGAAATCCCCCTGACCCGAAATAGCACATCGCTATTTAGGAAATGCTGCACAGGCATGATCTCAGTCAGTGTAGGCTAGTGGGGCAATAAGCAGCTCCATATCCTAACAGCTGAACACAAAGTTTATTTCCTGCTCCCAGAAACTCTAAGCAGACAGTCCTACTCTGGCAGCTCTCCTGGGCTTCTCCTCCACGCAGTGACTCCGGGCCCCGGGCTCCGAGGTGGGAAGAAAGTGAGGGAAGACACGCTGGCTGCTTAACCACCTCAGCCAGAAAATGTCACGTCGCTCAGGCTCCTATTTCACCGGCCAGAATGAATCACCAGGGGAGGGTTGAGGGGGCTTAGAAATGTAGTCCCTGGCTGGTTAGCTGCTTTTCAACAGTCACTACTTGCTCTGGAAGGACACCATGACTCTTCAGGGGTCACTTGCCATTTCTGTCCCAAACACACTTGAGAGCAAGTGTGGAGAGTGATATGACCGCCCGGCACATGCTGGTGAATGTTGGCATTGTACGGGCTGCCCAGGAACTGGAACGCTCGAGAGCCTCGGATGGGGTGCTTCTCCCAAGGAGCAGGTCCAGGGGGCCAAGCCCATTCCCTGGGCACCCGCACCTGCTGAATCTCGGCCTAGCAACTTAGACTGGGGTCTGCCCTCCCATGTGGTCCAGTGTCACTGACTCTGACCTCAAAGGCAACCTTGCCAGAGAGCAGGTTTCTGAAAGCAAGACCAGCCTTCCCGTGACTTCAGCTAGATTCAGTTACATCGTGTCACGTGACATACTGAGGTGTTTAATAAGTTCCTGCTGACAGAGCGCTCTGGGAGTCCGGGCAAGAAAGATTGAACACCAAGATCTAAATCCTCAGACTAAAGACATTTACAGAAAGAATTTGAATAAATGTGGCTGTCAGAAGGAAAAGGGGCCAGAAAAAAAGGGTAGACAGATTCTGAGCAAAAAAAAAAAAACAAAAAACAAAAAAACCTCACCAGCTTGTTCTCAGAATCATATTTCAAATTCCAAGTTTTTATGTCTTTTTTTCCCCCAAATTGTCATTAATTATGGATTGTGTGTCCCGTGGAAGTTTGTTAATATTATTAGCTTTGGGGAGGGGTTTCCTGCTTCTTTGCCATATGCAACTGTTTATTTAGTCATCTGGTTCTCATTTCCAAGTGCAGGTTCAATGGTCCAGCTAGAGGATAATGGGCCAAAATGTCTCAAAAGACACTTGAATAAATAAATAACTTTGATATTTGTTCTTCAGGAGTAGACGAATACAGTATTGAATCCATTGGGACTCACCTGGCCCCTCTTTAGGAAAATGCCCCTGGATGGAAAGAATAGTGGACTTGAAAACTTGAGTTGTAGATTTTTCTGAAACGCCAGAATTCTTTCTGTACATATGACACTTGGTACTTGGAAAACGGTCTATGACTACTTTTCAAAATACCCCTCAGAGGAAAACTGCAAAATTTCCCTTAGTTTCCAGATGAGGAAACAGGCTCTGGAAAGACAGTCATCTCTCCCAAGGTCACAGAAAGGGCATGAACTTGGAGATCACGGGGCCCCAATTTCTCACCCAATTTCCCACTCCAGTCAATCCCACCTTCATGAGGCTGTTTTTCCTACCAAACGGCCGAAAGGACTGAAGGGTGGGCTCACAGAGACCCGGTGAGTTGCTCTGAGACCTTTCAGAACAATTGTAGGAATTTCCATTTGAAATCTGTGCTCAGGGCCTTAGTGTTGTGCCTATAAGCTGTCACATGAAAAAGTCTCCACAAAGCAAACTTTTTCCTTTACTTGCAACCCTTCTTTCCCCACCAGCCTCACTGCACCTGCTTTAACGCTCCTCTGGCCCCATTGTCCCTCCACCATGACCCTCCCTCCATGTCCCTCTGCTCTAGCACTCCAGCATCCTTGGCCATCCTCCTGCTGCCTACTCCCCTCCACAGCCTTTTCTGGGCAGCCCGTTGCCCCCTCTGCACAAGCACAGCCGGTCCGAGTGGGTGGGCTCAGGCAGAGAGGGGCCTCGGGGCCCGAACTCTCATGCGTGCCAGTGTGCAGGTGTGGGCCACGCCGGGCCAGAATGGGCTCGGCTGCTCCAGCAGGTCAGGGGGCACAGCAGTCTAGCAGGGCAGAGATCACAGCCTTGGGCATGGAAACAGATAGCTGGGACTCTGAACCAGAGCTGGTATCAGAGGCGGTCGTACAGCAGACATAGCTGTGTGTCACAGAGAAGGGCACTCTGGACACACGGTCAGAAAGCCTGCCTCCAGACCCTGCCCCTGACAATTTCCATCTGTGTGACTTTGGGACAAACTTCTCTGGACTCTGGCTTCCTCATGTCTACAATGGAGGCTGCCCCAGCATCAGCAAATACGCAGCTCTTCAGATATCCCCCGATGGCACTCTGAGCACTTTACAAATATGAATATACTAATTCCTGATATACGCACTCTGGAGTGTGTGCTTCCATGAGGTTTACTGTATAGTTACAGAAATGGAGGCATAGAGAGGTGGACCAACTCCCCAAGATCTCATGGCTTGCGGAAGCTGAACTGGGATTTGAACCCACGCAGACTGACTCCATTATCTCATTGAGTGACTGTGAGGTAATCTTCATCAAGTTCCTAGCTCAGTGCCCAGCATAGAGTAAATGCCCAATAAAGATTTAGGGATAAAGGAGGCTTGATGCAGGGGGCAGGTATGGATGGGGGTCAGGACAAGACCAGCAAAGGGAAGATGCTGAGTAGTACATGTGGAGAGACAAGCCAGACTGAAGGACAAGAGGCAAGCTTCACAGACAGACCAAAGTGGGGGCTTGGGTTTGAACTAGGCCCAGGGTCTCAGCTTAGCTGTTGCTTCTTCCAGGAAGCCTTCCCTGATCTTGCATGACTGAATTAGGAGTTCTTCCTTTCTAATGGATCCTTTGGCACAGGGTCCAGGTTCCTGTGGAAATGCATGGACTGCGCTGTAATTACTCAGAGTTGCTTGTTCTCCATACTGTGGGCTCAGCAGTGACTCTGGCCTGCTCACCTGTGCACCCCAAGGGCCTGGTGTCCAACCTGACACATACCTGGTCTCGAGAACTCTACTTAGAAAAATGAAGGCATGAACGAAGAGGCACAAAGGGTGTCTGGGCAAGCAGACTGACAATATTTTCTCTTGTCCAAGCATTTCGATTTGCACAGCTGTGAGTCCCACTGAGAAGCCCACTCAGCCTTTGTTCCCACCCCAGGCCTGGGTAGGTCAGAGTGACATGTCTGTAGGGTCTGTGGGTTATGTGGCTGGGCCTTGCAGTGAGGCAACAAATAGCTACTAAGAGCTAGGCTACCTCAGGGCCTGAGGGAGGACCGTGAGCAGTCTATCTTAGGACCTCTAGCTTCAGACTTCTCTGCCACCCTTGGCCCAGATAACAGTGTCCCAGAAGAGTGACCAGAGTGTCTGGGAATGGTCCTAGGAAGTTACGCTTCTAAGTCCTTTACCCTTTTAGGATCCCCAAGGCCTTCTAAGGGGCTTTACCTCACATCTGGAGAGAGAGTACCTGAAATGCTCCTCTCGGCAGACTTTTTAAGTAGTTGCTTTTCTTACCAAGGCCCATCCCCGACAAAGCAGGCACCGAGGTCACCCACCCCAGTCCCAACCCGGACACTCTGGACCCTCCTTCCTCATTAACACAAGCTCCTCCGGCTCCTTCCAAGCCTACGGCTTGTGGGATCAGCTCTTTCAGGGGAATCTCCATGGGAACCTCCCGGGGAATTCCAAGCCCCACGAATCGCCTGCCATCTGAACTTGGCCTCTCTCACAGTTGCTCAAGACCGCTGGCACACTGATGGGGAGGCAGCACAAAACGCTTGGTTTTCTTTCCCCAGCACTGCTGCCTGGACCAACACCCCATGCTCAGAAATGCCTTATTGTATAAGCTGCAGGCAGGCAGGCAGGCCAGGCTGGAATAGGTTCAGGCACAGAATGTAAACCCAATGTGTAATCACCTCGCAGGCCGGAGGTCCATTTTTATGGTTTGACTTTGCAGCTTCCATCAGGCCGTGCTCTTTCTATAGAGCAAGGCAGGCAAAACCGTAGCTGCTAGAACACCGGGCACAATTTCCAGACTTGGCCATTCCCAGCTGGGGAAACTCTGGACTTGGGACTTGTACCTCCAACACCTCCTTTTCTGGATGCACGATATAGCAGGAAACAAAGGTCAGAACAGTCATTGTGCTGGAGAGATCCAGAGATCTCTCTTGTTGGTAGAGATCAAGGGCTTCCTGATAATCTCTTCTCTGGAAAACACAGGGCAGGGAACGTTCCAGGCAGCCCTGCAGATATCCCACAATAATGAAAAGTTCTCAGTAAATAAAATTGTTGTGAGATACAAGAAACGATGTGGCCAGGGGCTGACTGAGGCTGACGGGGCAGGCAGGGTGGGTGAGAGTGTGACACACCTCCATAGTGCTCTTGAGCAAGTAGGGATCAGGCCGGGCTTGGATCAAGTGAGGATCCAGCTTGGATCCAGCCAGGCAGGGCTGCTGGCCTCCCAGCGGTGACCTGAGGGCAGACGGAGCATCACGACACTACTAAGCCTTAGAGCCCCATCCCAGTTCTACTCCCAAGACCTCAGTAGGTCACGGACCTAAGGAGGCGGAGGGAACAAAATCTGCTCTGCCTCTCAGGACGGTCACCAGGTTTAAGCTAAATGCCCGCGACAGCTCCTAAACTGTTGTTTCTTCGCCCCTCTGTGACGCTGGGGACTCTGCAAACCACGACTCTCCTTTGCCAGCTGCTGCCCGCTGGATGCCGCCAGTGGTGAGGAGTAGCGGCAGGCCAGGGTGCAATAAGCAAGGCCCCTACGATGCAAACTTGAAGGAGCCACTTACTTTGCCAAGCACCCTGCACCTGCACAACCCTCCAGAAAGGCCTGTGGAGACTCAGACAAAAGGCTGTTCCCTGCCAATGTGATTTATAAGCACATACCTCAGTCTCGCTTACTATGGAGAGCCGCCCTCCCTGCTATTCATTTTCATGACTGAGGTTTTTTTTTTTCTTCTTTTTTTCCTTCCAATGACAAGAGACAAGCTGCTTTTCATCCGTGAGGGAGCACTCAGGGCTCCAGTATGGCTGAGGACATTCCCAAGAGCCGTGGGGCTGGGGAAGTCCTCGCTTCCTTCCCTGGAGGAGTTGAGCCTTGGTTTCAGGAGAGGGCAAGGTGCTTCTCTTGTGGCCAGTGGCTTCCCCATGCCCACATCTGGCCTACACTGGTCTGCCAGAGGAAAACAAGAGTGAAGGACAGATGAGCAGTCAGCAAGGATGGGCTTGGAAGAAGCAATGGAAGGAAGTCCAAATTGCTATGAACAGAAGAAAGAGTCACCTGGAGTTCAGAGGCGTTGTCGGCCAAGAGCAATCAGCCGTCCATGTGGGCATTACCATCCCCAGTTTCCATGAAACCATGATTCCATCTGGTTGAAGGAAAACAAAATCTATAGCGTTTAATGATTCTGTTCCCGTAATAACACTAAATGAGCAAACAACATCTTTCTCTCTGCTTGGAGAAAAATACAAACCATTCTCATGGAGCGATGTTTAAATATGAAACTCACTCTCTGATTCACGTCTGCCTCCCTCACCCCCCGACCTATTGCTCTAACCAGTATTGACATAACAGATGCCAAATCATTAAGCTGTTGATATTATGCTCTGGGGCATCTTGGTTACAGCAGTCACGTGATCTTTGTGTCTGTATTCCATCTGAGGCCTAACTCCGGCCAGCCAAATCCCACAGACAGCAACGCAGGGTCAGAGAGTGGAGTACGCAGTGGATGATTTTCCGTGCAAGAAAGTGATGGAAACAGACCAAACCTAGTAGCTTTCAGAAGGGTTCCTTATCTTACACTTGTCATTTAGGAATATATTCTTTCTGTCAGTAGTACTGATTTAGTTTGCTAGGACTGCTGTAGTAAGTACCACAGGTTAAGTGGTATAAACAACAGAAATTAAATTTTCACAGGGTGCCTGGGTGGCTCAGTCAGTGAAGCGTCTGCCTTCGGCTCAGTTCATGATCTCAGGGTCCTGGGATCTGTCCCTGCATCAGGCTCCCTGCTCAGTGGGGAGTCTGCTTCTCTCTCTCCCTCTGTGCTCTCTCTCACTCTCAAATAAATAAAATCTTTTTTAAAAAGGAAATTAAATTTTCACAATTCTGGAGGCTTAAAGTCCAAGATCAAGGTGTCAGCAGGGTTGGTTTCCCCTGAAGTTTCTCACTTTATCTTGCAAATGGCCACCTTCTCCCTACATCTACATGTGGCCTTTCCTCTGTGGGTTTATAACCTAATCTCCTCTTCTTGTAAGGATTCCAGTCATATTGGACTAGGGACTACCCAGGTGGCATCCTTTTACCTTTTACTTCTTGGAAGACCCTATCTAGAAATACACTCACATTCTCAGGTACTGGGGGCTGGAACTTCAACATATGAATCTGGGGGTGAACGGACACAATTCAGCCCATGACAAATATTCGAGATGATAACTGCAGTTATAGTTAACCTTTCCTGTAGTGTTTGTAACTGTACTAAACACTCAACTTGAATCTAATCCTTAAAAACAGTTTTATATGGCAGGTGTCATCACTGTTCTCATTTTACAGATTAGTGGCAAAGCTTTTAAGAGGTTGTGTGACTTGCGCAATGTTACAATACTGGAAGTATGGAATCAAGAAGTATGAAGTAAGACATAATGTGAACTCAGGTCTGCCCACTCCAAAGAAATCCAAGTGCCAGAGGTCCTGCAATATTTCCCTTTCCAGAAAATTAATTAAAACAATTTACTAACCCCCAGCACATATATACATTGAAGAGAATAAGATGAAATATCTTTAGAAGAAAAATAATGTCTTAGGTATGTCAGATTGTGAAGGAAGAATATGATATATGCCATTTCTGGATGGAAACTGGTTTCACAATTGAGAAGTATTTTAAAGACTAAGCTAAACAGGGAACAAAAAGAGCAATGAATAATTAAACTTTATTTGTTGATGTTCTTGGGATTGCATTCAAAAACAAATCCATTTTGGAGAAAACTCTAGATCTCAAGAACACATTTTGTACTATGAAATTTGAACTTTACACAAAGACAAGAACAAGAGCTAAATCAAGTAGGTAAGAAACATCTATGTTTATTTTTCTCTACTTGAAATATTAAATCAGACCTATCTGTACGCCTATCTCATTATTATCTGGTTTAACTCCTTCGTTAGCCAATTTCAAGATTCTTATTTATCATAATTATCAGTGTACAGAGGGCATGTGATGTAAGGAACATTGGGTATTATATAAAACTGATGAATCACTGACCTCTACCTCTGAAGCCAATAATACATTATATGTTAATTAATTGAATTTAAATTTTTGAAAAAGTTTATCGATGATCCAAATGTGTCGTTTTTTAACGTAACATCTATTTTACCTATTTTTTCCTCTCTGTCCTGCTACCTGACCCATCCTAGCTAAATAATTAAGATTTATTTATTTATTTATTTGAGAGAGAGAGAGAGAGCGAGAGTGGGATAAGGGGTGGAGGGAGAAGTAGATTCCCTGCTGAGCAGGGAGCCCCATGCAGGGCTCAATTCTGGAAATCTGGGATCATAACCTGAGCTGAAGGCAGATGCTTAACCGACTGAGCCACCCGGGTGCCCTTTAGCTAGCTAATCTTATCAGGAAATGAGTAACTATGATCGGAAATGATTCTTGAACTAAATATTTCAAACATTCCAGATAAACCTAAATTGGGCTTCGTCCAAAATGTTAGCACCACTCAGCAAACGTGGCTGGTATTTGACTTAACTAGTTAATGTTAGCCATGGTTCTGTAATTAGCAGGAATGAATATGCCATTATCATTGCCAAAAAAAAAAAGTATACACCCAACAACTCCTGTACATTGTTTTTTCAAAGTTACTATAAAAAGATTCAAAGGTTAAGTTTTATGCCCCTAAGAGGTAATGGAGGCAATAGTTTAAGATCAATAATCTACCTTGTATATATTCTGGTTAAAGACTCGAGCTGGCATAAATTGATATTAACGTGCTAACCTTGAATTTATCCACAAAGAGTGTCTAAAGACTGAAATAGAGAAAAAACACTAATTCCTAAACCCAAGCCTTCAACTTGATCTGAACATAAATCCACTTAATGTTGAGTTCCTGAATATGTAATGCACAGTAGCTAATAAAACATTCGATAGAAGGATTAGGTGACCCAAGTCCATAGCGGTTACATCAAGACTTGAACTGCAACAGACATTAATCAACAAACCCTCGGAGGAAAAATAGTCCCTTTGTAATAAAAATCAATATTGCTTTTTAAAATCATAAATAATGCAAAGAGGGCCAATGTCAACAGTAGTTACCACAAAGACACACAAATTCCCAACTTTACACAACAAAAATACCATCCTATGCCCATTTTCTACCGGTAGGGGAAAGGGACATGTCGCTGTTGGCTCTATTTTCAGGACAACCTGGGGGACGTGCATATGTCCCATTTACCCTCCAGCATGGAGAACACCTTGCCCCCTGCCTCCACAAGCACATTCTAATCCCCAAACCTACCTCTCTTTAACTTCTCCCTCTACACATTACAATTCTCAAACACTCATTAAATCCCCCTCAACACTTGAGGTTACCTGATTATCTCCTTCTTGCCATACTGTGAGCTCCAGGAAGGCAGGTGACAAATGTTTTAACTTTCCTAGTTACTTGGTCTAGTCTAGTAATCATTCCAGAAATGCTTATTTAATAAATGAATGAATTATAAATTAGTCTCTTTTTAAACCATATGCAATCCCTGCAATCTGCTGTAGGATAAACTTTTATGCCCACGTTGGATTTCTTTTCCTGGTAATAACATTTCTAATGACAAACTATGTCTTTAAAATGCATTATTTTTGTGGCTAGTATGATCACAGTACACATTCAGCTACTCTGATAAATATTAAACTGACTTGTTTATTAACTAAAGTTAAATATGTTCAGTAATCTAAAGTGACCAAATCTCTGTAGTACCTAAAGAAATGTACTCAAATATCAAATATTCTTTTTAACTCTTCCAAGAAGAGAATCTGAGGGAGGACACTGAATAATTACTCTGCATCTTACAACGTGACTCAGATTTTAGGAGCAATATGACAAAGTGAGGGCAGGACTGTCATGTGGAAATCCCCCGAACTGGGTACTTGTGACCCAGGCCAGTTTGAAATTTTGTGGCATGGCATGGACCCGTTGCTAGGCAGCCCTGATGATGGGACCACGACTTTCTGCCTCAACAAAGCTGTGCTCCAGCCCAAGTAAACAACCCCGCTGCCTTAAGCAGGCACAGGGCTGTCGACACAATATTTTCACTCTGCTCTGAAAACCTACTATTTCTAACCTTGGAAAGTACACAGTGCTCTCTTGCTGAGAGGAATCTGCTGCTTAAAGTCAGAAGAAAGAAGAGGTCAAAACTAAGAGGTCACAGACCATCTAACGCGCGGGATCCAATGTCCAGAAAACAAGACCGCCATTTTGTGCTTGAGTGTTAGTTTTTCTGCTGCGCCCAAGTGAGGAGTGCTGAATGTGGGTGTCCATATTTGTATGTGTTCCTCTCACACTGTAATTCTGTTTGCCAGTAGCCTTGAACTGTTGGGCAGTTTCTGCGAAGCAAGGGAACTGTTTGCTCTGCTTGGACCTAACTGGGATGCTCTGCTCGATTGGCCTGCTTTTAACTTAGATTCTGCTCGAGGGCTTGAAATCCTGATTTTGTGGCAGAAACTTCTGAGGAAAAGATAGGGCAAAATCAGACCCTTTTCTTGCCCCCTTCTCTCTGCCAAGATCCTAAGAGATAGATTCTAGATGGAGCACTCCTTGAGATGAGAGCTGTTATGTTGTTGGCATCCCCTCAAGCTGTTTTTGAGTAATTCCCCAAGAAACCAGGAAGCTCTCATTTATTTCCTCTTCTATCACACATACACGCACCCCCAAATACACACACAATATGTATGCATTCTCTACCTTTGACCTCGCATTTTTTTTTACTTTGCATTTTTTAATTAATATTTTTCATAAAATAAGTCAGTATTTTATGTTGCTCAGCTTGTGTGATGGTTCACCGGGTATTCAGGTAGGTCAGTGAACCTGGCATAGTGCTGTGCGGTGATTTTAAAATATGTCCACGAATTCTTTGACATGCCTTGCTTCAAAAGATAAGACCTAATTCCTCTCCTCTTGAGCATGGGCCAGAGTTAGTAACTTACTTCAGAGGAATCCCAACGTAGCAGAAATGACGCTACGTGACTCTGACTTTAGGTCATAAAAACAATAGCTTCTGCCCAGCTCTCTCTTGCCTTGCTTTCTTTTGTGAAAGTCAACCACCATGTTTTAAGGACACTTCAGTGGCCCTTTAGAGAGGCCCAGGAGGAGAGGAGCTGAACCTGGTGCCAGTAGTTTGTATCAACTTGCCAGCTATACGAGTGAGCTTTCTTGGAAGTGGATCCTTCAGCCTGGCAAGTCTTCAGATGATTTCCATCCCAGCTGACATCTTGACTGCAACCTCATAAGAGATCATGAACCAAAACCACCCAAGGAAACTACTCCCAAATTTCTGGCCCATAGAAATGATGAGAAATAGTAAATGTTCGTTGGTTTTTTTTAAATTTTAATTCCAGTATAGTTAACATACAGTGTTATATTAGTTTCAGGTGTACAATGTAGTGATTCAACAATTCTATACATTACTCAGCACTCATCAGAAGTGTAATCTTTAATCCCTATCACCTATTTCACCCATTCCCCCACCCACCTGCCCTCCGGTAATCATCAGTTTTTTCTCTAAGTTAAGAGTGTGTTTTTTTTTTTATTTGTCTCTTTTTTTTTCTTTGCTCATTTGTTTTGTTATTTGGACTGCTTTCTCTTTATTTTTTGCATATCTACCACTGGTTTTTGCTTTGTGGTTACCATTAGATTTGTATATAACATTTTATGCATATAGCAGTGTGTATTAAGTTGATGGTCACTTAAGTTTGAACCCATTCTTTACTCCTCTCCCCCTCACGTTTTAGCTAAATGGTGTCATATTTTACATTCTTTTATTTTGTGAATCCCTTGACTGATTGTTATAGACACACTTATTTTTACTGCTTTTGTGTTTTCTATTTTTCTTACTCCTACTTGTGTACTTTCTTTTCCACTCAGGGTCCCCTTTCACATTTTTGTAGGCCTGGTTTAGCGGTCACGTATTCCTTTAACTTTGTCTGGAAAGCTCTTTATCTCTCCTTCTAGTCCGAATGATAGCCTCGCTGGATAAAGTATTCTTGGATACAGATTTTTCCTGTTCAGCCACTCTCTTCTAGTCAGCAAAGTTTATGCTGAGAAATCAGCTGATAGCTCCCTGGGGGTTCTTGTATGTAACTGTTTTCTTTTCTCTTGCTGCTTTTAAAAGTCTCTTTTTATCACTGGTTTTTGCCATTTTAATTACTGTGTGTCTTGGTGTGGACCTACTTGGGTTGATTTTGTTGGGGGCTCTCTGTGCCTCCTGGATCTAGATTTCTGATTTCCTTCCCCAGATTCAGAATTTTTTTAGCAATTATTTCTTCAAATACATTTTCTGGCCCCTTTTCTGTCCTCCTTCTGGGATCCCTATAATGTGAATGTTATTACACCCGATGGTGTCACTTAATCTATCTTCATTTATTATTATTTTTTTTTTCTGTCTCTCTTGTTCAGCTTGATTGCTTTCTTTTACCCTGTCCTCTAGGTCATTGATCCATTCTTCTGCTTCCTCTAGTCTACTATTTATTCCTTCTAGTGTATTTTTAATTTCAATTACCGAATTGTTCATCTCTGATTGGTTCTTTTTTGTTTTCTCTCTCTTTGTTAAGGGTTCCACTGATGTCCTCCACTCTTTTCTCAAGTCCATTGAGTATATTTATGATCATTACTTTAAATTCTCTATCAGGCATATTACTTATCTCTGTTTCATTTGGGTCTCTTGCTGTGATTTTTTTCCTGGTCTTTCATCTGGGACATATTCCTCTGTCTCCTCATTTTGTCTCTCTGTCTGTTTCTGTATTGGGAAAGTCAGCTATCTTTCCTCTCTTGAAAAGTAGTGGCTTTAGGAAGAAGTGTTCCTACAGTGCCCTGCAGTGTAACGTCTGCTGTTCACCGGAACCTGGCACTTCACAGTTTCTCCTATGCATGTTGTGTGAGCCCTGCTGTTGTGGCTGTGCTGCTTTTGTCTTTAGTCTAGTCATCTGCAATAGCTTTCTTTGCCTTTTGTGGGTAGGGTTTTGTCCCTGTGTTGTTAGGGCGAGTCTGGGGCCACCTTGGACTTAAGCTGAGACAGAACAGATCTTTGTTAGAGATGCAATAGTACTGATCTGCAGAACATAGGAGCAGGGCACACAGTGCCAGCAAGGTCCTTGCTGGTGGGAGGGACCTGCAGGTATTGGGGATTGAGCCATATCAGGTTGGAGGGGGTGGATTTGCAGAAGAGCATGGGAGTGGGTCACATGGTGTTAGAAAGGTTTGGGTGGGTCTGCCGTGGGAGGAGACCTGGAACTAAGGTCTGGCTGGAGGAGGCCTCTCTGCAGGAGCACGTGGAGGTGGGCACACTATAGGCATAGTGCTGGTTCCAACAGATGTCTGTGTGTTTATGCTGGGGTGCAGGGGAGGAAAATGGTACCCACCAGCTCCCTTTTTCCTGGGGAAGTCTCCCAGTGACCCCCTGCCCTTCCAGCACATGCTATTAGATGAGTGAACAAATCTCCCTCCTGTGTACCCCAAGCAGTTTTCAAACTGCTGCTTTTATGCCGTATCTCCATGGGGCTATTTGTTGTGCTGTCTCTTTAAAGGCATGGACTCAGTTTCCTCTTGCCCTCCTACCTCTCCCAAGAGCCTGCTGATTTTTAAAGTTCCAGGTTTTAAGCCCCACTGATTGTAAGAACTCATGAAATTCAGCCCTTTTGGTTTCAAAGCGAAATGTTATGGGGATGTGTGTTCCCTTTGCATGCTCCCTGGTGTTAGAGTCTGTTTCTCTCCCCTCACTTTGCTCACAGTGTCCCTCCCTCCTGCGGACAGCCTCGAAGTTCCATTTAGTTCCCAACCCATCTCCGCCCTTCCTACACTCTTCCATGTGGCCTTTTGTCTACATTTAGCTGTGGAGAGTTTGTTCTACCCGGCTTTGGGTTGTTTTCTGGGTTATTTACACTGATGGAGGTGTCATCTAGTTGTAACTGCAGGGTTAGGTGAGTTTAGGGTCCTCCTACTCTGCCATCTTCCCTGGAAGTCAAATGTTTGTTGTTGTTTTAAGCCACTAAGTTTTGAGTT
>CM052900.1:29163672-29194845 GCA_028534135.1 Potos flavus
TTAATGCCCCCCCCCCCCCCCCCCGCAAAGATGCTTGCATCCTGGCCCCCAGAGCCTGGAAATATGTTAGATTATGGCGAAGGGAAGTTGAAGTTACAGATGGAATTAAGGTTGTTAATCAGCGGACCTGAAAACAGGAAGATGATCCTGGATAATCCAGGTGGACCCAGTGTAATCAAATCATCCCTTAAAAGTGGGAGAGGGAGGCAGAAGAGAGAGAGATGGCCACTCAGGAGAGACGCACTGAGGAGCTATGGGGCGGGTTTGGAGGCTAGAGGAAGGGGCACTGAGCCACGGAATGCAGGCAGTCTCCGGAAGCTGGGCAGCGCACAGAAACGGATTCTTCCCTAGAGCCTCTGGAAAGAATGCAGCCCCGCTGCCACTCTGGTTCTAGCCCACTGAGACCTGTGTCAGCCTTCTAACCTGCCAAACTGTAAGGTAATGTGTTTCCCTTAGTTAAGGCACTAAGTTTGCAACGATTTGTTACAGCAGCAAATAGAAAATGAATACACTTACTGCATGTGACAATTTCGGGAGCTGATGTGTGTAAAGTGCTTGGCTCAAGGGCTGGCGCAGAGGAAACGCTGTTGCTGTTATTGTTTGGCAGCAAATAACCCCAGAGCACCTGATGGGTACACTGAGGTGACCCCCCGAGTGTGATCCCTGGTGATTCGGGGAGAAAACGTTGTCCTTTAAGGGGTACACGTGTGACGCCGATGTACACCCAGGACCTAGGACCGTGCCTTTGAGCCCCCAACGATAGCCTCATGGCCACCAGCACCACTCATCCCCTGACCATTGGCACCCCGGTCCTTGCCCCATCCCAGGCTGCACCCCATCACCTCCCCACCCCCTATCCCCTGAAAAGGAGCCAGGGCCGCAAATAGCAGCCCCATCCCTCAGTCTGAAAATGCGCTCCTACCAATTTGGTATTTTTGTCCCTGTGAATGCCTCCTATTCTGCATTTAAAATATGAAGACAGTTTTTCAGGCAACATCAATATACTAGGCCGTCTTAAGGCGGGGTCCTGGATGAGTAGCATCAGCATCACCTGGAACTTGTTAGAAACGCGAATTCTCCGTCCCTACTAGAATCCAGACCTACTGAATTAGAAACTCTGGGGGTGGGGCTCAGCGATCTGTTTAAACAAGGCCTCCAGGAGATCTTGATGCGTGGAAGGTTCGAGAATAGTGGTGCTGCACTGGGCACGGCACTAGATGCCAGGTGGCCTGCGTGTCTCCTTGGGCCGTACCTTTCACATCCTGTCTATTCCCACCACCCGCTGGGGGGTCACACAGGATATAAGGCTTATTAGTTAAGTCAATAAATATTGGATGCCTACAGTATGCGAGGCACAGAGCTAAAAAGTGGGGTGCAATGGGGAACAAGCCAGCTTGGGGCCTTTCGTGGAGCTAAAAGAGAAGGCGTTTAACAAATCATTCCCCAGTCATACCTCACAAGGTACTCGATTTGCAGAGTTGTTCGTTTGTTTAAATCCAGGCTTCTCAAGCTTTAATGTGCAAACAAGTCACCTGGGATCTTGCTGAAATGCAGATTCTGCTCTGGTAGGTCTGGGGTGGGGCCTGAGAGCCTGCATTTCTAACCAGCTCCCAGGTGGTTGAGACAGCTGGCCAGAAGGCCACACTTTGAGTAGCAATGCTTTAAACCTCTTAAGGCGAGTTATCTCCGTTATCCCATTCCAGCCCCCAGTTTTGCTGATAAGCAAAGGTGGCAGGAATTAGAGCCTCATTTTCAGGTCAGGAAACCCAGGTCCTGAGACTTTGCCGTGTCAAGGGCTGGCACCCTAGAACCCAGGAGTTTCTCGGGCCTCTGCCGGTTATCAAGAAGGGCTGGCGCTGGAGACAAAGGACAAAGGCAGCTCCCTGATTAACTGCTGCACTCAGGGTTTATCACAGAACTGCAGAGCTCTCCCCACACCAGTCCTGAGGGGAGGGAGACAGCTGCTCCTTCTCCCTCCTGTCCAGGACTTCGATAAGAAAACAGATGTGAATTTGCGATGGCTCCGAGTTAAAATGAGCTCTTGGGCCAGCACTGAATGATAAGGAAGCCGAACTCCCCAGTCACCGAGGGGAAAGAATAACACTGGAACTCTGCAGCACCCCTAACTCCCCCACTTTTAAAAACAAAAACCTCCCACTCTCCTTCCTATAGCAAGGGGAAAACGGGGCACAGGCTTTTCTTGGCTTGTTTCCAGCCAGGGCAGCTGGAATCTATTGGACACATTCAGTCACTCTTTCCTGAGATGGGGGGCTGGGTAAAGGCTGCATTTCATTCAAGACCGCTCTTTCCCCTTGGGAGCCTCTCCCCTCAAGGCTAAGGAATGCCCCCACCATGGGCCATGCACTCTCTTGTCCCTTGACTGTTTCTTGCCTACACTGAGAGTTCTCAAGATTTGGGAAGGTGGTAGGATTCCAAGGGATTTAAGAGATTCTTTCCCACATCCTATCAAGCCTAATTAGCATCCACATCTCCTCCTGTATTCAACATTTGGCCAATTTGAACAAATGACTATTCTGGCTGCCAAAAGTATATGACTCTTCTAATTCTGCTTTTGAAATGGGTCGCCTACGAGGAATACATCTAATTTACAACGGGTCATGATTTCTCAACAATTATTGCAAACTAGAAATTTTTTTTGCAAAGTAAGGAAAGCAAGCCTTATTGTTTTTGAACACCATGATTTTTTTTATGAATCCCAAATTTATGAAATTTAGCATGATATTTTTGTAGGCATTTAACCAAACTTTGATTAATTTCAGTTTTACCACTTTCTTTTCCTACTTGGGAGTTCCCTACAATCTTTTTTTTTTTTTTTTTTCTTTGAGTCTTGGGCATTTCTGTAGGCTCTTGAAGGTACTTAGCAGTTGAAACAGCCCTGGATGAGGAAGGGGGTTGCTGCTGGTGGGAATCTGGCCAAGGGTGGATGCCGCCTGAGGGAACCACTTACCAACAGCGTGAATCTTCACATTTTGCTTAGTTTCTGCATTTCCCTACCTCCAGAGATCCCGCCTTATCCAAGAATCTGGTTGCCATGGTGCCAGGGAAATCTCAAACTGTGGAGAAAACTAGAGAGCATCGGGTCCAGGGGCTTTGTTCAAACTGACTAAATTTTAATTATAGCAAGTGTGGAGAGTAGGGGGCAGGGGGGGTGCAGTCCAGACTGGAATGAAAAGGGCCACCAAGAGCGAGGGGATGGGACGGGGTGGCAGTGGGATGGGGGCTTGGGAGCTGGGGCAGCTATGTGAAGGCCCTGTATGTGGGGTTAGTCCTGTAGACTTGGGCTTTGGATGGTCTTTCAGTCCTGGCTCATCTTCCGCCTTCGTCGTGAGACCCTGGGCAAATCGCTTCACTTCTCTGTGCCTTAGATCCATCTGTGTAACAAGATCATTATAATGCCTGCCTCCTAGAGCTGTTGCTGGAATTGAATTGGCTACTCTGTGTTGAGTGCTTAGCATAGTGCTTGGTATATTCTAGATACTCCTATATTGTATGCATATATAGATCTGTGATATGCTATCAAGGTAATAGCTATTGTATTTTTATTCTTGTGGGTGGGGTCACTCTCCATGTCTCTGCGCTCTTATGGTACAGGACTCTGGTCCTAAGGGAGGAGAAAATGCTTTTTTTTTTTTTTTTTTTCCTCCCCTGGTTGCTCCAGTGCATGCTAGGTCCCTCAGACACCCACAGCTCTTACCTGCTTAGGGGTAAATCCAGCAGCAAATACAGTCTGAGGGAAGATCTTCGAAGAGAAAAGTTAAAAGAAGAAAATGACAGTCTCCTTTAAGCTCCCTTCCCACTCCCCCACCCCCCAACCCCAGGAAGCATTAAGGGTAATGAGGTGGCGATTAAAACAAATGTACCGGGCTAGTGAGTCTCAAACCCTCAGATCCATGTGTACGTTGGAACAGCCCCAGAGTCTGCCTCTGAATCCTGGGAGACTGGAGGAGGGAGGGTTTCCAGGGTGGTTTCAGGAGGCAGGCTAGGAGGTGACTGGCGTGGCTCTCCCACCGTTTCGTGGCCAGACTCCGGCACACACCAGCTCTGAGCATGAGGGGGGCTGAAAGTTGGGTCAACCATGTGGCCACAAGGAGCATCAGCCAGCTGCCGCCACAATGAGTGATTTTTAAGGCACCACTCAGTTCAAGAACTGCTCCCGGGGGCAAAAGGCAACACTGAAGTCTCAAACTGAAGAGACCGAAGGGAACAAACCCTATGTGACCAAGGAAGGGAGGCTTGTGGTTTGCAGCGTTATCCCCTACACCCACTTCAGCCTTCCCGATAAGGTAGCACAGGCTCCCACGTGCCCTCCGAAGTCCTCCGGCCCCTGTGTGGGCCTCCGCTTCCCCATGCGGCACACTGATTTCTTGTGTGCCTGCAGGGCTCTGTTCTACTGTAGGCCAGGCTTTCCACGTAGTCAACCCCAAATCCCAAGCGTCTGGCAGGGTGCTTGGTACAGGGTACTAGGCGTTGGTTGAACGTAGTTGCACGGACCTAGATGGTTTGAGGGGGGAGTGAGACCGAGAAGGACAATCCCAGTGGTTAAGAGCACAGGTGCTGGCTCACAGTCTTGAAGTTTCAGTGCCTCGATTTCCTTGTTTGTAAAAGAGGGTTCATGAGTGCAAATACTTCACATGCGCGTCGGGAGGCTAAGAAGAGCGTCTGACTCAGTGTCCGGGGTAAATACTGTCGCTATTTTTGTTAGTAAGACAATAAGAAACCCTACACCTGGAAGGATGTGAGGGCAGAAATGTGCAATCACAAGAAGGGACTGTTTGCACACAGCACAGGGGGGCAAAGGAGTCGGATGGAGAAAAGTTTCCCCACACACCCTGGCTAGGAAACTTAAAAGCAAGTAAACATCAGAGGGTGACATTTAACTTCTCACAGAGCAAATGGAACATCACTATTCTCGCCCTGTGCAGGCTGGGGCAGGAAATGGGTCAGTCATTGCTGAACATAGGCGACTTAAGAGTCCCACGGTGCCAAGGCGAGGCTGGTGTTTTGAAGAGGGATTGAGGGGGTGTGTGAGAGACAGAGATACACGTGGGGCATCTGAGATCCACCAGATAATACTTGACACAGTCTTCGGGCCACAGGTGGCTGCTTTATTGCATTAAAATATCCATGATTCAGAAGATCTCTTGCAGCCGCTGTATAATTAGATGTCAAGATTTGGAGAGACTCAAAGATCTATTTGGAAAAACCCTGCATGATAAGACTAAGAGGGAGATAACGCCACGAATTTCAGTTCAGTCATTCAAGGCTTAGGCATAGCTCTCTTGAAAATGGAACATAGACCACTTCTGGGGACGCCAAGACTAGATGTTTAATCTGTGTATTATCTGGGCCCTGCTGGCTCTTTTCTCCATCCGCTAGCCCCTCTCAGAAGGTGATCAAGAGATGGAAAACGGGAGATGCTAGTTACGCAAATCTGATTAAAATGAAGGAAATCGTTTGAGCGTGCCCTCCAGAAGAGCCCAGGTGACATGGGCTAAGGCCCGCAGGAACGCCAGGATCCCATCCATCGTGAAGACCCCAGGATTTGAACCCTGCCCTCTTCGTGCTGTGGGTCCTCCCTCAGGAAAGGGAGCATCATGTGCTTTGCTTGGCTTCCTTTGGTCCCAGTGAGAAGAACAGTCCCTGATTAAAGAACTTTTCACGCATTCACCTCCTCCTGGCAATGCACCTCTATTGTTTTGTGGTCAGAGAACCCATCCTTATCTCAAGGTTTTGCCTACTGTTACAATGCAGACTCCTGGGAATGTCTTCCGGTATTTACCTCTTATGAGTGAGGGTTACCTTAGGAATGGAGGGATCTGGGGAAGGGGATGGAGACTATGGTGGGTGGTGAGGAGGGTACAGGGAAATGAACACTGCAGAGGCATGAGGGGAAGCCAGAGTGGCCAAAGCCCAGCCTCCTGCCTCTGTTTACACTCCTTGTACAGCATTCTCCTGCCCAGGGCATCGTACCTACACTGTTCACTGTGGCTTCAGTCTCCTGTGAATTCCACCCTCATTCTTTGCCGCTTCCCGTTCATTGCCCTGAACCTGCATTGGTCTTGTTTCAGTTTCTTGAACTTACCAAGCCCTTGACCACCTTTCCACATGTCCTAGCCTCTGCCTGTGAAACCCTTCCTACCGCCCATCAGAGAACAGACTCCTCAGAGGCTTGCTGTCTTTTCTTGAGAAGAGGGGGGCATTTCCACCGCCAGAAGGGATCTTACTATCTTAATTACTGTTGTCCCCTCAGCACCTGGCTCATCTATATAGTCCCCAGTCAAGTAGTTGTTGAATGAATACATTTGTTTCACGGTTCGGTTGGGCAAGCCCCACAGCTTAGTTCCCGGTAGGATCAGGCTTGGTGAGTGGGCTGAGTTTCTATAATAGTCTCCCTACCAGGTTCCAATCTTGGTGAAACTATCTTTGTGGGCACAGATGAGTGTGCTTGCCACTCCCGATTTGCGGCTCCAGTTACCCAGCCGTGGATCATGGTGCTGGGCCCACGGAAGACTGCCTCATCGCCCATTCACTTTTCATCGCCTGCAGCCAGCAATGGAAACGACAAGTGTTCAATGAGAACAACCAAGTGCCAGCGAGTTAGGAACCTTCGGGAAGGGAGCTCATGAAAATAGTTAGGATCTCAGGCTTATAGATGATTCAATATCCTGGCTGAGGTCTCTGTTATCCTGAAGTTCCAAATTAAATTCTGAGCATCAGGCGTGAAATGAGAGTAAGAAGGCAACTAAAGTTCTTACACACAAAGCAATTTTCCTCTTCTGGGATCCAGAAACACTTTCCACCGTGTGTATCCTGAAGGTAGAAAGCAGGGCTGCCATCCCACGGTAGAAAATGTGAGTAACCCTCACACAAGATGTGTTAGAGCGAGGAATCAGCCTCATTAAGAGACTCTATAAAGAGTATACAACTTACCTGTTACCCACTCTGGGTACCAGAATATTTATAATTTTAAAAAAATGTATAAATTTATAATTAAAAATTATAATCACTGTTAAATCCTCTTATATTATTTGCATACATATATGTATATAAGAATACATGTGTGTATATATACAATAAATACACACATACTATATATATGTAAGAATAAGAATATACACGAGGATTCAACAGTGGTTATTTCTGAGGGGTCAGGAGTATAGGTAGTTTTGGGGATTTTTCTTAGATTTTTTGAAGTTTCTAAAGTAAACATGCTTTACTTCTAGAATAAAACAATGAAAATAATTTTTGACAAACAGTATATTCTCATTAAAGAAAAATACAAAATATAGTAGAATTAACAAGAGGAAAAATTACTCAAATCAATTATATTCACATTTTGAGTTTTTAAAATTCAGTCGTTTTTGAAAAGTAAAATATTTTCTATAATTTAGCATAGTTATAATTCTATATATAAAATATTTTTGCCTCCATTTTTGAAGTCGTAAACACTTCACATTGTTATTAATCGTGGCAACATTATTTTAACTTGTGAATAATATTCTAACTACTGAGTTATTATAGTTTGACTTTTACTTGTTTCTCATTAGAGGACATGTATGTTGCCAATGTTTCACAGTTACAAGTTGCCCCCCTAGCATGCCAGGCCATAGAATTTCGATTTCATTCTAAAGGCAATGGCAAGTCACTGACCGATCTTAAACAGTCAAGTGACAAAATCAAGTTTTCATTTCAGAAAGATCTGGCTGGCTCACCTTCAGGGGGAGGCTGAAGGCAGACAGAACTGGAGTGGAAACCTCCCGAGTCTCCCATTTCACAGAAATCTATACCTACTGTTCAAGATCTTGCCTCCATTTTACATGGGTTTGTAAAGTTCTCAAGTGCTATGGAGATCTAGGCATCCAACTTCCCTATTTTACAGATGGTCAGGGAAGGCTCAGTGAGTCCACGTGGCTTCTTGAAGGTTGCATAAAGATGCAATAAGGCACTGCCACTGGAACGCAAGGCGTTTGATCGTAGTCTCCTGCCCTTCACTGGAGTCAACCATAGCCGATAAGA
This sequence comes from Potos flavus, assembly GCA_028534135.1. Taxonomy (NCBI): domain Eukaryota; kingdom Metazoa; phylum Chordata; class Mammalia; order Carnivora; family Procyonidae; genus Potos; species Potos flavus. Next base: position 29,171,710 of record CM052900.1, read on the forward strand.
TGACCGAAATGTCCTTTGGATACTCAGAACTGTGGGAAGTCGAAGAGGAATTTATAACTAAGTAGTGAAGGCAGGGATCTGTGATGACGGTGGTAATTCTTCATAAAGGCCAAATACTCCCACAACTGTGATCTCCTTTGATCTTCGATGTAAATAATGCCCATGATCTACTTCCAAGCTGGGCATCATATGAGATATTTTATATACATTATTTCATTTAATTGACACTACAGCCCTATGAGATTGGTATTCTTCCCATTTTACAGATGGGAAAACTGTGGCTCAGAGAAACGAAAGGACTTGCCCAAGCGAATGAGGAAGTCAGAATTAGAATTCTGTTCTTTTGTGTGAATTTTATCAGGATTTCTTCCAGGACTAACCATTCAGACAATACTTTCCTCTGGCAGGTAATTTAAATAACTGAAGGGCATTGCTGAAAAGAAGGGAAGCAGACAGGCTGGCCAGGCCAGGCACATGGCTGTTGAGAAGGGGCTGGCCACGCCTTCCAAAGATGACCCCCCCCCCCTTGAAGGACATAGAGTGTAGAGCTGGTGCTCCACACAGCAACATTCTCCACAAAAAACTGTGGCCATAGCCATAGCCATAGATCACCAAACAGGTACAGGACTGTTTAGTCAGAACTATACTTGTGGACCTAATCATTAAGAATGCCATCTCCAAGGGGTGCCTGGGTGTCTCAGGCGATTAAGCATCTGCCTTCGACTTCAGTCATGATCCCAGGGTCCTGGGATGGAGCCCCACATCAGGCTCCCTGCTGAGTGGGGAGGGAGTCTGCTTTTCCCTCTCCCTCTGCCCCCCCACCACTCCCCCTTCCCCTGCTCATGCATGCACGCTCGCTTTCTCTTTCATAAATAAAATCTTTAAAAAAAAAAAAATGCCTTCTCCAAACTCAGAGTACAAGATATGACAGGAACACGAGCCGTTAAAAGAGCGAACTGTTTTTAAACCTTGAAATCCTCTAAAAATCAATCACTTCTTACAGGCTCCCATCAGCCTAAATCTAAACACTTGTTGCCATGGGTAACAGAGTGTGGACTGCCAAAACTGCCCAGTGCAGATGCGTTCTGGAAATGTGATAACAAACATTTGTTATTGGGTTATTCCAACGCGAGCTTATTTGGAACAGTTGTACCTGGTTCAGGCACGTAACAGCAGCCCATAATTAATTTACCATCCATGAATTACTTGGAAAAATGCAGGGTACCAAGAGAATAAGTGTCACATTCATTTTTATTTCCTGCCATAAACAAGCCATAAGTATAACAGTTTGACACTACTGTGTTGGAGATATCCTCCTCTAGCTTAGTGAGACGGAAGGAAAGTGCGATGGGTTGCCCAAAGCACTCAGAGTGAGGGAAAGTATCTTCTTGAAACAAACAAAAAAAACACCTCACCCTTATTCAATGAAGGAGAAAACCAAGAACCACCTAGAGCGCTGGTCAGTATTTCAATGCAATCACTATTACAAACTGGGGTTTCTCAGTGTCATTGGTTTTGATCCCCATGCGACAATGGTTTTCTCTTCCCCGTCCCACTCCCAGATATCAGCTCACCCTTCTCCTCCTTCAGGTGATTCAAAAGTCACCTCCTCTGAGAGGTCCTCCCTCGTGCTCTAAAATCGCACAAAATCCCTGTCTAAAATCCCCTTAACACTACTTACTTGTCCTTCCTGCTTTTTAGCTGCTTAGCATTTATTACTATTTCATATCCTCTATGTTTTACTTATTTTGGTTGATTGTTTTGTTGATATTTAGGTGATTATGGTGGTTTTCTCCCCCACTAAAATATAAGCTCCATGAGAGCAGTGATCTTCATCTTTTTTTGTTTTCTTCTGTTTCCCCAAATTTTGAGCACGATGCCTAGCACATAGTGGGCTCTCAATACATTTGTTGGACAAATGAGTGAAGGCATAAATCAATTTCTTCAAGAAGGTCACTGAGAAACTCCAAAGATGTGTGACTAGGGGGTGATGGGCAAAAATATCACTTATTTTGTTACTAAGAGATCAGTCATTAGCCTTTATTATTGCCCAGACACTGGCCATGAGCTGTCCATGTCTAAGGTAGAAAAGCCAAAATGTTATTTAAAGACAGGTGCAAGTCGTACCCCTTGTTCAAGGGGAGTGAGGGCAGAGCTCATCCTCAGCACGAAACTGCTCTGCTGTGGAGAAAACAATCAGGGGCACCTTGGATGTGCAAAAATGAGGGGATCTTTGTAGATGAAGTTAAGTCACGGCTATGACTTCCTTGGAGAGTGTTTTTGGTCATTTCTGTGAAGGGATTTTCAGTTTCCCCTCACAAATGTTTGAGCTAGGTGAGGGAGGAATTCTGGACTTGAGAGTTAATGGAGATTGGAGAAGGAACTTGGTTGAGGGAAGAGAGACCCCAGAATCATGACGGCCAGCTGGTGCCCAAAAAGGGAGACCCCTGACATAGGGCTCCTTTTAATGTGGCTTGACTCATAGGCTTGCAGTGATGCCTGAGACCTAACTTTAAGTTGCCCCAGCAACATGCCCATCCTTCAGTGGATCTTGCACAAGGCTAGTGTACATACTGGTAAATAGCCTCTTGTCCTGTACCTTCTCCCCCAGTTCCCACCACCATTGCCTTAAGCCCCCTGGCTCCAGATCCATGACCCCTTGACCCCCACCGTGATCCACACACAGCAGGGACCCTTTAGGACTAATTGGCCATTCCATGGGCCAAAGCAGTTGTTACATATTTTGACTCTCACCCCTGCCTCCACACACACCAGCTGGGCTCTGGAGGTGAGTGGGGAATAAAGGAGGAGGGGGCTGTGTCCATAGCTGTGTTGAAGCCGAGCAGAGAGAGCAGTGGTGTAAGAGGAAGTGAGGAGACACCTGAAGGCCCAAAACCGGAAGGTACCCTGAGGTGGTAGGTGGGGGCGAGGGACAGGGAACATCAGGGCACACAAGCACTTGCCAGGTCTCTCCAGAAATATCCAGAGAGGTCTGGCTTCCTGCAGTCAGAGCAAGGGTTCAACCTATAAAACTTGAGTGTTAAAAAAATGAGCTTACAGAAGTCTGGGAAACTTGGGGATACTGAGATCACGTATCAGACCGAAAGAATGGCCCTTCCCATGCTAATTCTGATAGTTTCAATTTTATATCAAAGAGTAGTTTGTGTCAGCAAAGAACAGGCTGAACGAAAACAGCATAATCCCCCCCACCCCCATATTTAATCAGATATTCAACCGTGCAGGGTGGGGGAAAGGGGTATGTGTGGCAATGGTTGGCTCCACAACCCCGGTTTCAAATCTGACCCATGCCACAGGCGTGAGCATCCCAGGGAGGAGCACGGGACCCACCACATTCATTCGACTCTGCTCAGCTCCAGCAGCCTCGTCTTTCCTCTAATATCAAGAAAGTGGGAAACTATGAGGCAGAAATACAAGCAATCATTTTCCAGAGGCCCAAGCAAACGCTGTTGGGGGCGGGGGGGGGAGAGGATTGTCCCACCACCCTTGTCATCCCACACTTTCACTAGCTTTTGTCCTGAAGTTCTCTCCCCTCCCTTTGTCCTTCGTTGCTGGATCTTTTCTTTTCTTCTCACGCTAGCGTCTTTCCCTTACTGATAACGCTCGTATCCCACTCACTGACAACATGGTTGACCCCGTGTCGGACAACAAGGCTGACTCTGCCCAGGGCTTATAGAAGGCAGACAGCTCCCACCTCGCTGCAGAGAAGCCAGAGAATAAAAAATGGTGGTTCGCCCCGATAGCTAGAACTCAGGGGAGGGAGCTACCGAAGAGCCTGTGAGGAAAGAACAGGGCGCCCCTTCGTCCCCCTTGCCCTACAGAAGGGTGAACTCCCTCAAGAAAATCTCTCATTTGAGACCCAGGAGGCATGCATGCCACATCCTGTAAGACTCTTTCAGGATATTCAGAGCAAAATATCTTCTCAGCTCCCTCTTGAACCCTCTTGCCTGCAACTCTCCTCTGGCTTCACTCTGGACACACTGACCTCCTTGCGGATCCCAGGATCTGCCAAGCGCATTCCTACCTCAGAGCTCTGCACCTCCTGCTCTCTCTTTCTGGAACACTCTAGAGGTCTATGTGACACCTTTCCTCAGACCCCTGCTCAAATGTCACCACCTCAAAGACCCTCCATGATGACTGTATCTAAAATAACACCTCTAGTCGCTGTCTCCAACCTTACCCCACCTCATTTTTCTTTCTAGCACTTGCCCCACCAGACATAGCTAACATTTGTTTGATTTCCGCCTCTCTTCATTAGTATAGAAGCTCTAGATAGGAGTCACATGTCTGTTTTGTTGGTGGCCCAGATCTCTATACCCAGAAAAGAACCTGTCACGAAGCAGGTTCTCAATAAGTACCGTTGAATGAATGACTCCCTCAACTTTCTCACCACCAGATATTGTTTTCTTACTAATCTTACTCCCAGAAGTCTTAGAAATTCTTATTGGATCACCGAAAGCCTGTCTGAGCTTCTAAGAAGCAGAAACTGACCTGTGCTCACTAACTTGTTTTAATGCCAGCCACGTGGGTCTTCAGGAGACCTTGTTAGCTACAGCCCAGGTTAAAAGTAAGATTTTAAATTAGCTTTTCCAGCTCCCCACACCCAGGGGCCAGGAGCACTCAGGCTGGGGATTGCTGCTTCACATCTTCCGTAATACCACTTCTTCCCACTAAGGGAACGCCTGTCCGTGCAGTGTATGGGCAGACCCGTCAACGTAGCATTCAGTCTGCATGGTACTGGACGAAAAAATACCCTCTCTGACCATTTTTTCAGGCTCCGACTCAGTCCTGGCAGCACAGCAATACACAGCAGAGCTGTGGAGCGCACGTTGTAGAAATTAGTGAATGCTCGTTAACTTCGATTCAAAGCGACCTAGAAACCTAGGATCTGCAAGGACAGGAATCCGTGTTAAAATGCTTCATTCTCAAAGTTCTGGAAATGGATAGCGGTGGTGGTTGCACAACATGGCGAATGTACCTAATGCTAGTAATTGGACACTTAAAAATGATTAAAGTGGTAACTTACGTGATCTATTTTACCACCTTTTTTTTTTTTTCTCCTTCCAGCGTATATTCTTTAAACATGTTTTGTGATTCATAAGTCTGCACTCCTTTCACTGAAACTTCTTCGATCAGGTAGAAAAGGAGTTTACCAGAAAAGTATTGGGTAGCTGGCAGAATTATCAGCAGGACTGGAGAAACACGCTTGGGGCTGTTGTTTTGAGGGGAAACGGTCACGTGGCCACCAGGCACTGGTGCTGAAATTTACAACAGTGCAACTTAGACCAGGAACTTCCTTTACTGCAACTTCCACTGCCTTTTGCTGCACCAGTAAGCACTTCTGCACCAAAAACCACCTTGCAGTTACCGCCACTGCCAAAAAATCCCCTCTACCAACTTCACCAAAAAATAGATTCTAGCTGGTGCTGGCCTCCTTCCAATACCTACTTTCCAAGAGAAGTTTCATGCGGGCTTGGTGTCTGATTGGTGGAGCCCAGGCCACATGTCAGGCGTTTGCTCAAATCAGAATCCAAACAGTCCATTCAGTTTGTTTGGTGGTTACATCTCTTAAGTGTTCTTTAAGTCACTTTTAATCTAGAAAAGTCCTCCCTCCATTTTTCTTTACAAGTAACTGACTTGCAAAACAAACTAAACCAGATTCTCTAGTGTCTTACATCCTAGCTTTCAGTGATTCCTTTCTCATGATACCATTTGACATGTCCTTCTCCCCACTACATTTTCTATAGATGAGGAATTAGAATTAATGGCTGGATTTGACTCAAGTTCAAGTTTTTTTCAAGTATACTTCACTGGTAATACTGTTTGTATGCCATACGTGGAGGTTCATAACGTCTGATTGCATTTAAAGCATTGCCAAGATGGATCAGGGATCTAGGCTGGAAATAGCCTGAGTTCTCTGTTATAAAGCTCTCATTAGCCTCTATCCTATCCTCTACTGATGACCACCACAGAATAATTTTTTTTAACTGTGCCATTTCTTCCATAATTCAATTCCTGTATAATTTTGATAGTGGAGAAGTTTCCTTCATCCATGACGGCTGTTTGGTTACTCTGAAGTTTGGATTGTACTGAAACAGCAGGACAAGTTCTTGTGGAACATTCCACAAAATCAATGTTTTAATCGAGTTACATTTAGAATGCACTAAAGAAACTGAATTTTGAAAGGACATCTGTATTGAATCTTTGTAGAATAAACAGATAATGCTTTAGGATTCACTTAATCCCTGAAATATCAACTTTGTCAACCTAGATACACAGTATTGGTTTTCCATAAAGGAAGCATACAGTTTTCAAACAGGAAAGCCCTGGATAAATACTGACCAGTTTACTGATGGAATAACCAATAGACGACCCAGTATAGTGGTTCCCCATCTTCTTTCTCCTGGTAGACACATGGCCGATGACGCTCAATACCTCCACAGAAGTGATACATTAATCATGTGTAGCATTAATTATGTGCCAAACACTGTGCTGAGTGCTCTACACCCACAAACGCATTTAATCCTCCCCGTAACCTACTAAGATTGATACTCGTATCATTCCCCCCATTCCACAGATGAGAAAACTGAAGTAAAGAAGGTAAAGATAGTTGCCCAAGGTCACACAGCGAGTAACCTGGAGAAGCCGGGAGTTAAACCCAGGCAGCATGGCTTCCACGTGTGTGCTCAGAACCACGTTACCCCACGGGATAGCCAGCAGGCACACATGATTGTGTGTAATTCCCGCAGAGTTAGCTATAACTTTCTCTGTATGCAGAGAGCAACTTCAAATCCATTCTGATTTAATTATTTTTTAAGAGAACTAAATCAGTAGAAAATACTTACTCTTGGATCAATGAAGAAGTCATGTGACATAGATGACACTGATCGTGACAGACTGGTGGGGACTCTGATTTACAGCTCAGGGAAGAAGGCTGATGTCATTTAGCTCCAGATGGGTTTCAGTGTACCTCCCGAGTGAATGGGATTGCCTAATAATAATAGCTAGTTATATAAGGCTGGATGCTGATATATGCTCTTTAAACATATCAACTCCCTAAGCTACTTAAAGGGCTTCCTTTTTTGCCCCCAGCATGGGTCGCAGCCAAACCTATACCCTTGAGAATACCCCCAGGAGATCCTATGGGGTCCAGGCAGGGACATTGTTTTGATCCAGTTTCTGGAAAGACCTGTCAGCCCAGCTCTGCCTCATAGAAGTCAATCCCAGAGCCAACAGTCTCAAGGACCTCTTGGTGAGCTGAGGTGACCTCTGAGAGAGAGAATGTCATTACCCCTCCCAGAAGCCATTTCCAACTCCCCTCCCTACCCAGGAGGGCACCCTCTAATTAACGCTATGAGGCTTCTGAGCTGTCGTGTGCATAACTACTTCAGCCTCCGTGGCATGAATCAAAGAAACACAAAATCTGGAGACAACGCTGATGGGCGTGCCTCATTCTGACTTGACAACTTTCATGTCTGTATCAACCTGTCTTTCCCCATTTAGGAATCATCACGGCTTCAGCGTCCTTTCTAATATAGTAAACATCCCTCAGTGACTCAAGCCAGATCTTGGTTGCTACCCAAACTGCACCTTCTTCGGGCTCTCTTGTGATCCCTGAGTCATCACTCACACCCAGCCCGGGCTCGGCTCCTGACCAGGCCTCCCATCCCATGGCTTCTCGCCAGGGTTGCTCTCAGCAGGGGGCTAATTAGCACCCTCTCCACCCTCCCCCCCAATACCCCGACCCCGTCCTCTGCTGTCTCGCCCACTCCCGCAGGCAGGAATGGAGAGGGAGAGTTCAAGAGCTGTGAAAAATGAGCCAGCTTCAGAAAACAAGAGAGCCTGCAGACTGGGAGCCCTTCACGCCAATTTTAGGGCAGCTCCTGTGATGAGAGCAATAAAGAAATGGCAATTTATGCAATCGAGGAGCAAATGGCCCTTTCATCTGGAGTGGCTGTTTAATGCAAAAGCACACTCCACCACCAGCGAGGAGGAGCCCAGTCGGCTGGCAGCGTAGCCTCCACGCAGCAGAGAAAAGGCTGCCTTGCCGAGCCGAGCCGAGCCGAGCCGCTGCTTGTAAAGCAGCTGGAGGTGGAGATGGAGCAGAAAATCGCCTGGCAAGTGCAGGATTTCATTTTACGCCTTGTGTCTCGAGAATGTTCTCTTCCAGGGGGCCGGCTCTGGGCGCAGTCACAGGAGGCGGGAGGGACCGCCAGCCTGAGCATGCGTTACTGCCTGCCGGTGTGATGGGTGAGGAGGGGACAAGAAGAGACGCTGAGAGCAGCATTCCGTCCGTCCCTGGGCTCATTGCCAGGGATAAGAGTGAGGATCTGCTGTCACCCCAAAACCCTTTATCAATGTAACGGCCAACTGAGGCAACTTTCCTCCCCTCGGTGTGGCTAAATTTTGAGTCCCCTGGGTCCCTGCTGCCCGGGGGTGGTTCAGCATCAGAACCCCTTGACAGCTGCTTAGAGACGCAGACTGTTGGGTCCCACCCAGAGCTACTGAATCAAAACCTGTATTTCAACAAGATCCCTTGCGCTAGCTGAGCAATACCTTCTAGGCCCCCCTCTCGGTTGTGAGGACACACATGGTGGGGGGGCTGGGAAGGCACTTTCCTTTGCAGGGGAGGGGAGCCTGGGAGTAACCCAGCAGCTCTCCCTACCCGCGGAAACCCTGCTGAGATCGTGACACCCCAGCCGTGAGGCTCTCCTCCTGGCTCCCAGCGGGGCCTCCTCTCTCCACATCGGGAGTGCCATGACCTGAGCCCTTTGTGGACGCAAAACTATGCATTCTCTTTCATTCTGCTGAACCCTTTGTGGATGCAAAACTGTGTTCTCTTTCATCCGTTGGAAATCATGTTCCTAAACATTCACAGAGCTTCTGACTGGATCAGAGCGAGGGGGGCTCAGCCCTCTCTCTCTGGAGGCGCTCCCCACCACCCCTTTTCTGGACGCAGGCCTCAGAGCCTCCGCCACCTGAGACCCGCCTGCAGGTCGACTTTGACCCCCGAAGCCCCCGGCACACTTCCGTGGATAAGCCCCCCTTAATTTCTTCCATGTTGCCCCCACCGAATGCCAGGAGCCAAGAGAAGTTCTATTACCGAGTATGTTCTAGAGGAAAACCTCCCAAGATTTTTTTTCAGCTTGCAAAAATTTGGGGAATGTCTGTGCTGTCAAGACTGTGAAGAATGTCTGCTTCAGCAGCCATCAGCAGCATTTAGGAAAATCAGTCTCTGATGTGGTGAATGTGGAAAGTGGACTCTTTATGAAGGAGAAGTAGGGCTTTTGTTTGGGGGATGAAAACCACCGGCGCCCGGGTTCCCAGCTTTGCGATCAGAGCATGCTGCTGGCGCCGCCGCCCCGAGCCCTTCCGCCTCGGCCCCCCCTGCTGCCCCCCACTTTCTGTGCTTCCAAGAGGCGCTCAATGTGGGAATGCTTATTTATTTGAACAGAGATGTGTCAAAGTTGAATGTTTTTAAAAAAGCATGGCTGATGGGAAAGTTATATGAACATCGTCTTTAAGGCATCTTTAAGCCTAGTACAGAATGTGTGGTCATTTTCAAGTATTAGGTACTTAACAGAAAAGGGACCCTAGGGTCCTAGCGTAGGATGTCAGCCGAGGCCCTCATGCAGCGCTCTGTCCCCGAGGCCAGTGTGGCCCTGACACCCTGTAGGCCCTCGGGAAATGTCTGCGGCCGAAGGAGTAAAGCAATGAGAGAACGGGAGGGCAGCCACAAGGCTGTGAGCACATGGGCCTCACCTGCTTTTCTCTGCAGGGTGATATCAGGCACCCAAAAAGACTCTGAATGTTACGTATAAATTGAGGATGAAAATGGAACAATGAAGATTTGGGGCGGAGTGAGCCATAACAACCCTCAGTGCTGGTCCACTCAAGTGACTATCCTATCGATGGGGGCCTGCCCTAGACCAGCTTCCCTAGAATAGCAGAGCTTGAGACGGATTCTTGAGCAAGTGATTTACAGAGCGTGCTCCCAGGACAAGGGGAGCGAGGCAAGCAGGATCGGATGGGGGGGACAACTAGAAGGGTGTGGCCTCCCTGAGAAGCTTGGGGAGCACAGATTACACCACCAAGTTGACCCGATGTTGGGGCAAGGGGCCATCAATAGTCAGTGAGTCATGGACAGGGTAGTAGAAAGGTGGGTAAGGAGGAGGGGAGTTTGGGGAGTGAGGAGATGAGGTATATTGGCCTAAAGGGGATCTGGATGGGGCACCAAAATCTACATTCCTCAAGTCCAAGGTGCCTTGGGCCTACCTGACCGGTCTTTGTAATATACACGTTGATTTTTGCAGGTACATATAATTTAGAAGAAATTTTAGTATCCCTTCATCTGGCAACCACCCCCCAATCTTGCTCTGTTTTTTACCCTGCCACATTTATGACCATCTAACATGCTATAAAATTCACCTATCTTTAGATTTACGAGTAGCTTATTATCTCTGCTCTCACACACCAGAATGTAGGCTCCGTGAGGAAAGGCATTTTTATCTGTTTTGACGGATATATCCCAAGGAATAGTGCCTGACGCTTAGAAAGTCCTGGGTAAGTGTGTGTTAATGAAAGAGTATTCTGAAGAATATATTCTGCCTGGTGTTGCTCTTTGTGATGATTCTTTGGGTCCAAAGCAATCAAATTCCAACCTGTGTGAATAAGCGGGGAAGTCTAATATTCTGGAGAGAGATCTTAGAGCCCCGTGAGTCTCAGATTTCAGAGCATTTAAGAACCATGCGAAGATCTTGGTAACAGTGGGATTCTTGGTCCCCCCACCCAGAGATTCTGATTCAGTAGTTCTTGGAGGGACCTAAGAATATGACTTAAAAAAAGCGTGACCATGGATATTGACGTAGGTGACCTGAGGCATGTACTTTGAGAAACACTGATGCAGTCTGCAACTCTGGTTCAGACAGCTATTAATAGCTTCCCCAGAGTTGCTTAGCCACAGGGTTGGGGGTTAGACCTGGCTCTCCTCACTCTCCATGCAGCATGTTTTCCACTCAGTCTTAGTATATGTTTTATAAGCTTTGCACATACAGCGATTACCATGGGAACGTAAAAAGCTTGATGAAATCCTACCGCTCTAGCTGGGTTTTGAGGCCTCCGTGGAGAGCTGTCTTCAGAAACGTTTGGCTTCACAATGTGTTGTGGCTTGTATTGTCCCTATGCTCCTCCAGATTGTGCTAAAACTGTAACGGTGCTTTTGTGAGGTCCTGGTGCCATCTCATTTGACAGGAAGGGACATGATGAGAGCCAGGACCCAGGGCTCTTGCTTGATCTGATTTGGGGCATGTACTAAAGAGACACGGAGAGCTTGTATGAAAAATCTGGAATGCAGTCTTGTGATTTAATGCATGGAAAGAACTTCAGGGTGGCTCCAATGGAGGACATTAACTGATTAGAAGTCAGGAAGCTAAAAACCGAGTTGTCGTGAGGAGGAATTTCACTGAGGCTGAATGAATGAATGAATGAATATGGGTTTAAAGATATTTCCATTAAAATTTTTTTATTTACCACAAATCCTCTGGTTGCGAGTATGGACCATCCTCAGAAGGCATGCACTTGGGATGGAGGTTAGATTCCAGAGGGATGATGGTGGTCGATAAGTTGTCACTCAGGAATAAATCCTTAACGAATTACACTACCGTATACGGCACATATAGGGAGCCAGGTTCTGTTTTAAGATTTATGTATTATCACATTTGATCCTCATGGCAATGCTCTGGGATGGGTACTAGTATCCCCATTTGACAGATGAGGACACAGAAAAGTAAGTTGCCTAAATTCACACCCTTCCAAAGCCACTGAGCTAGGACTTGGTTCAGGCAATCTGGGTCCAGACCTATGCCTTGAAACAACCACTCCTCCCCCATGTATCTGAAGTCTAACAGGCCGACCCCTGTCTTCCAGAGCATGGCCCTGAGGGTTGATGAACCGTTTAAAAATGGAAACTGGAACACAATGGAACTGCTTGTGTGTGTGTGTGTGTGTGTGTGTGTGTGTGTGTGTGTGTGTGTGTTCGGGTGGAGAGGAGGAGAGAAGCACCGAAAAAAGGACTCAGGAGCCCAGAAATATCCAGAGTGAATTTCAAGCCTTTCACTCTGGAGTTGTAGGACCTATATTCTCTCCCCCTCTCATCTTTGACGTAAACAGAAAGTTTACAGTGCTCGTTACTGTGTTCGTCACACGAATTCTTTTCTGGGAGAGGAGCTGGAAGAAGAAAGAGGAGGGAGTTGCCATCTGGTCTCACTGAGGAGGGAAGGCGCTGGGTCGAAGACTGCAGTTCCCCTTGATGGCAATCCTGGGCCCTGCACGGAGCGGGACCATCGGGCCTGGGGAGGGGCGCGGTCCTGATCCCAAACGTCTGTGGGTTGTGGCTGGAAGCTTCGGGAGGAATCATGTGGCCTTGGCAATAAAGGCTGCACTGAGGAGGAGAGTGTGAGAGGGAGGAGACAGCTGTAGGCCAGAAACTAAAACCGGAGCTGGTGACAACAGCTTGGACCAAACCTCAAACCAGAGAACGAAGAACATGATTTTCATATATTTGCCACCAGCTAGAGGCTGTGTGAGTAGGGATTTTTCCGGAGTTCATCCTAAGTGGAGAGAGGCTAGAGGTGGAAGAGGAAAGAGAAGTGGGTCTAACTCTTGTTGGTGCAGAGCTCCTCCTCAGCCCTTGTGTTTAGTGATATGACCCTCTGCTCTCTGAGCCCCCATGCCTAGCTGGCCACATTCAATGTTGTCATTGTACCTCAGTGCTTTCCACCCTTTGCCATTTAATGGTGAGCAGGCAGCTATAGATCTACACAATGGGTGTACTTGAGGCATAAATAACATGGCTTCTTATTTGGTTGGTTGGCTTTTTTTAATATTTTTATTTTAAGTAATCTCTATACCCAAGGTAGGGCTGGAACTCAACCCCAAGGCCAAGAGTTGCAGGCTCCATTGACTGAGCCAGCCAGTGCCCCTTGTTTGTTTTTTATTTTCCAGTTCTCTGTTTATTTTTGAAGAGCAAAACTGATTTTCTTTTTTGGGGGGGGGGGCATAGCACAACATTGAGGGTTTAGAGAGGTTTTTGGTCTGGGAAATGTGCAACTGACATGAAAGAGTTTTTCAAGCCTGAGAGTACGTTTGTCCATTATGGGCTAGACTCCAGAGCAAAGGGGGAGTGGAGTACCACCTGATACCAGGTGACAGTCAAAGGTAGTCAGGAATCGGGGCTGGGGCCACTCTGGAGGCTGGAGGGCCAGAGCAGTGAGGCACAGGCGAGGGTTCCTGGACTCCCAGTAACTGCCCTGGAGGGGGACTCAGGGTGTGACGGGGAAGGCTCCGTGGGGCCGACGCAGCACCGCAAATAGGGCCTGCTCATGCATGCAGCTCCCTGAACATGCTTTACCTTGTACCTTGATAACTGACCTCATCCCTCTCATGCCTCCTGTTCTTTGACTTCGTGCCTCTGGTGGTGCCTGCTTTCTGCTTGCTTGCCTCATTTACCATTTTCTAAATGGGCGCGACCTCTTACACTCAAGTTAAGGGCTCAGGTCAATGGTTTCGCGGGGAAAATAGCTCACACTGAGCCTGGGCTGACCCTCAGCAGGTGCACACGGGTCTGCAGTACCAATTGTTAAGCACTTCGACCATCGTCCCTGTCGGAGCCATGACTCTGGAATTACACTCAGCCCGGGGAAGATGCTGGCACTGTGGAAGGCCAGCCCATGGACGGGTGACTCCCACCCGCCTCCTCCCCCCCAATACACCTTCAGGACCGCCCTCCTCCTTCGTACACAGCATTTCAACTGCTGTTTTCTTTCTCTTTCTTTCTTTCTCTTGTCCCTCTCTTTCCCTCTCTTGCCTATACTGCTAAATACAAAGTGAATGAAATGTGGTTTTGATGGGCCTCGACCACATTTCACCTTGATCTTTATTCCTGTGTATGTCTAGGTCTGGGCTTTCCTGCTGGCTGCTGCTCCTTGGCTCACATCAGACCCTGTCTGCTTGCCACTAACCCACCCATGTCAGCTCTGCTAACACTGACGCAGGACACTCTATTTTGAAAACAATGCTGGAAGCAACATCCTCCGGCTTTGTCATTCTATAACATTGAGAGGAAGGGACGCCTATCTCACATTCACCAAAACAAGTTTCCGCTCATGAACACTGTGACCATTCATCACTAATAGATTTTGGTTATAAATAGGGTTGCCAGATTTAACAAATTAAAAAAATAAGTAACAGAGCATCTAATTAAATGTCAGTTTTGGATAAGCAACAAATAATTTTTTAGTATAAGTATGTCCTATGCAATATTCAGAACCTATTTCTAATAAAAAAATTGTCTCGTTTATTTGACTCCCAAGGCGAAGTGGATGGCCTGTATTGTGTCTGGCAACCCTCGCCACAAATCCTATAGCAAGAGCTGCGAGCGGGAACGTATTGGCTTAGCTGACTGAGAAGTCTGAGGCTGGCCTGCCTTCAGCTCAAGCTGGTGTGGAGGCCTCCCGGAAGTCACCAAGAACGTGCCCATAGTCTCAAATAAGGGTCCGTCCTTGTGCTGGCCAGATGGCTACCGTCTTCTAGCCTCCTATCCTTATTCTGAGTTGACAAAAAGAGAAATGTTGTTTTTCCGAAGTCTCCCCCTGGAGGACTAAGATTCAATGAGATCAGATTAGGTCACGTGTCCACTACTAAGCCCATCTTTGTGGTCAAGGAAATGAGATACACTGATTAGTGCAGCACTGGGGCCAGTTCTCCCCCTGGAGTGGGAGCAGCAAAGCCACGCAGACCACATGGGCAGAGAGTGAGCTGTGGCCGGGGAAGGGGAAAAGGACCCTGGGAAGGCCAGTGATACACACCCTCCCCGCACATGCGCTGGACAGGCTCTTTGTCTTTTGCAGCAGCTTGCGAAGGCCTGGAGGGAGGGAATGTGGGGAAGCCTAGGGCCATGCCAGCAAGCTTCTGTCCCCAACCACTTTCTAGATCTCGGCAGCTTCACTCTCTCGTCCCTTTTCCCAGCTTCTAGCTCTTCTCCAATTTGCCTTGATTGAGGCAACACTGGAGACAGTTCAAGAATATTCTGGACAGGGGCGCCTGGGTGGCACAGTCGATTAAGCGTCGGACTCTTGATTTCAGCTCAGGTCCTGATCTCAGGGTCATGGGATGGAGCCCTGCATCAGGCTGTGTGCTAGGTGCGGAGTCGGCGTAAGATTCTCTCTCTCCCTCTGCCCCTCTCCCCACTCCTGTGCCTACACTCACTCATTCTCTCTCTCTCTCTCTCTCTCTCTCTCTCTCTCTCTCTCTCATCTAAAAGAAAAAAGAGTGTTCTGGGCTGAATGTTTGTGTCCTCCTCCCCCCACCCCACCCCAAATTCATAAGTTAAAATCCTCACCCCCATGTGGCTGTATTTGGAGATGGACCTCTAAGGAAGTAATGAATGTTAAATGAGATCATAGTATGGGGCCCTAATCTGATAGGATTAATATCCTTTTAAGAAAAGACACCAGAGAGCTTCCTCCCACCCACACTCCCCCTGCCCCCAGCACACAGCAAGAAGGCAATTGTCTACAAGGTCAGGAAGGGAGCTCTCACCAGAAACTGAATTTTCTGACACCTTGATCTTGGTCTTCTAGACTTTGCAACTGTGTGGGAGAAAAAAAAGTCTGCTGTTTAAGCCACCCTGACTGTGGTATTTTGTTATGGCAGCCCGAGCAGACTAACACAAGGACTCTGGCTGAATCTTGGAAGGACAACTATATTTTCACATAACACTACTACGGAAAAGGTTTCTCAGGACGTCAGATGACCCAGAAAGACATGATCTACCAGATGGCTTTTCTGTGTATCTGTTTGCAAGGACAAATGGTTTAGGATGCTGTTAATCCTTAACCTGAGTTTACATTTTAAGAGACTTCTTCAGATTTGTTAAGTATTTTTTAATGATACAGTTTAAAAGATTGTTTCTTTTGAAAATCAAATATAAGAGACTAGGAATTACTACAATCAAGGTTCTGTGTGCAGAACTAAATGAGGAAATTCACCACCAATAAGTGTATTAGCCAGTATTTTTCTTTAAATAAAAAAGTTTAAAGACTAAAGCCAAAGAAATAAAATAGAAATTTATTTCTCTTTCACATGA
Organism: Potos flavus; assembly: GCA_028534135.1. Classification (NCBI taxonomy): domain Eukaryota; kingdom Metazoa; phylum Chordata; class Mammalia; order Carnivora; family Procyonidae; genus Potos; species Potos flavus. The sequence continues at coordinate 29,187,872 of CM052900.1, forward strand.
AAGAAGCCTGGAGGAGGTAATCCAGAACTGATATCTTCATAAAGGCAATCAGGGATCTAGCCCTCTCACTGCCCTTCTATTCTTGGCATAGTATACCTCATGATCCAAGATGGCTGCTTAAGTGCCACCCATCATATCTGCATTACAACCAATAGGTAGGAGGAAGGGACAAAAAGCATTTAAGGACATCTTAAATTTATATATGACACCTTCACTTACATCTCATTGGCCAGAACCTAATCACATGTCCACATCTATCAATAAAGGAGCAGGGAAATGCAGTCTTTATTCCACATGACGTTTTCCCCAGGTGAAAATTGGCAGTTCTATTAGTGAGGAAAGAAAAAAGGGCCAAATAGAAATCTTGGAGCCATGGACGATTAGAAAATTTTTAATATTATAATGAGCATGAAACATTAGAATGCTTTTACAAGAGATATTTTAAAATAAGACTTTGAACAAAGATACCAAACATGACCAATTTGTAACATTCCAGGTTTTCTTCCTATCTTTGCTAAACTTATCATTTTATATAGTTATAGTCAATGTCTACTTGTTACTTGAGTGGTTATAATTAAATGTTATTTCATATAAACATTGCCAATATGGTTATAATTCGCATAGTTGTAGTTTTAATATCCTGTTTAAAACTTTAACATAGTTTTAAATAGTGGATGTGGGGTAGATGAAATTAGAGTGGTAAAATGTTGATAATTATTGAATCTGTTTGATGGTACAGGATGTCCATTATTCTGTTATCTCATCTACTGTGCATGCTGGAAAATGTCCATCCTAAAACAGTTTCCATATGTATCATAGTTTCCCTAGAAAAGACAAGTGTTGAAAGAAGAGAATAGACTGCTAGATTTTCTTTTTTGCAGTCAAAATACTTAGAGGAAAGAGGAAAGATAGTGGAGAACCCTCTTGCACTTTCTTCCATCTCCCTCAAAACTTAAAAAATTTCATTCAGAAGGTTGGTCACAATCTATTTTTATTTTTTAAGATTAATTTATTCAAAAGAGAGAGAGAGAGAGTAGGGGGAGGAGCAGAGGAAGAGGGACAAGCAGACTCCACGCTGAGCACCCAATGAGGGGCTCGATCCCACGACTCTGAGGTCATGACCTGAGCCGAAACCAAGTGTTGGATGCTTAACCGACTGAGCTACCCAGGCACCCCAGGTTGGTCTCAGTCTAAAAAAGCTAATCATAAGACTCTTTTGTTCAAGACCAGTGATACTGTATTATACTTTAGGAGGATTGGTTTTAACAGGGGATACGATCTCTCATAAAATTTTCCTTGTCAGAAAAAAATGCATAGAGAGATGTTGTGCATGATTCAACCCCCCACCCCCAACATTTATCGAGAACCCGTTCTGAGTTCTTGTGGGGGTACAGAGATGAGTGGGACCATCACGGCCCTCAAGCAGCTCATAGTCTGTTGGGAGAAGCAGACACATGAATAGATGGTTATAAAACAATGTGGTTAGTGTACTGACAGAGCTGTACGTAACATATCGTGACTATACAAAGCATATTCATAAAAAATGGTTCATTTTGAAAATGTTGCCTTCACTGAAAGAAACTTAATACACAGTGGTATTATACAGTTAAACATGTGCCAACTATGACCCCGCTAACACAAACTACAAAGATGCTTTTAAAACAAATGGGATTTGCAAATGTTAATATATTCCACATACTTTAAATGGTAATATGACTTTACCACAAATTCCTCAGTGCAATCAGAAGAAATGTGATATTTCATGAGGAAAGGCCTTTAACGAAGTCACTGCAAGATAAGTTATTATGTAACCTGATGCTCAAATTCACAGAAAATGTTTTCAAATAAATATAATAGATTTAAATTGTTAAATAAGTCTTTTTTGATATAGCAATTAGTGCAATTACTGAGACAGGAAACATTTATGATTGAATGAATGGATGGATGGGTGGATGAATGAAAGCTTGGAAGAATGCTTGTGTTCTAATCTTGGCTTTGTCACAAAGTAACCAGGAGTTCTAGGTAGGTCAACTAACCTCCCTGGGAATTTATTTCTTAACCAGTAAAATTAGGGGGTAAAATGTACTGGGGGCGTCAAACTTAATTTAGCCATGTCACCCTTTGTTCCGATGAAGTGTTGAGTGGTGGCTTTAGGGGTGTGTGTGTGTGTGTGTGTGTGTGTGTGTGTGTTGTATGTTAGAGGTATATTCTTGGTTCCCCTCCCCTGGGGATCTGAGTCACCTCCTGCCACGAGTAGAGTTTCTGAGAGCCTCTAGTCTGGGGGATCCCTAAGGTCATGTCCCACTCTAACACTGGATAATCCTATTATTGTAAACCATTTAGCCATAGAATACCAGTTGAGAGAATGTCAAAGGAAACCCAAGCTCATCTGAGGAGAAAAATGATGGAAAAGTGGGACATTTTGAACTGATCAAACCTCGTAGCATGTCTGAGAAGCCAGGAACAAAAGACCGGACAGCTTTTTACCCTGATTCACTCTTAGATTCGGCTCTTCAATGATGAGAATATAAATCAAGCGAGACCCAGAATTAAGGCCTTCCAGAAGAATCCAAGGGGCAGTATCACCAGCCCAGAGAGGTGGCTCTTCTCAGCCCTCTGTGTTTAATTCTTTCAGCCAAAACATCACAGAGGAGAACTGCGGGCTTCAGAAAGTGGTGCCTATTAATATGAACGCCGCCTGCCGTACTGATAACAGATGTGGTTATAATGGGAGCTGAGTGAACAGAAACACATTTCCCCAGCTCCAAACCTCAAGCGCATTTTTCATCATCTGTAACAGACTGAAACACTGGCTCAGAGCAGATGCTTTTCTTTGCTCATTTGTGGACACTGCTTCAAGCCCTGCTCGGGAAAGGAGAGTCCAAAGTCTCCGCTGGCCAGTTTCCAGGAGATGGTGTGACCACAGCGTCTTCCTCTCCCTTACTTGTAGGAACTGCTTTGGGGGCTGGTGCTACAATGGCCTTTTTGTTTATACAAACCTTCCCTGAGCCAACACTAAGTACACATTTCTCAGAGAAAGTTCCAGAAAGCTGAGCATTGCTGAGCTGAGCCTTAACAGTCTTATGACTGATGCCTTGGCCAAAACCTCCTCCATAGTGCTCAGCCACGAACTTCATCTGTGTTAGTGCAAAACCACATGCTATCTGGAAATAGCCTTGAGGAACTCACTCAATAAGAGACTGAACCCCAAAACTTTACTCTCCCAGAAACAAGCCACCCACGAGTGATCACTTTGTCAACCTGACAGCTTTTCTGGAAAAGAGATTGAGAAATGACCGCATGAGGATGGCATGCTAAGTCAGCAGGAGAGGCCTGATCTGAGCTTTTGGCTCTCGATCTTGCACTTAATAAACTGGTCCAGCCCCTTCTCTGTACAAATTTACATCTGCAGAGTGTCGGGAGAAACCATTATCAACAGTGTGCACTTTATAGCTAAGTTCCAAACCCCATGACATTTCATTTTTCTCAATACAGCCCTCCGTGCCGAAAGACTGTGTCTCTCTGGAGCACATTGTAGCCTTCATCTGAGCATCTGTTGGGAAGAAATCTGATTTCCAGTGGATTGGTATTAGCTAAAACGTTTGTCATTGTGTATTCCCCGGAGTTTTCTACACTTTGTTGGGTCAGCTCTTGTCCTTTCTGGCAGTAGCCAGAGATCATTGTCAGGGAGCTGGAGTTACACCATTGCTGTGAAGTCACTGGGAAAGTTCTTGTTCAGGCTGGAATTAAGGCTCTTGACTGGATCACTTAAGCTTTCCCTTCCCTATGCCCATACTCCCAAAGCTGGAGCTCACCAGTTAGTTCTGTACCACATCTGTATCATGTCAATAAAGAGCTCTGGACACCCAGAGCGGCATCCTTTAAATATTGTGTGGTCTTGGGGCACCTGGGTGGCTCAATCGGTGAAGCGTCTGCCTTCAGCTCAGGTCACGATCTCAGGGTCCTGGGATCGAGTCCTGACATTGGGCTTCTTGCTCAGCAGGGAGCCTACTTCCTCCTCTGCCTGCACCTTCCCCTGCCTGTGCTCTCTTGTTGTCTCTCTCTTTCTCTCTGACAAATGAATAAATAAAATCTTTAAATATTGTGTAGTCTGTCTAAAGGCAATGTCTATAGTACGATCCATGTTTGGTTATAATATATATGCTAAAACTGGAAGGAAATTCCCCAGTTGATAACAGTGTCTTCTTTAGGAGGGTGAAAATCTAGGTGATTATTTTTCCTTTATCTCCTGTATTTTTCTACAATGAACAGATATTACTCTATAGCACTATGGCTATATTACCATATATTACTGTATTACTCTTATAGTGATATTACTGTACATGATAATAATTACCATAGATACATAGTACTATGTTATACAGTATTGCTCATAGAAAAAAAAAGGGTGTGTGTGTGTGATGTTGCTATAATGCCATAACTGACACAGACTTTGCTCTCTAGAGAGCTCAGGCTCCCAAACCTAGACCGTTTATTTCCTAGAAGACATTCTTTGCCTCTCCCAGTTACTCAGAAAACTTCATCAAATTCCTACTTCATATCAGTTGTGGAGACAACTTAGGAAACATTGGCAGAATTTTCAAGCCCTCCCACTAATTAGGATGGAATGAGCACAAAATGATGGGAGCCCTAATCCATAACTTAATTTTTAAAACTTTACTTTTATACGTGCTTATCTTCATTGGTTATAAAACAGGCTTACTATCAGAGAGATGACCACAGCTGGCACTTTGGTATATTTCTCTTCTTCCACTGAGCTGATGCTAAAAGTTGCGCATGGCATAACTCAGGAATGCAGGCCCTGGGAGATTTCTTTTCCAATTGTCTCTTCTAGACAGGACATCGAATGTCACTCTTCCTCAGAACATCGGGGGACGGCAATAGGGCTGCCGTGATTTCTGTCTTCCAGTCTGCTTCTCTTTAACCTGAAAGAAAAGACATTATTTACATAACGCTGTCCAAAGAACTCTGGTATTATGCCTACATTCTGGTTGTACAAAGATCAATAAGATGGCTTTGAGACAGAGTATGAACAAATAATGAAAATACAACATGAGGGCGCCTGGGTGGCTCAGTGGGTTAAGCCTCTGCCTTCGGCTCAGGTCATGATCTCAGGGTCCTGGGATCAAGCCCCGCATCGGGCTCTCTGCTCAGCAAGGAGCCTGCTTCCCCCTCTCTCTCTGCCTGCCCCTCTGCCTACTTGTGATCTCTCTCTTCTCTGTCAAATAAATAAATAAAATCGTTAAAAAAAATATACAACATGCAGAGTACTCTGATAGATATACACTGAGACTGCAGCCCAAGAGCATAGCAGAGGGAAAACCTAGGAAAATCTTTTACATGGTACTTCTGGATTTCTCCAGTTGCTAAGTTCTTAAGAGTGCTGACTCCTAGAATAGGCAAGTGTAGATTTAAGCCCAGTTCTGCCGTTTACTTGCTATGAGACAGTGGGGAAAAAAAATGTTATAGCATTCTGAGCCAGGAGGGACCGATCCCACCTTCCTCATAGGGTTTATAAGAGAGTGACTTGAGATATGTCAGTAAAGCCTTGGGCACAGTGAGTGACACATGACAAGCACACTGGAGGTCCTGTCGCAGGACCACCAGGCTCCCCTTCCTGCAGCTCTGTCCCCCCAGCTTCCTCCTCATGGATCCCAAACTGACACCACCTCCAGTCCCCAGGGATGAGAACTTGGAAGTGAAGAGGAAGGCTCTGGTGACTCAGCATGGCCAGCCAAGCAGGTTAGCTGAAAGATGAGGCATACGGATCACAGAACTCTAACTTATTTCCCCAACTGTGCTCAGCCAGGGTGGGAGACAGAGGCAGAAGCCGACAGGAGTATGGTTTTGAACATGTCTAGCCTACTGTGGGTTCAGCAATAGACACTCAACCTGGGCCTGGCGTTTGCCTCTGTGGTCAGTTTGGCAAGAGGAGGTAATACTGCTGTAGAGTGGCACAGCAAATATTGGCATGGACATTAATGATGCTGATTTAACCCTTTTGTTGACCATCATCATTGCACTGGACTCCAAACACACTATCACCTCCCTTGTTCAGATGGAAGAGTATCAGGAGGGGAATTGATATTTTTTTGTGCTTCCTCACATAGTTTCTCATGGAATGGACACAGCCACCCTGTGAGCTTTGTATTATGACACTATCACACTGGCCATACAGAGGAGAACACTGAGCTTGCTGATAGGAAAAGACTTGCCCAACCCACACAGTTAGCGGTGTCTGAAATGGGGCTGAACCCTTATCTAACCAACACCAACGACCATTTTTCCCAACACTTACACCATAGTTTGAACGATCCAGAGCAGTGCCAAGAACCAGGGAGTCCTTTAAAAGGCAGCTAAAGTGCATGGCACTGACTTTATGTACTAAAGAGGGTATATTTTATTCGTAGGCAATCTCCCAGGGCCTTGCTCAGAGAATTTTTTTTTTTCCTGCATAGAGGAGAAATATTGAGTTTCTTCCAAGATGTAAGTACATCTTATTGACTCCCAGTGATGCTCCCTGATAAGAAAGGTTCAGTTCAGACACGCCTGTTGGACCACTTAGATCCTGTTTTGTCATGGTCTCACCCACACCCCACCCAACCATGTCATTGAGAGTTAGGATCTTGTACAAAGAGAGGGTAGTTTTTGAGCTCTAAGGATACAAAAGAAAAGGTTCCTCTTGATTCCCAACTAGGAAGAAGTTCTTTGAAACGTCCACGAACATGATCTAAAAGTTAAAATGTATTCTTTCCCATTCCTAAAAGAATTTATGGCAATTCATTTTGATATGAGATTGACGACACATAATGGATTTTAAAAATTAAAAAAAAATTTTTTTTTCTTAAGATTTCATCCATTCATTTGACAGAGAGAGAGAGAGAGATCACAAGTAGGCAGAGAGGCAGGCAGAGAGAGAGGGGGAAGCAGGCTCCCCATTGATCAGAGAGCCC
>CM052900.1:29195345-29230750 GCA_028534135.1 Potos flavus
GTGGAGCATAAGGAAAAATATGGAGGACATTGGGAGAAGGAAAGAAAGGGTGAATTGGGAGAAATCGGAGTGGGAGATGAAACATGAGACACTGTGGACTCTGAGAAACAAACTGAGGGTTTTGGAGGGGAGAGGGGTGGGGCGTTGCGTGAGCCTGGTGGTGGGTATTGAGGAGGGCACGTATTGCATGGAGCACTGGGTGTGGTGCATGAACAATGAATCTTGGAACGCTGAAAAAATAAAATTAAATTTTAAAAAAATGAAATGGTGATAGTTGGAATGGAATAAAGGATGTACATCATGAAACATAATAAATAAATAAATAAATAAATAAATAAATAAATAAATAAATAAATAAATAAATAAATAACAGATTCCTGAGCCCTTTCCCTAATCTACTGAATTGGAATCTCTGGACTTGGGGCTAGGGAATCTGTATTTTTAACAAGTGCTCCAGGTGATTCCGATGTGCAGGTGGAGTTGGAAACTACCTCTCACACAATAAATTTCTAAAATATTGCACAATCTGAGTTTGGGGCTAAAAAGAAAAAGGCAAACAGATAAACTGTAGAATCCCTCTTCATTTTACTTTAATTTTAAAAAATGTTTACCAAATCATGAAATATTTGAAACATATGGAAGAGTATAAAACATAATAAGAAACACTTATGTATCCACCAGTTCCATTTTTTATTCCTTTCGTTGAATTGCTTCCCTAAAATGGTGTATTCGTAAGTCAACTAACTCTCTGTTCATGGTTTATTTCCATCATAGCACTTAAATGGCTTGAGATTATTTCATAAACTTGTTTGCTTTATGTGACTTTTTTTTAGATAGGTCTGTATTTCCTGTCAGATTAATGATCCAAGAGAGCAGGAAACATATCCATCCTATTCATTCACCATTGTACTCTCAACATCTAGCACAGTTCCTGGAACACAGTAGGTGCTATCTATTGATTAACTATCTATTGTATGAATGAATAAGAATTTGTCCATCCCAAATGACTCTTATGCTAAAATGCCCATTGTTTGTTTTAAAGTTTGTTTTAATGTTCTTACTTGGGAAAATTCAAGACTCCAGAGTTCTAAATTAGTTCAAACTATTTCTAGTTTGTTGAGTGCTCTCATCATAAAGGGTGTTGAATTTTGCCAAATTCCTTTCTGCATCAATTGAGATGATCATATGGGTTTTTTTCTTCATTCTGTTCTTTTTTCTTCTCAGCTGTTTTTTTTTTTTAAATTACGTTATTTTAGTCACCATACAGTACATCATTAGTTTTTGATGTAGTGTTCCAAGATTCATTGTTTTCATATAACACCCAGTGCTCCATGCAATATGTGCCCTCCTTAATACCCATTGCCAGGCCAACTCATCCCCCCAACCCCCCTCCCCTCTAAAACCCTCAGTTTATATCCTGAAGTCCACAGTCGCTCATGGTTCATCTCCCCTCTGATTTCCACCCCCCCTTCATTTTTCCCTTCCTTCTCCTCATGCCCTCCATGCTATTTCTTATCTTCCACAAGTAAGTGAAACCATGTGATAATTGACTTTCTCTGCTTGACTTATTTCACTCTTCATTCTGTTGATAGAGCATATAACATTGATTGATTTCTACATGTTAAACCATCCTTGCATTCCAACAAACTAGGGATCAAGGAAAATATCTCAACATAATACAAGTCAAATATGAAAACCCACAATGAACATCATACTCATTGGTGAATGACGGAAAGATTTTCCTGTAAAATCAGGAACAAAGCAAGAATATCTCCTTTCACCACTTCTATTCAACAGTACTGAAAATTCTAGCCAGAGCAATTAGGCAAGAAAAAAATAAAAGGCATCCAAATTGGAAAAGAAGTAAAAGTATCTCTATTCATAGATGATATCATGTGTAAAACCCTAAATATTCCACAAAAAACTGTTAGAAATAATGAATTTAATTGAAATGAATTTAGCAAAGTAGCAGGATACAAAGTCAACACACAAAGTCAACACACAAAAATCAATTGCATTTCTATATATTAACAATGAATAATCTGAAAAGGATTAAGAATAAAATCTTAGGAATTAATTTAACGAAGAAAGTGAAAGACTTGTACAGTGAAAAATACAAAACAATGCTAAAAGAAATGTAAAAAGACATAAATAAATGGAGACACATCCATGATTATGGATTGGAAGACTTAATATTGTTAAAATGTCAATACGACCCAAAGTAATCTATAGACTCGATGTAATTTCTATCAAAATACCAACGATGTTTCTGCAAAAATAGAAAAATGCATCCTAAAGTTCATACAGACTCTCAAAAAACCCTGAATGGGGCACTTTGGTGGCTCAGTTGGTCAAATCTGACTCTTGATTTCAGCTCAAGTCATGATCTTAGGGTCACGAGATTGAGCCTCGCATCAGCCTCTGCACTGGGTGTAGAGCCTCCTTAAAATTCTCTCTCCCAGCTGGGTGATGGACATTAAGGAGGGCATGTGATGTAATGAACACTGGGTATTATATAAGACTGATGAATCACAGACCTGTACCTCTGAAACCAATGATACATTATATGTTAATTAATTGAATTTAAATTTAAAAATGTTTAAAAAAGTTCTCTCCCTCTCCCTCTGCCCCCACTCTCTCTCTTAAAAAAAAAAAAAAAAAAAAAAAAGACCCTGAATATCCAAAACTATCTTGAAAAAGGACAAAATTGAAGGACACACTTCCTGATTTCAAAACTTACTACAAAGCTACAGTAATCAAAACACTGATATTGGCAGAAAGGCAGACATATAGACCAAGGGAATAAAATAGAGAACCAGAACAAACCTCAGATAGATGGTCAAATGATTTTTGACAAGGGTGCCAAGACCATTCAATGGGGAAAAGATGGTCTTTTCAACAAATAGTGCTGGAAAAACTGTATATCCACATGCAAAAGAATGAAGGTGGACTTTTATCTTATATCACATGCAAAAATTACCTCAGAATGGATCAAGTACCTAAATGTAAGATCTAAAACAATAAAACTCTTAATAGAAAGCATAGGACAAAAACTTCACTACATTGGATTTGGTTTATTGGATATGACACTAAGCATAGGTAACAAAAGAAAAATTAGACAAATTGGACTTCATGAAAATTAAAATTTTTGTGCATCAAAAGACACTGTCAACAGAGTAAAAAAGCAATCCACTAGAAAAAAAAAAAAAAGCAATCCACTGAATGGGAGAAGATCTTTGTAAATCACATCCCTGATGTGCAAAATATGTAAAGAACTAAAATTCAACAACAAAACAACAAACAACCCAATTCAGAAATGGGCAAAGGGCTTGAATAAACATTTCTCCAAAGAAAATGTATGAATGGCCAATAAGCACATGAAGAGATGCTCAGTATCACTAATAATTAGGCTCCTGATGCAGGGCTCAATCTCAAGACCCTGAGATCATAACCTGAGCTGAAATCAAGAGTCAGTAGCTCAACTGACTGAGCCACCAAGGCATCCCAAAAATATATTTTTAAGTTTGCAAACTAAAAAGGTTAGCAGTTCCCCCAATCTCCACCTCCAAACTCTACCACTTGAAGTCAGCAAGGCTTTGAGCCTCTCTGAGCTGCCTCTTACTTACATCTACTGACAGAAAAATGGTGCCTACCTGAGATAACCAAATAATTAAGTGAAGCAATCTGCATGAAAGCACTGTGAGAGCTATAAGGTATTGTGAAAAGCAGAGGTGTCATTAAATCTATTTCTGTAAGATGTAATGAATTCATTCTTTCAGTTAAATTTTTTATGGAATTTGGAAGCTGTTCTTATAAACTGACAGGGAATTCAAAATTTACATGTTAAAACAAATATTTATTGTCCCTTTCAAGTTGGTCATCTTGAGAAACTATACATTTATTCTGACATTGCTACATTTGCTTGAAATATCTCTTTAAGTTATTGTTTACATTTCTCCTTTTTTAATTTATTAATATTTTACTTAACTGAACACATTTTTTTTAATTTTTTTATTGTGTTATGTTAGTCACCATAGAACACATCATTAGTTTTTGATGCAGTTTTCTGAGATTCATTGTTTATGTACAACACCCAGTGCTCCATGCAATACGTGCCCTCCTTAATACCAACCACCAGGCTCACCCATCCCTTCACCCCTCTCCCCTCTAAAACCCTCAGTTTGTTTCTCAGAAGTCCACAGTCTCTCATGGTCATCTTCCCCTCTAATTTCCCCTAATTCACTTTTCCTTTCCTTCTCCTAATGTCCTCCATGTTATTCCTTATGCTCCACAAGTAAGTGAAACCATATGATAATTGACTTTCTCATTTCACTCAGCGTAATCTCCTCCAGTCCCATCCACATTGATGCAAAAGTTGGGTATTCATCCTTTCTGCTGGCTGAGTAATATTCCATTATATATATGGACCACATTTTCTTTATCCATTCATCTGTTGAAGGGCATCTTGGCTCTTTCCACAGTTTGGCGATTGTGGCCATTGCTGCTATGAACATTGGGGTACATATGGCCCTTCTTTTCACTACGTCTGTATCTTTGGGGTAAATACCCAGTAGTGCAGTTGCTGGGTCCTAGGGTAGCTCTATTTTTAATTTTTTGAGGAATCTCCACACTGTTTTCCAAAGTGGCTGCACCAACTTGCATTCCCACCAACAATGTAAGAGGGTTCCCCTTTCTCCACATCCTCTCTAACATTTGTTGTTTCTTGCCTTGTTAATCTTTGCCATTCTAATTGGTATAAAGTATCTCGATGTGGTGTTGATTTTAATTTCCCTGATGGCTAATGATGATGAACATTTTTTCGTCTGCTAGCCATTTGTATGTCTTCATTGGAGAAGTGTCTGTTCATGTCTTCTGCCCATTTTTTGACGTGGTTATCTGTTTTTTTTGGGTGTTGAGTTTGAGGAGTTTTTTATAGATCTTGGATATCAGCCCTTTATCTGTAGTGTCATTTGCGAATATCTTCTCCCATCCCGTGGGTTTCCTCTTTGTTTTGTTGACTGTTTCCCTTGCTGTGCAGAAGCTTTTTATCTTGATGAAGTCCCAAAAGTTCATTTTTGCTCTTGTTTCCTTTGCCTTTGGAGACATGTCTTGAAAGAAGTTGCTGTGGCTGATGTCGAAGAGGTTACTGCCAATGTTCTCCTATAGGATTTTGATGGATTCCTGTCTCACCTTGAGGTCTTTCATTCATTTTGAGTTTATCTTTGAACACACTTATTTAAATTTAATACATAAAACTTATATTTATAAGGACCAAATTTATATATCAAAATACATCTGTTTCTACATATTTGTTTAGAAAACAAGAAACTCTGTGATTAATAAATAAGAGCTAGAAATAACTAAATAATTCCTATAATAATACAAATGCTTTCCTGATCTAACCAATCTCAGTGAATTAAAGTTGTAATTTTATATTACCCACTCATACTTAAAATTCCATTAAAGTTGAATATTTCATTACAATATATATCCCATTACTTTGTTTCTCCTCAGTGGTAGCAAATCATTACAAATCACCATTTTTGAATGCAAATTTGATTTCTTGAAATAATCAGAGGCCATTGGGAGCCAAGTCTAATGGCTCAGTGAAGGCAGTGATCAATCTGGTTAATGCTTTTCTTTTTTCAAGACTAAAGTGTTACTACTAAGTAATAATTAATGTTTTCTTTAATTAATATCTCAAAATGTGTGTGTTTAAATAAGAGTTGCCCTACAAAGAAGTCCCTGGACTACGCAGCTTATTGACTTGTGATATGATAACTGATTGAGAAAATAATAAGGTACTATTTCCCAGCTATGACTGAGAAGCATGCTTTGCTCCCCCTTTCTTATTCCGACCCATTACCTAGAACATGGTTTTTCAACTTTGTCACTAGTGACATTTGGAGCCAGGTAATGCTTTGTTGTTAGGGCTATTTGCGTGCACTGCGGGATGTTTAGCAGCATCCTTGATCACTACCCACTAGATGTCAGTGCCAAATGTATCTGGAGGGCAAAGTCCCCCTGGTTGAGAACTGCTGCCCAAGATGGTAGCCAGAGCTTTGTGTCCTATAGGTTTGGGCTTCCCTTTCTCCAGGGGATAGGTTTTTTACTATCAAAAGTCTAGACCAAAAATCTCAAATATAAATGCTTCTGGGAGCAGGCACCTCATTTGTATTAGTGAGGTGGACCAGATGTAAAAAAAAATTTCAACGCAGATATAAGTACAAGAAATATTTCGCTCTCTTTACCATAAGATAAGAAATAAAGCAAGTGTGATTAATAATGCCAATGAATGGTCAACCCCAGCACTCAGAAGCAATAAGGACTGGTGAAGACTGTAGTGAATTATAGAGCTTGTGCCCCATCTAAACGGAGGCAGCCAGTGTTAGCTCTAGCTAGTCACTGTTATGGAGGCATGTGGTCCAATGTTTCAGAACTTGCAACTTGGGAGGTAAAAAGCCAGAAATTAAGATTTTCTTTTTGAACAAATAATCCAGTTAAGATATGGGCAAAAGACATTTTTCCAAAGAAGACATCCAGATGGCTAACAGATGCATGAAAAGATGCTCAATATCATTCATCATCGGGGAAATGCAAATCAAAACCACATTGAGATACCACCTAACACCTGTCAGATGGCTAAAATTAACAACATAGGAGACAACAGGTGTCAGTCAGAATGCGGAAAAAGGGGAACCCTCTTACACAGTTGGTGAGAATGCAAACTTGTGCTGCCATTCTGGAAAACAGTATGGAGGTTCTTCAAAAAGTTGGAAATAGAATTACCCTATGATCCAGCAATTGCATGACTAGGTATTTATCCAAAGGGTACAAAAATACAGATTCAAAGGGGTACATGTACCCTGATGTTTATAGCAGCATTACCAACAAAAGCCAAACCATGGAAAGAGCACAAGTGTCCATCGACTGATGAGTGAATAATGAAGAGGTGGGGGGTGTGTGTGTGTATGTGTATGTATACATATACATATACATATACATATACATATACATATACATATACATATACATAATGGAATATTACTCAGCCATCAAAAAGAATGAAATCTTGCCATTTGCAATGATGTGAATGGAGCTAGAGTGTATTATGCTAAGCAAAATAAGTTAGTCAGAGAAAGACAAATATCATTATTTCACTCACATGTGAAATTTAGGAAACAAAACAGATGAATATAAGGGAAGGGGAGAAAAAGAAGCAAACCATAAGAGACTCTTAATGATAAAGATTTTTCTTTTTGATTGTGAAATCTTCCAAATTTTCTCACATCATCAATGAATTCAAAACATGTAAAACCTTGAATGTGAATCTTGTGCCTGACCACCGGTCTCAGATATGCTACATATCTAGAACTGGATTGCTCTGAGGGAAGGGGATAGAAGCTGTGAGAGAAGGAAGGAAATGATCAGGCTCCCAGAAGTACTTGACCCTCGATTCTGGAAAGGTATGCTCTCACATAGCATCTTAAAGGTACTAGGATCTCTGCCAGGATGTGTATATGATGCCTGGGGACCAGACACTTCTGTGTGGCCAAGTTTGGTACATATGGAACAGATGCCATAAGCACTGACCTTCAAATGGGCAAAGTCAGCTTGGTTAATGAGCATTTTGATGTCAGTGATGACCAGGATGGACTCGAGACCAGAGACCCTTTCTCAACTTTCCTGGGTCTCATGAGCCTCAGTGTTCTAGTAATATCTTAACAGAGAGGTGAGGATCCCTCCCTCTGCAGTCCCCACCCCTCACTTCTACCACATGACTGAGATTGGATTTCCCATGTAACCTGCTGTCCTAGAGTCTGTAAATTGCTTTAAAACACTTTAGCACAAACTGTGTGCATTAGTTTTATTCTAAAACCTATATGCAGTTAGCTGACATTTGAAATATCTGAACCAGAATATGAACTCTACAATAGTTTGTTAGCATTTGAAAGACTCTAATTAGAAACCCACATTCCCATGGTCTTTGTCTCAGAATACTAGAGGCTTGTTAATTGGCAAAATGGATGTTGGAAAGGATTATTCATTGGAGAAGTGAATAGTGAACAGGATGTGTGGACCAGCTAGAAATCTTACAGGCACACCTGCCCTTGCACAAACAAGGACTGAGGATCAAATGAGCCCAGTAGTCTGTACCTACACCCTTCAATATGGCACTGGTCCTGTAATGCTTATTGGAGACCACGCAGGTTAGCTGACTCTGGCCATAAAATACTATTACATCCACCTTTGGTGAAACTTTCAAACAAGATGCTTTCAAAGATCTTAAAAATCAGAAATCTGGGATTTCACCCTGCAAAATAACTTCATGATTGTTTTTGCCCCTGTTTGGTAATAAATGTATGTGTGGCAGAATCCAGCTTGAAACTCACATTAATTGTAAAAGAGGGTGTGGTTATGGCTGTCCCCTAACTGAACTATTGAAGACTGAGATCGCTACCAATAAGAACCAGTGCTTGTGAATATCCAAATTGACTTAGGTCAGTTCTCTGTGTCTACCAGTCCCGGTGGATGGATGATGAATCCAATTTCATCGAATCTTGAAAATTAAAAGAGTATGACACTTCCTTCTATAGATCCAGGGAACAATGTGTAACTATTACACACTTATTCCATCCATAATGCCAATGCCAACATTTGGAGGCTCTCTTTTATAACCACTGCTAGTGAAAGTCAGTCTTCCTAATTGCTACACCTGACATGTTAGAACCACACTTTGTTGGAACTGTGTGTCTATAGTCTCAGCAAAAGAAGCTGAGGTTCCAGAAAGGGTGGGAGAGAAGTCTCACAGTTTTTACTATTTTATTTGGTTTCCATATTTTGCCTTGAAATATTACCCATTCATTTCTATTCAACCAACAAATAGGAAGAACCTCTTATGGGTTAGCCCTCTATTAGGCCATGTAAAGATTACCAATATAGATTAAATGTAAATCCTGAAACAACTGATTTTATAATTTGGTGAGAAAGAAAGAAATAAGTGCAAACATCAGGCAATAATGCAAATGTCAGTCAATAATACAAACTAGAATGTGACAATTTAAAAATAGAGGGATAGAGGCGTCTGGATGGCTCAGTCGGCTTAGTATCAGACTCTTGATTTCATCTCAAGTCATGATCTCGGGGTTGTGAGATCAAGCCCCATGTCAGCTCCACACTGGGCATGGAGCCTGCTTAAGATTCTCTCCCTCTCCCTCTGTTCCTCCCCTCCTTGTGCTCTCTCGCACTCTCTCTCTCTCTCTAATAAAAAAAAGGGGGAGGAGGTAAATATGCTGGGAGCTCTGACTGCAGGGATAATCAGGCTTCAGAGAAGATGAGGTGAGTCTTAAAGAATGAAAAGGGATTTGATAGAGAATGAGGAAGTTGTTTTGTGTCCATGGAAAGTCCCAGAGACAGGAAAGTCCTAAATTGTACAGGGAAGAGTAGATAGAAGGACACAGCAGAAGGCAAGACCAAAAAGGAATGTGGAACCAAATCTTTGCCATATCTAGTTGTGCAGTTTGCACCTGGCGTGAGGGACCCTGCCACGTGGGCTGCTGGGGAATGAGATCCCGCCCTCCGCCAGCTCATCAGAGAGGCAGCAGCCATCTGCTGGAAGGGGTGTCTTTTCTTTCTTTGATTTTTTTTTTTAAAGATTTTATTTATTCATTTGACAGAGAGAGAGAGAGCGAGAGAGGGAACACAAGCAGGGGGACTGGGAAAGGGACAAGCAGGCTTTCTGCTGAGCAGGGAGCCCGATGCGGTGCTCAATCCCAGGACTCTGGCTGGAATCATGACCTGAGCTGAAGGCAGAAGCTTTATTTTTATTTTTATTTTTGCAGAGCATAATGTATTTTACCGTGCGAGTTGTTAAAGCAAAATGGTTAATTAGCTATTCAAAAATCCTTTGGTTCCTCTGAGCACAGCATACAGCATTTCTAGAGGCCAGTATAGTGATACGTATCAAAAGTCTTTAAAATGGTTCATAGGGCTATCTTTTCTAATTTGCACAAAGACCCCCTGTGGGTTAGTGGAATCTCACTCTTGATAGTCTCGAATGTCAACCCCATACCCGCAGGGAGTCTGGGCTTTGTTCTGTAGGCAATGAGAAGCCTTAAGGATTTTGGGGAAGGACTTGAAGGGTCTTTGAAAAACAATTGTGAACAATGAGAATAATAACAAGATGGATATTAAGCATACTTTTCATTGGGGCTCACTCTGTTTCAGGTATATTCTTGGATATTCACAAAGGCCTCTGAAAAGTACATTTCCCTAACATATGAGCAAACGGATCACACAACAGACGGATTTTTTAAGAGCCCACGCCAGGTACAAATCTAAAGCCTAACTCTAGACCCTCAGCCTAGAACTTTATCTCCCTGGTTTTTATGAGGTTGGCTCTCTATAAGGATCTCTAGCTTGGTATGAAATGGAGTGTTTGGATGAAAGTGCAAAATAAAACAGAAAAAAACACATATATAATCTAAGAGTAAAAAATCTATGTTTCTCCTTTTTTTTAGACATTCTTCATTTTTCCATTTATAACCAAAATCCCTTTAGACCTTCTAATAAGATAAAACTAGGATTATAAGGCATCAATACGTAGTTTACCCGAATCAGTTCAAGATCATGAGCAAAAAATGTCAACCGACTTTCCCCCATGCAAACTCTGACATATTTCCACGTGTCTCTGTGTTAAATAATATGGCATCGATCCAGCAGTCACCGAGTCATTAGTCATTAGCAGATCCAGCCTAAAGTCTTTTGGCCCCCAGAAGCAGCAGTGTCTTTTGACTTTCTGTGTATAGATCAAATTTCCACTCCAGGTAACACAAAAAGGAATGCAAATTCCAAGGAGAGACCTTTTCCAGGAGGAGGCTGGGCCCTCTTCCTGGAGTGTGGCTTTCCCACCTGGTGTTTTGGGATTTCTGCTCAGATGAAGACCAGGCCTCCGGATGCAGGGCATGGGGGCAGGGAGGGGAGGCACTAAAAGGAAATGTTGCAATCATCCAGTAGGGTTTCTCTAACCCACATACATCTTATTTACAGAAAAGAAAATTGAGGCTCAGAGAGTTTAGGTGACGCTTCGGGTTACTAGGTACCTGATTTCCAGCCCACTGCTTTCCTACCACACTATTCAGCCTCACGAAGTGTATCGTTCTATCTTGCTTGTGCAATAGAATAGTCATTATTGATTTTTTCAATTACCATCCTCTCCTAGGGAGATGCTTTTTTTGTTAGCATTTGTAATAATTGAAATCTATGTCACCTAACATACAGTTCACCGTTTTGAAGTGCATACTTCAGTGGTTTTTAGTAGATTCACTATGTTGTACAGCAACCAGCACTTTCTTTCTTTCTTTTTTTTTTTTTAAGATTTTATTTATTTATTTGTCAGAGAGAGAGAGTGCAAGCAGGCAGAGTGGCAGGCAGAGGCAGAGGGAGAAGCAGGCTCCCTTCTGAGCAAGGAGCCCGATATGGGACTCGATCCCAGGACCCTGGGATCATGACATGAGCCGAAGGCAGACGCTTAACCGACTGAGCCACCCTGTCGTCCCCAACCAGCACTTTCTAATTCTAGAACATTTTCATCAGCCCCAAAAGAACCCCTGTACTTTGTAATTATTCCTCATTCTCCCCTTCCCCCCCAGACCCTGGCAACCACTTGTCCACTTCTGGTCTCTATGGATTTGCCTCTTCTGGACTTTCCATATCAATGGGGCCATACAACACATGGCCTTCTGTGTTTGGCTCCTTTCACCTGGCACGGTGTTCTCAAGGTTCATCCGTAACAGAGCCTGCGTCAGGACTTGTTCCTTTGTACCGCTCCAGAGATGGGCTTTACAGAGTAGGTTCTAGACTGACAGATGAAAGTCTTTCCCTCTGAAGATTTTCCTTGGAGTTCGCCCTGGTGTATCTGACCTAGGGAACATGCAGCCCTTCTCTAGAAGGCAATGTCATTGTGCACAACTCAATGGACCCAATTTTCTCCCTCTCTATACACATTCTCGTTCCTCTATTCAGCTTCAGAGGCTCCATCTTGGGCAGGAATGTAACTCAGAGGTGCAATCAGGCAAGTGACTATCTTGTAATTAATTCCTTGGCTTAAATATAAGATGTCACAGAGGAGAAAGTCTGTTAGACATTCTGCTCATGGCAACTGAACATAGCCCAGGATTACTAAGCCCACTCTTCCTAGGGACAGTTCACTTGTTGGCTGAGCAGCACACCCTGCCACCCACCAAGATCAGGACCAGAGCTAAACCAGATCCATTTAAGCTACAACGAATTTTTTTTTTTACAACGAAATATTAATTCACTGAATTCACTGAAACAGAACTCGGCAGGTGGGTCGAGTGGGTGGGTGAGGTAGAAAGAATGGGCCGCCATTGCTCTTTTGTAGTAGGAAGTTGCTATGCTTTCCTTGTATTATAAAATAATCTCCCAAACATGAAGGTTCTGTCACTGGGAAAGCAGTGGTCCCTTTGGAGCCATCATAGCTGTATTTATTATCCATCCAGTCTGAAAGGGGAAGATAACTTTCTTGTTTAGAGCCCAAATCTCTTTTAACAGGTTATATTGGACATTCCAAATGTTTGCATTTTGTGATTTTCTTTTTTTATATTTGTCACTTTCTAAAAATTCCTTTGCTAGCTGATTTTCAAAGTTCTTCCTTGGAATAGATTAAATGCTCAGAAACGAGGAGGCTTTTTCCTCATCCAAGTTCATGGATAATTTGGCATGTTTTCTTAGAGAGTTTAGATAGAATTTAATGGTGAGTGTTGGAAGGTTTGAGATAGGGAAGGAGAAGATGAGCTAATGGTAGTCACTGCTTGAGAGCAGGACACAGTCCTAGGGAGAGTTCAGCATCATCTTTCTCTAACACATGAAGTTCTACTGGTGATTCTTAGATGAACACGGACTAGGAAAAGCATGTCATGTGGCATTATTTGGCTTCGAGAACTCATTGTCAGGAGATCAACAAGGCATGAACACTCCAGGCCACCCACTCTGCCAGCACTTGTTTGGCTGACACTTCAATGTGCCTTTCCTATTGTCTCTTACCTATCACAGTCATTAACCACTCAATTTCTCAGCCTCCTCTGCACCTAGAAAAGGCCATATGACACAGTTACACAGAGAGGAAGCTTTTGCTTTTCTGATGAGAGGAGTAACTGTTACCACTGTGACCTGCTTCTCCCTTTCTTCCTCTAAAAGTGTGATGTCTGGAGCTACAGCAGCCATTTTGGGCAGTCATTTTGGGCAGTCTTGCTCTCATAAGGAAAGGTCAAGAAACTCGCTAAGATTAGCCCTGATATCACATCATTGAGCTGATGAATCAACACTGCCTACTTCTAGCCTTCAAACTGATTAAGAACTTGAAATCCTTTTTTGTTGAAGTCCCTTTTAGCACAATTTTCCCTACTTGAATACACTGCTAATATCAACAATTTATGGAAAGAATGTTATTACATGCCTGTCTTCTGCCTTACTAATATTTAAGAGCAGACATTCCTTTTACCTTAATATTCACCATTTCCCTTTTTCTCTGTCTTGTGTATTCCACTATTGTCTAAAGGGCAATTATTATTGTTTTTATTATTTTGTTATTTTATTCCATTTCATTTATTTTCACAGAAACTTAACAGAGGTATGAGTTTTAAGCTGGGGGGGTGGGCAGATTTGCAAAATCCGTTTTGAAAGACATATATTCATGAGTGAGTTTCATTTTCACAATCTAACATGTGTTGCTCCATTGAGACACAAATGTTTTCTGGGGCAGTTGCAACCCACACGCAGTAGAACAGGTTGGTGTGGGAGAAGGACAAAAGGAAAATGTGACCGAGGCAGTAAGTGCAAAGTTGTCTGACCGTAGGTCTATTTGTGCATGAAGACAATTCTTTTAGAAACCCATAACCTTTTGCAACCTCAAATGCCAAAAGCAGAGTGTGAAATAACCAGTGTAGAAAAAAATGGGGGCTCATGATTGATCTTCACTACAGTACTAGGCTTTAAAATTTTAAAGACATTTATATTTTTTAGAAGAAAAAAAATCTACTTTTAAGCATTTTCAAATTCATCGCTTGCATAGATGCCTGTGGTCTGTTTAGGAGAGTCTGGGTGGCTTACATAGTGTTTTGTCTGTTAAGGATATTGTCCATTGAATCATGGGGTTTCCTGTGTATTAGGACCCTTGGGAAAAATCTGTCTGATCACAGAACCAAGAATATTTAGAGCTAAGCAATGGGTTTGTTTTTATCCCATGAATATTTTAGTTGATTTCATTGTCACTGAGCTGCTGATTTTTGTTTTATTGGTGCTTAAAAAAAAAAAAAGTTTAGGGGTGCCTGGGTGGCTCAGTTGATTAAGCCTCTGCCTTCGGCTCAGGTCATGATCTCAGAGTCCTGGGACGGAGCCTTAAGTCGGGCTCCCTGCTCAGTGGGGAGTCTGCTTCTCCCTCTCCTTCTGCCTGCCATTCCCCCTGCTTGTGCTTGCTCTCTCTCTCTCTGTCAAATAAATAAATAAAATCTTAAAAAAAAAAAAAAAAAGTTATCCAAAAAGTTATGCAAGTCTCACAGTTTTAGTTCCTATTAGCAAAGAATGAGCTAATTAGGTCAGATTTACATGTAATAGCCAGTAATGACTCTTGCTAATAAAAGTACTCGAACCCTCCATTTGATGTTGCCCAGCACGGACTCAGGATATGCAATGTTAACTAACCTTATGTGAATTTCCACATTATCGCTATCCCCAACTTTAAGGATTCTCATTATAATCACAGTAAATAGAGATTAGTGAGCATTGTAATTAAGAGAACAAACAATTCCCAAAATATATAATTGCTTCCACATCACTATTGAAGTCTAGTTTTCACTCAGGTTGAGTCTGAAATGCATGTTTCTGATCAGCACAGAGTTCTTCTCTACCCCAGACTCCTTCCAGCTTATAACTCCACTCCCTTGACTATGTAGCTTCCCAAATTGCCCACCTGCTCGGCCATTACGCCTGCAGAAGAGGAAAGATCATCAGGAGGGAGGTTGAGGGGCCGGGCCACTCATACTTCACCAGCCAAAGGACAGCCCCATGGCCACACCGAAGTGCCAGGGAAGCTGCGAGAGGTGACGGAGCCCGGAGCCCAGGAAGAAGAGCGAACAGGGTAGATGAAGCCTTAGCCAGTCTCCGCCACAATGAAAGTGATGATAACGTCAAAGGCACAGAGAGTTTTATAACCTGAAGAGGGATGGAAAATTCAATTAACTCTAATCACTTGGTGAGAAGATAGGCTACACCCCAAGGGGGACTGTAGAATTCTATCTACCCAAATCATGCGTTAAAAAGTGAAAGAGGCTATGATAAAAATAAGATAAGGGTGAAATTTGAAAGACACTCTGGGGACACATGGACACCTTCCTCCTCTGGTGACACAGCAGACAGAACCAATCCAACTATAAAAAGCAGCTCAGTGCGTTAACCCGTTGCTCAGGTAGAATTCTCCTGGAAAAACTCCCAGTTTCATATATCGTGCTGATAATCAATATTGTAGTTCCAAAGAACTCCAGCCTGCCCAGAATGCCTCCCCACTCCTTTTGGCCAGTGACAGTGACTTTGCTTCTCTCGAGAAGATGCAGAAAAAGTGTGCAGATGGCAAAGCCAATCAAACTCACAGTAGGATTACTCTCGTGTTAAGTTTAAGGAGTAAGTTTTGTGACCATTGTGATTGTCAGTTTGTGTTATTTATTTATTTATTTAGAGAGGGATCACAAGTAGGCAGAGAGGCAGGTGGGGGGGGCGGGGGGGGGGAAGCAGGCTCCCTGCTGAGCAGAGAGCCCGATGCGGAGCTTGATCCCAGGACCCTGGGATCATGACCTGAGCCGAAGGCAGAGGCTTTAACCTACTGAGCCACCCAGGTGCCCCTGTGTTTGTTATTTAAAGGATTTGAAATGGGGGCGCCTAGGTGGCTCGCTGGGTTGAACTCTCTGCTCAGCGGGAAGCCTGCTTCGCCCTCTCTCTACCTGCCTCTCTGCCTACTTGTGATCTCTCTCTCTGTCAAATAAATAAATAAAATCTCTTAAAAAATAAGAAAAATAAATAAAGGGTTTGAAATGTTTAAGATACTCTAACAAATTAGCCTTGTGGTTTTATTTTCAAGTGATAAATTGGTGCTCGATTTGTGATTTTTTTTCTGTCTGAAAGTTGTAAAATAATTGAATATGTTTGTGAAAAGTGTTTGTGTGTTGAAGGGAACTGCAATGTACCACACGTATAAATTAGTTTTATTAGACTCATAAAAGTTAATTAAGATGTAGGAAGATTTTATTTGCTAGGTTTGTGTTGCCCTCAGGCATATGAGTCGTCTCAGAAAATCAAATATATTAAGTTTGTAAGGATAGTCAAAAATATTTCAGGAAACCTAATTACATGGCCAATTGTTTGAGGAAGCTCAATCTTTTTAAATTTATAAGCTAACTGAATACTAATCAATAAAAAGCAATTGTTTTTACATAAAAATTTCTATATTTACTAATCGAATAAATTGATAAATTTATAGATTATTTTTATTGGCTAAGTTTGAAGACTTAAGGTAACCTGAAATGTCCAACTTTAACAAACAATATTAATTGAGTAGATGTAAGTAGTTCATTTTGCTCACAAATCTCTCACAAATACTCAACTCATAGGAGTAAGGAAGAGAAGAGAGAGAGAGTGAGTGGTAGTCATTTAATAAAATACAGGACCAAAAACAAACAAATTTATTTCCTTCAAAGAGTGCTATGAAGCTAGAAATTGGTCCATGGTATCTTCAGAAAAAAAAAAAAAAAAGCCAAAATATAATCTCTGCATATCACAGTACCACAACTTGGAAATCAAAAAGGTACAATGGGTTACTATATTGTATACACATTAAATTTTCACAAAGTCAGCTACATGAGCTTGGTTATGACCAAAGAAGTTAATTTTGTCTCAGTCCCTAAGGTATCCTGAAGATTGCGGGAATTTTCAAGAGCAATGTTACCTTACAGATCAACCCTGGAGAAGTCAGGCATGATTCTGCCCAAATGACCACCTGATCTGATCCTCCCTGCTGGCTGGTGCTGCCTTTTGCCCACCAAAGGGCGGTGGTTCAGCTGAGCCTTCATGGGGAGCACTAGAGAGGCTGAGGTGGGCAGAATGGGGAGGAAGGTGGGAGGGTCTAGACAACTGAAGGCTGAGCTGTGTTGGGGCTCCTGGTGAGCCAGTGGGATTGACAGGTAGAATAGAGACCGTTGTAGGACTTCTCCCCAGAGCAGGGCAAGAGAGAGTGGAGGCAGATTTCCTGGTCCCAGGAAATGGGTCTGACCAGCATTCCAAAGGGGCACCAGGGCCTTGTGTCAACAGAGTAACTCTGGCAGCGAATAAGAGGACGAGGGAGAGTCTTGTGGCAGTGGCTACAACCGTAAGGGAAATATCTGGCCACTCGGTGCTGAAACATAGAGCAGAACAGAGACTAAATATAACCAACTGGTAAGAATGTAACTGACACTGGTAAGAATTTGTTGAATGAATGAATGGCTTCTGGGTAGTATCGTAGCAGTGGAAAAGTAGGGATGATATGACAATAAAATTCCAAAATCTTCCTGGATTAAGACAGGTGAAAAATGATTGATAGAAGAAAGAGTCAAAAGAGATTTAGCCCAGTAAAGAAAGAAGTAATGGTCATATGTAAGATGGGATATTACTCAGCCTAAGAAAGCAATCCTGTCATATAGGACCTTGAGGACATTATGCTAAATGAAATGAACCAGTCAAAGAAGGACAAATACTGCATGATTCCACTGACAGGAGATGTCTAACATAGTCATACAGAAGTAGAGAGTAGAATGGTTGCAAGTGCTGGGGGAAAGGAAAAGGGGAGTTGCTCTCCAACAGTTATAATAGAGTTGTAGTTATGCCAGATGAATAAATTCTACAGACCTCTTATGCAACATAGTGTCTAGTTAACAATCCTGTGTTGTACACTTCAAAGTTTGTTAGGAGGATAGATCTTGGGGCACCTGGTTGGCTCAGTCGGTTGAGCGTCCAACTCTTGGTCAGGGCTCCGGTCTTGATCTCACCATCATGAGTTCGAGCCCCCACACTGGGCTCCGAGCTGGGTGTGGAGCCTACTTAAAAAAAAAAAAAAGAGGAGGGTAGATCTCATATTAAATGTTCTTACCACCATTTAAGAGAGAGAGGGAGAATGGTTTATACTTAAATTTAAATTTTTTTTTCTAGTTGGTACATGGGTTTATCTCCTCATTTAATAATGAATATGTGTTTACCATTTTTAAATATATATTTAATCCATTTAAATACAGGTGTGTTACTTCTCTGGAATTCTTAACATTCCCATCGGAACCCCACTTCTGTTTTAACCAGAGTCCATTATATTATGTAGGTGAGCCAACTACGAATCATCTAGCGATAGCAACAAGACCCAGAAGTCGTTGGGCGAAAGAGGAGAGAACAAAGCACGGTTCGCATTTCCCCCAAAGTACCAGGATGCAGGGGCAGTATCCCAAAGGAAAATCTGGGTGAGTTTGTGCAGTGGTATGGTTTGGGAGGATCCTGGGAGGCCAAGCCAAGGAGTTGTTTTAAGGTTTGGAGCAAGGGAGAGCCCCAGGGTCACATGTTGAGCGGTCGCATGTTGTCCCCGATGCCCTGAGAGGATTCTTCATGCACTGGTGGGCAAGGTGGACAGGAGAGGGGAGAGATGCCTCAGGATGGGCTCCGATGCCAAATGAATAAAGGGAGTTGGCTCTTGGAATTCAGAGCCAAAGGAATGCCATGTGGAAATGACCATGAAGCTGTAATTACGTCCGGGGAGGCTGGAGCTTCCTTACGGCTTACAGTTGGTGGAATTTAACATTGTCGTGATGATCATGGATTTATTTTCCTTTTCAAAAGAACTCTGGGAGAGGGTTACTAAGGAGGCAGGGTCACCAAGACCTGGACAAACCAATGCTCTCACTGCTTTGGGTGACCTTGGCCATCAGGTCAAATCTAGTGTTATTCAAAAGGTCAAGGGATTATTTTGTCTCAAGGGAAATCAGCTTTAAGATACGATTTTAGGATGGAAACTACATTTAAAAAATTCTTTTTATTAAGATCTGGGGAATAATTTTTAGCTATTATGAAATTACAACCTCTTAACCTTGCTTTTTTTTTTTTTTTTAATGACATTATGGCAGGGAAAGGCAGTGAAGCCCCAATATCCTTTCTTATCTCCCTCAGTAATAGAACCCCTGGTTTTTCAGCGGGGAATATGGATCCCTAGACAGCACACCTTACTTCCCAGCTTCCCATGCCAGATGTCACCCTGTTGCTAAGTTCTAACTAATGAGATGGGGACAGAAGTATCATGTGGAGTCTTCCAGGAATTTTCCCTTAAAAGACACCCAGTGTCTGCTCTTTGCCTTCTCTTTCCTTTGACCCTTCCTCCATCTCACTGCTAGGACCCAGACGTAGCCAGCCTGGGCCATGAGGAGGCTGGCCACCCCTAGGGATGGCAGAGCAGGGAGCCAAAGGGGCCTGGGGCCTTAAGGAATTCACAGAGCTGTCATACCAGCCCAGCCTGCCTAACTGACCTTCGCATGAGACAGAATTTCACATTTTGCATGAGTCTTTCTTTGGAGAGTTTTGCAGTCGAAGCTAATCCTCAGCAATACAAAAAATAAAATTCTGTTCTGCTCTTATTGACCTATTAAAAATATTTTTAAATTTCTCTCATTCATTTTTTTTTTCTTCCCTATAGTTTGTCCCACATATCACTTAGAAATGTCCTCTTAAAAAAATTTCCAGCCTTCTATTCCACCTCTCCCTCTGCTTGGCTTGAATGATCCCTGTTCTCCTGAAATGTTTATCCCCATCTCTGCCTGTCACAGTTCTCTGTGTCGTTCAAGGCCCATCTCAAATATTGCCTTTCCCAAGTAGATTTTCCTCCTTTCCTTCAACAGGATGGGATCCCTCTTTCTCTGTTATATCCACAGCACTGTGTATCTCTCTCACCTGATAATTATGCCCTCTGATGCCTTTCCATTATTCTGTCCTTCTTTTATCCCCATCCTATACAGCAAGTATTGTGAAAGCAGAAACTGTATTTATTCATCTGGGCAATCTCTATTGCCCTTAGCATAACTCTTGTGTGGGGAGGATGCTTAATAGTTATTTGTGGAACCGAATGGCCAAGGCTTCTTGGCATAGACAGAAACCGATACGATGCATTGCTGATCCATTTGCTTTAGATTTTATTGTTCAGTCTCTCCTATCTTCTAGTTCTTCTTGAAACAGAGCCCTTTGAAGTGGGGAGAAAAATTAGATACAGGCTTACATAATTAGTTGTCATAATCTAATAAATTGTAGCTCCTTGATATCAAGAACCATGTTTTAAACGCATTTTCTATTTCCTTTCATGTCACCTCCACACCCGCCCAATAGTTCTGAGCTCAGTGTCACACTCACTGAATTATTTAAAATATTTGTTGAAGTAATGAATAAATGAAGTCAAGTTACTTCTTCCTTGACATTGATCACATTTTCTTTTCCCCAACCTCATTTCCTCTTTTCCATTTTCAGGGCCTGCCACTTGCTCTGATGTCCCCAGCTTTCTTCTTGGTTGCCCAAGCCTTATTCTTCAGGGATCATGCCCAGCTCTTCCTAGAGCTCCCAGATATCCACTAACCAAAGAGAGGAAGTCATATAGCCCCTCTTTTGTCTCCATATAGTGAAAAAGTGGTGCAGCATCAAAGGGCTCAAAGTGCCAAAAATGTTTAAAGGGCATGATCATAACTTAGACAAGGTTTTCAGATATCTACATGGATATATTTAAATCAGAAACCACTATGAGGCCAACAAGTATGATGCTATATGGTCAACATTCCAAGACAAATAATGTTTTTATAGCCAATCAAGATCTGTTCTTGTTTGGTTTTGTATGAGTACATCCTACCACTTTCCAAATTGGAATTAAAGTAGATTAAGGTCTGTTCATTTTCTGATTTGAGGCTTGCAGGGTATCCCCAGGGAACATGAGGTTGGGAATTATGCCAAGGACAGCACCATCAACAGAAAGGTCTATCGCCAATAGATTCCCTATGAGTACTGCCAAGTAGAAGGATTTCTTTTCTAAACGCCACACTGTTTTCAAACATAGCTTTCCCCATCTACTCTCCCTGGGATCTCTCTTGGATGGTGTACTCTATGATTAACACATACTCAGTGGGTAAGCATCCCCAGAAGTACATAATCTCATTACTTAAACTACTTTTTACAGCCTAGATTTTATAGCTGATACTAGATTTACGTCTTAATCCCATTCTTCTGGATCAACCAAGTGTCCCTTGCCTCATGGATTCTGTCACTGAGGACATTATGGTCCTACCATCTGGGTGTGTGGGTTTGGTCTATATGACCTTGGGTATTGTAAGTGGTGATCCTTCCCTAGTACCCTGCTCACATAAATTTCCCAAAATTCACTTGCGCCTTTTGTGAACACAAGCCTTTAGTCGGCGGCTCTAATCTGTGCTTCCTCTTCTGTTTAGACAGGTCCTAAAGGCCACTACCCAAAGTCATTCAACCTGTGTCAAATCACAGTGCTTGACAGCTGTCCTCACTTCCAAAGTCTGATTGGTTTAACAGATCTTTACTGCCAGGCTATCTCATGCCAAGCTTGATGCTAGGCTATGGGGATATAAAGATTAAGGCATGGTTCCTGCTCTGCCCAGGAGGGGACTATAGCTTCCCCTTTCCTTTTCATATATTTTACACTCCTCCAACCATCAGCCCACAGGAATAGAACATTTTCTGGGAATTGCCACAATTTTCAGGGCTGGGAGCTCTACCTCATGGCCCTACTAGTCAAACAAGCAGAAGACATTCAGATGACTGTCCATCAGGGGAGAAAACATATTTCTCTCATTCCCCCTTTCCTTACTCTAACAATCTTGTGTCAGAAGTGGCCTAATTTGACTTTTCCTGTAGACTACAGGAGAGATTTGGGAGAGAAGGACTCTTTTTGCTTTGAAACAAGATGAAACTTGGATCTGGGGCAGTTGAACCACTTCCTAGTTGGCTCCTATTATTTTAGCCTAACAGGATTGTCTGGGTATCTTGCATGAAAATCTGGTAAGTAAAGAAGGTCCACTATCAGGAATAAAGAATGGAGGAATAAAGTATAACTGGTATACCAGTATACGAGGGAGATTGGGAAGGAAACTACGAAAACACAAATCTATGAAAGGTTGTATTTCCTTTGTTTTAATTCCTCCCGTCTTCCCTCCCCTGGTGGGCTTTGCTGCTTATCTTTGACCTGGAGGAAGTGTCCATAACTCCTCTCTGGAGAGGAGGAATTCCACCCAGGAGTCTGTGTTACTGTTTCTCTAGCCAGGCCATCTCCATATGAGGTCCCCCTCCCCTGGAAGCTGTCACTAAAAAGATCGTCTTTCTGGTTAATCTTCTGCCATTAGCACCCACTAGGTTATATGTCTTCCTGTTAACTTAAATTTTGGACTTTATTATACTATAAAAATGTGTTTCTTCTTTCTGATTTTGAGTTACATTACAAAACCTTCTTCTATGAACTTAACCTTGAGAGGCACCGTGACTGATCCCTTCTTCCTGGCCTCCCATCAACTACATAAGCATGTGCGTGGGCATGGAGGCGTCCAGGATGGCCCCCTCAAAAGAAAACTGACAGGAAAGGGTGAAAGTCAGGAAAAATTACTGCTGGAGATTTTTGAGATTTCCTGAAGTTTTGTTACCTCCCCAGTGTGTGTGTGTGTGTGTGTGTGTGTGTGTGTGTGTGTGTGTGTGTATGTGACTCTATTTCCACCAAGCAGTAAAAAAACCCTTAAAAACCCAAGGTAGATTGTGTGCTTGTCTCAGGAACAGTAGGGACTGAAGCAGGGGTGAGATGCAGAGCTTCCGTGCTACCTCAGAATCAGTCTAGGCTGAGAGAGGGCTCAAGGGGAAGAGTCACTGGGGCCTGGAAAGAAGAGGTAAGAAAGAGGAGAAATTCTTGGGACTTGTGTCATCGGTAAGAATGGAAGGGTTGAGAAAGGACCCTCCCTGGGACTGGGAAGTGGGGTTTTCACCTGAAGAAAGGCCCGGCTCCCCAATACTTCTGTGACTTGGTAGCTGGACATTTCTGTACATTTATAGATGAAATGATTGAGAGTCCAGGCACTCTAAACAAAGGCTTCAAGATTTGGGGGCTTTTTCCTGGGAGCGCCATTCTGTTTCATGCCGGAAGTCCGAGATTCAAGTCCTGGCTCCTGAGACCGTTGGCTGTGCAAGCATGAATCTGTCTTGTACACTCTCTGGATACTTGGTTTCTTCATCTGTGAGAGTGATAATAATTCCACCTGCCTACCCCTCAGTCAGCAGATATCTGAATCGCGCCATTATACTCCTCACGGAGCCAGTGAGTGAGACAAATATGGTCCCTGCTCTCCTGTAGCTTACATTCTAGTTTGAAATTGGTTGTGCACAAGTAACTACAGGTGTGGTGGTGTCACTGTGGAAAAGCACCCGGGCTCACCGGTGCGTTCACCAGGGGACCTAACCTAGGCCAGAAGGCCAGGGACGACTTCCTTGATCAAGCCACACTTGAGCTGAGCTGCAAAGGATGAGTAGGAGTTAGACCAATGAGGTGGGAAAGTGACAGCTGGTCATGATAAAGGAACGGCTGGGGGCAGACTGAGGAGGGAAGAAGGTGGCATGTTGAACAACAACAAAAAAAGGGCAGAGTGACAGGGAGTGCAAAGTGGAACCGACCCGTGCTCAGCCTCTGCTGAGAGGGCTGCTGTAGATTAATTCTAAGGGAGACAAAATGAGTAATAAAGTGTTACTATTTCTCGGGCCAGATGCCGTGCTCATCACTTTCCATGCACCATCCCATTTATTTCTCCCAATAGCCACAAGGTCACGTAATTACCAAATAGGGGAGCCAGAACACAACCTCAGGCAGCCTGCCCCGGCCCCCTCATGCTATAAATGTGCTTTATATAAAAATTCTGTGCAGACTCAAAGGCAGCCTGTCGTTGTCACATATTGACACTTGAGACCCAGAAGGAATCCTTTCTCCCCAAATCGCTTTTGGAGATTTCTATTTTCAGAGGAGGTGTTTCCCAAGGCCACAGAGAATGTGAAAAATGAAATCAGCTTCTTTTTAAAGAAACTCATGAGGAACAAATGACTCTCGATCAGGCTGTTCCTCTCGCTGGTCAACATCCTGGCAGGAAGCTTCCATTGCTGCCTGCAACAAATACAAGAGACTTGAGAAGGAAGGAGGGTTTTCCCTTGCCTATAATTTGGTTTCCTGTTTGCTTTCCATAATTTCAATAGATACTTTTTAAATGCTTTTAGGAAAAGTGGAGTTTTTAAAAATCTTTTCCTGAGACAAGATTTATGTCGGTGAGTGACCAGCCATAGGAATTGCACAAGATTGGCCTGAGTCGTCTGGATATAAACTCGGCAGCCTCCTCCCTGGAGCCTTTTCTGTGCCCCTTCTCCCAAATGCCTAGAAATATCCATTCTTTCCTTTGTACCCTCACGCTGGCCCCACCTTCCTCTGTGGCACTCTGGCAAGCTTATTTGCTAATATGCCCATTACTCTACTAGGCCCTCCGCTCCTTGGAGGCAGGAACAGTCTGACTCATCTGTCCATCCCCATGCTTACTCACATGGTTTCTGGTACATGCTGGCCATTCGGTAGAGGTTTATGGACGGAATGAGCTAACAATAGCAGCAGCAACTGAGTACCTACTTTGTGATAAGCACGGTGTCAGTGGCGCGTGTGTATCATCTCATCACATTCTTGGAAGCCCGATAGGCAGGGACTCTCTTATTCCCCATTTTTCAGATAAGGAAATTGGGCTCAGGGGGCCAAGTCGCTCACACAAGCAGTAAACAACTGAGCCAGGAGTCCCTATCAACTGCCCTTTCCCGGCATCCTCTTGGCCTCCTTCCTCAAAGCGGCAAGTAGAAGAAGTCAGCTGCTCAGAGGGCTGGCTGATCCTTATAGGTACTGGCCAATTTTTAGAAGGTGTCTCTTATTTGGCATGGGAAGGCTTGCTTTGGGGCAGCTCTAGCAGGGTGAGGTGATGGGGACCATTACTGCCCTCCTGTTCTGCGTGCTTTCCTACCAGCATAGAGTGTGGAGAGGAAGGAAGCTATGGGTCGGTGAGGCCACAGTTCAAAACCTGGTTTGGTCACATTCCAGCTATGTGACTCTGGCAAGGTGTTCATCAGCTCTGTATCTCTTACAGAGGGATAATCACACCTACAGTGCGGGACCGTGAGGAGTAAGTCAGGAATTTCAAGTACACAAGGGAGTCCCTTATAAAGGGTGGGGATTTTGGTGCGAAGGCACCCAAGAGGTGAGGCCCTATCCGACCACACCCTCCAGCTTTAGCAGACTCGAGGCGGGAGACAGAGCTCTGTCCCTCTACCGGGAGCACCTCCCCTTCTGACACAATCCTCCTCATCACACCTTCCCTTCTCTCCTTTCACCCTGCCCTATGGCTTGTTGCTGTTTGTTATTTGGTTGTTGGTTGGTTGGCAGGTATTAGGGAGATCTTGAACTCTTGGCATGGCCAGGGCTCAGCAAACTGGAACCTGCAGGCTAAATTCGTCTCTCCCCGTTTTTCTATGGCCCACAAAATAAGACTGGTTTTTACATTGTTAAATGGTTGAAAAAATTTTTTAAAAAGGGTACTATTTTATGACAAATGAAAATCATGTAAAATTCAAACTTTGTTGTCCATAAATAGTTTTATTGAAAGACAGCCAAAAAAAAAAAAAAAAAAAAAAGACAGTCCTGCTCGCTCATTTACATATTATCTACAGCTGCTTTCCTGTGACAAGACCGAGCTGAGTAGTCACAACAAGGGCTGTATGGTCTGTACAGCCTAAAATATTTCCTATCTGGCCCTTTATAGGAAAAGTTCACCAATCCCTGGTATAAGCAAATAAGGGCGGAAGATTTCTCACTCAGAAATACCCAAGCAAACCTCTTCCCCTTCTCCCTCTGTTGCCCATCCCCAGACAGAGCCTCAGGTCAGAAGTTCCATTGGATTCACAAACTGCAAATACTCCCTGAGAACTTGACGAGTGCACACCATGCTTCACACTTTTATATTATTTGACTTAATCACGCCTTAGCACAGGGGAGGGAGGGAGGAGAAGGTGGAAGTAGATGAGGAGAAGAAAAAAAGAACAAAAGAAGAGAAGGAAGGAGGCAGTGAGAAGGATACACAAGGGAATAAACAGATTCATCCCAAACAAATCCATTAAAAGTCAGGAAAAGATTTCATGGAAATGTATAAGTTTCCCCGTTTTCCCCTCAAATGACACAATCATACCATGTCTTCGTCAAGAAAGCATAACGGTTCTGACAAGATGGCAGTGAGAGCTAATGACACCAGTTAGAGAAGATGATTGTTAACCAGGCAACTACCGTTGACACAATTTAGTATTTACTTAGCTTAGAAACTGACCAGTTGACAGAGATGAGCTCAAAACTCTTGGCAAAATTTGGCTGTCCTGGCAAACAAGCTGAGGAGCCAGAACTATCTAGAAGAAGTCACTGGATCCCTTCTGGAAAAGAAAGAAACGACAATTTTAGCTGAACCCTTCATGATTTTTTTTTTTAACCTATAATGTATTATTTGCCCCAGGGGTACAGGTCTGTGAATCCTCAATCTTACACAATTCACAGCACTCGCCATTGCACATACCCTCCCCAATGCCCATAACCCAGTCACCCTATCCCTCCCCTCCCACCCCCCAGCAACTCTCTGTTTCCTGAGATTAAGAGTTTCTTATGGTTTGTCTCCCTCCCCAGTCCCATCTTGTTTCATTTTTCCCTCTCTTCTCCCCACGAACCCCCGCCCTGCCTCTCAAATTCCTATCAGAGAGATCATATGAAAATTGTCTTTCTCTGACCGACTTATTTCGCTTAGCATAATACCCTCTAGTTCCATCCACGTCGAGAAAACTTCATGTTGAAAGACTGTAGTAATTAACAGGGAAAGCGCTGGGGAGAAAAAGACATGGGCATTATTTTTAAAAATTAAAAAGCTAGCACATTCACTTGATTAGCATAAGCCTTACTTTATCAATAGAAAGGAAAGCCCCAGTGATGGTAAATACCAGAGAAGATCTGGTTTTATCCTCAGTGCCTGGGGAGCTCAGGGCAAGATTTCTGAGCGCAGGAATAGGGATTGATAAAATACCAGAATAAGCCTAGCAAAGCATTTCTCCACTTTAACACAAAGACCAGAGGTGAAGACCACGAGAGTGCAAGTGTTTGCCAAAGTCAAGTTCCACGGGGCTTCATTTTTTCTGAGTGTGCACTTGACACAGGGGGAGATTTAATCTAACCAGGACTCACAGAGGGATGTGAAAAGCTGAAAAATCTCATTTCCTCACCTCCAAGGCATTTAGTAGCAACAAAAGAAGATAAAGAAGAGAAAGCAGCAAAGCAAAAAGCAAAGCGGTACAAGCAAAAAGAATGGGAAAACACTTGCCATACTCTCTGCACTCTGAAGCTTTTAAGCATTTGCTTGTGCTCCTGGCTCTCCCAGCTCCGGCGTCCCACATTCCCAATTTGGGGGAGTTGGTGCACAAGTTTATGCCAAACTGTAAAAGCCCCCCCCCCCCAATTCATTGCCACAAATTAGATAGCAAGAGGGATAAGGGAAAAATTAAGTGATTCCAATCAGTGCATCTCGAAACAGTCAAGGTCATGAAAAGTAAGGCTAGTTTGAGAAACTGTCACAGCCAAGAAAAGCCTAAGAAGATGCACTGACTAAATGTAACAGCACAGAGGACCACAGGGGAAGGGAGGGAAAACTGAATGGGAAGTCATCAGAGAGGGAGACAAACCATGAGACTCTTAACTCTAGGAAACAAACAGGATTGCTGGAGGGGAAGTGGGATGGGGTAATTGGGTGATGGGCATTAAGGAGGGCACATGATGTGATGAGCACTGGGTGTTATATGCAACTGATTAATCACTGAACTCTACCTCTGAAACTAATGATGTACTGTATGTTGGCTAATTGAATTTAAATAAAAAAAAAATGTAATGTGGTATCTGGATGGGATCCTGGAACAGAAAAAGGGTATTAGGTAAAAAATATAGAAACTTAAATAGACTATGGACTTGGATTAAGAGTAATGTGTCAATATTGACTTATTAACTGTGAAAAATCCGCCATACTTTTGCATCTCCCAAAATTCTCAACAGTCTCACCACAAGAAGAGCTTAGGGAGTAAACTGTCCTCTTGACCCTACAATGCCGTAAGTCAGTGTTTTCCAAAGGGGAATTCTCTGTGAGATTCAGTAGGTGTTATTTAAAAAGAGGGGGGAGGGATGCCTGGGTGGCTCAGTGGGTTAAGCGTCTGCCTTTGGCTTAGGTCATGATCCCAGGGTCCTGGGATCGAGTGCCCACATCAGGCTCCTTGCTCAGCACGGAGCCTGCTTCTCCCTCTGCCTGCTGCTCCCCCTGCTTATGCCCTCTCTCTCTCTCTCTCTCTCTCTCACAAATAAGTAAATAAAATCTTAAAAAAAAAAAAAACACTAAAGAAATGGCACACTTTTAAACAAAAATTAAAAGAGAGGAGAGAAAGAACAAAAGAGAGGGTGGACTTTGGTTAAATTTCAGAAAAACTAGATTATGCACATTTCTCTACTGTGGTACCTTGTGGAGCCTTTCTTTGGTGCATGAACATTGCACCTATCCAGAAAGGGGATGTAGAATGCGGCATTTCCCAAACTTAGTTGATTATGAAACTTTTATTATAGCACACCTCTTGGGACTAGCTTCCTCCTGAACGTACTTTGGAAAATACTAATTTGTGCAACCTACAAAGAGGACTAAAATAGCTGACAACGAATAAAAGAAGGCCCTCATAAAGTAGAGTGAGAAGAAACACAATGGAAACTATCCAATTAGCTATTGGTGATTTTTAACTGGGTTGCTTCAGGGATCTCAAAAGCAAGAAATTCTGCCAAACTAATTGCTGAAAAATTCTCATTTTATGCCCAAGGCCTTAAACAAGAGCTTAATGGACTGTGTATCTTGTTAAAAGTAACTGGATGAGGAAACTATTAACATGAGGCTCAGTTGATTTCCTTTGTTGCTAAACAAAAGGCATTTGTAGCTCAGTCCTTTGAAGAGTTACACAGATTTGCGTGAACAATGAATATGTGGTCGAGATTAGTTAATGCGAGATGAATAAATCCTCCCTCTTCTGGGGAACAAAGACAATTCAGTTTGCAAATAACTGCAGACACCCAAATGTATCTTGGACAGCTGGAATATTTAGAACTCATATGTGAAAAATTGTACATTTTATTCCTTTAGACGTGCAAGTTTGTCAAGTCCAAATTGCATTCTAATTTAATCAGTTTGGGCTGTTGTATCTCATCAACGGAGATTAAAATAATAACAGGCTCAAACTATTCAGGCTTTTCTTGCAAATTTGTTTCAAAATGTAACAGAGGATAAGGGATAAGACTCGA
The DNA here is from genome assembly GCA_028534135.1 of Potos flavus. Classification (NCBI taxonomy): domain Eukaryota; kingdom Metazoa; phylum Chordata; class Mammalia; order Carnivora; family Procyonidae; genus Potos; species Potos flavus. Next base: position 29,224,891 of record CM052900.1, read on the forward strand.
ATCTTGACAACACAGCTTTGTTATGGCATACATTAGTAGCATTTTTATCAACCTCTGACTGTTTTTAGCACAATCCTTGAGGAATTGGAAAAATCTTGTTTGAGATGCATTTAAAGTAGCAGAAAAAGAATTGTTGAGGAAAGAGAAGACCTGAGACAGCAGAATAGATGAAGGAATCAGACTTGAGTAGAAAGAGCACAGGCTTTTTGAAGGGTAACATATGTGAGTTTGAATCCTAGATCTATCCCTTCCAAGTTGAATAACCTTGGGCAAGTCACTAGGAATCTTAGCTTCCTCATCAGTAAAATGTGAACAAGACTATCACCTTTGCAAAGTTGTTATCATAAAAATAGGGCTCACAAACTGTCTTTTGCAATACTAGACACTCACTATACTCTCAGTAAATAGTTATTCTAATAAGCAAGTACCATCATTAAACTCCAACAGCAAAGAGTTTAGCAAGGATACAAGCAAATGCGGGAATATCAGTGTAAAACCACTGGAAGCCAGGTTTATAGGAGACAGAGGAAGGGAAAAAATGTTAGGCCAACTAACAGTGAATGCTGAATGGAAAGAACAACTTTATTTGCATCAGCAGAGTTTTTTGGACAGCGGGCAAGACTAATAAACTTTTAGCCTATTGGCATAACTGAACTCAATTACAGTCATTCTGCTTAAGTCAAGTTCATAAAATGGGCTACCCTGTACTTCTCAGATCAAAGTCTTCTAAAACTAAACTTCCTAAACTCAAAAAAAAAAAAAAACAACTATTAGATTCTCAAAAATAATACAATGAAAGTGAACCAAAGAAATGTTTCCCAAAGTACATTCTGGATGTTATTCAGAGGAAAAGAAATTGTGAAATTATATATTTCAAGCTTTTGGGTTAACGTTAAACTAATTTCTAGGCTTCTTTAAAGAAGCAAAGCATAGGGGCACCTGGATGGCTCTGTTATTAAGCATCTGCCTTCAGCTCAGGTCATGATCCCAGGGTCCTGGGATCGAGCCCCACATCAGGCGCCCTGCTCAGCGGGAAGCCTCCTTCTCCCTCTCCTTCTCCCACTCTCCCTGCTTCTGTTCCCTCTCTTGCTGTCTCTCTCTCTGTCAAATAAATAGATAAAATCTTTAAAAAAAAAAGAATAAAGCATATACATGGATAAATATTTGGACAATAGAAAAGAGCATAGAATGCAAAGTAAGATTTCTTCTCACTTTACCTTCTGTCTCCCAATTCTTCACAGAATCAAGGATTGTTAACAGTTTCTTGTGTCTCTTTCCAGAGCCATTGTATACATTTATAAGCCTCTTTTTTTTTTTTTTTAAAGATTTGTTTATTTATTTTAGAGGAGAGAGAGGGGCAGAGGGGCAGAGAGAGAGGGAGAAACTCAGGCAGACTCTGCACTGATCACAAAGCCCCACACAGGACTTGATCTCATGACCCTGAGATCACGACCTGAGCCAAAACCAAGAGTCAGATGCTTAAACAACTGCTCCACCCAGGTGCCCCTGCGTCTCTTATTTAATCAAGCTATAGGTAGCTATAGGTAAATAGTTTACACAAATGATAGCATATTATACCCGCTTCTTCATCTTCCTTTGTTCACTTAAATATAACTTAGGAGAAATATTAGTTCATTTAGATCAGTAGTGGTCAACCAGGGGTGATATCTGGAGACATTTTGCTGTGGGGGCTACTGGCGACTAGAGTTCAGGGATTCTGCTAAACATCCTACATGCACAGGACAGCCTCCTACAGTGATGGATTATCTAGCCCAAAACAGCAACAGGGCTGCCGTTGAGAAACTCTGGTTTAGATCTCATTTTTTTAATGGCCACATACACTTCCGCTATATGGATGAATCATAATTTATATAACCTATGTAATATGGGTGGTCATTCAGGTTATTTCAAGTCTTTTACTAGGAAAAAAAAAAGAAAGCTTAAATGAATACTCTTGCACAAATGCAGAAGCACATCTATAAAATAACAGTCTATAAGTAGAATGGAGGGGTCAAAGTGTATTTTTTTTGTATTTTTTTTAAGATTTTATTCTATTTTTTAAAGTAATCTCTGTATCCAATGTGGGGCTTGAAATCACAACCCCGAGATCAAGAGCCGTATGCTCCACCAACTGAGCCAGCCAGGCCCCCTGTGTGTGCATTTTTATCATAAATATTGTCAGTTGTCCTCCAAAGATGATGCAGCTGTTTATACCACCATCAACCATGCAGGAAAATTCTCGTTTCCTCAGATCCTATCCAAGGCAGTATTGTCCCACAATTTTTTATATTTGCCCATCTAATTGGTTAAAATAGTGTATTTAAATTTGTGTTTGCTTATTGTAAGTGAAATTGAGCTTTTTTTCATACATCTAAATTCCATTAATTATTTTTGTACGCTATCTGACTAAAGTTTTACTTAATGCAAGGCTTCTTAGAGCCTTTCATATGTTCTTCTATATTATTATGAGTCTCCAAGAGATAACATTCAGCATTTCCCAGTTTTGGTACCCTCATTACTATATTTCCCTCATAGATCATTTTTAGTAAATATGATTCTGTGAAACACTCTTTGAGAATCACTAAACACGAGACACCAGGATAACATTGACTTGTGAAAGGATTTTGTGAACATTCTAGGAAATGTGCCACAGTGACTTATCAATTATTTGATGGCCTTTTTAGCACATAGGGAACCTCTGACTCACAGTTAGAAGGAAGGTCAGTCAAACTTGAGCTCCCTGGACTTTCTCACTTTTCCACCAAGAGTTCTGTCAGGATCCTTTCCCTTACAGATTGAAACCTAGCTGAATGGAAACCCAACCAACTCAAACTAAGTTCGGCAAAACAAAACAAGACCCAAAAAACCTCATTTGCTCACATAAATAAACCTGGGGAAGGTCTGTGATTCAATTGTATCTCAAGTATTAAGTGGTGAACTCAAACCACGAGGTTTTCCTCTCCTTGTAGTCTCCTGCTCACTCACATTCCCTACTTCTCTTATTCTCTCAAATGATACCCCGCCCCCGCACCTTGCTGCTTCTGTACCTAGTATTTCACTATTTCAGTACCAGAGAGACTGAAACGCTTGCTGTCGGTCCCCAAGTTTGAAAGTACCAGGGGAGCCCTGGGTCACTGCCCACCCCTGCGCCACACAGGGGCACCAGGGCCAGTAACTGTGAGGAGACCAAGCGTCCTCTGGTCCGCATCATGGCAGCGGGGGAAGGAGTTTTGCCTAGAGAGAGGACAAAGGAAGTTTCTCTTTCACCAAAACATCACCAAATGTCCTTCATGTTAACAAAAGAGAACAAAAACTTCCTTGGAGAGTAAGTGACATTTGGCAAATAGATTTAAAAGAATTTACCATTCGGTGTCCTTGTGCAGTTTACACAGATGTGTTAATGGGTAAAACAGCATAGTAAAATGCTATTGCTTGGAGAGTTGTAATAGGCGCACATATTAAAAGTTAAAGTTGTAATAGGTGCACAAACTTAGTGGCTTCAACAATGCGAGTGTATTATCTTACAGTCCTGAAGGTCAGCAGTCCAAAATGCATCTCCTTGGGCTAACATCAAGGTGTTGGCTGGGCTGGGATCCCTCATAGAAGTTCTAGAGGGAGAATCCCTTTCCCTGCCTTTTCCGGTTTCTAGAGGCTGCCGACATTCCTTGGCTCTGGTCCCCTTCCTCCATCTACAAATCCAGCAATGGTAGTCCCTGCCTTTCTCACATCCCATCACACTGACTCACATCTGTTGTCACATTTCTCTCTCTGACCCCCTCCTCTTGTGCCTCCCTCTTCTACTTTTAAGAACACTTGTGATTACATTGGGTCCACATGGATAATCCAGAAGAAATTTTCTGTGTTGAGGTTGACTGATTAGCAACCTTATTTCCTGAACTCTGCAATCTACTTCCCCTTTGCCAGGTAAAGTACCATTTCCTATGGTCCCCAGGGGTCAGGAAGTGGACATATTTGAGGAGGCGTGATTCTGCCTACTGTACAAATTAAGACCTTGAAAACATTTTCTCCTGAGTCACCAGAAGGACAGTCAGCATTTGAAATACTGATTACCAATGATATTAGGTACTCCAAATGTATAAAGCAATATCTAAAGTTTAAATATTTCGAATGATCAGAGGACAGTTTGCATGGACGTGGAAAGCTAAGCTTCTCTGTAGGCTAACCCCTAACTTAGAGGCAAGAAATTTCATGAAAAGAATTAGGTGAACACTTTTCAAACTGGCTATTTTTGGGTCATTCAGGACATTGTTCACATTGCTTAATTTGTATTTTAGCCTCCCAGCAATGGTACATATCATATACGGTATGACCACACAAATCCCATAGAACTCATATATTCAATATCCACAATGGAAAACTAAAGGGCAAAAATTCTTTTTTTTTTTAAGATTTTATTTATTTATTTGAGAGAGAGAGAGCATGAGCAGGGGGAGGGGCAGAGGGAGAGGGAAAAACAGACTTCCCTCTGAGCAGAGAGCCTGATGCGGGGCTCAATCCCAGGACCCTGAGATCATGACCTGAGCCGAAGGCAGACACTTAACCAACTGAGCCACCCAGGTGCCCCCCAAGGGAAAAAATTCTTACAAGGCATATTAAAATTAGCACAGCATTATCCTTTCCTTAGCTAACAGGGAAGCCTTCTTCACAGTACTCCTGAGATTAGCCCCTCCTTCCTTGAAGGCAACACTTAGGCTTAAAGCTATCCAAATAGATAGTGATGATAGGGTTTCCCACAGATATATCATGAAATGAGAAAAAAAGGGTGAATTTTATGTTATGTGAAATGTGGTATTGAATTATATCTCAGTAAAGATGTTACTAAAGAAAACTTCAGAGACTTATAAATGGTGGATCTGTCGCAAATAAAACCAAGCCCTTCAATAATAGTTCACAATAATTGAATATTAACTAAGGACCAGGCTTTTTCCAAGTATTTCCTATGTATTAACTCACGTGATCCTTACGATCACCCTCTAAGGCAACTACTCTTATCTACACAGATAACTGATTTATCCAAGAACCCCAATAGCAAACCCTAATAGTAAATGGCAGATTTGGGATCTGAACTCAGGTCATGTAACTTCAGAACCTCTATTTCTAACCCCGCACTCTTCATTCCCTTAACCACTGTACTATGCCCTACTGTGTCCTTGAATAGATGAAGTCCATTTATCTAGAAACCCAATTTACGTACTACTAGATATTCTAAGCAAAAAACTATGGTGGAAAAGTAACTTAATATTTCACTCTAAATAGCTGTATGTTTTGGCAGAACTAAACAATATAATCAGCCTACACCCCAAGTCTGTTTTGCCAAATATGAGAGGTTATAAAATTGAGCAAGCCATCATAGATTAAAACCCCCTCCCACCCAAGTTCAACAGGCATTTGTTATCCTGTTGTATGCTCTAGAATTTTATCAATAAGAAAAACAATGCAATCAGAGAAGACCATATATTTCACATCCCATAAACATTTCCTTGAGTAGAATAAACAAAGAAACTTGACATCAAGATGAAATATATCTTCAATATCCACTTTGATATGTAATTGCCATTAAAATTCCTGTGTCATGTAAAAAAATATAAATTTTTCTTTTGTTTCTATTTCCATTAAGCTAATCTGGTGGGGAAAATTGAAATATATATATGAGAGGTTAGGAAAGATTTCAATAGTATTTATTTTTGTCTCCACAAAACAAAAGGCATTATATATCTGTTAAACAGGACACAAAAGTATAAGGGAGTAACAGTCCGTGCTTTGTAATGAGCTGAAATTTCTTTGCCCTTTTGTTTTAAAATTAGGCTCTTGGGTTTTGTTTGACTAGCATTCAAAAACC
>CM052900.1:29231250-29388874 GCA_028534135.1 Potos flavus
CCCCCCCCACCACCCTGCCTGAACAAGGGAGAAGCTTCTAACAGCCATGTTATCTGGTCCTGTGCACCCCATTTCACTTCTCTTGAAGGGGATGATTTGGACCCCCAAATCAACTCCAATACTCTACCATCTGCTGCTCTCTTCTCACCTTCCAGCTGCTTCCTCTGTTCCCCCCAGAGGGTCTTTCTAAAGTTCCAGGACAAATTGAGCTCCGTGACATTGACCATCTCTTTCAGAGTCTCTCATTATAGTTGCACTTTGCCCAAACTTACACAAAAAATCATGGCAAAAGATGTCACGGTACTCCAATTCATTCACTCCCAGGAGCTGACTCCGTTGAATTAACCGAGCATGCCTGTCTCTCTGTGATGTATATTCTTAGACTATTGGCCCATCATAGTCGACAACTTTGTGCTAGTTTTTTTATTTAAAATTGCAGGCATAGCTTCCCAGAAGACCAAAAGCAACACTGAGACATAACTTACCGGCCGGCAACAAAGGGGCACATAGGGAAGGAAAACAAGAGGCCTATGGATAGACTTGCCTCTACTTCAAGAAAAGTCTGAGTCAGGACAGACCAACACAGGAGTGTTCACTGGGGCACTGACAGGACCAACCTCCTTCCATGCGAATTCACAGAGATGCTTATGCCCCCGTCACCATTTAAAACATTTAATAATTTCTTTGGGCTTTGAGGTCTACAACCTCGTTTTCAGTTTACATTTTCCACCTGGCGTACAGCCTACACATTCAAAAGGGCAGAGCAATTCCATTTTATATGAAGCAGAAAGGTCTTTCAGGACCACTCCCGAGAGTCGGTGGAAAGATTTCTTCTGCCTTCCTCTCTCATCTTCTCCCCTTGCTCCCCACACAGCCTCTAGCACCCACTCACTGGTATAGAATCTTCCTAGCAACTCTTCATCCTCAAGCATTATCAAATGGGGTTTGTATGAGATTAAAAGTGAAATATCATGAGAGGAAGTACATGCTAAGTCTCGCTGGTTATTTGCATTTTGATGAAACTTAGTTGATTGTATCTCTTTTCCACTTTCCGCAGAGCAAGTTTTAAGAAAGGAAGAAGAACAAATGGGTTGTGGACACTGAAGAGGTATAAAGGTCATGGAAAAACGTACAGTCCAGTTGCCTCTATCATAATCTGGCTAAAAGCAGGGTCACAGGTATCTCTCCTTTCAGTTCTGTCATATCCGCTCAGTCCCATGTGGTATCCAAGGGACAAAGAGCTCAGCACCCCCATCACTGTCTAAGAAATGAGAGGAAGAAAGAATAAATGAGTTGCAAGTGGGAATATAACACATGCCAAAAGAGATCAAGCCAACAGTTTGGGGTGAGAAGCTATTCCTTGAGTTTGGCCTTATTTTATTATTGGTCAATAACCAATGCAAGTTCTTGTCTTCAATTGATCTTTGTTGTCAGCATTACAGGAATCAACTGATGCACAGCAAAACATAGTGATTTCTGGAGGGAGATGGGGAAGGAGGAAGGAACCCTGTGGCCATTATCTTGGGACCTTGAGTTTGATTTTCAATGGAAACTTAAACCAGAGATCACTGACATATGAATGGAAAAACAACCCCTTTTCAAGACTGCAAGCAGTTTTCAATGTCATAAGCAAGGAGATCTAAAGGGCCAGTCAGGACCAGATACATAATTTGTAGAGCCTAGTGCAAAATAAAAATGTGGGATCCTTGTTCCTAAAGTCATGAGAAATCCAAAATGATGACAGCAGAGCATTGAGACAAACACCCCTTCTAAGCATGGGACCCCGAGGAGCTACACAGTTTGCAGGCCCATGAAAGTGGCCATGGGGCCATTTAATCATTCCAATATGGAGCACAGACCCTCTTCTAATGTGGACATGGTTGAGGCATGACTCCAAGGAGCTGACGTGCTCCGCTGAAGAATATGACCTTTCGTGAAGGCAGGAATGTGGGCTGTTTGATTACCACCGTATCACCAGAGCACAGAGCAGATGCTCGATCAATATTTGTTGGGGAGAAAATGAATAAATGAACATGAAATGCTTTATATGCAACAGGAAGCTGCATCATGAGAGACTTTCCTCATCTATAAAAGGGAGGGATAACATAGTATCTACCTCACCAGGCTGTTTAGAGGCTCAAATGAATTATATGTGCCAAGTCCTTAGAATAGTGTCTAGAAATTTGCTGCTTCTTATAACACTCTTTGGAAGACACCATGGTCTGAGGCAATCATGAGGCAGCTTTAAGCACCTTCCTGGAGAGTAAACATTGATGATGGGAATGGGAACAGAAGAGGAGGAACAGGCTCAACACTGCCAACAAGCAAGTATGTGAGCACTTTCGTCCCCCCAACCCTTACCTTAGCAAATTGCTGGAAAGAGTCAGGGAAGAAGAGTTCTTTACTTCATGGGCGAGGGAAGAGGGAGGCAGACAACAAGCATGGGAAATTCAGGGCAACAGAGCTATCGTGTGATTTGACTTGTAAATTTAGGCTGGAAGCAGAGGTGCACGATGGGAGTCCACACACCTTGATGGTTATGAGCAAAGGTCCTGGGGTCAGACTGTCTGGGTCCAAGTCCTAGCTCACCCATGGGTTCAAAGCTAATTTAGTAGTATAACTAGAACCCAGCCCTTGGGACAGCTGGGTGGCTCAGCTGGTTCAGCATCTGCCTTTGGCTCAGGTCATGATCTCAGGGTCCTGGGATCGAGCCCCGCATCGGGTTCCTTGCTCAGCCAAGAGCCTGCTTGTTCCTCTGCCTGCTGTTTCCCCTGCTTGTGCTCCCCCCTGACAAATAAATAAATAAAATCTTCAAAAGCAAACAAACAAAAAGAACCTAGCCCTGAGTGATAAGCCTTCCTCTGCAAGGCGAACATTGAATGGAATTGGTGTTCTAAATTTTTCCACTTTCTCACAGAAGACGACCCCTGTGTTTGGGTAACCGAAAGGACTACTGGCCCAACTGACCACTGTGTGTGAAGAAAGAGGAGTCTTCATTTTCTGAGCCTCGCAAGGCTCAGGCTGGACTTGACTCCCAATTCATCTCCTTTGCCAGGAGCCCTTGTCAGGGTTTATTTAAGCTTAACACATATGCTCAGAACACAGTTACCCAAATCAGTTGCTATTTTAGTGTAAAGAAAACAACAACTTGGAAGAAAAGCGTCATTTAATTTAAAAATAACAAAGTCCATGAATTTTACATATGTTTTTGCAACTAGTCAAGACCAAGGAGACTGAATCCTGGAGGCTCTGGCCAGTCATACTTTCTTAAGAGGGTTAGGATCCTAGTAGAAAACAAAATATATTATCGTTCTTAGAAGGAAATGTTAAGAAATGCTTTGCCAAACAGAAATTGGAATTGAAAAGTAGTGGTCACTCTACTTTGTATCATATATGAAGTTCAAAAGAATGATTAAAAAAAAAAATCTTCCCATGAAATCTTTAAGCAAGAAAAAAAAAACCCATAAAAGTAATTTGACACAGTTATACAGTAAATTATCTCTGTGGTTTTAAAATGGAAAAAATAGATATATTAAAATATCTTCTATATGTAATTTAGATACGATTTACAATTTAGATGCAAGTTATAATTAAGTCAGTAGTAAGAGATGTGAAATCTTTGCATTTGGAAAGTAGAGATGATTTAAGATTTTCACAAGTACCACCAATTGTATATATTTTCCTGATATCTTCTCCAGATTCCTGTCAAGAATCTTCCCAAGACCGAGGATTTCTTTCCCTGCAGTGTGGAGAGACGAGTGCAGGGCTGGACCGACATACAGGAGTTTAGACTGCATTCAGCCACCAAGCAGTTGGACCTGCTGGAATGATCCTCCTCTCATTCTCATCTGGCAAAGTCCTGCTCATCTTTCAAGATTCAGCCCAAATCCCAGCTCCTCTGGGAAGCCTTCATGGACTCCTCTAGAGAGTCTCTGGATTCTCACACATTTTGCTGTATGTCTTTTATAGTTTTTTTTTAGCTGTTTCATAATTTTATTTGTTTTCCTAGCACCTAGTACAATACTTGACTAAATGAATGATTAAATTAATGAACGAGCAGTGCGCCTAGGCAATTCATATAACCTGTTTGGTATTGCATTTTCTTCCTCTATAAAAGGAAGACATCAGGCTATTTCTCAAGGTCCCATCTGGTTCAAATGTTCCTTGAATACATATTCAGTTACCAATATTCTACCCAGGCCTTTTCCAGAGGCAGGGCAGACAGAGTTGCCTCTGGGGTTCTGCCATATCCCCTTTGTACGCTCTCCATTCATCTGATTCCCCTCACATATCCTGGCTGTCTTTTCCACAAGCCGTTGCACTCAACTACTTGTCAGTAGTGTCAAGGTTAAGACACAGAGCCTGGAGACAGACTGAGATCAAACACTGGCTCTGGCACTAACTAGGTATATGACTTTGAGAATGTTAGTTAACCTCTTGATTCTCTAATTTTAAAATAGGGATGATAAATAACAATGACTCGACTTCCTAGTATGTCTAACACAGGCTTTGACCAATCAGAAAGGACCTGAGCTTAAACAACCTGCACAGATATACTGAGCACAAGATGCCTCCCCCAACCCCGTAGCCTTCCAGTGCTGAGTCTGTTTGCTGCCATTGATGTTATTTTTGAGAAGAGATCAAATAAGGGCTTAACAAAAGATGCCCCCCTCCCTATGAACTTTAAATAAGGCCTTGGGAGTGGGACAATTTGGATAGCTGAAGCCCAGTCTCAAGAAGGCTCACCTTAAGACAGGTTTCCAAGCTCGGTTGATTTCACTCTGGCAATGAACGACCAAGCTTTGGAACCTACTCCTCCTGGTTTGTGAACAGAATATATGTCTACTTATTATCAGAAAATAATGTTACATGGTTTCTCAAGATTTATAATTCTCCGATCATATGTGTAACTTCAGAAACTGTTACTTTTAATAATAGTATTTAATGTTAAAATAACACTCCATGCATTTTCCTGTAAATTACTTCATACGATTCTCACAAGCCCCAAGTGAGGTGGGTAGGGCGATATCATCTGTCCCATTAAAAGAGTAATCACTAATTTGTTGTATCTGGGAGAATCTAACACACACGATTTGGGGCAATTCTTCGGAAACTCGCCTAAAAATTGATGAGCTGGTAGTATTCTCTGGGAAAGTAAGAGAGTAACTCAGATTTTCTTCCTCAATTTCCTGGAATCTAATTGGAAATCTTGGATGATGTAAGAGTCTAAGGGTAATAACTCATGTTAAATGGATCTGTAGCTTAGAAATTGCTGCTGTCACAGATAATATATTACTTCACTTACTCCAAGAATATAAGGTAAGTGACTTTTGCAATTCACAGAGCAAAGCAGAAATAGAGGCATACCAAGCACATAGATTAGTTATAAAATAATATAGTAGAATTTCTCTGAAATACAAAGCTATTAGGAGCTCTGTAGACCATCTCTCCTATGCGGAGATGAGCATGGTGTTTGGTCACAAATTACAATTTTACTTGACTTGACAGAATACATGGTGCAGAAAGAATAATCTTCACCCAGCAATTCACAATTGTAGTCCCGATCCTCTCTCACTATTCATTAAATTAATATACCCTTCACTTAAAGAGAATGCTTAACAATAATTAAAGCTGATGCCTTAAAAATGTAAGTTTGACTAAATTAATGGGTCTATAAACTAGATATTAATGTATAATAGCTGGATCTTCTGTCTTCAATTCTAGACAAGTATTTGTTTGCTGATCATCTTATTTGATAAGTCCCGAGGAAAAGAATTGTGTCAACTCATCACTGAACGCAATTCCTGTGAAGCTTCCTTATTCCTGAGAGCAAGTGAGGTAAGCAATCTTTGTTTATTGAACAGATTGATGGAGTAACATTTTGGAAAAATTATAGGAGTAAGCAGATGGGAAATGGGCAAAAACCACACGGGTAAGAAAAACCATGAGTTTTCATCGCATAACTATGAAACACGAAGGAAAATTCTTTGGGGAACCCCATGGGTCACTTGATTCAACAACAGTGATTTATTTTCCATTCAGCAAGGGTTCTGAACTTTGGGTGTACAGGGAGTTTTATGACATATGGCTCTCAGCACCAGCTGTGACAGAAAAAAAAGGGGGGGGGCTGTTGATAGAATAATTCTGACCAAGATAATGAGATCCTTAGCTGGATGCATCTAATAGCCTCACAGGAAATTTTAGACTGGAAGTCAGCCAACAAGCCCATCTTCATTTGCCCTTTGCTTTAAGTTGGCACGAACAGTAGACACTTATTTATTTCTCTGAAAAATTAATTCCTTTAAAAAAATTTAATGGAGTCCTTTCACATGATAGTCCAGCCTATATTTCAAACTAGATAAAAGCTTCGAAATAACTTTCTATCTTGCTGGCTTATTCCATCTCATCCTTGGCCTCATTATGTCATCCTGGGTGTTATGTCGTGACGACTGAAGGTAGAGAGGCTGATCATCCTAGAGCCATTTGAGATGGGAGTGCAGGAGAGAAACAGCCCGCTGGGAGTTCTGTCTCCATGCGGAGAAGAGTCTCATATGGCAGGCTAAGGGTAAGCAATACAAGCCACAGATGCTTTCCAACTAGGAGTGCTATACACTGGATCTTTGTGCCCCACCCATCCTTAGCCCCGACATAATGATACCAGAAGGTAGCTGGCGCCTTTGGGAGGTGATTTGGTCATGTGGTCCAGGTCCTCATGAATGGGATTACTGCCCTTATAAAAGAGTCCAAGAAAGCTCCCTCGCCCCTTCTGCCCTATGCAGTTATGGGGAAAAGACAGTCCTCAGTGAGGAAGCAGGCTCTCCCCAGGCACTCAATCTCCTGGCACTATGATCTTGAACTTCCAGCCTCCAGAACTTTGAGAAATAAGTGTTTGTTGTTCATAAGCCATCCAGTTTATAGTATTTTCGTGACAGGAGCCCAAATGGACAAAGACAAGGAATATGGTGTAACCAGATCTGTGCTTCAAAAAATCACTCAGGTGACAATATGGAGGACAGATTAGAAGAGAAAGACTATGGACTTTGTTATATCACTTGGAAAATTCTATAAAAGGGCTGAAGGGAGAAATGTTGAGAACCTGAACTAAGACAGCAGCTCTGGGGATAGAGAGGAAAAAACAGATCAGCACACTTAGTCATCGGGTCCTGTTCATTTTCTCTCTGAAATCTCTTCACCAATCTAATCAAATATCCCAGTAATGTCCTTTATAGCATTTTGTTTTCCTGCAGTAGGAGACGCAGTCCAGGATCACGAATTGTATTTGGTTGTTATGTCTCTTTGGTCACTTTTAATCTGGAACAGCTCATGAGCTTTTCATTATCTTTCATGACATTGACATTTTTTTAAAAGTACAGGTCAGTTTTTTTATAGATTGTTTCTTAATTTGGGTTTCTCGGATGTTTTCTCATGATTAGATTCAGGTTATGCATTTCCAGCTGGAATACCACGTAAGCAATGTCATGTCCTTCACAGGGTCCCATCTGGAGGCCACATGATGTCTGGCTATTGCTCATTGGTTATGTTCATCTTGATCACCCGATCTGGTTTCTCTACTGTGTAGTTACTATTTCCCTCTTTGTGGCCAATAAGCAATCTGTGGGGAAATATGGTAAGACCATATAAATGTCCTGCTCTTCAGCAAACTTTCCTCCCCAGACTGAACATTCTCTGATGATCCTCGTCCAGATCAATATTTACTAGGGTAGCTACAAAGTGGTGATTTTTTCCAGCACCTCCATTTTTAGCTGGACATATTACTGTCAGAAATAAGGGGCCCTCTATCCCAGTCTAGTTGTGATTTTGTGACTAAATTCTCATTGTAGCATTCTGTGGGATTTCCAAGAAGTGTCCTTAAAGGCATGGGGGGGCGGGGGAGGGGCAGGTGTTCATCTTCACCCCTGCTTCCTGCAGCCTCTAGGTTGAAGTTCTGTCTGTCAGGTTAGGCCACTTTGGACCTTGCAAATGAAATCCTCAAATAAAGGATACCAGAGCAGAAAGCTGGAATCTTGTGTCCCTGTTGACACCATGAAGCTTCCACACCAACCTTAGACTGCCTACGTTCAGATTCGCACCTTGTTGAAGCCACTGTTTTGGGGGTCTCTGTTATAGATGAACAAAATTTTCTAGCTAGATACATACATAGTAGTTGAATCCTTGAGAAAGTATGGGCAGCTTCCTAAGAGGAACATGGTGTAAGAAGAGAGAAGACTCTAGGGCACCCGGGTGGCTCAGTTGGCTAAGCGTCTGACTCTTGATCTCAGCTTGAATCTTGATCCCAGGGTCCTGAGTTCAGGCCCCATGTGGAACTTACTTAAAAAAAAAGAAGAAGAAGGAGAGGGAGAGGAAGAGAAAGGAGGAGGAGGAGGAGGAGGAGGAGGAGGAGAAGGAGAAGGAGCTAGAAGAAAGAAGAAAGAAGAAGAAAGAAGATCCTAAGAGATTAGGGCCCTGGGGAACACTGAAAATTACTGGGTAGAAGAGTAGTCATTGTAGAAATATGTGAAAAATCACACATCAGGACAGAATAGTGCCTCCAAAATCAAGGAAAGAAAGAGTCTGCAGGGGGAATAGAATGAGCAGTTCAAATATCACAAGAATGTCAAATAAAGTAAGCACTGAAGAGCTTCCATTGAACTGGCCATAAGAAGTCTTTGGTCACCTACCAAAAGGAATTTTACTAAAATGGAGGGGGGAAACCTAGACTGCAGGAAGATGAAATATGGGCATTACATTTAGTTGACTCTTCTGTAAAGCTTTCCAGAAAAGAAAAGGAATAGGATCAGGCTGTAAGTAACCCTCAAACTAATATACTGAAGACAAAGACAAATTATCTCGATCACCCTCGTCTCCAGCAATTCATGCATACTTGGCACATAATAAGCAGTAAATAAATATTAGCTGAATGCAAACTATACAGAAAAAGTCACTTCCCTCAGGGATCTCTGAAAGTAGGAGGCATGGTGTAGGGTTCTTTTTTTTTTTAGGATACATATTTTTTCAGGTTTATTATATCAGGCATACAGATCTATGAGTTTTGACAAACATACACAGGTAGTCACATATTAACCACAACAAATTTTAAAAGTTCCCTTGTGTCCCCTTTCTCTTACTGCCAGTTTTTGGCAACTACTGATCTAATGTCTATCTCCATAAATGACTTTTTCAGAATATCATGTAATGGAATCCAACAGGAGCTTTTGTGTCTGGATTATTTCATTTAGTGTAATGCTTTCGAGAGTCATCTATGTTTTTGCATGTATTAGTAGTTTATTCCCCACATTCTCACCCACACTTGTTCTCTCTTAACTTTTTGATGATATCTAGTCTAACAGGTATGAGATAACATATCATTATGGTTTTGATTTGCCTTTCCCTGATGGTTAGTAATGTTGAGCACCTTTTCATGTACCCACTGGCCATTTGAGCATCCTCTTTGGAAAACCATCTCTTTGGTTCCTCTGCCCATTTTTTAATTGGATTGTTAGGTTTGTTTTTTAGTTTGATTTGTTGTTCTTATTGTTTATGTTGTTTGTTATTGAGTTGTATGAGTTCTTTATGTATATTTGTGATGTTAACCCCTTATCAGATATATGATTTGAAAATAGTTTTCCCATTCACTAGGTTGCCTTTTCATTTTGTTAATTATTTCTTTTGTTGTGCAGAAGGTTTTTAGTTTGATGGTGTCTCATTTGTTAATTTTTGCTTTTGTTGTTTATGCAAATTTTTGTGTCCTAGCCAAAAAATCATTGCCAAGACCAACATCGAGACCAACTTCTTCTAGAAGTTTTATGGTTTCAGGTTTTGTGTTTTAGTCTTTAATCCATTCTGAGTTAATTTTTGTGTGTTGTGTAAGATAGGGGGTCCAGTTTCATTCCTCTGAATGTGATTATTCAGTTTTCCCAACACCATTTATTGAAAAGACTATCCTTTCCCCATTGAGTGTTTTTTACTCCCTTGTCAAGTATTGGTTGACTGAATATGCACAAGTTTATTTCTAGGCTCTCAGTTCTGTTCCACTGACCTGAGTCTATTTTTCTGCCAGGACTGTTTTGATTACTACAGGTTTATAATACACTTAGAAATCAGGAAGTGTAATGCCTCCAGCTTTATTCTTCTTTCTTGAGATCGCCTTGGCATTCAGGGTCTTTTGTGGTTTCATACAAATTTTGGGGTTGTTTCTAGTATTTCCATGGAAAATGCCATTTGAATTTTGATAGGGATTGCATTGAATCTACAGATGGTTTTGGGTAGTATGGACATTTTAACAATATTAATTCTTCACACCCATGGACATGAGATAACTTTCCATTTATTTGTGGCTTCTTCCATTTCTTTCATCAAAGTCTTACAGTTTTCAGTGTATATATCTTTCACTTCTTTGGTTAAATTTATTTCCAAGTGTTTCATGGTTTGATGCAATTGTAAATGGGATTGTTGTCTTTATTTCTTTTTCAGGTATTTCATTGTTAGAGTATATAGAAGTAACTGATTTCTGTATGTTCATTTTGTATCCTATAGCTTTACTGAATTCATTGATTAGTTCTAACAGCTTTTCAGTGGAGTCTTTATGATTTTCTATATATAAGATGCCATCTTATATATAGACAAGACAAGACAAACAAGACAGTCATACTTTTTCCTTTCTAAGTTGGATGCCTTTTATTTCTTTTTCTTGCCTGATTGCTCTGGTTAATACTATGTTAAATAGGAATGGTGGCAAGAGTGGGCACCCTTGTCTTGCTGATTTTAAAGGAAAAGCTTCCAATCTTTCACTGTTGAATATGATGCTAACTATGGGCTTGTCATATATGGCCTTTATTATGTTGAGGTATGTTCCTTCCATACCCAATCTGTTGAGAGTTTTCATTATGAAAGGATGTTGTATTTTGTCAAATGTTTTATCTGGAACTGCTGGGATGATCATATATTTTTTTTCTTTCATTCTACTGATGTGGTGGTATATCACATTTACTGACTTGCATATGTCGAACCATCCTCGCGGCATCTGTCCTGTCATGCTTCTAGAAAAGTACCTTAATAGGACAAAAACCAGGGCACCTGGGTGGCTCAGTTGGTTAAGCGACTGCCTTTGGCTCGGGTCATGATCCTGGAGTCCTAGGATCGAGTCCCACATCGGGCTCCTGGCTCAACAGGGAGTCTGCTTCTCCCTCTGACCCTCGCCCCCTCATGCTCTCTCTGTTTCTCATTTTCTCTCTCTCAAATAAATAAATAAATCTTTAAAAAAAATTAGGACAAAACTTACAGTCATGAAAAGGACCTCAGATACAGTTCCTAACCCTCAGGAGAGGCTATACCTTAATTGTTTTCCAAGTACATAACTTCAGTCATCTTTCAATGGTTTCCAGGAGGAAAATTTTTCAAAAACGAATAAGAAAATCACCTGCTTTTAAGGAGTTTACAGTCTAGAAAGGAAACAAATTCATTATCACAATATGCAGTATATTATAGGGCTCAAAGTTACATATAGGAACAGTGAATAAAGCAACTGATTCCAGCTGGACATACTACTCATCAGAGGATATAGGGTTTGAGTTGACCCTTGGCAGATGATTTGAATTTCACCCAGGGAAAGGACATTCTAGACTAAGAAAACAGAAAGCAGAAAAAGTCAAGATTCAGAAGTCGTAAAGTACAGGATTTGTTCTTGAAGCATCATTTGTTTCATGAGGCAGTAGGATAGGGTTTTAGAGACAAGGGTGTGAGGCAATAGGGCTGCAGAGGTGGTGGGGGGGGCTCCTCGTGGAAGGCAGAATAAAACAGCAAGCAAGACGGACTTTGTTCTGTACACAGTGGGGAGCTATCGCAGGCTCTTAAGAAGCAAGTAAATAATAAGTCAGTTTTGAAAGGATTTGACTAGAGGCCACATGTAGAGGGAAGAGGTTAGAGATAGGGATGGGTTAGAAGATTTCGCCATGATGATGGCTAAAGAGTATGAACCCACGTGGGCAGTGGCAGTAGGAAGGGAAAGAAGAGGATGAACGCAAGAGCCACTTCACAGGTCAATGAAGGGAAAGTGTCCTGAAAATGTTACTACCATAAGATTCCTCTCTTTGCAAAATATTACTCATAAACCTGCCTTTGCGGACATAAGCCACAGAGTAACTCCTGCTGCTATCGGTATGACTTTTCTCCAATGCCAATCAGAGTAGCCTTCTGCTAACTATGGTCATAGCAGTCCATGATCATCAGAAGTCACTATTCCTTAAAATATCCATCTAATAGCTACCATTTATTAAGTGCCTACTATGTGTCAGTCACTGCACTAGTGTTTCATGTATTTTTCCTGCAGATCTTTACGTCAACCCAATAAGGAATAATTTTCTCATTTGTCAGGTATGGAAAATGAAGCCCATTGAAGGGATAAATTGCCAGGCATCTCTCAAGACTTCCCAAGTCCAAGGTACTTAGCCCATGGAGATTAAGATAAAAATGCCCCAAATCCTTTGAACCTTTACTAAGACATTTGCCTTTTTCAGAATAGCTAAATTTCTACTATCTTTTTCCTTTACTTAAAAAATATCCTCCTTCTACCTAAGCTCTTGGGGTTTTTTAAATTAATATACATCCAAATACATTGCAAATACTCCTGAAGAAATAATTTTCAGCATTAGACTTTTCACTTGATTTCCTTGACTTCCTTCAACAGTCATATATTAGATGATACCCCTTAATTGCCTCTACTTGCCAAACCTGGATCCTTTGCATCTCAGATTCATTGTTTCAAATGATTATTTGCAGTCAGTGGGGAGAGTTGGCTAGTAGACAACAGGTCAGTTTCAAACATATTGCCATTTTTCTCTGCCTCACAGTGTTCGGACAATTATTTGAATCATTTATTGCATTTTGCCTTTATTTTATTAAAAGAGTGTAAAATATAAAATAAAAATGTTACTAATAGGAATGAGAAGCGGTGGTCTTACAAACTTAAAACAACCGTGACTGTCAGAAAGGAACAAATCTTCAGGTTCCCCAAATGCTTTTTAGACTTCAACTGGTTAATTTCTATTCAGTTGTGATGGAAAAATGCAAAAACACAAAATCGAGAATACGAGTAAAATGCTAGAACCACATTACGAAAGATTATATCTAAGAAGTTCTATATATAACTATGAATATAAATTTTATGTCTCTCTATAGATAGAGACATGGATATAGTTATAGATATAGATACACACGATTTATATTTATACTCTGGGATAAAATCCTCCCTTCAAACATATAATTCTATTGTTTAGCTTTTACACATTCAATTTTAATTCACATGTCCACAAACTCGTATGTGAAAAGGAGACTATTCACCTCTCTTTACATTCAAAGTTTTCCAATGTTGCAGTCTTATTTAAATAACCTCTCACTTCTTCCTAGCATCTACCTTAATATTTTCGGTCTAAACAGAAATCTAATGCTGCCATCCCTCTACATTGATCTCTCACTTCTCTGTTCTGTACTGCAGCCATTGGCCCTTCAGCTCTTTCCCTAGCTATCCCTACCTTCCTCTCCCCTAAAATGTTGCCTAAGTGTCTAGATTATTTTTCTTCCTCAAGTGATCCTAAATGCCTCCAAGCAAAGAGATTAGGAACATAGTCACACAAAGAAGTAGTGGTTTGGAATAAAAATAACTCATGTGTTGGCAGGTGCCCCTCTGTTTCTTAGTATTTTATTACTTGTGGGTTATTTCTTGCTCATACTCTGTAAAACATAAGAACTATTAAAATTCCTTTGCTTGGCACAGTTCTGAGAATCCTGTTATAATCACCAAATGTGATATTAACAAACAAAGTGTAGTGAATCGTGAACGCAGAGGACCTAAATTCCAATCTCATGGCTGCCCTTTGTAGGATAATAGACATAGCAAAATCTTGCTCATTTTAGAGATGAACAATAGAGAGGAAAGCAAATCTAAATTCACAAAAAAATCTGAATTAGAGACTTTTAAAAAGCTGCATTGTTACACTACCTTTGTATACCAAGAATAAATTTTTTTCCCCCCAAATACTTTTATTTTATTTTTTCAGTGTTACAAGATTCATTGTTTAGGTACCACACCCAGTGAACGCCAAGGCTAAGGTGGGTTTTCTAAGTTAGAAGCCCTATTTGCGTACTTTAGTGATAACAACCCTATGGGTAGTTAATAGGATCTATTTACATATAAATAGAAAATGCACTTATCTCTTTAAAAAACATTTCTTCTTTTAAGTAGACTGATATCCTAGCCCCCACAAACACACAATCACAATCTCATCTAGGGGACTGATTTGCTCCTTTTAGATAGCATTGACAGTTACTCCTTGCAAGAATGGTTTCATTAAAGATTTACATTTTATTTTAATCTCCATAATTAGGGCTATATCCCTGACAAAGTTAGAAAGAGTTAGAAAAGGATACACTGGTATTACAATTAAAATAGTATGTGTGAGGGTGCCTGGGTGACTCAATCTGTTAAGTGTCTGCCTTCACCTAAGGTCATGGGGGTCCTGGGATAGAGCCCCACATCCGGCTCCCTGCTTCTCCCTCTCCCCGGTGCTCCTGCTCTCTCTCGCTCTCTCTCTCTCAAATAAATAAATAAAATCTTGGGGAAAAAAACTTTAAAAAATAGAATAAAATGATGTGTGATTTCAACTGTGAGAGACTGGTCTAACATTGTTTTGGGCTGTGGCAACCCTCAATCTATGCCTCTTAATTTAGCATAAATAATGAAGCCGTAGTTTGGTTATATCATAAAGTGTCTGTGCTTTGGAGATAAAGACACCAATTGAGATTATACAGAGGAGTTTATATTAAGAATTTGCAGATTTCGAAATAGTTAACTGGTGCCCCTTCCCTCAAAACCGTTAGGTATAAAGTAAAGGAAAAGCAAAATGTCATGTAAAACCCACAAGATTTAGAGTAAAAAGACTTCAGTGTTTATCTAGCACGTATATGACTTCGGGCACTTCCTGTAACCTCTCTGACCCTGTTTTCCAGCTACAAAATGATACTACCGTACTAACCTCAGCACGTTATTTTGAGTATTAAGTTCAATCACATGTGAGAAAAATGTTTTGTAAGCCATTCAATGCTTGATTAAAAATGGAAAAACATTTAATTTGCATTTTATTGCTTTTGAAATAGAACTGTTCCTGTCTTGGCCTGGGAGAAAAATTTCCTCTAACATTTGGCATCTTTTGAAAAGCTAATAATAAACTCTTCCACCAGTAGTTGACTCGTAATTATTTCATACATTTGTGAAGGGAAGGAAACACGACACAAAAGTAGTGATTTTAGACAAACTGTCAAAACATCCTTAAAACAGTGACAACTTTTTGGTCAGAAAAACGTCCCTGTGTAGATGCAATGTGGAGTTTAAAGCGGTCTTTCTTTCTTTCCTCCCTCCCTTCCTTCCTTCCTTCCTTCCTTCCTTCCTTCCTTCCTTCCTTCCTTCCTTTCTTTCTTTCTTTCTTTCTTTCTTTCTTTCTTTCTTTCTTTCTTTCTTTCTTTCTTTCTTTCTTTCTTTCTAAGAGTTTATTTATTTATTTGGCAGAGAGAGAGAGAGAGACAGTGAGAGAGAGAACACAAGCAGGGGGAGTGGGAGAGGGAGAAGCAGGCTCCTTGCAGAGCCAGGAGCTCAACGTGATGCTTAATCCCAGGACCCTGGGATCATGGCCTGAGCTGAAGGCAGATGCTTAAGGACTGAGCCACCCAGGCATCCCTTAAAGCGGTTTTTCACTAAAACAACAACAGCTCGTAGCTATATTGTTAAAAATGAAATATGCATTATACTTAGTTGAATATGAACTAAAGTTTACAAGATTAGTTGAATAGTAGGATCCTAAGATGTGATAAGAAAGAACTGAAGAGGGGGCGCATGGGTGGCTCAGTTGGTTAAGCATCTGCCATCAGCTCAGGTCACGATTTCAGGTCCTGGGATGGAGCCCCGCATGGAGCCCTGAATCATCACATTATCGGGGCTCCCTTGCTCAGTGGGGAGCCTCCTTCTCCCTCTGCCCCTCCCCCCTGCTCATGCTCTCTCGCTCTTTCTCTAGCAAAAATAAATAAATAAAACCTTTAAAAAAAAGCTGAAGAAAATTGTCTTGTCGCCATCAATATTTTTCATACTTGTACATGAATGAAAATCAAGATAAGTGACTATTGACTAATTCCAGATGGTGATCGGTAATACCACCAACAATTGGTTATTGTTAGCAGGACTCTAAGCACTGAACGGAGAAAAACAAGGAAGAGGAAAAGGAAATATGTAATAACAAAATAGGACTCAGAAATTTAGAAATTTCACCCAGGTGGAAATGCCAATCATTTCCTCCCTGTCAAAATCTCTTCAGAGAGCCTGCTGCCTGTAGCCTGTGAGGGCATTCTTTCAAGAATAAGGGCCCTGACCTACTAACTAGCTCTCTGACCAGCTAATTTGACCAGGAGAAGAAAAACCAGGCTCAAACTGGATCGATCACATTCTCAAAAACATGGAGGCGGAATTGGATGTTGTTGGCAACGAAGATACAAGGTCATGAAGAGTCATTGCCAAAACTCAGTATGGCAACCCAAAGTCACGTGCTAGCCAGTGTTAGGAGGGCAAAGAAACTAAAATCCTTACAGAGAAGCAGAATAACCAGTCGGCAGAGAGGAAAATGGAACAGATGTGAAACAAGGACAAAGAGAGATTAGGAAACCAAGCAGCTAGTCAGAGAGAGGGAAAGAAAGAGACAGAATGAGAGAGAATCTGTGTGACCATGCATGCTTTCTTCAGCTGGGTTCTGTGTAATGTCTTAAAATAAATCTCCTTCCCTTTACTTGTGCTGGCTTCAGTGTGTTTGGTTCCTCAGAACCGAGGGATATTTTAGTAAGACATTTACTGATTGGACTAGAGCCAAAAGTATAAAAGTAAACAAGAAAGACATCTGAACAAATTGCATTTCCAAAACATATACTAAAGCTCATGTGACACTGAAAGTCTTTCATTGCTTATTTAATTTTGTGTAACAGCTTTATTGAGATGTAATTGACATACTATAAAATTCACCCTTCTTTAACTGCCCGTTTACTTAAAGTTTTCTTCAATTCCATCAGGCTTCCAGATCGAGTGTCCAAGTCTACAAGTAGCCTTAATAACAAAGGCAGAAAGGCTAGTACAAGCAAACACACTCTGGCAATAAAAAGTGACAGTCGACAGCCTAGCAGCAAAGAAGAAACAGAAAAATTATAAATAGAACAATAATTCCAAGGAGGAAAAAGAGAGCAAACTGGGGCCATGTAGTGTTTTCCGTAGGCTCTTTTAGTTCTGAGGAGCAGCTCAAGTTACATCTAATATTAGGGGAACGAGTTGTAAGGAATGAAGAAAACAGGGATCTCAGCCCCACAGGGCCTCGTGGGAACCACTGAAGGCCAGATCAGCAAGCGTCTGGAAGAACAGGCTCTGTCACTGAGCCAAACCTCAGGAAGATTGGAACCAAGACACCACCAGGAATCCAAGGTTACCCCAGGACTTCAGCATCAGGAGCTTGCACACCGTCACCTCGGTGATTGGTTATTTATGTGACTCAGCTGTCCCCTCCAGCTGCAGCCAGCCGTATCTGACTGGCTTCCTCCTCCTCTCTCTGGAATGTGTAAACGGCCAGTTCTTGACCTATTTCAACCTGCAGACGCATTTTGTTTGGCCAGCACGATGCCTCCACATTGTTGAGAATTCCGGTCTTTGGGTGGGACAAGAACTTGGAAGTCTCTGGAATCTTTACCAGGCCCCATTACCTTCGCCACGCCCTCTTCTCTCAGCCACGTAGCCTGCCGGACTGCTGAAGGTACTTGAGTTTGTGACTCCTGCTTGCTCTCTCTTTTCCACCGCCCAGCATCCGTGTGTCATTGTATCTGGTTCCTCATAACTTTTGCTTTTTTGCCCCCATCAGCTCTCTCTCTATATATATCCTTTCAGCTCCCACTGCTAACTAGCAATTCCCAGTTCAAATTCCCCAAAGGGGGAATCTGGCTCACGTTGCCCATTCTTGGCTAACCTTCTCCCACTGGTTCATATTGTAGAATTCCGGCCAGCCTGGAGCATGGCTGCTTTAGGGCAGGTGTCCACTCCGTGTCAGCAGCTGGGGCTAGGGGAGCTCCGATGCCTGCGCACAATAGAGCACAGCTGTCTGGGGCCAATGCCTTAGCCTGGTCCATGAGGAGCGTAACTAGTTACCTTGAGAAGGGACTGAGGGCAAAGGTGGCCACTGCACTTGTCCAGTTCAGTGGGTCAAAATAACGTGACACTGCAAGTTTAAAAAAAAAACCTGAGAGGGACGCCTGGGTGGCTCAGTGGGTTAAAGCCTCTGCCTTTGGCTCAGGTCATGATCCCAGGGTTCTGGGATCGAGCCCTGAATCGGGCTCCCTGCTCAGCGGGGCGTCTGTTTCCTCCTCTCTCTCTGCCTGCCTCTCTGCCTACTTGTGATCTCTCTCTGTCAAATTAAAAAAAAAAAAAATCTTAAAAAAAACCTGAGAGCATTAGGCTCCCTCTAGCTTCCCCAAGTAATTACAGTCCATGATGGTAGTATGGGGTCTTCAAGAAAAGGTTAAATCGTGTTTGCTTTCCTCTATTTAAGAAGAAGTGATGTGTACAGTATACTTTGGAAGAATTTTCATTGAAAATTAGAAAAGAAAAGTAATGTAAGGTATTTAATACATACTCAGATATTTGAGAAACTTTGGATATCAAAAAAAAAAATCTCATTTTCCTTTGAAATATGAATTAGTCTTAGAAAGTTGTTAAGAACGGAAGCCCTGAAAGTTTTCTAATCCTGACTCTGGTACTTCCCAGCTAGCAAATTCTTGAGCAATTCAGTGCCTCAATTTCTTCATCTGTAAAATGAGGGTAATCCTAATACCTATCTCATAGGGTTGTCAGATTAATGAAACAATCCAAAAAACAAAACAAAACAAAATTAAACCTTAGAACGTGTACTTGGTGCATAGAGAGGGCCAAAAAATGTTATTGTTGCTTTTGTTATTATATAAATAAGCAGGCTGTGTACTAATACATGAGTCAAATTTTTATAATAGTTGAGAATGGCTGAGATTTTCCTCTTTGTACGTATATATTCTCTGTGATATTTTATTCTAGCTCGGTCATACAAATTATGTATCGCATGTCCATATGAAACAAACTGCTTTGATCAGATCGGATTGCTGTACCATATAGCAATAGGGTTTTGTCTGGGGAGATCTGAGCTTATTCTAACGCTTGTGCTGGTCTGTCTGCTCATTCGCTTCCCTTGGTGCCTAGACTGAAAGGCAGCCGACACAAGGCAATCTTCAGAGCAGGCTCCTATACAGACAGTTGTCAATTTGAAAGTAAACATCTTTGAAAAACAACAAAGACTGTAGCCGATGCCAGAGCATTTATCTAAAGACAGTCTCTTTGGAGTCTCTGGCCAGGGCTAGGAAGACTTCCTGCCTGGAAACAGGACAGGAAAGTGCTGGAAGGGGTGCATGCCAAAAGGGCTGGGGCCTGAAAGCATTAGGGCTCAGTTAGTGAAACCATTAAAGTCAGATAGGGAGCTTTAGAAAACACATCAGTGCTGTCCCACCTTTGACCAATTAAATTCTAAACCTCTGAGCAGGGCGGGGGAAGGAAGAGAGCAAGCAGTTATATTTTTTAAAGCCCCCCAAATACTTATAATACGTAGCCAGGGTTGAGAACCCCACCATTCTGGGGCTTCCTCTAATTTGCTTCTGCCACTGGGCGGGGCCTCCTCAGAAAAGAGGCTTCCGGGAAAGAACAGGGGAAAGAAGAGGACATTGCCCACCAAGCTGCCTGTCATAGCAGGACTTGGCCAGGGCTTTGCCTCTGCTCAGCACTTTCCAGAAACCAAGTGGGAAGAGAAAAGATTATGATTAGCGCTGCCTGCCCTCACAGAGCTCTCAAAACAGCCGGGATTCCCTATTAGCACATGAGAAATGGTGGCAGAACCGTGAGGCACTATGCTGCAGCCGGGATTAAAAGAACACGCTGTCAGAGTTCCACCAAGGCGGGGGGGGTGTGTGAAGGTGGACATGGAGGAGATGGAGCCTCCTAAGGATGTGTGAGAGAGGGGCACAAAGGGAGCACGATGAAGGCGGTTACGAGAACAGTGCACAGAATGAGCAGAGTCACAAAGGCCTGGGGTGGCCCAGTGACAAGACCCCTCTAGGGTGCACAATGTCCCTGGAGAGTAGCAGGAAATCCACTTGGATGATTTAAGTAGAGTGGGGCCAGATTATGGAAGGCTGATGTACTAGCCTGGGTGATGTAAACATCATGCGGTAGGGAATAAGAAGGCGTTGTGGGGTCTTGAGTAATGATAGTGTTTTCCAGTAACTTAACAGTATTGGAGGAGACCAGAGGCGGCAAGACTGGGTAATACAGTAATCCCAATGTGAAAGACAAATAAACAAAGGCCTGTGTGGTCACTGTGGAAGCACAAGGAAAAAGAACAAATCCTAGAAATAGGTTTACATCCTTTTGGCGTGTGCTTATTTCGATTTTGATTTTTATCAGACTATATAATACATGCACATTATAAAATTTGAGAAATCACGGAAGAGTAAAAAGGAGAAAATTTTCATGCATAATCTCTCTAAACACAAGTAACTGTAGCTTTGACATTTCTTTTCAGTTTTTCATTTATTTTAACACAGTTGTTATCTCAGTCTAAGCAAGGTTGTATCCCATCTTTAAGAGTGTGAGACTTTTCCCACGTCATTAATAGCTTTGAGCTTTAATTTGGTAGCTGTGTGGCCTTCATTGGTATGGATGCACTGTGATTTACTTGTAGGACAACAACTTATGAATTACTTTCAATACTTCCCCTGTTAAAATAGTGTGGGATAGAAGTACATCTCAGGCATGACTCTTTGTCCATCTTGATGGTACAGCCATAGGATAAATTTCTAGATGTGCCATTATGAATAAAGAGTTTTCAAAAATTTAAAGTTCTTGCTACTTACTGAGAATTTGCTTTCCAAAAGTACTGAACTAATTTGCACTCCTGCCAACACAGTATAGCAATGCTGGTTTCACTCTAATTATCTTTGCTAATTTGCTTGAGTAAAAAATGAAACCAATTTGTATTTTTTTGTTGTTTATGAGGATGAAATTTTTATGTGCTTATTATTAGCCACTTGTACTTCCTTGCTTATAAATGGTCTGCTCATTTTCCCCCATCACAGAATAGTAAAAAGGAACAAATTTTAAGACTTAGCAATATATACAGAGGATAAAAAAGAGAGAAGATTCAAAGTTGTCATGTTCTTGGCAAAAATAAACACGACAAAGCAGAAAAAGAAACCTATAAATGAAATGAAAGGTTAAATAGCAATCTAGAAAAAAGTCGCAATACATATGAAAGAAAATAAGCTAGTTTCCATAAAATATAAAATGTATATACCAATCAACACGTCAACAATCTAATAGAAAAATGGCAACAAACATGAACAAATAGTTCTAGGGAAGGAAATACAAGTGAGTATTAAACACAAGCAGTACTCAACCTCATAATAAAATATGTAAGGTAAAAATGAAAATGAGATCGCATTTTCACTTAGCAGATTTACAAAGACCAAAACGTTTAATAATAGACTTTGTCAAAGAGGATGCTGGAAAATAGGCATTCATCCATTGTTGATACACTGTTAATTTATGTGATCACTTTGGGGGATAAGTGGACAATAAATATCAGTATGGAAAATTAGTCATATTCTTTGACCCAACAATTCTACTTTCAAGACTTTATCCTATAGATAATTCACAATATGTATGAAATAATGTATAACTCAGATAATCATTGCAAATTTGTTTGTAGGAGCATAGTATTGGAAACGAGGTATATCAACAGATCATTTAAGTAATGTAGGGTGTCTCTGTGCAGTTGAGTATCATCCATCCATTAAAAAGAACAGTGTACCTTTGTAGGTGCTGATATAGCGTTTCTCTAAGATATATTGTTGAGTAAAAAAGCAAGGTGCAAAGACTCTCTGTAAAAGGGGTGGGGGTGGGGAACATACATATATATATATATATTTGCTTGCATGTGCCCAGACTTGTTTTGGATTGATACATGAGGCACTAATAATAGTTGCCTGGGTGGGAGGGGTGCTGAAGGGGTGGGACAGAGGTTTTTACCTCTAGAAAATGTTCACTGTATCCTTTGGTTCCCTTTGAATTTTGTATCGTACATCTGCAATGGGAAAAATGTAACTCTTAAGGGTATGATGACAGCTTTCCTACATTGTGTGAAATCAAGGTTCAAAAGGGCAGCTGCTTGGATTCTCTCCCAGTTATGATTTGGACTGTCAACCCAAGATGACAGGGGCGGTGTAGGTTGACCTTCCCATTGAATCACCAGCATCTAGCCCAGATGAGAGGTGCTTAATACATCTCCAATGACTACCAGGATTTTAACTTAATAGAAAAATGGAAGAGCCATAGAGAGAAACAGATTAATGTGAAAGGAAGACTCAGAGCAAAAGCATGTAGGAGCAAAAAGAAGATTCCTTGCAAAAATAAGAAGGTTCCTTGCAAAAATGTTGCAAGGGAGTCAGACTTCAGGACTGGCCCAGAGCCAGACTGCTCCTTCCGCATCAGCATTGAGCGCCTACAGTGGTGTCAAAGCCGGCTGGGAGTGATGCAGCTGGAGAGGCGCCCGGGCAAGTTGCCATGGGCCCAGGACACCACGTAAAGAAGTGAGAAGAACAAGAGAAGTTAGAAAGAAATGGAGAGCCCAAACATATTGTTCAGACTCTTTTGGCTTCAAGAGACAGATATCTAAACCAAAGAGGGAGTTTATTGGCTTGAGTAACTGGAAAGTCCAGAGATTCAACAATATCATCAGGATATTCTTTCTCTTTCCCCACCTCCACACCCACTTTTCTGTGCTGGCTTCATTCTCGTGCAGACTTTTTCCACATGCTGGCTTCTGGCAACTCCAGCTTTACAACGAACAAACAAGTAGTCCCAGCAGTTCCTAATAATTCCAGTAAAAAACCTTAGAATTGATTCTTATTGGACCGCTTAGGTCACATGCGCATCCCTGAATTAATCACTGTCTGAAACACTAGTAGGCCAGGCAAAGGTCATATGATCACCCTTAGGAGTGGCGGTGGTTAATACCACTCTAATCTTATGACCCAGGAGTGAGGGGGGTAGTCCCCCACAGAAATCGGGATGTCATTTCTAAATACAAAGATGCTGAACAGGTAAAAGCAATAATAGCACTCCACTCTAAGCAAAAACAAAAGATCAAATGAAAGTTGTTCCTTTCTTTACAAATAAAAATTGGAAAGGATTTTTGGAAGAAGAAAATGTTAAGATACTAGACAAGGCGGGAGCGGTCATGGAAGCAAACTCTGGAAGAAATGGGAAGGGACAGCGTTCAGATGGAAAGACTGGTGGTGGAGAGTAATCATGGATTCCTAGCGCTAATCCAGCCCCCTTACTCTTCTTATGTGAGCCCCTCTGCCCACTCCACATACACAAAATTAGGACCCTTATAGGACCATTGGAATTCAACCTGAACATATTCAGTAATGGATAATTCATGATTTTGGAAAATAGTTCTATCGTCATCCGGGTTTGCTTCTTTAAAATGTCTGCTTGTCATTGAGCTGAAACCCAGTTCTCAGGCTGTCCTCTGGCTTCACAAACCTTCAGTCTACTCCTCTCGTCAGACGATCCTTGACATGTTGGAAGACACATTCCTGCCCCCGTCTTTTCTCTTTTGGCCAAGCACAACCAGTTCTTTTGATCATGTATCAGGTGACATGGTTTCCAGATTTTTCTAGGGCCTAATTGTCTTTCTCTGGATTCATGCTGGTTTATATGTATCTGTCTTTAAAATGTGCTTAGATATAAGCCTCCAGATGCAGACTCACCACTGCTGAGTTCATTGGGGCCATTGCCTCCCTTTATCTGGACACAATATTTTGCTGATGCAATTGAAGATTTCATTGGCTTTTTTTTTTTTTTTAAACAACCGTATCACAACTCAGTCATGTTGAGCTTGTTACCAACAAAATCCCCAGGTCTTTTTTTCTTATGAATGGTTGCCAAGTCAGGCTTTTTGTAATTATGCGAGTAGTACTTTTTTGAGCCAACAGAATGAAACTTCCTAGTTTGTTTGTTTTTTCTTTTAAATCTTTTCTTATTGTTTCTTTCAAGCTCCATCCTGTTAGTTGCTTTGCCAAAATGTGAGCCTTTAGAACCAAGTGGTATAAGGCCTGTAGATCTTGCTACAAAAGAAGGAAACCCTCTGGTATTCCATTTACCTGGCTGGTTTTTGGCTTATGCACGGGCCAGGACTCAGGCCTATTCCTGAATAATCTGGTTTCTGTGCCTTGCTAATGCCTTGGTCATATGTTGCGCCACGAATAATCGGGCAGCCTTTCTCGCCCATGGCTGTTGGGCATGTGCATGCACATGTGTATCAGATGATAAGCTTTGACCCATGGTTTCGGGTCAGTTACTGCCAACCTTTGCCCCCACTTTAGTTTCATGCCTGCCGTTCCAGATGAGCAAACACTAGTGCAGGTAAAGCTGTTCCACCCCTCTCCCATGGCCAATGAAAGGGTATCAGCCATGATAGCTCCAGAGGCATTTGGAATTGGTCACATCTGGTCTGTGCTTTACAGCAGAGTTGTCAGAGCTCTAACTCATCACCATGCAGCCACATGGTCTGATGAGCCTTTGACCCAAGTTCCAGATTCTAGATGTCCCCCACCCCACATCCTTACTGGAACTAAAGGCCTCCGTACATCAGCTGTGTCATCTAGGATCTTGACTCCCTTAGGATTCCCTCTTCTGGTTCACAGAAGACCCTTTTCATGGGGCTATACATATGCTTCCAGAATTCGGAAGGGCCTCTCTGATCTAAGATTTGCATACCCACTTACTGCCTTAAGATGCTCATCCCCAGAAGCTTCTCCTACACAGGTCCCTTGGACTAGACCCTTTGCATATAGACACACTACAAAGTGAACTGAAATTCACCTTGTCACTTTGACTCGATAATTTTAACTGCTGACCCCTCCCTGATTGGATCTAGCTCCTTTGCTTCAATTCATCTCCGCTGCTTTCTCAGCCCCAACGCTGCTCTCCTATTAGCTTGAACCTGCTTCTCTACCAAGAGGTCCTAGGTGCTTGAGGCTCTGGGAAAGTGCCAATCATGATCATTAAAGAAAACGTGCAACTGAGACACTGAGGATGTGGTCAAAAGTGGGGCCTCTGACCCAGAGAAGGGATATGCCAGGGATAGATACTAATGGCCCTTGCATCCTATCTCCTGTAATACATGCATTGAAGGCACCCTGACAGAAGGACCGAGGTCTGAGACTCTCACTAGAGTGTAGGACCCAATCTCAAATATTTGAAGGGCCTACCTGTTTGACAGGATTTATTTCTCAGTTTTTCCACAAATCTCTACAGTAGCTCACTGTCAGATTGTGTCAACAGCAAAGAAATATAATATATTAGCCCTTCTTGCTCCCATATTCTGTGTTCCTGAAGAAGAAATGCTGGCTTGAGGAGCAATGGTGAAATAAAACCATCAGCGATATTCTCTTCACCTTTCCAAACTTGTTTCGTGTGATGCCCTTTTTTAAAAGTAGTATTTTAAAAAGAGGAAGCAGATGTTTTCCTAAGGGGAAATTTCCAAAACCCTCTCTCTGAAAAAATAAGGCACTGGAATTGAAAGACCATACACTCAGGATTTTCCAGGTTATGATCACAGTAAAGTAGTGGGTGACATCACCTATGGGAGAAAGGTTTTTATGAATCGATGCAGCAAATTCCGTATGAGAAGTGATTACTAAATATAACAGGAAATTTCTATAAGAATTCCTAGATACTGAAATACTCTTCCTAACCAATCCAAAATTAGGAGATCAGACAGGGAAAATAATTTTTCTTGTATTTGTTAGCCAATTTAAGATTGAAAACTGAAAAACCAAGCCTATATGTGTGGTACTTTTTTAAATAGCAAAATAGAAAGTACCTGGAAGGCAATCCAAATAAAATCATCTAAAAAGAAGGGATCTGACATATCTGCTAAGGAACTATTCATTAGAATGTTTAGACCAGATCCAAGAATGTTAATCCACTGGCTCCTATGTTGATTATTTTGGGACAGAACACAGATTTCAAAAAGAAAAAAACATAAGATAGCATTCAAAGAAACTGCCAGTTCTGAATTTGAAGATATTAACAAATGTACTCAGCGTTTCTTTCATCAAAGAAAGTCAAAATACAGCTTTGTATTTAATACAGACTATCTAAAGGGTTTAAGATAATATCATTTATTTCAGAATAAAAAGTACGAAGATCCATAGGGAGTAAGGTATTGGAAGAAGGAAGAAGGGAATGAATTCAAGAGCTCCTATGGGAAAGTAAGATTGGCTCTTCCCCTGAGATAGGAGGAAAAGTAGAGACAAGAAGCAGAGAGGGAAGGCAGGGAAAGGGAAGATGAAGAAGTTGATGCTTGCCAAAGGCCTGGATGTTTCCAGCAAAGCAGAATGGGTGGGAAGCTATCTTTGTTTCCCTCACTAGGCCATAAGATCTGTCAGGGCAGAGATTGGGTCTGTATTGTCCCCTACTGGAATGCCTATCACCTAGCGCAGCAGGTGGCATATTGTTGATTCTCAATTTGTATTTGTTGAATAAAATGAATGAAAGAATGTGACGTTAGGAACTTAGAAGAACAGGAAATGCTGGGAATAGCTATGTTAGAAATCAGTAAGAAATGAATAATGGGGTTGCAAATTTGAGGTTAGCTGGTATGCAAAGTTCAGAAGCTAGAATGGAAAAGCAGGCAGATTGGAAACTGGTGTGACAGAGAGAGTGGGATAGAAAAGGAGTAAGAGGGGGTGCCTGGGTGGCTCAGTGGTTAAGAGTCTGCCTTTGGCTCAGGTCATGATCCCGGCGTCCTGGGATCGAGCCCCACATTGGGCTCCCTTTCTTGCTATCTCTCTCTGTCATAAATAAATAAAATCTTTAAAAAAGAAAAAAGAAAAAAGGAGTCAGAAGGTTCAGCATGCAAGCAAGGATGACGGAAGCCATGGCTGGAAGTGGGGTCAAAGATGAAGACCTATTGGAAGCAGCAATAGACTGTCAAGGTCATGTGATTGGAAGTACTTCTGAGGATTTTAGGCCATGAGCCCCTTTAAAACACCAGGGTAGCGTATAACTGTCACAGGCTAAGTAAGCATCCAACTCAAATTTTTACTCTCAATTCTATGACTCTTCAGACATGGACTGTGTCTGATTTGTTATCTCTTGTCACCCAGTATGTTTTTTTTTTTAATTTAAATTCAATTTAATTAATATATGGTGTATTACTAGTTTCAGAGTTAGAATTTAGAGATTCATCAGTTGCATAGTACACCCAGTGGTCATTCCATTAAGTGCCCTCCTTAATGTCCATCACCTGGGTACCCCATCCCCACACCCACCTCCTCTCTAGCAACCCTCAGTTAGTTTCCTAGAGTTAAGAGTCTCTTATGGTTTGTCTCCCTCTCCGTCTTATTTTTTCCTTCCCTTTCCCTATGTTCATCAGTTTTATTTCTTAAATTCCACATGAGTGAAATCATGTGATATTCGTCTTTCTCTGACTTATTTCACTTAGCATAATACACTCTAGTTCCATCCATGCATCATTGCAAATGGCAAGATTTCATTCTTTTGCATGGCCAAGGAATATCCCATTGTATATATATGCCACATCTTCTTTATCCATTCAGCTGTCAATGGACATCAGTCACCTAGTATGTTAATCAAATGAACAAAAAAGGGAGGAAAGAAGAAAGGAAATTAAAGACATGATTTACATGTGTCGTGTCTATTAAAATTATGAGCTATTCTAGTCCTTTCTGGGGTGGCAAGGAGAGCAGAGAGAATGCCCTGAAGGCCTGGGGCACACTTCAAGAGTACAAGGTAGTGGGGAGCTGCCTGCCCACCCCAAATGTTGCACTCTGCAGCTGGACTGAGCACATGATTAGGTGGTCACCGAGTTCTGCTTCTGGCACTTTGTGTCTCAGCTCAAGAAGACAAAGTCTTCAGGGGAAATTATTGACTATGGACAAGTGTTGGAGAAATCTCTCTTGTGGATAAAGAATGTCGGCATCCTGCTGTGCTATGACTCCCACAGGGGCTCCCAGAGCACGGGCCGGGAGCTGATCACTGCAGGCGCTGTCACCCTGTGCTGTGAGATGTGGTCACTGGCACCGCACCAGGCCCACTCAATCCAGATCACGAAGGTGAAGGACGCCGCAGCCAGCAAGTGCTGCTGACCAGCTGTCAAGCAGCTCCAGGACTCCAAGATCAAGTTCCCGCTGCTTCGCTGGGTCCTGCATGGCCAGCACAAGCCAGACTTCACCACCAAGAGGCCCAACACCTTCTTGTGGTTGCAGAGCCTCCCTGTCCCCAGGTCTGCCCGAATAAATCCCTTGGGAAAACCAGGGTGCTTAGAAAAAAATAAAGTAATTTTTTAAAAAATTGGGAGCTATCCTAATTTTTCTCTGTGTATCAATGTGTATAAACATTTGGGTATGCATGTATAATATCACAAATTCACCATCATAAATATCCGCAGATATTTCTGCAGTATTGGAGTTGATAACAATGATTGGAAAATTCGATGACTGGTTATCTTCTAACTTCTGTGCCATGGATTGAGCCAAGATCTGGTAAATACTGGGCTCGGGGACCCAGGAGACAGGCTCGAGATTTGGAGCTGCTGAGGGCAGAAAAGTAGAACCAAATTCCTGGGTATAGGCATCTTGTCCAGAGGGCAGTTACTGAAAGGAAAGGGCCTACAGATGACACGATTTGACCAGAATCAAAGACCATGGAACTGGTCAGGTCAAACAGAGGGACAAATTAGCAGATGCTATATAGGAAGTCGGAATCCAGAATGGCTGTGTGTTTACTTCTTTGGAAGACCCAAAAATCAAACCCTCTGCTAAGACCCTTTAGTTTGAAGTTTTCTGTCTTCGATAGCAAACATATTTTCTCTTCTAGAATTTTCTATTTAAAAGATGAATCTGGGGCGCCTGGGTGGCTCAATTGGTTAAGCAACTGCCTTCAGCTCAGATCATGATCCTGGAATCCCAGGATCGAGTCCCACATCGGGCTCCCTGCTCTGTGGAGAGTCTGCTTCTCCCTCTGACCTCTCCCCTCTCATGCTCTCTCACTCTCATTCTCTCTCTCTCTCTCTCAAATAAATAAATAAATCTTAAAAAAAAAGATGAATCTTTTGAATTGATTTTCTTATCATCTCTTACTGAAATGCCATTTTATAAAGTTCTTTCTATTTCGTTTGTTTTAAATTTTTAATGACATTATGCAAATACATATTTTCATATATTCAGTTTCTCAGGCTGGAAATCCTTCACTTGTGAAAAATCAGTGCAAAAGTATATTAGAAGCTGAATTAAAACAGTGCTCATTGTAAGATTGGAGTGAGAGGGGAGTGGGTTTTGGAAGGAGAAGAGAAGGAAAGGAACTTCCTCTCTCCTCCAGACTTCCTACATAAGTCTTCTAAATGTAGTATTGCAGGAGAACCCATGTTCATTTTAAAGAAAAAGAAAAACTCTATACTTGCTTTCCTATTGGGCCTA
Organism: Potos flavus; assembly: GCA_028534135.1. NCBI lineage: Eukaryota > Metazoa > Chordata > Mammalia > Carnivora > Procyonidae > Potos > Potos flavus. The sequence continues at coordinate 29,260,906 of CM052900.1, forward strand.
GAAATCAGTAAAATACTAAAGTGGAAACAAAAGAAATACCTCTTGGTGATTGACCATCTACTTTAGTTATCCATCTTTGAATTTGATTGCACTGCAGATTTGTACTTCTGAAAATAGAATGTCTCAAGCATGATTGCTAAATCCTCAAATGCTTGCTCCTAAATTATTTCTCTTCTATTCAATACTGAAATGGAGAGATCATTTAAAAGAGCTCCTGTGACGTACGGAACCAGCATTGTACAAAATCTGGATTGGGCACCCTCTTCTTCTTGGTAAAAATAAATTGTAATACAACTTTAGCATGTGGGAATCTTTATCTGAACAAAACCATCTCATAATGACAGCATTGTAGTAATTATTCAGTTTTCCCTTCATGTCCTTGAGATATATTGTTTAAAAGTTTTGAATTTATCACAGGATATAAAACCCCCAGAAACAAATTGAAATTGAATACATAACACTAACCCCGAGACTTCAGATGTTTTTCTCCCTAAGACTTCAGATATTTTTCTCCCTTGCTTAGTTATTCGGCTATTTTAAAATCTTATTCTCTTTGATCACTGGTAGGAATGTTGGCTTGGAACAGTCATTTTAGCTCCAACCTTGTGATGGTTTTTTGTTTTGTTTCGTTTTGTTTTATTTTGTTTTAAAACTCCCAAGTATGAATTTCAGCAAGGTAACAAATTCTTCCCTCTAGCCCCAAATATCAGTTGATGTATTCAAGGTACTACATGTCATCTCTTGTCCACCTTTTTATATCACACAGACTTCTAATTAATCATTTTGGATTCTGACCACATTTGCCAGGAAATAACTGTTTAAATATGTCTTCTAACACATTTCTGATGGGATTCCCCTGGCAAAGGTAGATGGGATTTTTAAAATTGGAACCGTACTAGAAACAGAATTGTTTTTGGTAATTGCTGACGAGTTTCCCAGCTAGCATACATGGAGCTAAAGTGACAATACCATTGAACGGAATGGATGGCATAAAAAGGGCGGGGGTGTGGGGGGATGGCACCTGCAAAAACAGGCTGTCCACTGCCAACAGGGGTTAATTTGTGCTTAGTTGCCTTTCCTACTGTTATCTCTCTGCTTAAATGTTTTGTATCTTCTTACTGTTTCAGTGCTAGATTCTGCCAAAAATATTAAACACAATTTGACACACTTGAATGCCACTGAATCCAACATCCACTCATCTTAAAATAATACTATTGATAATAGCTCATTTTTACTGAGCTATTACTAAGTGCTGTGTGCTAAATACTTTTATATTTATTACTTCACCTAATTTTCACAGAAACTCTAAAGAGGTACATTTATTACCTTCATTTTCATAAAGATGAGGAAACAGGCTTATCGGGACCTTGATTTATGAACGTTCATCTCCTTGTGTTAATAATTTTAGACGTTTTACAGGAATAACTCTGAGAATCCAAATACACACGTGTATTTTTTTCACCCACTGAATATTAACACTTACAGGTATAATCAGAATAAAGGACAGCCATAAGACAGGTTCTAATATTTTTCAAGTTTTGAAATAGTGTCTTCAGTAATTCTGCTTCTAGGTATATACTCTAGAGAAATTCTCCCATATGTGCAAAACAGACATGTATAAGAAAACTCATTTATATGGCAGTTAAAATAAGTAAACTAGATTTCCATGTATCGACATAGGTAGATCCCAAAACAACGTTAAGGGGGTGGGGGGAAGGGCTGCTGTAGAATGATACATTTGATACAATATCATTTATGTAAAAATGTTGTTTAGTAAAAACTATGTTTAGAACATAAAACAACAGACTATGTTATTTGGGAATATGCACTTAATGTCGTAAAAGGATGTGAACTGGAAGGGTAAAACTTTTAGGACAGCAGTTACCTGGGGAGGAGAGAAATGGGACTGGGGTGGGGGGTGGTCCAAAGGAGGTTTCAACTCTATAATGTTTCATTTCTTCTGCTTTAAAAAATAATACGAGTAAGAAAAATGTTAATATTCTTTCAGGTGCTACACAGGTTTGTTCCCTTATTCGCTGAAAGCTTGTATTTTAAGAAAGATAAATGGGTCTATTCATGCTGAGAAGGGGCAGAAATCACTATATTCAGCATGATCTCCATGAATTTAGGGTGAAAATGTTTTGAAGCAGATTTAACTAGATGCCCAATTTATCCATAAATTAACATAGAATATCTAGCATTGAGTCTCGTAAATTCACGGCAACCTCCAAGAGAAACTAGTTGTAAAATGTATTTCTCAGTAATTTCATTTAAGTGAATTTCTTTATGTGCTTTTATGTTATCTACAAACCACAGGGAGCCAACCTCTCCCTCCCCCGACTCCTGCAATATTATCAAGACCAGCAGTAAGAATAATTTTCTGGAGACCGTTACATGCCACATACTTCTGGCCAAAGACTCCTTTTCACGGGTCATCATTATTATCTGGACTGCACATTCTCAAATCTGATTCCCTGACCTGCCCCCCTCCTCTCCCTTTCTTCGTGTCCAACAGCACAGGATTTCATTATGAAGGTAAACACCCCTGCACGCTGTCTAATTAGGCTATGCAGTTTCTGTAGCGTGTGTTCCTCATTGCATTATTTGGTATAAGGTTCGGGGTCATATCTAAAAATATTGCAGCTTGAAAATCTAATCTTTTGTTCATTTGCTTTTGTTCGAATCTTTTCACTTTCTAGATAATGAGGTAGTTGAAGAAGGCTAAATCCAGCATCACTTAAAATGCTATTCATTTTGTTAATACTATATTTTGAAGCAAGGAAATTATTCATTGTGTACATTTTAGAATAGTCCCTTTCAGCTATATAGCTAACAACCAGTACCAGTTTGTTTGTGGGGATGTGTTCATGCACACTTTTTTTATACCTGCCTTGTTTCAAAAAGGATAAGAGATGAGTTACAGATACATATGACCTAGCACCAGAGAAATAAATCTGAAAATGAAGAAATGGAAATAATCACTCTTGACTTTAGTAAGTAAAGTGCATCCTGTTCAGTCTTATATACAGGCCAGAAGGAGGCCACATAATACAGCTCTGAACTTCCTCATAGCCAAGAGAAATACTGTCAGTTCCACAATTAGGTATCCAGAAGACAAAACAAATGGGGATAATAAACAAGGGGAAAAGGGAAACACAACTATACCAGGTGCTAAAATCAAAGAAAAATATTTTCCAGATAACAGAGAGAAGAAATATAGCAACAATTTTCATGGTGCTTTCTTATAAATCCCAGCCCTTAATGTAAGTCCAAAGTATTACACCAAAGTAAATTCATTAAGGAAATCTGAGAGGAAGGAGTCATGGCATGGGATTGGAGACTGGGAAGGTAGAAAGGGGGTGGGCTATGCACAATCCAAGGGCTAAAGGGTTGCAACTGTTGGTTTTGACATGAGGCTCATTACCAGGCTGATGATACAATGTGTCTAACCCAGGACCCACGGAGAGCAAAAAGGGTACCATCAATAGTTAAGCTCCCACAACAGGTATGAACCAGGATTTTTCTGAGCCAACTGGGACATATGGTCATTTTAAGTCCTTGCTCATCACCCACTAACATCCTGCTTCCAGTGCAACCCACCACTGTGGACCTAGTCAGCCAAACTCACCCTGTCCAATAAGCAGTAAGTCTAACCAGCTCTAGTTTTAGGGGGCTCTGGGGATTTCTAGCCCAGGTAACCAACTCAGGGTAGGCTAACTCGTGAATCAAACAAATAGGAAATGTAATTAAGAAAGACTGGAATAAGCAAAGGGTAATGGTGACCTGAGGACCCAGTCTCCACCAAGAGAAGGTTAAAGGAGATATCACTTCTGATAATGGGTGGGAGGGAGAATGAACTAGATTGTAGGTAACTGGATGGGTCCTATGTGGAGGAATGAGATACCCTCCTTCCTAAAGAGCCTGATGAGAGATCCTGTGAAAGGAAACTGCTTGAAGTTGGGATATTATCATAATGGCTGAAGCACTTAAGCTGTAGTTCTTAAACGTGTCATATGAATTACCCGGAGAGGTTGTTTAAAACTAGATTCGAGGACCCCGACCTCCCAGATGATGAGTGTGAAATGGAACCCAAGAATCTCTTCTAGCAGGTGCTGCACGTGACATTGGCCATGATGGGTCGAGCCTGTACTTTGAGAAATACCACTCTAAAGGCTGACAAATAGCCCTTTGGGGAGTCTAATCTTCCCACAAGAAAGAGTACCTTGGGCTGACTTTGGGGAGGATAGGGTGCCATTTCCCCTGTGGAAGGTGGTGAGAGATGGAGCAGTGAGAATAGATGGATCAGAGCAACTCAGCTTTCAGCCACCTGAAGGATTTTTCCATTGAGGGGCCTAGGTTTCTCAGTTTGGAAGAGAAAAGTCCTTTCCTCTCCAGATGCCCTATATGGTCCTAACAATTAGGAGGACTACCTGAGCAGGGACGCAGATGACCCCATTTTTAAAATCCTAGCTAGGTTAACTCCCCCTCTAGCCAGCTTCCCTTTACATAATAATAGCCACTAATATTTACGGTTGGTTTACTACATGCCAAGCTTAAGAGCTGTATCTGCTTTTGCTCGCTTAGTCCTGAGAACAACCCAGTGGGGCAGGTACTATTTTCCTCCCTATTTTATGACAGGTTATGTTGAGGAGGGCCACTGTGAATCGCGTCCAACGGGGCACTGTACACAGTGTGGCCTGTCCTTGACACCCCTTTTGGTCGTGCAGGGCAAAACCCTCATGCCTTACACACTGGACCCAACACTGTGGATCACAGGAGCTCTCAGTAATTTTCCCAAGGTCCCACAGCTAGAACCCAAGCTCTGAAACCTCATACATGACAAAAAGGAGGGACGTGTATAAGAAGAAATGTCTATGACCCGGCCAGGTAGGGAATTGGACCAACTTGAGATCAGTACACTTATTCACACAGGGACAAGTCAAAGTGAAAAGTCGGGAAGTAGCACATTCCAGTGAATCAATTGTGGCAACTGAGAATCTCCCGAGTCTTCCTGGATAAGGTCCCAAGCCTGCCTTCCCCAAGCCATATTAAATGATGGAGGAGAATAAAGCCCCCAAACTCCCATTTCTGCTTGCATTTTTTCCCCCCAACCTTTAGGCCAAACTTTAGGCCAAACTTCCTGCCTCCAGTGTCCTGTCCTATAACATATTGTTTCTATGACACTTTTGGCCTTTGTATTAGAATGACATTCTCTGTGTCTGTTTCCCTGTCCAGATTACAAGCTTCTTGAAGGCAAGAACAATGCTTTACCATATTTGCCTCTCAATGCCCAGGGAAGACCCCTTTGCTCTCTCCCTTATGTATTAGGCTTTAAGCTAGCTGCCTTCAAAATCTAGTGGGAAAGACCTACAAACAATAATGAAGCACTTTACATAGAAAATTTTGGAGGTAAGCACAGAGAAGATGGGTTTCACCTAGCCAGCAAGGATCAGTAAATGTTGTTAGATTGAACCAGGCAGAGAAGGGGAGAGGGAATTCTAGGCAGAGTAAACAGCACGTACAAAGAAAAGTAAATGCTCATGTGTAAGAGAGAGGGAGGAAAGAAGAAGGAGGAGAGAACGGGAGAAAGAAAGAAGGATTCGCGGTGTTGTAAGTAGTTTAATGCAGCTGAAAATTTCACTTTGTAACACCAATGGAGGAGGGTATGGTTGGGGTGGAAAAAGAGTATGAGCTGTATGAGTATGAGTATGAGCCAGACTACCTTGCCTGCGTGGTCCAAATCCCAGCTCTGCCACTTACCAGCTATGTAACTTCGGGCAAATTACTTACCCTCTCAAGCCTTGGATCCTAATTTGTTAATGGGATAAAAATAGTACCTATTTTGGGATGCCTGGGTGGCTCTGTCAGCTAAGCATCTGCCTTCGGCTCAGGTCATGATCCCAGGGTCCTGGCTCCCTGCTCAGCGAGGGGTCTGCTTCTCCCTCACCCACTCCCGCTGTTTGTGCACTCACTCTCTCTCTCTGTCAAATAACTAAGTAATCTTAAAAAAAAAAAATTACCTATCTTTTGGGACCCTTATGATAATTAAATGGCTTAATACTTATAAAGCACTTCAAACGGTGCCTGTCAGGTAACATGTATTCAATAAAGAGAAGCTGCATTTTTACTATTCCCTGCTTTTACTCCATTCCAAGAAAGTCTTACCAATTCTGCCTCTAAAACAAATACCAAAACCATCCTTTCTGTCTCCACCTTAGTCCAAAGAACTATGATTTCTTTCCTGGATTCTTGAAGTAGCCTCATAATTGATCTCCCTGCTTCCACTCTTGCTCTGCCAAAATCTGATGCCCAGAGCAACCAGAGTGATCCTTTCCAGAGGTAAGTCATGTGTCACTCCACTTGAAAATCTGTTGTGTCTAGCCGCACATCATACCAACCATTCAGAATTCTGTTTATCATGATCTTAGAATATCTTAAATAATCTGGCTTCCTCATGCCTCTCTAACCGCACGTGGTATACTCCCTCTTACTCACTATGCTTTGGCCTCTAGCTACCTTGAACTTGGCAAGTTTGTCTTGCAAGGACCTTTGCACCTGCTGTTCCCTCTACCTTCCCCACCCCTTAACTTGTTTGCTTCCTTCTTGTCTTGTAGAAGCTAGCTCAAATGTCAGAGGAGTAGACTTTGAGACACTAGAGTAACGGCCTCCCTGGTTTCTATATGTCACGCAGGTAAATTTACTTCCTTTCCTTTATTTCTTTGTTGTTTTTTTCTGCCTTTCCCAACTGTGCCACCCCACTCCCCCAGACTGTAAGCTCTAAGAGACCAGATACAAGGGCTCCTTTTTCATTGCTGTATTCCCAGTTTCTGGGAAACTCCTCCCCACCCCCCACACATATACTAGGCACTCAATTAATATTTATTGAAATGATTCTGAATGAATTAGGAGAGTAGGGAAAGAAAGGAGAATGCCGCCAAAAATCAAGGCACTTGGGGCCAATTATTTATGCTCTTGCAGTAATCCGGTGAGAAATGATGAGGCCCTAGCAGTGGTTTTCAACCATGGCTATGCATTGGAATCACCTGAAGAGTTTTGTTTTTGTTTTTAAAATCTTGATGCCAGAGTGCCATCCTTAGATTCTGACTTAATTGGTGGAGGCAGCCTGGGCATCAGGATTTTTTTTTAAAGCTCCTCAGGGGATTCTGACGTGCAAAGTGGAAATCACTGCCTTGAAGGCAGAAGGGGGCTTACAGAAGAGAGAGTACAGGGATATTTAACAGAACTTAAGGTTAATTATGAATTGGAAGTGACTGAACCGGGGGCGCTTGGGAAGAATCCTAGATTTCCGGCTTGGGCCTGGGCGAATGGGAGACACGAGTTTTGAGGAAAAGAGAAGTTCTGTCTTGGGCAGGCTGAGTTTGAGGTACCTGTGGGAATTCCAGTGGAGATGTTCAACAGATATTTGTTGTTGTTTTTAATAGATTTATGTTGCCTCAGTGAAGAGAAGGAAATCCCTCTAGTTTTCAAGAAGACAGCAGGAAAAGGAATCTCTGGAAAAGATGACAGTTGTACAGAGTACAAGACCATTTCCACTTCGCACAGCCTCTTTCCTCAAAACCTCCTTCCAAGCCAATGCCCCATCTGTTCTGAAATGTTCAACATGTTGATATGTTCTTAAGAATTATATTATGTATGAGTATGTTCCATAAATCCATTTAACTTACACTATTTTTGTACTATTTGTATAAAGTATCCCATTGATTAAATGGTAGGCAGCTTTCAAGTAGGATTTAAAGGAATGTGTAACAGCTTTAAAATTTCTAATTAATGAAATAAACATACCCATCATGATTTCCTTTAAGATTTGTGGTTAAAAAAAAAAAAAATACTTGGACCTAAACTGCTTAGCTTGTTTAGTTTTCTAATCGGTAAACATTTACTGGGTTACCAAAGATACCAAGTACTCTTTGAAAGACCATGGCTCCTTGGTTTCTAATTTAAATTAGACAGATACTCTAAAACAAGGATTGATAGGGTGATATATTTAGTTAAGTAACAGATGGCAAATGGACATTCTGTCCAGCATCCATCACATTCTGTTTCTCAGTATTCCAAGGAAGAGTGACTCTAAATCTTGAAATCGACTGTGAATCGACTGTGAAGGAATGGACCCGGTCTGCACTGAATGTTTATTAACTAAAAAGAACTGATACTAAACCAGACGCAGGTTAAAAAATTCAAAGAGGAGGTATGACTGGCTTAACGGATAAGAGGGGCTGGAACAGATAAAGCTGGATTAAAGTAATTCAGAATGTATCAGTAAGTACTAAAGTATGAATTCTGAATACTTAAGCGACTTTGTGAAATTAAGAGATGCGGGGGAAGGGAAGAGGTAAGTGGCAGATATTCTCTGCACCCTCGCACAGGTTGTTAAATTGTGGCTAAGTGCTGCTGCTAGCAGCCCCTGCGGAAGAATGAGGTCTCTTAAAACTAAGAACGAAAGGGTGGGAGCGCCGCCACCCTCGGGGAAGACGTTTCCACGCGGAAAGCAGAAACTCACAGCAACATCCCGGCTTTGCCCTCCCTGGGGCTGCCAACCTAACAGGTGAACCGTGAGAACACAAAGAAACGAATAATAAATGGTGTGCGGAATGCCAAGAGGCAGGGTCCTCAAGTCCAGCATCTACCACCACGTCGGGAGCAGCTCCAGCCACCCCACCCATCCTCGGAAGCGACACCTGCTCCACAGCCCCGCGCGCTCGGGGCGAAGTGTTGCTTGCCGAGGGGCAGAAAGGGCGACTGAGTCGCTGGGGACGCTGCCCTCCCCGCCACCCGGTCGCAAGCGGGACGCGCCAAGACGAGCCAGGCCGAACGTGCGCGAGCGAACGACAGCGTCCCAGAGCCGCCCGCGGCGGGCCCGGTGGGCGTGACGCCATGACGCACGGCACGCGGGCGGCGCGCCGGGGCGGGGCGGGGTGGGCCGGGGGTGGGAGGAAGGAGTGGGAGGAGGAGGCGGAGACAGCGGGGGCTGAAGGAGGGGGAGAATGGCAGTTGGGGCGCTGGTTCCCGGGAACAGCCGTCAAGACAGAACTGCGGAGGAGGAGTTCGGGAAAGCGGCCGTCGGGACCCCTCCTCTGCGTTTCCCCCGCCCCAGCTGAGAGGCGTCTCGGCGGGTCTGAGGAAGCCTCCTCCGTACTTCCTTCGGCTTCTGCCGTCGCTGCTGAGAGATGGGCCTCCTCACCCGCGCTCCGGTACCCGCCGCCGCTCTGAGGAGTTGAAGGTACGGGCGGCACGGGAGGAGGTTGCGCCTGGGTGCGGGAGGACAGGGGCGGCTCCCGTTTCCGACTCGAGGCGCTCCCGCACGGCCGCTGCCCTCGCGCCCCTCCCCGGGACGGAAATGGATTCAGAAATCCCACGGGAAAGGCGCCCCCTCTCGGGCCCGGCCCCGGTCCTGGTCCTGGTCCTAGGGGTCAGGCCGCTGGCCGGTTCCACGTCCCCCGCCGGGACCCGGCGCTGGCGCCCCCTGGGCCACGGAGGCTGAGGCGGAACGTGGGATCCGCCGAGCTCTGCCCTCCCGGCCGGGGCAGTCTGTGGAGTCGGCGACCAACCCAGCAGTGTTGTGACGGGCCGAGGCGGCGCTCCCCTGCAGCACTTCCCGGGCCGCTGAAGCAGCCGACACCGAGGGCGGCCGCGCGGGGAGACAGCGGGGGTGGAGCGCATTCCTGATGGGTGAAATCGGCTGTAACGGGACCGATTTCCGGGCCTCGCTGCAAATTCAGAGCTGAGGCGAGAGCCCCCAACCCCTGCTGCAGGGCGCTCTAGGGAAGGGGTGGCATATACCCGGGAAGATTCATCCGGGAGAACTGCCATCCCCTTCAAAAGCAGAAATTAAACGGACGAAAAATAGTGTTGCCTTGGGGTTAAAGTGTACGTTAATAGGGGTCTATCCAGGATTGTCTCTCTCTTGCTAAACCTTCAGGGTGTTCCTAGCCTTCACCCAGCAAGAAACGCCACGATTTTTAATTTCGTTTTCCCTGTCATTTGGGTTTCCCTCTCTCGTTGCTCTATCACCCCATTGCCATTAATGGGAAAAAGAAAAAGAAGTTTAGGGTTCATTAGCCCCGCGACAAGGGCAATAAATAAAAGAGGGGAGAGAGGGGCGCTAAGGCTATATATGGGAGAAAGAAAGGTCTTAATTTTTTCCCATTGGTCCTTAAAGGTGGGAATACGCAAACGATGCTTTATTCTGGTTAATGTTTACTATTCAGAACGTTGCAGAATGTTCTGTTGGGTTTACGTTGGAAAAGAATGTTTCCGTGCTATTTTCAAACCCAGGTGTTGACTAGAAATGCTAGTTTTAAATGTTAGTAAACAGTGGAGGCGTGAAGCAGTCTTTCCCCATGGTTGCCTTAAAATGTTTGTGATCTTTTCTTTCCATTCCACTTTTTTTCTTTTTGTAAGAACATGGCTGTCTTATTCATTTTTTATTATTTTAACCTAGATTCCTTGACTCTTGGTTATACGAAGTATGACGGTATGCCTTGTTTCCATTTTTTTGCCATTAACCATCTTAATAGGCAGTTTTCCACGTCTGTTTATAATTCAGGCTATTACCGTATTTGCCTTTTTATGCTTCCTAACACCCAACTGAACTGAATTAAAATGTAAATACTTCTCTCTGTGTAGAAAATGGCGATGATCTATTGTTAACTCTTATTTTCAAATGTTCTTTCCCTGCTATTTGGAATTCCATGGTAAAGATTTGGAATTAAGTCTTGGGACTTAATCACATTATGCAACAACAACAAAAAGCCCCTTTTCTTTGTTTAATATTCTTTTTTATTGTATACAATATAGCAAGTTTAAATTTCATGCCTCCATGGAAACTAATGTCATCACAAGGTGTCTTTCTGAGGGGGGAAAGATTACACTTGGCAACTAATGTTAAAGTATTTTTTTCAATATTGTTGACTTACAGGAGGATTCCAGTAAGATTAACTTTTAAAACTGCAGTGTGTTTCAGGAGTTGAAACACAACCCAAGTCTCCAGATAGTAGCTACTTAAAATATTGTTGTTTCATTTGGGGAAGGCCTCAGTTGATCATTAGCTTATATAAAGAACAGTCTATTTTACTATCTAACCAGTGTTGAAATTTCTTTTTAAAATTTTCACGGTGATTTGTAGAATTTGGGGTGCCTTTTTACTTGACTAAATGAAACCATATATTTTTTCTACCTAATATATGAAAAGGTACTAAGATTAGTATCTGTTTTTAAATATACCTCAGCATCTTAGTGGAAAATAAATGCATTTCATAAATTTGAAGTAGGGAAGTTCATAAAATAATTTTGCAGTTGTGAATGTAAGACACTTGGAGCCACCTGTCTTTAATGGGATCAGATTGAAAGATACTATTTGTTCTCATGGGGTTATTAGATAGAATTAAATATAGGTAATTTGAAGCAAACCTTTTTAGTATGTGAAAGAATCTCTTGTATATTATGGCAGGTTCTGATTTTAATCTTAAACACTTAATTTAGGTTTATCACAGAAATGCTTTGGTTTGTAATCATCTCCCACACTCCCGGCTTTGTTTTGCTTTGCTTTTTTAATCTGAAGGGCACTGAAGATTGAAAAATAGTTTTCTCAATTTATCAAGGGGGGAGGAGGGAGGACAAATATTTGTGATAACATGTTAAAGTCCCTGGTCTAGTGCTGGGCACAGAGTAAGCAGGGGATAAATTTTGTTACATTTACATCAGAATTGTCTCCTTATATTCTCTCTTCAGGTTATAAAGGAAATTTTAGGGAATTATTTGTTTTCCTGATGCTACTAACAAGTGACAGTCGATTGTCAAATGCAGACTGGTTTTGCACTAAGCTTTATGCTCTTTTGTTTGAGGCCCATATGAAAAATAGGCCATTTTGGGTTAAAGACCAAAGAAAAGTTGAATTTGTCAACTTACATTTAATTGCATTGTATTTGCATGTTAGCACTAGTAGTTTAATAATTGAAAGGACCCATGATCATTTATGAAGTACTTTCACGTAAAGATTTTGGTTTGACTCCTTTTTAGCAAAATGCTAATCTGATTACTTATGGAGAATAGCTTTATTTTCCTTAGGCATTTTTTTTTCCAATGAGTAATTATTATTTTCTTCAGCTTTTTTTTTTTTTAAATGTCATAACAGTTTTTTGTTTGCTGGTAGAAAATGTATAACATTGAAACAACCATGTATATAACCACACCTGCACAGCTATAGACTGAGGGATAACATTCCTTTGCTAACCACATCTGTATTTCAGATGGTGGTAGACTTCAACCAAAAAAGGCAGTGAAATCACTTTGGGTGTTTGAAACTTGGGTACTTCATTTGTTTCTCAATAGCTATCATATGTCATTAATACTTTCTCTATTAAAGTAGAAAAAATTACCACTTTAATGGAGTAGTTTTGTTTGTATTGCTTTCCTTGTAGCTGTCAATAAAACCTGAACATTTAGTTTATTGATAACAGTTTCGTGAAAGCAATACCATTAGCCTTAAAAACATATATATTCTTGACCTATTGATGTTACCTAGTATTTTATTTTAAAAATCATTTGCTAGAGAAAAACTACTAGTTAATTTGTTTTAGAAGTCCTATTTGGAAAAGTTTTCTTAGGTAAAAGCCTCAGTGGGACAAAACTAATGAGTTGTTTTAGCTCTCAAGTAAATTTGTGCATTGAATTATGAAGTAAAATCCTACAGAAATCACCCAAGTTTAAGCCCAAAAGAAACTTCAAATCTCAGTCTTGGGTCCAAAAAATAGGAGCTGGCTGCCTAAAATTATTTTACATTATGTAAAAATGTAAGAGGTTACATTTTCAACCTCTTTCCTTCTTTGTAGACCCCCGAAAGTATAAATAACCCTGCTGTAATGTGAATAGCAGGCAGGTTGCCAGTTGAAAAGACAGTCTGGGAGAGGTGAGCCATAAAGAGGGAGCAAACTAGTTAGAGGGAGGGATCAAGAAACTGGAAGAAGCTATTGGGAATGTGATAGTATTAGGCTTCCAGATAAACATTATATAGCATGTATCACAAAAATAGACAGCCACTAGTGTGAATCTTTATGCTTTATATTTTGTATTTCTAAGTCAAGTATTGGCATTTGCTCCCCCATATGGTAAAGTATTCTAAAATTAAATTATCCTTATGCATTATCACAAATGTGATAATATATGTGAAATGTGCATTAGAAGTGTAGGAGATAATTTAAACTCTATATGGCAGGGACCATTCTCTTTGTTCACTGTTAAGGTCTCAGCATTTAGCATAAAGCTTGACAATAATAGATGTTGAATAAATATGTACTAACTGAATATGTGTACTGTAAGGTATCTATTTCATGACTTTCTCTACAGCAGGGCTGTCATTAATAGAGTCTAATGTGAGTCATAAGTGTAATTTAATATTTTTCTATTAGCTAAAGTAAAAAGAAACAGGTGAAACTAATTTTTGTAATAGCTTTTATTTAACCCAGTGTATCCAATATATTATCATTTCAACATATATTGAATGACTTTACATTCTTTTATTCATACTAAGTCTCTAATCCAGTACATGTTTATACTGAACAGCGTAGATCTAGGGGCATTTTGCATGAAATGTTTGTTCCTTTCCACAGAAATTCTATTAATTCTATTCTATTAAATTCTATTTCCACAGAGATTCATTAGATATTTAACTATAGATTCCTAGGAAACATCAACCTAAAGACCAATTTGAAAAATCACTAATTAGGAGACAGAGTGCATCTCAAATTAATCACAGGGATACAAAGAGTGAAATGACAAGGTTACAAACCTGGAATCACTCTAGTCATGCTCAGGTGCATCTACTTGAATACTCATTTACTTTTTCTCGGAATGCGGCACCAACTTTATTCAGCTGTGGAACTTATCCTAGTGACGCTAGTGTTCTAATTTAAGCTCTCTATTTTATAAGTGAGAAAACGGTAGTGTAGAGCTACTCAGTCCAATGTATCACCACTAGCCACATGAAGCTATTTAAGTTTAAATTAGTTAACATTTAAAAAAATTTAAATTTCAGTTCCTCAGTTGTACCAGTCACATCTCAGATGCTCCATAGCTATATGTGGCTACTGGCTACCATATTGGACAGTGCAGAATATTTCCATCATTTCAGGAAGTGCTGTTGGATTGTGCTGGTCTAAAGATTTATCCACACAGCTAATATGGTAGAGCCAAAGTTTCACACCACTTTCTCTTATCTTCCCAGACTAAAATTTCATTAATCACCTAGTTTCTGAATAATCACATTAATCTTTTTGTTTACAAATCTCCATTTGCTTCTCACAGATAAATTTCAAATTTTCATGGCATTCAAAACCGTCTACAATCTAACTTTATTCTCTCACCATTCTGCAAAAAGGAAAAAAACCACACTGAAGCCAATTGATCTGTTTGGTAAATATGTTAATAAAACATCCATAGTTTCACCTCCATGACTTTTCCTAGGCCTTTATCTCTGCCTGGAATACTCTTTTACATCTTCTCTGCTTATCTAACTAAGGTCCTGTTCTTTCAAGGCCTGACTCCTATCTTATCTCCATAAATCATTCCAGGTTGGTGATTCTAATTTTTTTTTTTTAAAGATTTTATTTATTTATTTGTCAGAGAGAGAGAAAGCATGAGCAGGCAGAGTGGCAGGCAGAGGCAGAGGGAGAAACAGGCTCCCTGCCGAGCAAGGAGCCCGATGTGGGACTTGATCCCAGAACCCTGGGATCATGACCTGAGCCCAAGGCAGCTGCTTAACCAACTGAGCCACCCAGGCGTCCCCAGGTTGGTGATTCTAAGTAAACTACTAAAAATTTTTCTGAGATATTATTAACAGGTTCCAGACATGAATGGGAACATATCTTTTGAGGACCACCAACCTACTACATGGTGCCAGAAGTTTTTGCTAAGGACATTAGTAAAGTGTAGTATGTTTATGCAAAAAGCCAAAGGTTAGTCATCCATAAATAGATTTTTTTTTTTAATGGTATTGCTTACCATAAGGAGACATCTATTTGATTTGGCTATGTGTAACTGCTTATCAAGTAACCTGATTTGGATGAAAGAATTGGTAGTCGTGCTATACATAATACATCTTGTGATGATAGGTTTTTCTAAATGGTTGTTTTATTTCCCCCTTCACACCCACTCATCGGTCCCTACCCCTCTTTCCAAAGGACTTTATTTCACTATTTTAAGAATGCCTATTTAAGAAATGTTGGTTATTCATATAAACAAAAACTGAAGGATAGATTAGTTCGGGCAGTATTTATGTAGTTCAGAGATTTAAAATCTAGTGCTGCAGTGGACCTACTCACCTTTCCAGATTCTTCCTATTACAGGAACACTTTGTATTGATTTATTTACTGTAACTGATTACAGTATGGGAGATAACAGGACCTTCATATGCAGTAGTCTCATGGGAACGTCCTTTTGTTTTTTATACTTAGATTTGCTATGACAAGTTACCAATGGAAAAAAAAATCTCTTTAACGGTCTTGTCTGAGTAGTTCAGAGTGTTTATAGTTTAATACTAATCCAGTGAAATAGATGATAGCACATTTTCCCTTATTTGATAGGGAAAAAGAGTGACGCACAGTCATTCTGGGAGAGTTGTAAAGCCAAGAGAAGGCTTATATCTTGACTTTCAGTTCAACTTAGTAATTCCAGTTAAGTGACATATGTGCTTCTGTCTTTGGTCTCAGAAGAAGACTATCAGAAAGGCAAAGATTAATCGCTTCTCGGCCTTTTGGCTAAGATCAAGTGTAGAAAGGCAAAGATTATACTCGTTCCACTGGATTTACAAAAGAGTATACTAACATTTTAGAGAATTTGGAGATATTTTTAAAACAAGAATTATTTATCTCAGAAAAATCTTAACCACTTTTAACTCTAGAGTATGCTGTATATTAAAACTATGCATTTTTATTTTTGAATTTTAGTCTTTTAGAACTAAGGGACCTTTGATATTATCTGGTTCAGTCACTTCAACTTGCAAATAAGGAAATCGAAATTCAAAAAAGTAGATAGACCTGGCTAAGATTTCAGACAAGGTTAGTATTTCCCTTCTGTTAATCTGTAGCAATGACTATTTTAACCAGTTGAAAAGGTTTTGACAACTAGATATCTTTTTTAAAACCTGTTTAAAAACTTTTGAATGTTTCTAGGCATTCCATCATGCGTGGCATTTTGATATTTCTGGGTATTCTGTCATGCCTGGGGTTTTGCATTATGCTTTCCTATTTCCCTATTGTTTTGCCCTTCTGAACAAAGAGGGCCTGGCATGAGGCAGCCAAAATGTTTTTAATCTTTCTCTTTTTGGAAAAATGGAATGAATAACGCTTTTGCTTTCTGCAGCAGCTTTTTGTAATAGATTAAGTAATTAGTATTATTTGTAATGAGTATTATTAAAACCACAGTGTACCATTCTATTCTGCATCCCAATCAAGAATAGGCTTCAGTAGGTAAATGTGGCAGGTGTATGTTTTTGAAACTGTTGAAGAATCATCTCTTTTGGAGAGGCTTTGTGGAATATGGGAATAGTGTGCTCTGAACTTTTAGTTTCTTTTTCTGTGAAATTGTAGAAACTAAAGGACAGAGCTCAAAATAGTGTATTTGGATCATTCTAAAAAACTTGCTGGAAACTGATACTTGCCTATGCTAATGATCTGTTTGAATTACCCCCACCTCATACATTTATAAGTAGTTGAATCAAAATTATTAATCCATTTTTAATATTAGAAAGACCACAGGACGCCGGGGTGTCTCAGTCAGTTAAGTGTCTGCCTTTGGCTCAGGTCATGATCCCAGGGTCCTGGGATGGAGTCCCACATTGGGCTCCCTGCATGGGCTCCTTGCTCAGCAGGGAACCTGCTTCTCCAGCTGTCTGCTGGGCTTGCGTTCTCTTTCTCTCTCTCTCTCTCTCACGCACAAATAAATAAGATCTTTAAAATATATATTAGAAAGACCACTTGAGGTAGGTTTGTAGCTGTATAAACATAAGACTAAAAACATTTATATTTACCTTAGAGAAATTAATGTACTATAATGATGTATTCCAAACTTCCAAATGACTAATTTTTCTGATTACGTTAGAAAAGCCCACTCAGAGCCAACAATTTATTTTGTTTTATTACTAATCTTAAAGTATGATAATCTTTCCAACAGTTTTATCCAGTAGGTGGTTTAGTTACATTTGTGCCATCTTCTTAGATATTTATAATAGTTTGGCTAATATCTGTAAACTAGTTAATATGTGCCATACCCTATGCTGCATTCTTTGTATACGTTATTTCGCTTAATCCTAATAATAATCTGGTGGGCTGTAGGTATTATTATTATTACTCCTATTTTATAGTTGAGAAACTGTATTAGTAATTTAACTCAGTGTCACATAGCACAAGAAGTGTCAGAGGCTGATCTTGAACCCAGACTTGTGACTCCAAAGTCCATGCCTTACTTTCTGGATAAAAAGTTGTCATTACCCCACATATGTATAGTATTTAAAAACCCCTGCTCCCCGTCCCCCCAAGCTACTCTAAATTTTTTACCTCATTTTATTTTCCCCCACTAAGGTAGGTTAAGATAATTGTGTCTGAAACAGATAACCCCAAAATCTCATAGTGGAGCACAATTACAGTTTATTTCTCACACAAAGAACCATGTGGATGACTCTGGTACCCACATTCCTTCCGTCTTGTGACTCAGCTGCCCCTATGGCCTGCTTGGAGTCACAACTAGGATTACTACATTCAACAAGCCAGTGAGGGAAGAGTGAGAGCTCAAAGGATGTGTGAAATGATGATTTAGGGACCAGTCCTGGAAGGAGCATACATCATTGCATTGGTCAGGACTGGACACATGGCTGCATGTAGCAGCAAGTGGAATGGAAAACGTGGTCATCCTATGTGCTTGGGAGAAAAATGAAACAGGTGAGTATATAACATCATCTCTGCCACAGTTGTGTATTCCCTGTTTTACAGATGGTACAGAGAGGTGGTTACTGAACCAAAGCCACAAAACCACTTGGTAGCAATAAATAGAATCCAGATTTCCTTAGAGCTGCATATAATATGCTCATGTTTCTGAGGAGACATTCAAATAATTGAAAGGCATTTAGATTGTATTTCTAGCACCATTGCTGATTCTTTCTTATTGGACAGCAAATATTTTAACCTCTGTGTCCATTACATTTTATTTTTTTATTTTTTAGCTTTATTTTTTTAATTTAATTTTATTTTTTCAGTGTTCCAGGATTCATTGTTTATGCACCACACCCAGTGCTCCATGCAATACGTGCCCTCCTTAATACCCACCACCAGGCTCACCCATCCCCCCACCCTCCTCCCTTCCCAAACCCTCAGTTTGTTTCTCAGAGTCTACAGTCTCTCATCTCCCCCTCCGATTTCCCCCAATTCACTTTTCCTTTCCTTCTCCTAATGTCCTCCATATTATTCCTTATGCTCCATTACATTTTAAATAGAGATATTGTCATTGATTTACTGTATGAGGAATGATAAAAACATTTTCCAGTGGTAATTGCCATTTTAAGTGAAGAAGACATAATAGCATTAAAATATCTTTATATACATATTTATAATCAGTTGTCCTTTGAATTTACAATATTGATTTGCCTTTATTTGTATAATTTAATATATTAAACATGTGATATATTATTCTGGGCCATATGCATACCTCATGTTTATTCTTGCATCATGAACCTGAGACATTTGTTTTAGGGATGAGAGTTGTTTTTTAACCTTCCCCAAAACAACTCTTTCGGAAAGAACTGCAGCTTCAAATCTTAATGGGATACAAGTGCATTCTAACTGAGTTAACAATTAGTACAGATACAAATATCATACTAATATAAATTACTGAGATCAGAAAATTTACAGAAACTGATGTTAACTTCTACTGGCAAATTAAATTCCAACATCTCAGCAGTAGCTGTTAACCTTTTGTTACACTTTAGACTCTTTGGAGAATCTCTTGAAGGTATGGATTCTGTCCCTAGAATATACAGTTATTCACTGTTTAGTATACCATTTTAGAGATTTCATGGATTTTTTTTTGAAGCCTATCCATGTATTAGATGTTATTTTTAAGCATTTTTATCCTTCTCCAAAAATTTATTGTTGTGCCTATTATATTTTTACTTTAACAGATAGTATAAAGAGATGTTTAGTAATTCAGAGTTTTTATAAGAGTGTGTCTTAATATTATTTGGGCAGCAAGAATTATGCCCAGAATCTGCACTGCTGCGATAGCTGAATTTGGCAGCTATATTGGGGGATAGTTAGAGGAAAATACGGCATTTTCAAATTTGAGGTTGGCAAAATGAAATAACTTAAAAAAAATTTTAAACGTTTAAATAATCTTTTTGAATAACAGCAAACTTTGTTATAGTGAGCTTTAGTGATTTATCTCTGTTTAGAGAAAGCCATATATGAAAATCCAAGAAAATTAAATGCCTCAGACTTCTCTTAATGAGATGATTCAGATTTACAACAGCACTGTTTACTTCGGGCCAAAATTAGCTTAAGTGTGGACACATCATTTTTAATACATCACTTCCAGTTGTGGTCTGATCAAAAGATGGCTTATGATGATTCTGGTTTTTGGTAGTCAGTTACTACATTAAATTGTACCTAGGCATATTTAAATTTGATAGGTTGTTGTTTGCAACTCTCTGTATAGGAGATAGTATGGAAAGATAGATACTTCTTTTCTCACTGCCTTAGGAGCCTTTATTTAACCCTGGAAGAAGGGTAGAACCAAAGATATGAGTCAGGTTTTGAAGATTTCCCTCACTGCTTATTTACCAGTATTGGTTCCTGAAATTATGCACAGTGACCTAAATGAATGTTCTCTATACTAGGTTGTATGGTCAAATAACCAGTGATTCCCTTTTGTATAACTTAAATTGTCAGCTACTTATGGTGTCAGAAAACCATTGTTACAATGAAAAGCAGAGTTACTGTCAGGGTATATGTGGTTTTTAAAAGAAAGCTTTAAAATGGATTTTGATAAGTATTTATTTAGATTATGGGACTGTACCATATATGCCCAAATATAAAACCAATCTTTTTTTCAAAATTATGTATATGAAAAAAGGGCATCACTTTATTATAATGTAGGTCCTTGCAAAATCACCCTTATTATTGTTTGGGGAAGACATAGGCTGAAATGTCTTTGTTCAGTATTTTGGATGCACTGGAATGAAAATTCCACAGAACAGAGGCCTTGCCTATTTCTATTTTGGTATTATATATCTACCACCTAGAAGAATATCTGGCACACAATAGACATTGGACATATTTATTGAAAGACTAAATGAATTAATACACAGGTTACTTATAGTAAAAAGGCAAAAAGTTTAACAAATTTAGTTATTCCTAGAAGCCATTACAGTTGCAAGTATTGGATACTGCAAGAACACCTTTTAAAGATCAGTTTTTAAAAGCTGTACAGTAAATTTATATTTTAGATAAAATGTATACTTAATGTTAGGCCAAGATTTCTTATGACAGCATCATATACAGATTCAGGAATATTGTATCTCAGAACCTAGTTGAAGATATACTTTGGAAAACTGCCAGATGTTTAAAAAAAAAAATTATACAGCTTTCCTCTTGAGGAAAAGACCATGCAGCACAGGACAGCTGGAAATCAGGCAGAAAGTCAGAGTCTTACTAGTTTAAGGTGTCAAGGAATGAAGTTTGGGAGTGCCAGAATTGCTGGAAATTGACAAATTCCAGAAAGGAGGGAGTTATAGTAGGATAGCCTTAAAATCTATGAATAAACTGCCCCCCCCAGACTTAGATGGCCCCTGAATTGTGAATGGAAGATACTGCTGAGCTCAATGGAAAACAACAGCTGTAAATGCTGAAAATGCTGACTAGAGATATTGCAGCTATCCTTAGTAGGGGAGACAGAATTTGGTTTTTGATTCCCACCAAATTAAAGGGCTTGGTAAACATGCGTTCTTCAAGACCCATTCTAAAAAAGTGTAAACCAGGCCTCCACAAGTCCAGCTTGATTAGCCATTGATTTAACTGCCAGGTATAATACAAATCTTCATTCTTCGGGAGATGATAAGAGATTCTTAGTCTCTACAACATATCACCCACAATATCCAGTTTATAATAGGCAGTTACTAGAATCAGGGAAATATGACTTTATGTCAACACCATCTACCCCAATGGTAGCAGACGCTAATATTAGCAGAATTAGCAGACTTTAAAAAGCAACTGTAATATTTTCAGTGACTTAAAGGGAGAAGCATGATAATGACTGAACAGATGGGTAATGTCAGTGGAAAAGTGGAAACTATAAAAAGGAATAGACATTCTAGAACTAAAAAGTCCAATATCTGAGATGAAAATCTCACTGAATGGATTTAACAACAGATTGAGGATGGCAGAGGTAGAATTGGTGAACTTGAAGATCAATAAAAATTTGTCAATCTAAAGAATGGAGAAGAAGCAATACAAAAAATGAACAGAGCCTCGATGGCCAACGAGACAGTATTAAACTGTCTAACATATGAATGGCAGGAGGAGAGATGAAACAGGATAAAAAAATATTTGAAGAAGTAATTGCCAGAAAATTCACTTATTCAGCTTAAAATCAATTTCAAGTCCAAGAAGTTAATTGAATCCCAAGCAGGATAAACACAAGGAAAACCACATCTAGGCACATCTTAAACTACTGAATATCACAGGTAGAAAGAAAATAGGGAATGCAGCCAAAGTGGGGGTGGGAAGACACCTTATGTACAGAGAATTAAAATATCAAAGAAGGGTGACTTACAAGAATGATGGAGGTTAGAAGACAATGGAATGACCTGTTTAAAGTTCTAAAAGGATAAAGCTGTCAACCTGGAATTCTGAATTCAGCAAAAATATCCATAAAACATGAAGGTGAAATAAGGACATTTTTCAGATAAACAAAAGTTGAGAGAATTCGTCGCAAGGAGACCTGCATACCAAGAAATGCTATAGGATGCTCTTCAGACTGAAAGGAAATGACCTCAGGTGAAACTTGGATCCTCGAGAAGCAATGATTACAAAAAAATGATAGTTGTATTGGTAAATAGATTCCATCTTCTGAAAAGATTTTGTAAGCATATAAAACAAAGAATTTACAGAAGAGCTTGATAGATGTGACTAAATGAAAATTTTAAACTTCTTCAAAGTGTTACAAAATTTAAAGGGCAAATGTTAGGAAGTAAATATTGAATGTTTAAAATCAAAGAGAATTAATGCTCCAGTGTAAAAATGGACAAAAAAATCAGTCGATGAACAAATAAATCATTGAAGAAATAAACAAGATTGTTGAATTTGTTTAGTAATCGAATAAATGGAAATTGAAGTATTTACTATTTTTTATCACTCTGAAAAAGCTATTGAAATAACACGAGATGTTGGTAAGAATTCAGGAACTAAGCACCTTTCTGACTGGTGAGAGAACAAATTGGAACAAAACAGTTTGGTAGTTTATTTCAAGAGTTTATTTTAGAAGTCCATACCACCTAGATAGCAAGAATTCATACTAAGATGTAGCTTATTAAATAGGTGGGAGTTGCAGATGAAAAAGAGGTAACTGGCTAGCCATTTAGAAAACATCAAATTTTGATCTTGCTTATTCCTAGCATTAAAATGAATTGAAATGAATGAAAGAGTTAAGCAAAAAGATAAACTGTAGAAGTATCAGAAGGAAACATGAGAGCATTTTAAAAATAATACTCTTGGAGTAAGCAAGACTCTTCCAAGACAGGTATAGAACCAAAAAGTCATAAAGAGAAAGATATGTGAATTTGAACACATTAAGAACATTTGAAGTACTTGCATTGGAATATTGCCATGAAATCAAGTACAATTTTTTAAAAATATTTTCGACACATAAAAGCAAGTGTTCTTTATATATAAATAAGTTTTACATGTCAATAAGGAAAAGTCCAACAGTGGGGTATGAGCATGTGGGTAGGCCATACATAGCAAGTGAAATATAAATGACTTGTAAACACGTGAGAAATACTATAAATATCTTTCCCACCAAAGCAAATGTCCTCTTTGTCTCTCAGTCTCACATGTAATAGCAAATATATAGCCGTTGAAATGAATAAGTTTTTTATTCCTTAACTTCTCCCAACTTCTCAACATAAGTGTGTATTGCTGAAGTTTAATAGCCTGTTATGCTTTTTTTTTTTTTAAGATTTTATTTATTTATTTGACAGAGAGAGATCACAAGCAGGCAGAGAGAGAGGGGCGGAAGCAAGCTCCCTGTCCAGCAGAGAGCCAGATGCGGGCTGTTATGCTTTTTAATACAGAATGCAACATCCAAAATAGAAAGTCTTGTTTATCTTCTTTCTTGATTCTTTCACTTGAATGTAAGATAGCTCAGGCTTCACTAGTAACCAAAATTAGTGAGCTATAGAAACTCTGGTGGGGATCTCTGTGCCTATTTCCTCCTCACTTAAAAACAAGAAAATGACTTTATATTTAGCTGTTCTCTTCAACAGTGCTAATGTTGTTCCATGCTAATAAATGTTATTCCTTTGTTACACGCAGGTTTTTAGAGGTGCAGAACATCTGGGTGTCAGACATCTAAAAAAAAAAAAATTGAAATTAGAAGTTGTAGGTACTTGTTCTTATATTTAGTATTTAGACCATCAACACAAAATTTTTGGATTTTCTCTATATTTTAACCTCTCCAAGAAGTAACAGAAGAAACCTAATTTTAGCTGAATAACAGAGGCAAAAACAGATCAAGAGTATAAAGGAATTTTCTCTTGGGAAGTGATTTATTGTCTGTAAGCTTTTTTGCCCAGCCTTCTACTTTCCAGAATACCTTCTCATTAGTTTTAAATCATTTAGCATGCGGGTGGTTATTAGATGCTATAGAAGTGTTTATGATTAGGAGATGTTTATTAGGAGAAATCCTAAATCTATAATTCTTGAAGTGACATAGTGTTAAGATACTTAAGATACTTAACATGTTTTATTTCCCCTGTAGCACTCCTGTGATAAAGGTTCTTATCTTTTCACAATGTAAAAAGCTGGCTATAGTAAGATTGTATCTCTTGATAAGGATGGTACATTGATAGCAAACCAGAAGTAAAGATATGGATAGAATCCTCAGTTCCTCGTTTCCACTTATGTGTATTCTTTATTTAGCTAGAGTTTATTAGGCATTTGCTATAAGTTACACATTGTGTTAGGCACTAGGGATAAAAAGCTTGTGTTACATTTCATTTCAGCTAACATTTAGTATAATGCCAGATTCTGTTAGGTACTTTCAGCACATGTCAACTTCACTTTATTTGCCTAACATGTGTTTGAAGTGAGTGGTATCATCCATATTTTGTAGTGGAGATCAGACACAGTATTATACTTTATATAGGGATTTTATAACTAAAAGTAGATAAACCAGGTCTTGACTCCCAGATCTCTTTATACATCCAGTATTGGATTTTTAAAATATATTTGCCCCTCCAGATCCACTCTTAACCCATCTCTGCCTTGCTGTGTCCCAGAGGGAGTTGACTTCTAAGAACTGCCTCATTTGGGCTCCCTTGTTGGACTTAGCCAATGTGAGGCATTGGCAGGATATTGGAGAGCCACAGAGAGAAGCTGGGTATTGTTCTTCCAATGACTAGGGCACAGTTCCTCTTCAGTAATTGTTCCTCCTGCCCCTTCATTCCAGAGGATGGCAGTGGGTTCCTGAGTACTTTGTCATCCCTATTTGGTTCCTTTAACCCTGCCCACACTTTTTTCAATGTGCCCTTCAGTTACCTCTTTGAGAGTGCTTCGTATTTTGCCAGGACCCTAACTGATACATACAGCTTTTCTTAAACAATGGGCTATTTGTATGGGTTTGAACCTTCTGACTGTTCTTGTCTATCCTGTGTTTATAAATTGAGTGTTTAAAATCTAGTACATATTTTCATTTAAAACAATACTGTAATTATCGATTAGATGCTTCAAGTGGAACGCTCAATTTCTGTAATCTTTACAAAGTATAAGAAATAGTGTGGTGTCAAATTAGATGTATTTTATAAGTCAGTACAAAGTTATCAGCACTTTTACTAAATCTTAATTCTACAAAGCTTTGACACATGTTGGTAGAAATACCTTTGTTTTTGAACATTCCTATTTCATAATCCCTCACATATTCCCAAGAGGTAGGAAAAAGTAGGGACACCTGGGTGGCTCAGTCGATTAAGCATCTGACAATTTTGGCTCAGGTCATGATCTCAGTCAGGGTTGTGAGACTGAGTCCCATGTTGGGTTCTGCACTGGGCTTGAAGGCTGCGTTAAGATTCTTTCTCTCCTCTCCCTCTGCTCCCCCCCCCCCCAAAAATAGAAAAAAGTAAGAATCAAGAGACCTTATCTTTAAAGAGGTATGAACTAGAGAAGATTAGATGAGGAGGTGCGGGTCTCTGTCCTTCTCAATACCAGTCTTAGGTGCTCTTCTTCAGTTGAAGTCCATTAAAAGGTCAAAAGTGGGACCCCTTTGCCAGCAATAAAACTAATTCTGCAACCATTCTTTTTAAAGATTTTATTTGTGAGAGAGAGATGGCGCGAGCACAAGCACAAGCAGGGGGAGGAGCAGGCAGAGGGAGAAGCGGGCTCCCTGCTGAGCAAGGAGCCCAATGGGGGACTCAATCCCAGGACCCTGGGATCATGATCTGAGCCGAAAGCAGATGCTTAACTGACTGAGCCGAGGAGTCCCTCTCTAGCCATTTTCTTTAGGGGCATGAGTATGTAGCAGCAGTTGGTAGTCTTGGTTACTTGTTGGAGTTATGCTATACTGACAGCAAGGGAAAGGAGAGACCTTTCTCATAGTTTAATAACAGGTGACTAGAATTCCTTGTAACATTGGTGTGACAATGGTTATGATTGTAGATACGTAGTTGAAAATGCATACTTTAGGATCTATTTGTGTTTTATTATTCTTTTCTGTTTCAGTAACTAAACTCTTCTAGCGTCTTTAATTAAAGATCCCTGCTTTTATTTTGGGTATTCCCACTAAGCCAATAACTATAACATTATGTACGAGCCCAACTTCAGTTATCTTTCCCCCTCACTACTTCGTTATCAGTGCATTACAGCCTGACAAATCCTTGTGCTAGTACATCAATTTAAAGAGCTTCCAAGATTGGGGATTATTAGGAGTTGGGGATATTTCAGATTATGTCAGTAGTACATTTACTGCCTTTCATCATCTGCTCCTGCTCTGAAATGGTGTGAACTATTCTATTATACCATGTAAATGTCTATGTTTTTATATATAATCTATTCTGTATTTAATACAGTAGACCTGATATTTCTCTTTGTAGACCTAGTATGAACTTATTGGACTGTTTAAAAAAAAATAGAACACATATGTGCTTAGGAGGTATAACAGTGAAATAACAAAACATATTTTCTTGTGGTTATGGAATAGTATCATCACTTCAGTGACATTGTGTCATTTTAAGAAATACTCACTTGGCATTTGTTTATAATGTTTATGTTCATGACACCATCTTGGCTTTGTTGTATTAAATCACAAATATTCAAGTTCTACTTTAAAAACCTTATTAAAAATTTAAAGATAATCAGGAAAAAAGTGAGCAAAATGAAGTTTAATCTGAGTTTTAAAAGTTGAGTACAATTTGGTTAGGAGGAGAGAAAGGAAGTGACATTTCAGACAGGAGGAATGGTTTGAGTGAGACATGGAGTTGAAGGATAGTTAAGACCGTCCCCAGATGATGTGTAAGATGTAATTGTCTTTTATTTTCTGAGATAATTTTTGATATCCTGATAGTGACTAGAGAAGTTGTTTCATGAAGACAGCTGCAGGCAGATAATGGTACTGAACCCAAGGTATTAGAACACCTGAATTTCCCTTAACCTTATCATTTACTTACCTTGCAATATTTACTCTCTCTGAACTTCAATTTTCCTGTCAAATAAGATTAATAAAACTTTTCTATCGAGCAGTGAGGCTTGAATTAAGACACAGATAAAAAAGACTTTTAAACTCTATAATGGTATTATTATATACAACATATTTTCCCTTCTTTTTCCAACCTGCAACCCAGCCATTTGTTTTAAAATTCAAATAATATTTTTGTCTTAATGGTGTGTGCTTTTGAGAGGCAGAACATAATACAGATTCATATAGTTGATTTATGTAATACAGATTCATATAGTTTTACTTCAAAAAAATTTAGTTAAAAAAGAATAGTACTATATTAAATGACACAAATAATAGGTTTTTATTTTTCACTGGAGAATGAAGTCAACTTTTTCTAAAAATAAGTTCCCGAATCACTGAAAGTTTTTTTAATTTCACACATTTTCAAATTGCAGAATTTCTGTAGTACTTTTCTTTTTCTTAGTGATTTAGGGTGTAGTCTTAGAAATCCCAAGTTAGCCAAAGTTCCCTTGATTGAAGCATTCCCAGTACTCTTCAGTTACGTGCTTATAGACATGTCCATGGATTATTTCTGCAGAAAGATAGTCATTAAAGTATGTGGATTTTTAAATAAGTCTCTCTCGTCATCTCTATGCCATAGGTTAAAGGGTACTTCACCATAACCCTTTTGACTGATGATGACTAATAAACTGAGTTGTTGTTGTTTTTTAAGATTATTTATTTATGTATTTATTTGACGGAGAGAGAGAGAGTGCAAGCAAGGGGGAGCTGCAGAGGGAGAGGGAGAAGCAGGGGCTGGATCCGAGGGGCTGGATCCGAGGGGCTGGATCCCAGTACCCTGGGATCACAACCTGAACTGAAGGCAGACCCTTAACCGACTGAGCCACCCAGGCACCCCTTGAGTTGTTGTTTTTAATGGAACTTTTATTTTTTGTACCTAAAGTAATGAAAAACAAGGAGCCTTGTTTCAGAGGCCAAGCCTGTGGAGTTTTGTTTTTTAAGTGAGTGTTTTAAGTCTCCTTAGTTTAGTTGTTCTTAATCAGAGTGTGCCACTAAATTTTTGACCTAAATATAAAACACCAAACTCTGGACCCCATCCTTATTATGATTGGTTAGCTTTAGGGCAAAATATGTTTTTTGTTATTGCTTGTGGGGTTCAATTAGTGTTTTTTTTTTTTTTTTTTTTTTTTTTTTAGCTCTAGGTAGTGGATGCTCTGATGACAGTTTTAAACTCTACAAGAAGCAGAAAGTCAATACTAGATTGTACTAAACCACAGTGGAAAGAGCATAGATGTCCATCAACAGATGAATGGATAAAGAAGATGTGAGGTATATATATACATATATATATATATACACACACAACGGAATACTACGCACCCATCAAAAAACAAAATCTTGCCATTTGCAACGACGTGGATGGAACTAGAGGATATTATGCTAAACGAAATAAGTCAGAGAAAGACAATTATCATATGATCTCTCTGATATGAGGAATTTGAGAGGCAGGGCAGGGGTTCGTTGGGGGAAGGGAGGGAAAAATGAAACAAGATGGGACCGGGGAGGGAGACAAAACATAAGAGACTCTTAATCTCAGGAAACAAACTGAGGGTTGCCAGAGGGAAGCGGGAGGGATAGGGTGGCTGGGTTATGGATATTGGGGAGGGTATGTGCTATGGTGAGTGCTGTGAATTGTGTAATACTGATGATTCATAGACCTGTACCCCTGAAACAAATAATACATTATATGTTAATTTAAAAAAATACTAGATTGTACTTCCCTCGGTAACCATCATCAATGGTTTCTTAATATTTTTCCAAAAATTGTGTATATATATGTAAGTCTGTGTGGGTATGTTTTTTTCACAAATACATTGCTCATTATATACACTATTTTGCAGTTGTTTACTTGGCATTAAATATAGAGTGCTTTCCATATCATTGCACATAAATCATGGCTGGTTCATTTATTTTTATCAGTCCTGTTAGATATTTAAGTTATATTCAGATTTTGTGTGGATTTTTTGGTCTCGTTTTGTTTGCTTCTATCAACTAAGCTATAGTGAATTTCCTTGCACATTATCTTTGCACACCTGTGTCCTTATATTTTCTGAAGGATAAGTTTTACATGTGGGATTGCTGGTCAAAGAATACTTCCGTTTTGACATTTAATAGATAAGGCCAAATTGGTTTCCCCAAATTGTGCTGATTTGCACTCCTCCCAACAGTATATGAGATTTTTTTTTTTTTAAGATTTTATTTATTTATTTGACAGAGAGCGAGAAAGGGAACACAAGCAGAGGGTATGGGAGAGGGAGAAGTAGGCTTCCCGCTGAGCAGGGAGCCCCATGCGGGACTTGATCCCAGGACCCTGGGATCATGACCTGAGCCGAAGGCAGACGCTTAACAACTAAGCCACCCAAGCACCCCAGTATATGAGACGTTAACAGTACACCCTTACCAACTCTTTACAACCTTTGTCAATCTAATGTGCACAAAGAAGGTATCTAATGTTTGAATTTTTGTTTCTTTACTTGTGGTTATTATTAAAAACTGTATCTGATCTTTCTAATTTTTATAATTCTTTTTCTTCACACATCCTCCTTGTATCTTTGTTATCAGGTTGTACATCTTTTTCCTATTAATGTGTAAAAGCTGTTTGTATAGTAGGGAAATTTGTTCATTGTTATACACGTTTTTCTAATTTATCATTGTCTTTCTACATTATTTTTTTTTACCATATAGAAATATTTTAGGGACGCCTGGGTGGTTCAGTCAGTTGGGCGGCTGCCTTCGGCTCAGGTCATGATCCCAGCGTCCTGGGATCGAGTCCCACATCAGGCTCCTTGCTCGGCGGGGATCCTGCTTCTCCCTCTGCCTCTGCCTGCCTGTGCTCTCTCTCTTTCTCTGATGAGTAAATAAATAAAATTAAAAAATATATATATTTTAAGAAATATTTTAAAGTTTTAGTATTCAGATTTGTTTATTTTTCCTTTGAGGCATATTTGTGTATTTGCACAGTGTTTTAGGATTTCCAAATAGGATGAACACGTGTTCTAATTTGCTCATTATCCTAGTTTAAATATTAAGAGTACTTCTAAAGGCACCTGGGTGGCTCAGTTGGTTGAGCATCCAACTCTTGCTTTGGCTTAGGTCATGATCTCAGTGTTGTGGGATCAAGCCCCATGTCCGGCTCTGCACTCAGCTGAGAGTCTGCTTGAGATTCTCTCTTTCCCTTATTCCCCACCCCTGTACGTTCTCCCCCTCCCCTCTAATTAATAAATCTTAAAAAACAAAACAAAAAAAAAACTTCTATTCACTCTTACAAGGTTCTCTTTTGGAGAAAAAAATTACATGGCTATCAAGTTTCTTAAAATGTATATTTTAAAAATTTCCCAGGTGATACTGATAAGTACCATTGGTTTACTATTTTAAGTGACAAATACTTATGATAAGTTCCCCAAAATAGATTCCCTCTGTAGTTCTCTTCTATGATAAATATATTTCGCTGTGGAGTACAGAAGACATTTTGAGATGCAAATTAAAATAAAAACATGGAAGAAAATATGCAGAAAATTTTAGTAAAACCTACCATTACACCCTATATTTTCCTCAGAATTAGAGAATGCTGCAAATAATGGGACAATATAAACTGATGGACAAGAATAATGTTTGCCTGAGTGAAATGTTTTTCTAGATTTTGTGTTGGGAAATCAATACGACTTTCTCAAGGACATGTGTAGATACCAACTCAGGAAGCTTTTTTTTTTTTTTTAACTTTGTGATATAACAGTCATTCAGTAAAGTGTATAAACATGAGTTTGCAGGTCAGTGATTTATCACAAAGTGAACATACCTTTGTAACTACTACATATGTCAAAGTTCTCTTTGTGCCACCCCACAAAAGGTAGCTATACTCCTGATTTCTATCATCATAGGTTAGTTGTGCCTGGTTTTAAACTTTATTTAAATAGAATACGTACAGTATGCCGTCCTTTGTGTGAGATTCATTCTTTCGTGTGAAGCAGTATTTTGTTCATTTTCATTCATTTTTAGTATACTAGAATGTGAATATATATGATTCTGTTGTTGGAAGAAGTGTGGGTTGCATCTAGTATTTTGGCTTGTTATAAATAATGCTGCTATTAATATTGTTATGTATCTTTTGATGCATGTAGGCATTCATTTCCCTTGTGCAGTTATTTCTAGTAGTGTAATTGGATAATAGAGTATCTATATGTTCAAGTTTGGTAGATACCGTTAAACAGTTTCCCAAAGTAGTTGTGCCATTTTACACTCCCACAATCCACATCTTTGCTAATATTTGGAAATGTCAGTCTGAATTTTAGCCATTCTGCTAGATGTGTATCTCAATGTGGCTTTAATCTGTATCTCCCTGATGACAGATGATGTTGAGCACTTTTTTATATCCTTTTGTGAAGTGCTTGTTAAATCCCTTGCCCATTTTTCTTTTTGATTGTCTGTTTTGTCTTGATATGTAAGTGTTCTTTCCACATTCTGGGTACTTGGTCCTTTATTATATGTGGCAACTGTCTTGTCCCACTCCCTGGAAAACTGTCTCTTGAGTTTATTATATTCCAATTTGTCAGTCTTTTCTTTTATGGTTAGTACTTTTGTATGTTTAAAAAGTCTTATCACAGAAATATTCTCTTCTGTTGATTTATAGAAGCTTTATGATTTTACTTTTCATACTTAGATCTGCGAACCAACTGGAATTGATTTTTATGCACATGGTGAGCTATAGGTTAAGTTACTCTTCTTAGACGGTAACCAGTAAAACTATGTTTGTTTTGTTTTTGAAAAGGCCATTGTCACCTTTGACCTAACTCTAGTATCCACATATACATGAGACTTCTTTTCTGGAGTGTGTTATGCTCCGTTGGTCTTTGTATCCAGCCTGTGATGTACCACAATGTTGTCTTAATTCCTGTAACTTTATAAGTCGTTGCATCTGGCAGGGTAAGAGCACACACACACTTTGCTTTTCTTCAAGATTGTATAAGGTATACTTAGTAACCCTTTGTATTTGCGTGTATATTTTACTGTCAATTAAAAAAACTCTGAAAAGCAGTGGGAAATCATTGAGGTCTCAGTTTCTGAAAATGATCAAAAATTTTTATGAGATTTTAATAATGGTAAAGTCAGCTCAAATCTAGTTTTTTATTAAGATTAAAGAATATACTTGTTTTAGTGCTCATTATATATTCTTACATTCTCGTGTAGACTACTCAGTACATTGGTCTTATAAAAAAAACCCTAATGACTAAAGAACATACTGGTTTGAAGTTTCATAGTAAGGTTGTAAGTTTATTTAAAAATCATGCAGACTAAGAATACAAATAAAATTATCTTGATGTTGTGTTTTGTTTTTCAGACCATCTATGATAACAGTCTTCTGTAAGTCAAGGTTTTTCAAGAATTCGCTGAAGGAACAAAGTAGGATTTTCTTACATCATGACTTAATCTGAATGCAAGAACAAGAAAAAGTTTTATCTCTAAATATAATGAAGGTCTGTGTGTAAACACAGACCCTGACTCAATTCTAATGAACATTTTAGACATGAGTTTACATCGGCAAATGGGTTCAGATCGTGATCTTCAGTCTTCTGCTTCATCTGTGAGCTTGCCCTCAGTGAAAAAGGCACCCAAAAAAAGAAGAATTTCAATAGGCTCTCTGTTTCGGAGAAAAAAGGATAGCAAACGTAAATCCAGGGAGCTAAATGGCGGGGTGGATGGAATTGCAAGCATTGAAAGTATACATTCTGAAATGTGTACTGATAAGAACTCCATTTTCTCTACAAATACGTCCTCTGACAATGGATTAACTTCTATCAGCAAACAAATTGGAGACTTTATAGAGTGCCCTTTGTGCCTTCTGCGGCATTCTAAAGACAGATTTCCTGAGATCATGACTTGTCATCATAGATCTTGTGTGGATTGCTTACGACAATATCTAAGGATAGAAATTTCTGAAAGTAGAGTTAATATCAGTTGCCCAGAATGTACTGAACGGTTTAATCCTCATGATATTCGCTTGATATTAAGTGATGATGTCTTGATGGAAAAATATGAAGAATTTATGCTTAGACGGTGGCTTGTTGCAGATCCTGATTGTAGGTGGTGTCCAGCTCCGGACTGTGGGTAAGATTTTGTTTGGTTTTTCTTGAGTTAATATTTTTTTCTGTGGATAAAATAAGAATTAGCTGTTACTCAAAAGAAAAATCTTAACATGTCAGGTAATTCATTATTCAGTAGACAAACATACATTGAATGCATACCATGTGCCAGGCACAATGTTAGACGCTAATGGCAGGAATATTATCTTACTCATTTTTATATTGTGTCTCATCACATACTCATTTGAACATTTTTGGAGGAAAGGGATAAGATGGTAGAGTACAGGATCTAGTTGTGGGCAAAATTGATTATCCCCTTCATTTGGAAAATTGTTATTTTAGTGTAGCAGATGAAATGATCAGGGGTTTTGTTTGGTTTTGGTTGTATAAACTCAAATGACCCTTTCAAAAGACACCTTAATGTGTGCCACAGTGTCATGTGTTCATGTTGGTATGACATAAGTATTGCTAGTCTCAAGATTTAAAATAATTTTGCTTATAAATTTGATTATGTTAACAGTATCTTCTGTTTATAGAGCATTTACTATGTAGGGTTGTCATAACTATGTATAGTCATACGCTTTTCAAGAATAACAAAAGCTGTAAAAACTGGATGTTATTTAGCATACCATTAGTAAGCTAGAGATTATGTATAAGTAAGAGTTGGGGAAAACCCAGAGCTTTCAAGATTTTCTGGGTGTAACAAGGGTAGAATGTGAGTTTAGTTTCTCAGATGAAGTTTCAGGATTCATCATCTGAATCAACTGTATTCTTAAAAGCTTGGGTAGCAACTTTTCAGATTGCATCTAGCCTATATCTCTCATTCCAAATGAGAAAATAATATGTTACCAGCCTTTGCAAATCCCAACCAGTTTCCCTGGGTATAACTGGCACTTAACTGTGCACCAAGGATTTCAGTGGAAATAAAGCATTAAAAATATTACCTGATTATATGACATTTTATGAATTCATTAGTTGTATGAAAGACTTAAAAATACAGTTCATTATCACATTTGAACTATGCTCTCCTCTAATGCAGGGAACTTGTACTAGAACATAAATAAAAAAATAATATGTTAAAGATACTTTCTAAACTGGACCAAGGTTGTCTGTGCTTCCAGGTGTATGACAGAAGCAAACTCTGGGATCCATGAAGAGTTAAACTCTCAAGAAAAAGATTGGAAGAAATAGGGATAGTGAACAATACCTTTAAATAACTTGAGCAGGAGATAGTATCCTGTCAAAAGAACAGCTTGGATACAGTTGTATCACTCTTGGTCCCATGGACCCTTGCACTGGTACAAGTGTGCACATTCATTAGATTTCAAGTTGGACAGCAAATTTTATGTTAAACACACTTTTTGCAAATCATTATAGCAAATACTCCTTCAAGAGTTCAAATAGTGAGAAATATGCCTGTATGTTGTGGAGAAAGACTGGTTTTCTAACTGTCTTTCATGGAACCCCAGGATAAAAAGTGCTTCACAAGTTCTTCAAGCATTTAATAGTTTTATTTTTTTTTTAAGATTTATTTATTTATTTGTCAGAGAGAGCACGTGCGCACAAGCAGGGGAACAGTAGGCAGAGAGAGAAGACGACTCCCCACTGGTCAAGAAGCCTGATACGGGACTCGATTCCAGGGCCCTGGGATCATGATCTGAGCCAAAGGCAGATGCCTAACTGACTGAGCCATCCAGGCATCCTCATTTAATAGTTTTAAAACAAAAAGTTTGAAAATGATGGCATGAATTAAAAGGCATTAAGTGTCAGAAGCTATGGCCCCGGGAGATTTAGACGGTAAATCCTGGGCACAAATTTTCTGGTCACTAAATAGATATATTCTCTTGAGCTGTGTTGATTGATCATGTGTTCCTAATGGATATCAACTGTATCAACTTAATAGAACACAATAGATACAGTGACACAGATTCTTGTTTATATAAGAATTTGATTTTAGGGGAAACATGCTAAACCAATTGGGAAAGGATTTTCAACATACAGAATTGTGAAAAGTAGCTATTTGAGGGGGGGAAACTAGATTGTCACCACATATAACACGCCAAAACAAAATCAAAACAGATTATAAAGGAAAGTTTTATAAGTAAAAAGGAAAAATTTAAACTAAAAATATAGGTGTAAGATTAGCTCACCTGCTGCCATATTATTATTAAAATTGAATACACATTTACCCTGTAACTTAGAAGATCCACTCCTAGTGAAATACCTTGAAACTCTTGTGTGCCAGGAGACATCTAGTTAGGAGACATGTTTAAGAATGTTCATAATAGGGGCGCCTGGGCCCATCCAAGCTTGGTTTCAGCTTAGGTAGTGATCTCAGGGTGGTGTGATCAAGCCCTGCCTCCACTCTGCACTTAGTGGGGAGTCTGCTTGAGATTCTCCCTCTGCCCTTCTTGCTCATGCACTCTCTCTAAAATAAATAAATCTTAAAAAAAAAAAAATGTTCATAGTAGCAAACAAGAAAGGAAGTGTTCATTAACAGTAAAGTGGATGAATATATTTAGTTTCATGGTTACCTACTGAAAGGAGGTTGTGAACTTGAAGGAGCAATCAAGGGGCTTCTAAAGCCACTAATAAATGAGGTAAAACCATAGGTTCCGACTTGCCAGAGATGGTTCAGTTTATGCTTTTGCTATAATTTTTGAGTGCATTACTCTTCTCAGGTGTTTTAGTTTAGGCTGTTAATTATATGATCACTGATGCTTTTCTTAGTTTGTGGTAGATATGGGATATTTGTTTTTATTAATCCATTTTGTATGGGTGACATTTTCAGTAAAATTTAAAAATGTTTCATAAACTCATACTTTGGTTTATTTTTGCCCAATTTCTTTTTATTGAGACTTCATTGTCAAAGAGTAAAATGGCTTAGGGGCACCTGGGTGACTCAGTCGGTTGTCTAACTCTTGATTTTGGCTAAAGTCATGATCTCAGGGTTGTAGGATTGAGCCCTGCATTGGCCTCAGGTGGAGTCTGCTTGTCTGTCTCCCTCTGCTCCTCCCCCAGCTAGCTCGCTGCTCTCTCTCAAATAAATGAATAAAATCTAAAAAAAAAAAAAAAAGTAAAATGGTTAATATTCTAAATATTTTGGAGAAGATAACTTAAATGTTAACTCCAGTATAAAATATAAAATAATAAAACAGCTACTTTAATAGATTCTGTTATTATGAAAAAAACCACTTGGTTGTTATGTAAGTTTAACAAAGAATTAGCCTTGGTTAATTTGACTATAAATTAACTCTTGGTTTGGTGGTTGTCAGTAGTCTTACACACAAAGGACAGAGAAAACATGTCAAGATTACTTTTATTTATGTATTGTCATTTATATTTGATTTATGTTGTCTCTCTAGATTAAGAGCATATTTTATATACTTGATTACATTGTAGGCTTTATGGTAGTGTTACGTAGACACCGTCATCCAGTAACAGAAAATTTATATATGTACTTTGAGAATGGAATACTACCTAAGCCTTCATTAAAGATTTCAGTTTTAGCATGAGCATGTAGACCTGATTTTAAATCTCCGTCCTATCATGTTATAAGGTTTGGGGCAGACCTCTAATTTTATAACTAGCATAATTCCTAGCACACAGCAAGTTTTTCGTAGCTCTTACTTATCGTTCCTTATGTCCATTACTTAAGTTTTGCCTTAATTTTTAAAAATCAGTCATTCAAATATTTAATGCACCTGTGTGCCAGGTACTTGGAAATTTAATAATGAACAAAAGACAAAAGTCCCTGCCCCCTGGAACTTATTAAAATCTTTGTATCCACAGAGGGACATTTTATTTAGAATCCATTTACTATTTAAATCTGGCATAAGGAACACTGGTAAATAAATGCCTGATTATTTCTAAGAAATACTTAGCCAGCTAGGACTGTTGACATGTATGTAGTATTTAACCCCTTCTATTGTACAACACACTTGAAAGGCTTTTTTCTAGAAATGCTATATGTGAAATTATGAATTTTTTCTTTTGCATTTGATATTTATCAATATGACCATTTTCTGTGTCTGACATTAATTTTACTTAAACATGTAGTTTAACACACTTTGAGAAATATTGCCCTTAGCTTAGAGTAGAAAGAAAAGCTGACCTGGTTTCTATTTGAGATCTCTCAGGGTTTCTGACCTAATATTCTTTCTACTCTTCTGAGGGCCAGGACAAATTAAACTTGTTTTAAAAGACAGTATTTCGGAAAAGTCCTGTTGAGGAGGAGACAAACTTGTGTGCTATGATTTAACCAGGATGAAGTTAGCAGAACTGCTGCTATAACGTGCAGTCTACACAGGTTCAGAGAAGAATCTGGCCATGGCTAGGGAGAAGTGTTGGGGTGAGGTGAGGGGCACATAGGAAGGAATGCGTAGAACCTGTCTTGAGTTAAAATACCTGATTACCTTCTGCCCAGGGAGCCTAATTTATACATTGTAGGCAGATAGCAAAAAGTTGGCATTTTAGTTTTTGTCATCACATGTTTCAGTTGGCCACCCTTCTACCAGCACACATTATCCCTGTTATCTCATGTGAGTGCTTCTGACTTTGCTGGGGAGCTTTGAATATACAAGAACATTTATTATACAATATAATGATTTAATAATGTTTGTGAGCCTCTCAAGGGCAAAAAAGAAAAAAGTACTCGATTTTTCTTTGTAATTGCTGGTTAACCCCTGCTCAATAATGTGTTGTCGAATGAATCAATCTGACTATATGCCACTAACATAAATCACATATCTTAGGAACTGTCAATAAGCCATTTTATTTTACTCTTTTTTTCAATAAGCCATTTTAAAGCAACGTGACCAACTGTAATCAGGTTTGTGTAGTGTCAAACTGGCTGACATTTAAATGATTCTAAATAATATATTCTGGTGGAGGATACTGTTCATAATGGATTTAAAAAATGGGGCCATCGGGGGCGCCTGGGTGGCTCAGGTCATGATCCCAGAGTGCTGGGATCGAGTTCCGTGTCAAGCTCCTGGCTTCACGGGGAGTCTGCTTCTCCCTCTGACCTTCTCCCCTCTCATGCTCTCTCTTTCTCTCTCTCTCTCAAATAAATAAATAAAATCTTAAATTAAAAAAATGGGGCCATCGGCTTAGGAGCTACACAATATATATTTTTAAATTCTAGTTAATCTCCATATAGCTCATATTTCCATCCTACAAAGAAGGGTTTTAGCCATAACTTGACCATCTTCTGCCATGCTGGAAATGCTTTTGTAGGCTGACCTTTTAGAAATTTTATACAGAGAACAGATCCAACTTGCGATTTTCTCCAGAGGAAACAAATACATGTGACTTAGAAAACAGCAGGTTTTGTGTATAGGGAGCCATAATGAGTAAACCGTGTTTCAGTGGAAGTTGTAATTCATAACTAGTGACAAATTGTATCTGTTAGAATAGACATTCATAAAAGTATTCTAAGACTTTGAGCTTAGAGTTTGAAAATTGCTTGAGCTGAGAGTTTGCTCTTTTTACTTTATTCTTCCTAACCATAAAATTGATCTAGATATATTTTAATGCTACGTGATTCAGTATATACTGCTGCTACACCAGACGTTGTTAAACGATACTAAAATTTTTGGTGGTTTTAAGGGAATCAATAAAAATAACATTCCCTCAAACCCTCAGTCAGAACCAAGTTGATATGATAGGAGACATGTTAGCTCTCTCTTACTAATTAGTCTACTAAAGAATGTGGCTTTAGATACGCAGCCAGAATGGCTTGCTGACACCAATCTTAAATTAGACTGACTTCTCCAAATAGTCTGGGCAGTTCTCGACAACTCCCCTGTAGCATGTAGTGGAAAGCACAACAGAAGGCATCCTCTAGAGCAAGCAGCTCCTAAAAGAGGGAACCAGGAGATGAACCTCACATTACCTAGACCTTCTCCCAAACATTTTAAGCAAGTCACTCCTCTATCAAATAATGTAATTTCTAGCAAGTAGAAACATGAGCAATTGATTTTGATGCAAAACTTGACTTTCCCCCCTAACTGGATCAAATAGTATTTGTGATTATTTTTCTTTGTTCTCTAAAGGTTTTGTTAAAGCTTTACTTTTTTTTGGGGGGGGGGGAGCGTCTTTGACTCCAGGATAATCTTTCTTCATTCTTTTTTCTCATTTTTTAATTAAAATTTTTGTTGGGGAGTGGTATGTTTTTCTTAGAATTAGATTTTATGTTAGGTATAGTTTGTTCTTTTTACTTGTTCCTTCATAAGGAATTTGCTATAGACACAATATAGTACCCTAGCTGGTATCCCTACTTCCTCTGTTATCAATCATGTAATTTGTAGAACTTGAGTACTATGAGACTCTCCCAGGAAATAGGTGTCATGGTGAAATAAATTCTGGAAATAGTGCGTACTATATACTGATCACTGGTATGTTAAAAATTCTTTTAGCAAATTCTATAATTAAAAAAGAAAAAATGAAAAAGTTCTTTAATTTTGCTTAGTATTTTCCTAACTTGACCACTGAATACTTTCTTTGTATAGACCTCTTGTTGCCAATCCAGTGAACAGAAAATATTTCTGGGAAGATTGCCCTATTTCAGTCCCTGTTTATCTTTTCCCCCACTTTCTTCTTGTCCCTCCACTCCTGCTAAATAGGAAGGCTTAAACATTTTTAAGTAGATAGAAATGGAAGAATAGAGATGAAAAGTAAGACGAGTTAAATAATGGATTGTAAAAGGAAATGGAGCCATCTTTTAAACCAAGATTTGGATAGTGTTCTAGCCAAAGATCTTAGGTTAACAAGTATTACTCAGTTATCCATGACATTCTGCTGAGTGTGTTCTTTTCCCATATAACACTTAATGCAGCAGAACAGAGACACTCCTGAAATTCTTCTTTAAAGGAAGCATTTTATATTTAATTTAGTTTTACCATTTGCTTCCATTGTAATTTGTCATCTGTTTTCCAATGGAAAATAAGTTTGACTCCCACACAATGAAAATCATCAAGAGACCTAACGTTCTGTTTTCAAAATATGTGAATGCTAGTTACATTTAATTCTTGCTATATTATAAAATATGCCTAACAAAGTTATTATTAAAATTGAATGTTTATGAACATTTACATAGTAAGCACTCAGTAGAAAAAACTGATAGACAAGCTACCTTAACTTTTAGTTATCAAAATATACATTCATGAAAATAGGATTATTAAAGATAAACCTATTTTTCTTTGTAACTTGTACAGATTGAATGGGACTTGAATGTTTAATTCTGGGGTAGGATCTCTCAGCTTTTCCTTTAAAAAAGAAATACTGGGAAGTAGCATAAAACAAGTTCGAGGTACTTTATCTCTGATATTTGAGTACATATGATGATGTCCCATGAATGAATTCTCTTTCCCCTTCCCATTGCTTTCCCCACTCTTTCTCTCTCTCCACAACACACACACACACACACACACACACACACAGAGTTTTATTTAAATATCACAACTCTTTTATTATACCCTAATTTCTGAGATGCATCAAACCTACATTTATTTTCAACAAATGCCAGATGACCAGACATTAATATTCCTCCAGGGCCAAAGTCAAATATCATTAATTAAGGTGTGATGAACTTATGGGATAAAAAAGTAAATGTAAAATTTTATTTTAAAAAAATAATCAAATGTTGAATACTTGACATCATCATGCAGGAATGCTAGTCTACATGTCAGCTCTTTCATTTGCTCCAGATAATTATACTGTGTATTTAAAAAATCTAAATAGGTATTCACTATTTATAAGCAGTTACTCTCAACAAGCTTAAGTCACTGTAAGGAATTTTTATCTTAAAGCAACTTACAAAGCTGTTTTGAAGCTTGATTATTGAGAATAAAATGTTTTGAGACCTCAGTTTTCTCACCATACCCTTTCATGTTTTCATGGATATTGTACCAGATGTGGAAATTCTCTTGTCATGAAATTTTAAAGTAGCAAAGTTGACATTCTGCTTTTAGTTCTTGTCAAAATGTGAAGAATTCCCTAAAAGGACTTTTTCTTAAAAGACCCATAGCTTGGGCACCTGGGTGGCTCAGTTGTTGGGCGTCTGCCTCAGGCTCAGCTCATGATCCCAAGGTCCTGGAATCAAGCCCCACATTGGGCTCCCTGCTCAGTGGGAAGCCTGCTTCTCCCTCTACCACTTCCCCTGCTTGTGTTCCTTCTCTCGCTGTGTCTCTCTCTGTCAAATAAATAAAAATCTTAAAAAAAAAAAAAAAAAAAAAGACTCATAGCTTAAATCATTGATTAAAAATTAAGTCAGTTCTTAAGTTTCATTTAGTGATATGGTAGTATACTGAACAACCTATAAAGGTTAGGATTATGATATAACCTAATTTCTATTAATCTACCTTGTATATTTTTATAAATATTTATTTACTCAGGCTATATTCTTCCTAAATTTAGTTATAGCACTCTCAGTGTTCATATTAACTGTAAATCTATATCCCTGTTTAATGATTTGAAAGTTAAGTTTATATCTAAATTTGGCTTTCATAGTTCTCAGTAATAATTACTGCATTTTATTCTTAAACACAATGTGCATTTATACTTCAAGTGTCTAGTAAAATTTCACCATATGAAGCAGTAGATTTTTATTCTATATCTAGAATGCCTACCAATGTTTATTTTGTTTATTTTATTTTATTTTTTTTTTAAGAATTATTTCAGAGAGGGAGAGAGTGCAGGGGAGAGGGGCAGAGGGAGGGGAGAGAATCTCAAGCAGACTCCACACTGAGCCCAGAGCCCAACAAGCCAAACACAGGGCTTAATCTCACAACCCTGAGATCATGACCTGAGCCAAAACCAAGAGTCAGACACTTAACCAACTGCTCCATCCAGGCGCCTTCCATACATTATTTCTATTGATAAAGAAAGGATAGTAACGTGTGGATCACATGGTCGTTAATCAAGCACAGATGCAGAGGTACTGGAACTGTCATTGAAATGGTGAATTGCTTGTGTGGCATTCTAAAGATCAAGGCTAAAGCTAAAGCTGATTTTGGCTGAATACTGAAGCTGAGCCACACTTCTTTGAATCCCTGTTTTATGTTTTGGGAAAACAGTTGTAGGGAGATTATGCGATTTGCATGAAACTATACAGATAATAAGTGGTAGAAGGAGAATTTTGACCAGGTAACCTAAACTTC
Organism: Potos flavus; assembly: GCA_028534135.1. NCBI lineage: Eukaryota > Metazoa > Chordata > Mammalia > Carnivora > Procyonidae > Potos > Potos flavus. The sequence goes on from CM052900.1 coordinate 29,303,153, forward strand.
TCTTCTCCCTTTATAAATTGTGACTGACCTTAAAAAACAGTTGGTCTTAGCATCATTGTCCCCTGCATACACACAGATTTCCCCATGTCCCTCTTCTTCCCTCCTTCCTTCAAGAAAAGCTAGGATAGAAAAGAGTTTTAGAAGAGAGTGTCATTTCCTTTTCAGTGAAATTACTATTTTAAAGACTTTTTAGGATTATAATTTGATAGAAAATAAAGTGTAGAGTCTTTGAGGACTTTTTTCTTTTTATTGGTAACTACAATGAATAAGCCCTCAGGAAAAGTAAACTTTGCTAAATTACCCCACGTTGATATATAAATTGTCTTTAATTTAATCATACTTGAACACATTTATGATAGCGACGGTAACTGGAGAATTGGTCTATCAAAATGGAATTTAAGATGTAAAATTTAAGTTTAAAAGGTAAGGTACTAAGGGAGCAACAGGTCCAAAAGCAGAGGAACTTCCTGACTCTTAAAATTTTATAATTTTACAGATTATCTCGAAATTTAATAAAAATATCAGTTACAGTTACTAAATTTTACTGCCAATAACAAGAGGAACCTTGAAAATTCCTCTAAATTTCCAGCCAAAAGGAAATTTTTGATATTTTAAAAAGCTTCTTATACATAGATAAGACTTGTTTGTGTCTTTTTGAAAGAGAACCAGAACCCCCAGATGTTTTTTATTGTAAGTTTTATTGAGATAATTGTAGATTCATGTGTAGTTGTAAGAAATAATAAAGAGAAATCCTCATCCTTCAGTTTACCCCAGTGGTACCATTTTGCAATGCTATTAAACAACATCACAACCAGGATATTGGCATTGATATAATCTACCAATCTTATTTAAATTTCCCCAGTTATACTTATGTGTGCATGTATATTTAGTTATATACCATTTTATCACCTTACATTAGTATACCCACCACCACGGGGTACTGAACCTATTGTTCTTTTTAAATCCATCCACCTCTCTCTCTGTCGCCTTCCCAACCCCGTCGCTAATCCCTGGCCATCTCTAATCTGTTTCCATTTCTAAAATTTTGTCATTTCAAAAATATTCTATAAATGGAATGATACAGTATATAACTTTGAAATTGACATTTTTCACTCAGCATAATTCCTCAGAGATTTATCAGAGTTAAGTGTATCAGTAGTTTCTTTTTGTTGTTGAGTAGTATTCCATATATATGCACCATAGTTTATTCACCTAGTGAAGAATGACATCTAGACTGTTTCTAGTTTTTGGCTGTTATAAATAAAGCTGCTACAACCATTTGTGTACATGTTTGTACATAAGTTTTCATTTCTCTGGGATAAATGCCCAGGTGTGCCCAGAATTTATTTTAAGTAAGAAATTATTGGGGCGCCTGAGTGGCTCAGTGGGTTAAGCCTCTGCCTTCGGCTCGGGTCATGATCTCAGGGTCCTGGGATCGGCCACATTGAGCTCTCTGCTCAACAGGGAGCCTGCTTCCCCCTCTGCCTGCCTCTCTGCCTACTTGTGATCTCTCTCTCTCTATCAAATAAATAAATAAAGTCTTTGAAAAAAAAAAAAAGATTATTGAACTGGCCATATATTAACGCAGAGAATAGGTCTCAGGGCTAGTCATGAATATACTGTTCTCAGTCTTTTAAACTGAAGTGAAAAAACAAATTTTCTAATTGAGAAAATCAAGTTCATGTACTTTTTGGAGGAGATTGGCACCAAAAAGCACTTTTACTATGCATCTTAGAAACAATATAAGAATTTATGCATAAAATACAAGATAATCACAAAATTTATGAATTATCACAGTTTGCCATTAACTGATAGGTGTAGCTGATTCACAGTTGTATTTTTTTAGTCGTATTTTTAAATAGGTAATATTTTAATCTTTCTGATTTTAAAAGTAGCAGGTAATTATAAAAATCAGAAATATATAAATATATAAAGAAGAGAATTAGAACTCTAGTACCAGCAAAACTACTATTAAGATTTTTGGTATATTTCCTTCTAGTGTTTTCTGTGTGTATATAATACTAAATATAATTTTTATAAAATTGGAATTCGGCTAACTATACAGTTTGGCATCTTAGTTAAAAATTGAAAGTTAAAAGTTAAAAATTGAACTTTAAAAATGTTTTAGCCATTTATATGTCTTCATTTGTGAATTGTTCATTTTTTCCCCATGATAGTGTTAAGGTTTATGACTTATTTGCTCATGTATAAATAGAAAACTTTTTCAGTTGGATAATTGTTTTACTTAATACCTCTTCTTTTATGTCCCATTTTAAATCATTTTTCTTATTCTTTGAAGATATGCTGTGATAGCATTTGGATGTGCTAGCTGTCCAAAATTAACTTGTGGGCGAGAAGGCTGTGGAACAGAGTTTTGCTACCACTGTAAACAGATTTGGCACCCCAATCAGACCTGTGATGCTGCTCGGCAAGAGAGAGCCCAGAGTTTACGTCTGAGAACTATACGTTCTTCATCCATTAGTTATAGTCAGGAGTCTGGAGCAGCAGGTATTTATGTCTAACTTTTTCTAATAAAATATTTGACACAAACAGCACTATAGTTATCTTAATAAAAAATGCAATATTCAAATACAGTTCCTGTTATTACCTTTCCTCCCTTCAGTTTTCAGAAATGTTCTTTGTGTTGTTAGTATTTCTGTCCCAGAAGCACTCATTCTTTACTGTGGAAGAAAATGGTATTGAGGTTGGAAAGATTTTATTGTAAAGAAAGAAACAAGGAAGTGCCGTGGTGATTTATATAACTGATAACTGAGGATGGTCTGAAACTGTTGTTCATAAAAATATATTATGCAAAGCTTAGCAAAGATTTTTAAAAATCATCTTATATTTATAGATGTGTCATCTAATTCCAGGATCAAGTATTCAAAATCATACCTTACGGGACACTAAGAATTTTGTGTCTTTGTTAGGAATTTTTAAATTACCTGGGGATCTGTTATATGAACAATGTATGCATCTCCTAAATCTCAAAAATTAAAAAAAAAAAAAATCTGAACCTCTTAATGTTCTTCGAATAAAAATTGAAAAAGTTAATATTTCCCATTTATAGAATGTCATTGTTTATTGGGGTTTCAGTCATATTTAGAAAAATATTTTTCTCACTGATTGTAAAGTAGAAAGACTTGGAAATACAGAAGTTTGTCAAGAAAATAATTTACATTCCTACTAGCACTGTGTTGAGATAGTCATGTACTTTATGCTGTTAAAGTCAAATTTAAAATTAAACTTTAAATTCAACATTTAATACTTTATATAATGTACACAGACTTTCATAGTTATTTGCTCATTGACTTGTTTCTGTTTCCTGAAGATTTGGGGTGGAACTCAAAGGTATTAATAATAATTTGTAGGTATGGGTCCAGAAGTAATTCAAAGGAGACCTGATGAACCTAAACTGTACCCTCTAGGGTCAGCTGTAGACATGGAGTGGTCCACTTGGAAATGATATCCCTCTTCTCTAAGTGTGGACATGGGTATTTATTGATTGGTTACAGGACATATTGAGTTAAGAGCGCGGACTGTGGAATCAGTCTGTCTAGATTTAATTCCTAGCTTTTCCACTAATTCTGTGTTACCCTGAGCAAGTTTTCTCATCTGTAAAATGAAGACACTAATAATACTTACGTCTGTAAGGTTTAAACATTTCCTGACACAAAGTAGGTGCTCTAGCTATTTGAGGTAGAGAAACTAGAGAAACCAGTCACCTGCTAGAGATTTGTGCTTGTTATTAATTTTAAAATAAATGTCATGATTTAGTCATCCACATGAATGTTGATCTTTCTCACTGTATTCACTGTGGAAGATTTTATGTTTATTTCAGCAGTGCTACCCTGGAATGCCTTACTGGTCATAACCTTTAGATCCCAACACAGCTACTTAAATTATCTTCTTAATGTGAATTTGATTTCTGGAAGTGACCAGAAGTTCTTTTGGAACTAAATCTAACAACTAGAATATCATACCAAGTTGAATCACTGGTTTGGGGTGGATCCAAAGTAAGATGTGACTATATGATCATGAGAGTGATTTTTTGTTTATATTAAGTAGCTTTGAAAATAATTATGAAAGAAAAACTTCCCAAATGATTTGAGCCAAATAGTAGCATTGTTGGAATAAATATAACCTCCCAAGGTGATTATTTTAAAAACTTCTTTTGTAATTTTTCCATGTTCAAAAATCTTATAATTCTGAAAATTTAAAGTACATGCATTTTTACTTCCAGTGCTCTAAAAAGCAAAGCTCTCAGGACAAATATTTATGTGATAGTTTCTTTTGACGAATCTATAAAAAGCTTGAACTTGGCTGCTCATTGACTTGTGAGGGAGAAAAAAGAAGAAAGGGAACTACCATCTAAAATGGTTTTATTAGGGGCGCCTGGGTGGCTCAGTGGGTTAAAGCCTCTGCCTTCACTTAGGTCAAGGTCTCAGGGTCCTGGGATTGAGCCCCGCATCAGGCTCTCTGCTCAGCGGGGAGCCTGCTTCCCCCTCTCCCTCTGCCTGCCTCTCTGCCTACTTGTGATCTCTCTCTGTCAAAGAAATAAATAAAATCTCTAAAAAAAAAAAAAAAAAAAAAAATTAAAATGGTTTTATTAAAAAAATAATTAAATAAATAAAATGGTTTTATTAATTCCCATTATTCCAGATATCTTGGTATTTTTTGGTCTCCTGTTATGATACATTGAAAAATTGGCTGTACTTTTAATAATTACTTGATATAATGATAATAATTGGCTCTTTCTGATCAGCTGAAGATAAGTATGCCTAATCATCTGGTACATCAAATAATTTATATTATGATAAAATTATCTTTAAACTGTAACAGTGTTACATCTACATGAGACACTTCATTATAGCTACTAGGGAGTTTATGCACTTGGAGTTAACATTTTACATGATCTATATGTTTTTCATTTTTGTTACTGTATTTCCCCCTTTATTAAAAATATATTTAATTGGCTTCCAACCCCCATCTCTGTCTCCCACTACTACCACTCCAAGAGATAACCACTATTAACGTTTTGTTTTAAGTCCTTATAGGTAATACGGTGGGGATGGGAAAGTTTTTTGAACAAATTTTGAGAACTGTATATTGTTTTGTAACCTATTGTGTTTTTTCCCCCAACATGACAATAACCCATATTTTAACAGTAAATAGAAATATAATGATTTTAAAAAAAACTTTGCCAAATGTACCTTAAATAGAAATGGGAAACTTTTTTTTAATATAAAGCTGCTATGGATTAATTGATGTTCAGGGAAGGGGGCATCAGTTGACTTTCTAATCAGTAAAACAACTCTATTTAGAATTTTTGCATTTGAGAATATTTTGAGAGAGATATATAATGTGCACAGTAAATTTCTAATTTAAGAGACAAAGACAGAACAGCTTTTTGTATAGATAAATAAGTACACAGTGGAAACATGCAGATACAGATCTATAAAGAGACATCAAAAATATATTGGTTATCGCGTTAGTTCTCTAACACGTATCTTAGCATATTAAAAGGCTGTTTTGTTTTAGAACCATAATAATGAATTGGGGATGTCACCTTTCATTTTGTTCTGAAGATTGCATTTATCAGAGCCAAAGTTGAATCTCTTTACTCCCACCACTAATTGAGATATTTACTACTTGAGTATACTCTGGAATGAGGAAGTTTATCAATTAATATGCCACTTAAGCAGATAGTATTAGCGTTTCTTTAATTTGATGTACTAGACATTGTATCTGCTATAAAAGCCAGCTTTTTAAAATTCATGCTCCAATGTTAAAAAATTTTTAATGCAGACTTTTATGTTCTTTGGATCATTCAAATCATGACTTATGAATATTTTTAATTTTTATATTCTAGTATTTATCATTTGTCTTGGTCTGGCTGCATAGAGTTATCAGTTTGCTCAAAATTGTTTGAAATTGTTAAAATACTAATTGTGAGCATTGACCAGTTCTTAAGTTAAAAAACAGCTTTGGCCCTAAAAGAAGCACTAAGGAAACCTGAATTCACTGATAAAACACAGGTAAATTTGACTGTAAAACTTTTAGAAAGGAAAATATAGTTTAATGCTTATCATGTAAGAAAATGGAACAAGTACTTGAATTGAGCAGCTAGTACTACACATATCTTTTCTTAAGTGTGTGTAATTGGAAAATATAGCTGGCTACTAATAATAGTAAAATAATTTACTGGTTGCTATTAAATAGATGCCAAAGTTCAAAGTAGTTGTATAATATGAGATAACTCTTACTTTATGTCAGTGATTCCAAAAGTTATGTACCATTTGATTTTAACTTGGCACCTTTGTGCCTTATAACCATATTATTTTATAAGAAGGGTACAGCAACAGCATTTGAATAAATGATTTTTTAAAAACACAAAGATAACTATTCTGTAGTATAAAGAATATCTACATTTTAATAAAGCGGAGATGGTTAGAAAAGTTCTAGAATATGAAGTGCCACTCAGAGAAGGCAGCTTATGGGGTAGGAACAAAGACAAACTTTATGTAGTTTGCAGTTTGCCTAGGGCTGTCCTTGGTTCTCCTTTCTCTTTATTATTTTGTTACTCTTTGTTCTCATTGTTCTACTGTGTTTGAAAATGTTTACAATTTGAAAATTTAATGTAAAACGTGTTTTTTCTCAAAGCAAGAAAAATACTTTTTAAAAAAGTTAAATAGATGTTCTCTGTAGCATTTCTTTTGAAAAAATACTTTATGTACTAAAAATGGCTGGCTAACGCTATCAGTTTAACAAACTGTATATGTTAAGATTTTTTGGCATTGCTATAATTGGTTATCTACTAGAAATTGTTATTTTTAGACCAGTTTTATGTAATAAACAGGTCTCTCTATTTTCCTAATAGCTGATGATATAAAGCCATGTCCACGATGTGCTGCTTATATAATAAAGATGAATGATGGGAGCTGTAATCACATGACGTGTGCTGTCTGTGGTTGTGAGTTTTGTTGGTTATGTATGAAAGAAATCTCAGATTTACATTATCTAAGGTAAGTTTATAGTTGGAGCCATTTAGTTTATGTCATACCATCCTGAATGTGCCCAATCTTGTCTGATATTGGAATCTAAGCAGGGTTGGGCCTGGTTAGTACTTGGGGTGGGGGAGGGAGAAAGAGCTATTTATATCTAAATATTTTATATTGTAAGATAATTGGGAGACTGTATTATCTTAAGGATTTTTAAACTTGGTGCTTGTAAGATACTAAGAGGGATGTGTATTATTCTAGTTACATACATCAGGTAATGTGAGACATAAATTCACGATGTATCTTTGAGTGGAAAAAACATTTTTTAAACAAAAATAAAATTTTTATTTTATTTTAAAAAAATTTAAAAGGAACCAAATAATTGTGCTAGCCACTTGGGATTAATTAGTCAAAAATAGGAAGCATAGATTTCTTCTTTTTTTGTTTGTTTTGTTAAACTAGAAGCTAGTATTTTATACCCCCATGTAATTATGCTAGGTCATAAATATTTCCATTTAATTTTCGTAAATATAAATTCCCTCATTTAGTCCACAAAGTGAGTTTGATATAATCAGATAATTGTATGTGTAAAAATAAGCATGTTTTGCATTAATTTACTCTTCAAAAACTAACCTAACATTTTCAGGATAATGACCAGGGATAAATATTTAACCTGAATTCTAGTTATCAGTTTCCTTTTAAAATAACTGATAGTGGTTCTTACATTGATTTTTTTGGCTTTTTAGTGAACTCAGAATTTAAAAAAAAAAACTCATTTCTAAGTATGAGAATTCTTTTGGAGTCATTGTTTTAATGTATTATAAGTCATTTGTTAATGTTATGTTTTACAGCAGTTACAGTTCTATTTTTTTCCATTAGTCCATCAGGATGTACTTTTTGGGGGAAGAAACCCTGGAGCCGAAAGAAGAAGATATTGTGGCAGCTTGGAACACTGGTTGGTGCTCCCGTAGGAATTGCTTTAATAGCTGGCATTGCTATCCCTGCAATGATTATTGGCATTCCTGTATATGTGGGCCGTAAGGTAAAATGCTTAATTCCATATTAGTTCATTATCTTATTCTAAACCTTCAGGTTTAGGACTGACGATTTTAGTTTTGTTTTTTTGTCTTGAAAGACAGATCATTTTTAGTATCTTTGGTATAAAACTATTTTATTTTTTCATAAGATAACAAATTTTCAGTGTCTGGCAAACTTGTATGTATCCATAAAAAGTAGACTTGCTTTAAAATTACCTGATCTGAAAACTTTAGTACATTTCCTTTCTAGCTTTAAGTATAAAGTATTGAAGGACACGCCTGATATTTTTTTCATGGGTATATCCTTATAAAGTTAGGTCTATAAAAAGTTAATAGCTAAATAACACATGCCCTCAAGGCAAAGAATAATTAGCCAGTTCCTGAATTATTTTGAACTTGGGTTCAAAGGTTTTATTTTCTTAGATTACTGCTATTAGTAAATATGCTGTTCTGTAGATTATAACTGTCTTGTGTAACTCTAAACACCAATAATTACCATTGGCCTATGAGTGATGAAATTATACTTCATTTGTCAGGCAATAATTCTTTTTTGAAAGGTTAAAAGGATAATTTATGAAGTAGCTAAGAAGTCTGCTGCTGTCTACATTAATGGAATCTCAGAGTTGAGAAGGTACTTTAGAAATTATCTAAGGGGTGGCTGGGTGGCTCAGTTGGTTGGGCATCCAATTCTTAGTTTTGGCTCAAGTCATGATCTCATGGGTCCTCAGATCGAGCCCAGCAGCAGGCTCCACACTCAGTGGGGAGTCTGCTTGATTCCCTCCCTCTGTCTGTCCCCCAGCACACGCCATGCACTCTCTCACTCTCTCTAAAATAAATCTTTAAAAAAAAGAAAGAAATTAATCATAACCTTGTACTCAAGCAGAATAAAGTATAGGAATTAAAAGAAATAACATTTGGTGAACTCTTACTGTGGGGTAGGTGTTTTATTTTGACTCATTTTAACCTTATAGAAATTTATGTATTAGAATATTGAGGTTTGGGAAAGTTTATGTAGTTTGAGTTACACAGAAAGAAACAGAGCTAGGATTTAAACCTAGATACACATTCTTTATATAAGATCCTTGATCGGTTTCTCTAGCCATTTGGGCACTTCAGTGATGGGGATATCACCAACTCCTGAAGCAGCCCATTCTGTTGCCAGCTGTCTATAATTGTTAGGTTGAGTCAGAATCTGTTTTCCTTTCAATTGTTTCGTTAAATTCTGGTTAGAAATTTTGGAACTAAACTCAAGAGGAGGCTGATCCTCTTCCATGTAACAGCCCCATTTTTAAATATTCAACATATATTACTTTTATAATCAGAAAAATAACAATACATACTATTTTTTAAAATTAGCTTTAGGACCAAGGGTAAATAAACATGCATACTTATGAGCCAAATGTTTATTTCAGAAGATTTTCATTAACTTGTTTAAAGTCCCAAACATAGTAGCTGATTATATAATCTTTTATGTAGTTATCCAAAGCAAGGCTTTGCTAAAAAAAAAAACTTTATTCAGATACTTAGAAATAGAAGAGAAGGAGAGACTGTTGTACTGCACACACTTACAAATTATAGAGAAGAGATTATTTACCTCATTGTTCGTGTCTTTGGAGCAGTTGCAAGTCTCCTTTTTTCAAACATATACCCAGAGGGTTGCAAGTTGATGAATTAGTTTTCCATTGAAACAATGTTCTCTGTGGTGTTTAGGGATACAAACCAGCCCAGGAAAACCCGTTAAGTTAAAAAAAGTACCTAAAAGCTTAGTCTTTATTTACAGTAACAAATAGAAAATGTTGCATAAAACAGTAGAACAGAAAAAAATTAAGTTGAACCAGAAATAGAATGTTGTGATCACTGTAATTGAACATTGGTGCTTAAGGATGCAAAATTTTCTGGAAGATTCCTGTCTAGTCTGTCAGTTTTTTAGCTTTGGCTTTTCTCTGCTTCATTGCTAAGTTTTTCAGGAATGGTAGGAGAGGAGAATGGAGGAGAGGAGCAAGAATCAGCTGCAGTACTGAAGGATAATGAAAGATCCCTTAGGAGGGCCTGCCATCTCTGCCTGCATAGACTTAGGGAAGTAGAGAGGCCCATTCCCTATGGACATACGGTCAATGCTGGCAGGATTCTGACTAGGAAAGATGAATGCTTCTTGTCCCATGCATGCTTCGCCCACCTCTCCATCCCAGCTTTGTCACTGTTTCATATATCCCACAAGACTCATTGTACTTTATAGCCTTCAAGATAACCACATAATAATAATTTTTATTAAACCTTACCTGTAACATTGTTCATAAGTCAAGTATTTTAGAGACTAGCTGTACACTTTTGAGGGCTGTTTTGAATATGTCTTGAAACAGAAGGGAAATGTAATTTATGAGCTTTAGCCTTTGCAAACCTTGAGACCAAAGATACTAGGCTGTTTCTTGAAGTTGATATATCTCACAAGCCACTTTCAATATGGTATTAAATTCTATTTATTAACACCTATACTGTACAAAGTTGCTAAGTAGCTCTAACTCCTGTCCTCTGGCAGCATTCTTCTCTTTTTTTCCCCTCTTTGTACCTTTAACTTTGAGCTATAAATGAGACCCCAGGATTCTGAATCATTTGATGATATTTTTCTTTATAAAAAAGGATCCAAGGAAAAAAAAAGTTAACTTATCTATGATGTTTGCTTATTAGTACTGCTTTTAAGGTCAATTAAAAAAAAATGTAGCAATCTCCCCTAGAAGCCAGCTTTTACCATTTAAGGATACTTGCTTATTTATTTATTTTAAAGATTTTGTTTATTTAGTTGAGAGAGAGTACAAACAGGGAGGAGAGGGAGCACAAGGGGGGAGGAGAGGGAGAAGCAGGTTCCTCGCTGAGCAAGGAGCCCAGTGCAGGGCTCAAACCCAGGACCCTGGGACCATGACCTGAGACAAAGGCAGATGCTTAACCGACTGAGCCACCCACGTGCCCCTAGGGATGCTTATTTAGAAAGAAACCTGTGGAATGCTAAATTTCTTAGAAATAATCCTATTAGTCAAACATTCAGTTCATGGCTATGTTAAAAATAATATTCTTAATTCCTTCTTCTTTGCTCAAAACATGATTTTATTATTCTTGAATAAGATTATACATCTACTCAAGACTGTTTAAAAGTAAACACAAAGTAAAATCTATTAAATCACTGTCTTATTTAAGCAAATTATTAATAAGGACTAAATTATGGGTAAGAATATGATTTAAGAACAATAAAACAATCATCTTGAATTAGGACACTTAAGTGAATGAAATTATAAAAGAAATAACTTTCAATTACTAGCAAATGTAGGTCTGCTTCATTTAAATTAAATATGTAATGTGTTTTTTCTTTAAACCCCCACCCCATTTTTATTTTTAAGATTCACAATCGATATGAAGGCAAAGACGTTTCAAAGCACAAACGGAATTTGGCCATAACGGGTGGTGTGACATTGTCTGTAATAGTATCTCCAGTTGTTGCTGCAGTAACTGTAGGTAAGAAAATGCTTAAAAATACTGATTACCTCAAATTTTATAGAATTTAAGTTTTGTGGAAGGATTTTTTTTAAGACAGAACATTATATTGTGGAAGATAAGAGAGTTACTTGTTTATTTATTTAAGGACAGTTTAAGCTGAGCCTACAGAAAGCTTCTCATTGAGTAACTGTATTGGTTAAAAGTACTATAGACTAAAAAAAAAAAAAAAAAGTACTATAGACTGAAGAGCCTAGAGTTAGGATAATTGGTAAATTCTTACTGACTGAAACCCACCCTCACCTCATGGTTTAGAGCCTTGGCACTTAAAAACAGAAAGGTTTACACCTTTTTTTCTCGTGTGTGTCACCTGAAAGTTTAGAAGTTTTGAATTTGTTTGTGTCCCTTAACAGGTAAATCTACTTTGGGCAAGGGTTTGAGAACAATAGCACTTTTCTCCTATACACTTTATTTTGAAAAGGCCTTCTTAGAACTCATGTTTCTGTGATTTATTTTTTTTAACTTATAATGACTAATTTAATTCCTCTTTAGGTATTGGTGTTCCTATTATGTTAGCCTATGTCTATGGCGTTGTTCCAATTTCTCTTTGTCGAAGTGGAGGTTGCGGAGTCTCAGCAGGCAATGGAAAAGGAGTCAGGATTGAATTTGATGACGAAAATGATATAAATGTTGGTGGAACTAACACAGCTGTAGGTAAGTCTTTTTTAAGCAAAGGAAGAAGATATACTTAATTAATAGTTTAAGTTGGGGAAATAGATAACATGAAGTTAGAATTTCCATTGCCCACCTTTCACTAGGCCTAATAGCATTCATCGCGATGTACATCAGTGGAATGAATTGCCTGGGAAAGGTGAATGGATGAAAGAGGGTGAAAGATCTGGATACCTAACCTACACTGGAAATGTAATGTCTTAGAAATTCCAGACTTTCATCCTAAATTTTGCCTTAAACAATACAAATTGGTAAGAAGATATGAAGAGAAAGGTAGTTCATAAAAGAAGAAATGCAGATGGCCAGTGAATATAGAGTATCTTTAACCCAGTGTTATTCAAAGAAATATGAATTAGAACAATACCTGTAGGGTGAAAGGCCCTCATAGAAATTTGCTATAGAAATTTGTCTTTACAGTTATCATATGATCTGTCTGATATGAAGAATTTGAGAAGCAGGGTGGGGGGTCTTAGGAAGTGGGGGAGGAAATGAAACAAGATGGGATATGGAGGGAGACAAACCATAAGAGATTCTCAGTCTCACGAAACAAACAGGATTGCTGGGGGGTAGAGGGTTAGGGATGGGGTGGCTGGGTTATGGACATTGGGGAGGGTATGTGCTATGGTGATTGCTGTGAAATATGTAAGACTGATGATTTACAGACCTGTACCCCTGGGGCAAATAATACATGATATGTTAATAAAAAAAGAAATTTGTCTTTAGGAAGTAATCAGGCAGATGTGCAAAGATAATGTCCACTTTCTTACCTCCCATTCTCTCTTGAACCCACTCTAATCAGTTTTGGTCGCTACCACTCCAGGGTTTTATCTCTACCACTTCACCAAAGCAGAGCCATGAGTGACCTCCATGATACCAGATATAATGGTCAACTCTTAGTTTTCATCCTAGTATAACAATTCTCCTGACATGGTAGACCATGCCCTCCTTCTTGAAACATTTTCTTTTCTTATCTTCTGAGAAACTATTTCTCATCTCATTGTATCTCCTAGCCATCCATTCTCAGTCTTCATCTATACTCATTCCCTGGGTCATCTCTTAACATGGGTCATATTGAATAACATGTAGACTGACCACTCATAAATTTCTATCTAGGCTAGAACTCTCCTCTGAACTTCACATTTGTACATCTAACTCTCCTCATTAATCTACACTTAAATGTCTAACAAGAATTTCAAGTTGTCTGTAACCAAACTCTTCACTGTAAAACCTGTTCTCTCCAGTCATCATCCTCACCTCATCAGATAGCCTCTCCGTTCTTGCTGTTGCTTGGACCAAAAACCTTCACTTACAGTGATTCCTCCTTTTCCGTTCTTACCCTCCATCTGATCTGACAGCTAATTCTGGTGCTTCCTTCAATATTTAGCCATAATCCAACCATTTCTCACCCTCTCCACTGCTATTCCATTAGTCCAAGCTACTGTCCTTTTTCTTGCACTATTGTAATAGCCTCTTTAGCTGATCCATCAACTTCTCATCTTCTCACTATTCCACAGTGTATGTAGTGATACTTCTGAAACATAAATCAGATCATGTGTTTCTTATGCTCAGAACTCTCCTTGTGCTTCCAACTATACTGAGGGAAAACCCACAATCCTTATCATAGCCCATACAGCCCCACATGATCTGTCTTGGGCTGCATCTCTGAACTCATCTCTGTTTACTCTCCTATTTAATACCACCCCTCCTTGATGTTTTTGAGGATGCCAAGTACACTTCCACTTCTAGGCTTTTAAACTTGCAGTTCCCTCTGCCTGGTATAGTCTTCTCGCTGATAATTTTATGGAATGTAGTAGTATCAGATCTTGCAATAGCTTGTAGACAATTGGATCTGTAGAACATATCTAGAAATCAACTTTTGGCCCATTTTATTGACCTGGAGAATAATAAGCTCTTTAAATGAAACCCTTATTGAAAACTCACATATTTTTCTCCAGAGTCAGCTAAATCTTCTGTCAGATTTTTTAAAGAATTCCTAAATCTTCTGGATTTTTAAAAGAAGTGGTGACCACTTTTTTTTGAGGATTTCAAGCCAATTTATTTTAGATCGAAGAGTAAAAGTTTGATTGCTTAAAGCACTTATCACAGTCTGTAATAACTTTTTTGTTTACTTGGTTTCTTAGGGGTGAGGGCTATACCTGTATTCTCTGTTACTGTATTTTTAAAACCTGGAACACAGGGACATCTGGGTGGCTCAGTCGGTTAAGCGTCTGCCTTTGGCTCAGGTCATGATCCCAGGGTCCTGGGATTGAGCCCCGCATCGGGCTCCTTGCTCAACGAGGAACCTGCTTCTCCCTCTGCCTGCTGCTCCCCTTGCTTGTGCTCTCTCTCTCTCTCTCACAAATAAATAAATAAAATCTTAAAAAAAGAAAAAACCTGGAACGTAGTAGGTGCTCGATTTCACCATCTTTATTTGTTCCATTAGCATATAAAAAATCATAATATCTTTAATCTTAACAAAAGGAAGAAAGCACTTCTCTCCTGTTTCTTCTTTATCCTCATTTTTTTTTCTTAATATGAGTATAGTTGACACACAATGCTACATTAATTTCAATTGTTCAACATAGTGATTCAACTGGTTTCTATATATGTTCACCACAAATGTAGCTACCATCTCTAACCATACAGTGCTATTATAGTAAAAATGTTGTGACCATTTAATACCGAGAGCCAGTCCCTAATCCAGTTTTACACTCTGAGATAGTTCCCTTTCCTCTTACCCCGTAGTTAGCTGTTCCTGACTCCAGATGTCTTTTCTGTTCCTGTGCATGTTGTATAATAAAATGTCCTATCTGAAATCATGGAGGAATTTAAGAAGAGGGAAATTAATAATCACACTTATTTAATTTCTTTGAAATAATTGCATTTAGACACAACTTCAGTAGCAGAAGCAAGACACAACCCTAGCATAGGGGAGGGAAGTGTTGGTGGTCTGACTGGCAGTTTGAGCGCAAGTGGAAGCCACATGGATCGAATAGGAGCCATTCGAGACAACCTGAGTGAGACGGCTAGTACCATGGCCCTTGCCGGAGCCAGTATAACAGGGAGTCTGTCAGGAAGCGCCATGGTAAACTGTTTTAACAGGTAAGAAAAATTGTGCTCTCTTTTCTCTTTGCCTTCCGTTAACTACAAATTATTAGATGAGAATTTTGAAGATTATTGTAATTGTGTAATCATTATGGTTACATATAATCCTGTGTCAGGGCTGAAAACAGTAGTATTAACAATGAAATTTAATGGTAGACAGTGAAATTTTTACTTGTTTGAATTTTCTGTTGTAATATTTTATACCCATGGTATGGTAAAAACCAAGTCTAAGGCATAGCATTCTGCTAATTTCTTCACTGCATTTGTCAGATTTGATGTTAAGAATCAGTGCTGGAGCTGCTTTGGTGGACGCAGTAAAGGCAGTGCTGAATCCTGGACCTTACCTCTGGAGGTGGCCGCAGCTAGGAAAGGAGACACTGGCTGAGGCCTGGGGGGAGCAGGTGGAGTCAGAATGTGTGGGAGTGGGTGAGCTAAGGCCAGGGTAATCTAGTCCTCCAGAATCCTTTTCTGTGTTAGGGCTTATTTCGTTTTCACCAAGTCTCTTACCAGCAGCCATACCAATAAGTAGGAGAAATTAAAGCATTTTAGTCTTCCTTTGTTTCTTCTCTAATTCCCTATTCTCTATTTCTGTTTATTAGCTTTGTTGTTTTTTTTTTTAACATAGGAGAGTATGCATGAATTAAAAGATAAGTTGGTCATATTTATCTTATTTTGAGGTAGTTTGCTTTTATTTTTTTATTTGTTTTTAGGTAGCTTTTATGCTTTTCTTTTTGCTTTTATGCTTTTAAACACAAATTCTTTTGTAGTGTTTATTATGTCTTTTTTAAAGAATCAGATATTAAATTTAGAGGGTCATTTTTAATATATAGAGGTTCAGGATGTTTGATCTGCTGATCTGTCATGTAGACTGGTTTTTAATATATTCACATTTTTGTCTCACACTCAGACATGGCAAGCATATCTAATTAAAATCTTTTATGTCCTTTTTGTGTTACTCTTTTACTACCTTACTTGGCAGACAGCTAATTTTTCCTATTTTATTTGGATGGCTGGTACTATTCAGTGTGCTGCAGTAGAATTTGAGTAATCAAATAAAATGAAATTTTAAAAATGCTGATAGTTGTTTCTAAACTAGTTTCTTGTTACTAGGGGTTGTAACTGAATTATTTGAAGATACATATTATAGTAGTCTGATATTATATGTAATTTCAGTTTTTATCTGCTCCCTGCTCTTTAAGGTTGGAAGTACAAGCAGATGTACAGAAAGAACGGTACAGTCTAAGTGGAGAATCTGGCACAGTCAGCTTGGGAACAGTTAGTGATAATGCCAGCACGAAAGCAATGGCAGGATCTATTCTGAATTCCTACATCCCGTTGGACAAGTAAGGAAAGAACTGTTAAACAGTTAAAGTATTTTTTTAATTATTTTATTTTTTTTTTGTTTTTTATTTTTTTAAAGATTTTATTTATTTATTTTAGAGGGAGAAAGAGAATCCCAAGCTGACTCCACGCTTAGCGCAGAGCCCTTCGCAGGACTTGATCCCAGGACCTTGGGATCATGACCTGAGCCGAAGTCAAGAGTTGGACACTTAACTGACTGAGCCACCCAGGTGCCCCTTAAAATTAATTTTAAAAGAATTATTCCTATCATTAGGCAAAATTATAATAAATAATGGTTACCAACTATTAGGTTCTCCAGGAAGAGAAAATGATGACATGTACAGAGTAGGCAAATTCATAGAGACAGAAAGTAGATTAGTGGTTACCAGCGATTGGGGGCAGGAAAGGATGGCAACAGACTACTAGTGGACACAGGGTTTCTTTTGGGAATGATGAAAGTGTTCTGCAGTTAGTTGGTAGTGATAGTTGTACAACTCTGTGAATGTACTATATAAAAACCATTGACTTGTGCACTTTAAACAGGTGAATTTTGTGATATATAAATTATATTTCAATAAAGCTGTTCTGAAAAAAAAATGGAGATGGTAACATAGTACCTGGAACAGTTAAGCAATAAATGTAGCTACTTCTGTTTTTTTAAATTGAAATGTTATTATAAATACTGTCCTCAGGACGCCTGGGTGGCTTAGTAAAGCATCTGCCTTTGGCTCAGGTCATGACCCGGGTCCTGGAATCGAGCCCGTTAGGCTCCCTGCTCAGTGGGGAGCCTACTTCTCCCTCTCCCTCTGCTGCTCCGCCTGCTTGTGTGTGCACGTGTGTGCACGCGCGCACGCTCTCTCTCTCTCTCTGTCAAATAAATAAATAAATAAATAAAATCTTTTAAAAAATAAAAACAGTCCTCTTATTTCAAGTAATATTTTAATAGAACATATCCTGCATTAATTTGTTCTGATAGTTTTATGAAGTCTGAATTTTTCACACAGAAATCCCTCTCCCTTTGCTGTTACCTCAATAAAAAGAAAAGGAAGTTAGAAATGTATTTATATTTGTTACTCTTATGTTCCAGAGAAGGCAACAGTATGGAGGTGCAAGTAGATATTGAATCAAAGCCATCCAAATTCAGGCACAACAGTGGAAGCAGTAGTGTGGAGGATGGCAGTGCTACCCGAAGTCATCCTGGTGGTTCATCCAGTGGCTTGCCTGAAGGTAAATCCGGTGCCACCAAGTGGTCCAAAGAAGCAACAGCAGGAAAGAAAGCAAAAAGTGGTAAATTGAGGAAAAAGAGTAACATGAAGATAAATGAGACCAGAGAGGACATGGATGCACAGTTGTTAGAACAACAAAGCACGAACTCAAGTGAATTTGAGGCTCCATCCCTGAGTGACAGTATGCCATCTGTAGCAGATTCCCATTCTAGTCATTTTTCTGAATTCAGTTGTTCTGACCTAGAAAGCATGAAAACTTCTTGTAGTCATGGTTCCAATGATTATCATGCCCGCTTTGCTACTGTTAACATTCTTCCTGAGGTAGAAAACGATCGTCTGGAAAATTCCCCACATCAGTGTAGCATTTCTTTGCTTACCAAAACTGCTTCATGTTCAGAAGTTCCACAGTTGAATCATGTTGCTGAAGAACATGGTAACAATGGAATAAAACCCAATGTTGATTTATATTTTGGTGATGCACTAAAAGAAACAAATAACAACCACTCACATCAGACAATGGAATTAAAAGTTGCAATTCAGACTGAAATTTAGGCCTATAAATGCTGCAAATTAATTACCACTGAACAACCTTGTTTGGAGCTGGTTGAACTACATGTGACTACTTTAAGTTTCAAGTTACCAGCAAATGCCAGGTTACATAATCTAATGCAGATACATTTTCTGTGTTCAGCAAAGCATTGTGTTTCATGTGGATCTTAATTACAATACTATGAAATGAAGGCTTTAAAAGTGCATTATTGTAAAGACAATAATTCCTAAGAGAAGTATGTTTTGTGTGTTTGCCACAAAACATTGCTTGAAGCACATACTTGTGTATTTAGATAGGAATTTGGCTTAATTTATAATCAATATAAAATACTAATGCAGTTAGAAACATTCTTATGAAGAAAACTTGAGGCTTAGGGATTAGTGGTTAGTGACATTTTATTGAAACCACTAAAGGATACTGTTTAAAGAACCTTGCAGGTTACTCTCAGTATATGATACTCTTTGTAACATTTCTGTTCATAACTAGGCATAAATTTCATTTTTTTCTTCATATGCAATGTGGATGTATAAAGCTGAATGCAGCCCATTTGCTACCATTTGGATACTTAGACACTTTGAGCAAGATAGCATCGGTTTTTGCACAACTTTGAAATAGAAATACCTGGTACTCTATATATCTTGTATATTGTTGATGCCATCTTAGAAGCAAAATGTAAAGGTAGGTAATTAAGTATACCGACAGCACCAAATAAGATATATAAAACTACAAAACAAAATTCCATTAGTTTGTAAGTATTAAAAAAAAAAAAAAGTCATCCACCAAGGGGAAGTTTGCACCCCATTGATTCTTGGTGCCTTTGGAATAGACTGGATTTTAAGGGCCTAGTTGTTTGAGGATTTTGCTGTATTGTTTTCCATTATGTCCTCTAGCCACCTTGGATTATATAGACAAATACAAGATAGATAAACATAAATATGAAAAATAATAACAATGCTCAAAAAGTATTAGCCTACCAAAGACACACTCAGGCTTTAGTGAATACATAACCTCAGTTTTAACACATGCGTATCTTCTCCAATCATGAAATCAAAGCACGGTGCAGAGTTTGTACCAAGTACTAAGGAGGGGTCCACGTATGGCTGGCTTTATTTTCCTTTGCTTTTGTTTATGGAAGGTATTCAGCTGACATAAACAGAAGTTGGCCCAGATACTGCCTGTACTGTTACTTTCCTGTATAATTCACTTAAATAAAACAGGTTAACCTCAAAGATAGCAGTTGAAATGTTCCATCTTATGTGTTTCTGTTAAGTATTACCATTATGGTGCTACTGAGCATTTTCTTTTGATAAAAAGAAAAATGCCATGGGCTGCAGTCTTCTTCCACCACTTTTTCTCACCAGGTCCATTAATATGCTTATAACACTAGTGCCAGTTATTTTATTTGATAATGCTTATTATGGTATTTGTATATATGTTTGCATTCCAATTTTGTTCAATAGTGAGTGTGTAAACTGCATACATTAAATAAATGTAAATACTAATGTATTGCTGCCTTATGGTTTGTGTGCAGGTATTTTTATAAGAATAAGAATTCTCATTTGCCACATGACAGTTACTTACAAATATTGCAAGCCATTGAGATGGTTCTGTATACTGGTCTCAGCCCAAAAGGAAGCATTTGCTGAACTTCTCGACAAACAATGTTGACACACAATGAATCCTTTCTTCATGTTTAATACCTGCCTTTCTTCCAGAAATAAGCTGCTTTATTCATCAACATATTTTATTTTTTAAAGTGAATTGCTTGGAAAATAAATAGATCTATCATTTAATTGTGAAGAGACAAGTATTATAAATGCTCTTCGTAACAGAAAAATAAAAGGATCGTAAAAGACTGTTCTAAGAGATTCTACTCTGGCAACATTAGATCATGAAACTAGAGCCATTTAAGCAAGTAATTGTAATTAAATGCTTTCTATCCTCATAGCCTCTCTAAAATGGTGATTTTTCTGATTTCCTGTTACTTCGTACTTAATGAAAATAATATGTATGAATATGTTGCCTGCTTCTTGACATTTCTATAAAAGGCCAAAGATTAAATGGAAAGCTAAATGATTTCTCGGAGGAATCCAGCAAAAGTGGTGCCATGTAGAAGGTTAGTGCATTCAGTTTACCCCTTCCTCTTCTGGTTGTACCAGTACCGCCCGAGTCTCCCGTGAAAAAATGGTCTAAACCTTTCAGCTGGCTTCAGAAGTTCCTTCATCTCCCAGGAGTCGTTCAAACTTGAATTAATTTGGGACCAAGCCAAATTCCCATGGAGCTCAACTCTAGGACTAGACTAGAACAAGAGAATACTCCAGGGTTCAAGACAGGCCTTCACTCACCAAAATCTTTGAAAGACCCTTTGTACTTTGTTTTCTTTAAGGTCTATGGGGGGAAAAAAATCACATATTAGTGAGAGAGAATACAAAGATTAAAATGCATACACTACTGATCATTATATTGACCATCATTTTAACTGCATTCTCTTGAATGTACAAATTCAGTCTTCACAGCACTGAATTCGTTGGCTTCTACATTAAATTCACACAATCCATCACTCTTGTTTTCACCAAAAATTGGGTTAATTTGTAAATATGTAAGACTTTCCATAGCATATTGTCCAGTTAAATACAACTTTGATCACCAAAGGATAAATACATGTTGAAAACCATCAAAGCTATTAATTCCTACGTGAGCAGAATACCTAAACTCCTGTTCTTCTGATCATTTTGCCTTTCTAATCAAAGTCATCAGGATTCTCAGGGCTACATTTTATGTGGTTCCTTTTTATGGGCTTGTTTCATTTCTTTCCCTTATTAAAATATGAGATACCATTGCTAAAAGCCAGTGTTTACATACTGGTCGGTTTTGAATGCTCAAAATAGTATTTTAAACTTGGGGAGAGTTATAGTGTTTTGGTAGCCATCATTTAGTAGATGAATAGTGAAAGGGAGTTTGCAGTTTTTAAATTTAGTTCAGATTTAATCACTATACTTCATATGCCAATCAGAATTTTTGTGATTTCTGCCAATTTATTTATTCATTCAACAAAGTAACAAAGTGGATTTGGAGATACACAGCATTGTATCAAATAAACAGACACCCTGGCTTCAATGGACTTATAGTTGAGGGAGAGAGACATTTTAAACACATACACATAGCTTAAAATGATGTCAGATGATGGGTGCCAAGAGAAATACGGGGTGTGGAATAAAGTGACTAGAGTATTGGGTAGTGCTGTTTTATATAGAGCAAATCACGGAGAGGTCTCTATCCTAGATGACAGTAGTGCAAAGATCTTAAAGAAGTGAGAGAGGAACTGGGTAGACATACCAAATGGATGAGCATTCCAGAAAGAGATCTTCTCCCAGGTGAGTTAGCAGACTATTTAGACATCAATCTTGGAATTTGGTAACTAGTAAGACAAATCTGCCACCTTGTTTTTCTTGGAGAATGTCTTGACTATTGACATTTTACATTTTCATAACCATTTCGGAGTAATCTTGTTGAATTCTACCAGTTTGTGTTGGGATAGTATTAAGTCTATAATTATCCCTCTAGAGAGATCTTTTGTGTCTTTTATCAATTTTATTCCCAGGTACTTGATACTTTTTGGATGCCATTTTCTTTTTGTTACTAATAGTATATAGAAATACAACTAATTTTCATGTAATGATTTCATGTCTTGGGGAATATTACTACTCTTTTAACTCCAGTCCCTTAGCTTCTTTGAGATTTCTGTGTACACAATCATCGGTGAATAATTTATTTTTTATTTAACACTTTTACAGTGCTTTGAAGTGTCAAACACTTTCTATGTAATTTTAAAATAGTAACTTATTTACTCTACAGAACAATCTGTGAAGAAGGTAATCATTCTCCCATTTTATAGGTGAAACAGAGGCAAAGAGTTAAGTACTTTGTCCAGAGTTGCATGGCTGGTAAGTGGCAAAGCCAGGATTCAAACGGTTTTGTTTCTTCCTCTTCAAGTTTTTCATCGTGTATTTCTTTTTCTGGCCCATTTGCATTGGCTGGGACTTTAAAGTGCTAAATAGCAGTGGGTGTCAGGGCATTGTTTACTTGTTAAACAAGTAAACCTTTCAGTGTTTGAGCCGAGAAGTGTGATATTTGTGCAGATATATTTGTAGATGCCCTTTATCAAATTTATTAAATTGTCTTCTAACTCTTCGTTTGCCAAGAGTTTTTACCTTGGGAAATATGTTGAATTTTATTGGGTGCTATTGGGGACATACATCTGTCATATAATTGTGATTTGTTCCTTTCGTGTAATTATGTAATGTAAATGTGATTTATTCCTTTAACCAGGGCTAATATGGTTATGGTTAAAATATGAATTTGATTTTTCAAATATTAAAACCAACCTCCTGGGATAAACTTCAGTATCAGAGCTCATAAGATTGGAATTACATCTTTTATGAATGCTTGGTAGAAATTGCTCTTAAGGCTGTGTGGGCCTTCTGAATTGTTTGTTTTTTAATATTACAGAAAGCCAGTTTTCAGGGTTGAGAAGCAGTTCATCTTTGTGGATATAATATGAGCAGTAAGGAATGGCAGCCCCTTTCCTCTGTAAGAGTTTCCTAATCCTAGAATGTGTAAATTCTCCTGGCTCTATAGTGACAACATAGTTTTGCTCTTACTGTTTTTCTTTTTCTCTCCAGCGTTTTGCCTAATAATTGGAACACCTATTTCTGCTGCCTTTTATCCAGCATAGAGGAGGTTAAGTTATTACACACCATGTGCACCAGATGCCTCCAAATTCAGAATTCAGGATACTGGGAGAACAGAAATCTTAAAAAGAAACTTTAGGCTGTTAAGGGCAAGGACCTTGTCTTTCCTTTTTTCTAAGTATGTACTAATAAGTATATATGAAGAGATTATTGAGGATTTCCTTGCTATGATGGGACAGAATAACTGAGCAACAGGAATGAGAATGCTTGTAGACTTAGGCCTCGGAGTTGGTGACCAGTCTCTTCATTACATTGTGCACTAGAATAAGCTGTTTGAAATAAGACAGTGACTAAAACAGTCACTTTTAATAAGGTTTAATGCTACATAGGTTGAGTCATAAATATTGTGGAATGTGTGACAGCCACTGGCATATCATTTTTCAAAAAGGGTTGTTTAGCCAAGGCATTTTAATTTTGTGTTTTGGGGGCTTTTTATTATATGTTCATTTCAAAGAAATGTGGTACTTTCAGCTAGTAAAGAAATTTGCTTTAGAGAGGTAACATGCAAACATGTTTTAGAGACGATTACTATTGAGAGTTTATAAATAAATAGAATGTACACAAAAGAATTTACTTTCCATTTCCCCCTTTTTTCCTTTCATTCCCTTTTTTCTTTGCTCCTTTTCTTAGCCCCTCCTTCCTACATTACCTTCCCCCATAACTGATGCAAATGAGTTTGTACGTATGAAAGCATAGTTTTCTCCGTGTTACTTAGTGACGCATGTATACATTGATCGTCTTCTCAATTTTCTCAGTATCTTACAGAAATTAATCCAAGTCAAGTGGTATAGCTCCAACTCATTCTTTTTAATGGCTGCATATGGTGGACATTCTCTTGGTGTCACGTTTGTGTTTTTTTTCCCCCTACTACAAAACAGTGCAGGAAACATCCTCATATATAGGTCGTATTTTCTGGTAGTTTTCATTATGGGAAATAGTTTGATGGATATCAAATGACTAGGTTGCAAAGTATATGTAGTTTTAAATTGAATAAGGTTATTTGATTGCCTTTTGAAAAAGGCTATCAAAATTTACAGTTCCACTAACAATACGTGAGTCCCCTTTCCCCTGCATCCAACCAAGAGTAAATATTAAAGCTTTATAGTTTTTACAAGACTGGTATAAAGTAATATGTATCACCTGATGTTATGTTTATTTATCCCTGACCACTAGTGAATTTGTACATCTTTTTGTGTGGTTTTCTTTTTTATCGGAGGAGAGGAATTTGTGGTATTTGATTTGCTGTTTTCTAAATGGAGTGTTACATCTTTTGCTTATTTTGCAGGGGGGATTCTCCTTGTTCAGTTTGAAAGAGATCTTTATTGTAGCTATTATATATTATAGCTATTATTTTTTTAAAGATTTATTTATTTTTAGAGAGAGAGAACAAGCAGGAGGGGCAGAGGGAGAGGGAGAGAGAATCTCAAGCAGACTGCACGCTGAGCCGATGTGGGGTTAAACCTCATGACCCTGAGATCACTACCTGAGCCAAAACCAGGAACCGGATGCTTAACCAGCTGTGCCACCCGGGCGCCCCATATTGTAGCTATTATAATAGCTAGGCATTATATATATTACCATATATGTGCTGCCGAAGTGAGCACATATAGTTATTAGTAGTTGTTTTTTGTTATATTTTTGTTCAAATCTATTATTTGACCATTGACTTTATTAACTTTGCTGCGCATTTTAGTCTAAACTTTATTTGAAATATTTTTAGACTATAAAGTTGCAAAGATAGTTCAGAAGCTTCCCATACACTCTTTGCTATATGAAAGCTCTATTGTCAAATGTATCTAATTTTATATTTCAGACCTTCTAGTCATAGTTAAGGTCTCTTTTGCTCCTAAATTATACTTACAGTCTCCTAGGTTTATTTTGAGGTTTTTATTTAATTTTTTACATTTGCCTTAGTCTGTCTTGAATTCGTTTACTATAATATAGAGGTCCAGTCTTACTGCTTCCAGATGGTAAGCTGTTTGTGATGGTACATTATTTTTAAAATAATCTATCCTTTCCCACTGATCTGAATCCTGCCTTTATACTGGAATTTTTAGACTTCTATGAGAAAGCCCGCTGGGATTTTGATTGTGATTCC
Organism: Potos flavus; assembly: GCA_028534135.1. NCBI lineage: Eukaryota > Metazoa > Chordata > Mammalia > Carnivora > Procyonidae > Potos > Potos flavus. The sequence continues at coordinate 29,328,477 of CM052900.1, forward strand.
ATTGAATCTATAGTAGATCAATTAGGGGGAAATTGGCATTTTAACAATAATGAGACTTCTGATCCATGAACATGGTGTATATATCCATTTATTGGGTTTTTAAATTTCTGTCATCAGTGCTTTGTAGTTTTCAGTGTACAGATACTTTTTAAAATCTCAATTTCTGATTGTATATAGAAATACAGTTGATTTTTATAGATCTTGAATCCTAGAAACTTGTAAGTCATTTATTAATTCTGATAGCTTTTTAGTAAATCTGTAAGATTTTTCTACATAGACAATCATGTTTCTGCAAATAGTTTTATTTCCTTCTTTCCAATCCGGATGCCTTTTGGAACTTTTGGAGTGGGGGGACTTTTTGTACTGAATTCAGTCTCTAATACAATATTAAATAGAGATGGTAAAAGAGACAACCATACCTTGTTTCCAGTCATAGTGCGTAGTAAGTATTTCGTCTTTTATCCTCAGCTTTTATTCCTCCTGCTAAATTCTTGACAAGCTTAAAGGGGTTGCCAATTTGGATTGATTGGAGGACCCCAGAGTTTGCCTGTAAGTTACTGTTTGAGTTGGATGGTTTGCTTTCTTTTTTTCCTTCGGTTTTTAAAGTTGAGATATAGTTCATATACTGTAAAATTCACCCTTTTTAGAGTGTAAAATTCAGTAATTGCTAGTATATTTACAAGGTTATGCAGTCATAACCATTACCTAATACTAGAACATTTTCATCACCCCCAAAAGAAACCGTGTATCCATTATCAGTCAATTCCCACTCCCCCGCCTTCTCAACCCCTGGCAACCACTTACAGCTATTTTCTGTCTGAATAGATTTGTCCATTCTGGGCATTTCATGTAAAAAGAATCATATAATATGTGGTTTTTTGTGCATGGCTTCTTTCACTTAACAGAGGTTTCAAGGTTCATCTATGGAGTAGTGTGTATCAGTACTTCATGCTTTTTATGGGTCAATAATATTCTATTGTATGGATATATCATTTTTGTTTATTCATCAGTTGATGGACATTGGGTTGCTCTTACATTTTTGGCTATCATAAGTGATGCTGCTATCAACATTTGTGAACAGGACTTTGAAGGTATGTTTTCAATTTTATCCGGTATAATACTAGGAGTAGAATTGCTGGGTCATATGGTAACACTTTAACTTTTTGGAAAACTGCCAAACTGTTTTCCAAAGCGCTTGCATCAATTTACATTCCCATCAGCAATATGTATTGTTTCTAGTTCCTCCATATCCTTGTCAACATTTGTTTTTGTCTTTTTTTTTTTTTATTATAACCATTCTAGTTAAATCTTTGCCTTTTTTTTTTTAGCACACACGTGAATTAGGATTAAAATTGTGTTTGTTGAAGTCCTCCTAATCCACTGCTTAATTATAGTAAATACTTGGTCCTATTTTCAGATAGGAAACACATAAAAGAGGTCAAATGGTAGCCAGTGAGATTCAGTTTTTAGCAATTTTTGGATTCGACAGGTCACTATTAAAACCCTAAGGAAAAATAATCAAGTCAAGTTTGTTATGTTCCTGTCTGGTTTCTGCCTGCTACACAGCGAAGCTTATAGTAGCAGCATTATTATTACTAAGTTTCTAGTGCATTGTGATACTGGAAATTCCATAATTAAGTTATTTAATTATACTGAGCTCTCCCTTCTCATCCACTGAAGTCTGTTTAAAAACGTGGCTTAGATTTTACCTCTTCCTGAAAATATTCTTGATTTATTCTCATTGGTCCTTTTAGTAACTTTGACAAACATTTCACTGATGCTTTTCCCTCCCACTACTAGAGTCTCTCTCACCCTTTTTTTTTTTAAGATTTATTTATTTATTTTAGAGAGAGCATGAGCAGGAGGGGGAGGAGGAAAAGAGTATCTCAAGCAGACTCACGCTAAGTGCAGAGCCCAACACGAGGCGTGATCTCACAACCCTGAGATCATGACTTGAGCTGAAACCAAGGGTTGGTTATCCAATCAACTGTGCCACCCAGGCACCCCCCCCTACTAGAGTCTCTTGAACTTGGTTTTATTTTCTGTTTAAGTTAGTCATAAGCTCCTGAAAAGCAGGAAGTATCCTTTTTATCTATTCCCCATAATATTTTATTCAGAGGGTCATGAATAGTTTAGTTCACTTACAGTGCTTATGCAACTCAGATATTAGTTATTGCACACTCGCCTTCTAGGACAATGGGTCACATATTCCAACCTAAGAATTAACAGAGATATTTTAAAAGTTAGATTCCCAACCCCTTGGATTCAAGATTCCCAAGTGATTCTGATGCAGATATCCTAAGAACTGTTTGAGAAATATTTGGGTTTTTTAAAAAGATTTTATTTATCTGATAGACCAAGCAGTGGGGAGAGAGAGAGGTTGAAGCAGGCTCTCCGTGGAGCAAGGAGCCCTGTGCGGGGCTCGATCCCAGGACCCTGGGATCATTACCTGAGCCGAAGGCAGATGCTTAACCAACTGAGCCACCCAGGCATCTCTATGTTCTGGGTTTTGAAAATACAATAACAAAGAATACAGGTATAGCCCTCACCCCTAAGAAACCAAGTAAACAAAAAAACAAGTTATTGCAAGACTGTGATAAGTGCTTTTAAGGAATCAAACTTTTACCTTCAATCTAAAATAAATTGGCTTGAAATCCTCAAAAAAATGGTCACCACTTCCCAGGATCATGAAGGGAGTTTTTACCAAAATGCATTTCAGAAGTGGAAATTAAAGCTTTCCTGACAAACATCAAATTCTCAATATATCCATCCTATTGTAGTGTCAACTTAAAGAGCCCTGTGCATTCTGAGATCTTGCTTATGAAAGAGATACTCTCTGAAATTGCCTAGAAACATCATCAATCATTCTGAGCAATTCACAACTAAGCCAATTTAGATTCAGTCTTGCAGCTGCTGTTAAGGTTTTGCCGCTTCACCTTTCAAGTTTCATTTTCTCTGCCCACAATCTCAGGAAGAGGGCAAAAACAGTACAGAGTTTATCAGCATTTCTAACTGCATAGTATTCTGTTGTGTTTTTAATTTGGACTTCAGTATAAATAAAAGTAGATTTAGATGAGATGATCTCTAAAAAAAAAAATCTCTTCGGGCTACAGTGTAACCCAAGTCTATGACTAAGAAAAGGCTTCTGGTTTGACCAAGGTTGTTGAGAGTGTTTGAATACTGATGAGAAATAGAGGCCAAATTTCTTTCAAAAAAGAGAATTTGGGAGGTGGGAAAAATAGAAAGTTATTTTTGAAAACATGGTGTAGGAAAGGATGGAAACTTGGGGATTGAAAGGGACTTTAAGTGGGGAAGAGTTGAGTAGGTTTGTAGGCTAAGAGGAAGGCGGTAACTGAAAGGGACATATGCAAAAGCTAGTATTATCGTTGGAGGACAGTCCTTGTAGAGGGGATAGGATGAGGGATCAGTCCTAGTAAGGAGGGGGAAATTACTTTCTAAAAGAGAAGAGGGGCAGGGAAAATGTGGCGATAAGTCAGAAGGAAGGGGAGCTGCTGATAGGAGCAGTTGTAGGAGATGGCCTGTTATTTCAGTTAAGTTCAGGAGCTGAGGGTGGTCACAGCTAGTGGCACTACCATGACAGTGAACTGTGGGATGATGTAACAGCTACGGAGACTGGACATTAATTGATGGACCGTAGTTAGGAGATGTTCTATACACGGGGAGTTTTCAGTGTCCATGAATCAGAAATACTGTATATAGCTTAGAAGGCATTTTCATATGTTGTATCACAGCAAACATGTCAGCCCAGGTGATATTTACTATTCATTTAAAAATATGCAAACTTAAGCCCAGTGATTGTAGATTTGCTCAGGTGTTATACATGTAGTAAGTATTGTCATGTATAGTTTTCATTTAAAAGGCTTTGGGCTTTTTTCCCTTTTTCTGTTTTAATATTTTGTCTTTTCATTCTTATGTCTAGAAATTTTGCTTATTGGGTCCCTAAGGCATGAGGTCAAACTTTGATGATAAATCACCCTCACTCTGTATAGAATTACTTTCTTTGAGACTTTGCTACTTTTGGATGCATGATTTACAGCAACCCATTAGGTATAAAAAGTGCTCATTCTATTGAAGTATTTTAATATATGTACCCAAAAATATGTTAGTAACACTTTTTTTTTTAAGATTTTATTTATTTGAGAGACCGAGAGAGCACAAGCTGGGGGAGGGGCAAAGGGAGAAGGACAAGCAGACTCCCTGCTGAGTGGGGAGCCCAACTCAAGGTTCCATCCCAGGACCTTGGGTTCATGACCTGAACCGAAGTCAAGACGCTTAACCAACTAGCCATTCAGGCGCCCCAGTAATGCTTCTTACTCATTCACTGAGGAGGTATTGAATCTCTGTTGTGCCATTTTGCTGAGCAACATGGGGAACAGAACTAAACCAGACATTTTCTGTCACAGACAAGTCAACTCAAAACACCAAAACTGTAGGGGTGCCTGGGTGGCTTAGTCAGTTGAGTGTCCGACTCTTAATTTCAGCTCAGGTCATGATCTTGGGGTCATGGGATCGAGCCCATGTCAGGCTCCACACTTGGCACGGAGTCTGCTTGTCCCTCTCCCTCTGCTCCTCCCCCTACTCCCGCTCTCTCTCTAAAATAAATAATCTTAAAACAAACACAAAAAAACACCAAAACAGTGGCTAAAGCTATCATAGAGCTATGCACACAGCACTATGAGAAAACAAAGATCACTTAACTCAGCCAAGGCAGGTGAGGAAGAGCCTCTATGAGGTGACATTTGAACTGGATTTTATTGATTTATTTATTTTACAGATTTTATTTATTTACTTGTGAGAAAGCATGAGCAGGGAGGGGGGGTAGAGGGAGAGGGAGAAGCAGACTCCCCGCTGAGCAGGAAGCCCAGCGTGGGACTCAATCCCACGACCCCAGGGTCGCAACCTGAGCCAAAGGCAGACATTTAACCCACTGAGCCACCGAGGCGTCCCTGAACTGGATTTTAAAGGACAACTAAGAATAGTCTTGTGGTTTGTGGAGGGAAGAGGGAAGAGAGGAGAGCATTTGGAGCAGGGACACATCGGGTGCGTGAGCAGTCAGCGAGGGGTGATTATGCCCCATCTGGGTAATAAAACAGTTTGCCTGAATGAGATATTGGATGTGGACATTGAAAGAGCACGAAAAGCCTAGGAGGAAGCTGAAGTTTCTGGCTAGTACCTTTCACCGAGATCCTGAGTAAGTGAAGCCTGAGTTTGAGGGAACAAAAAGTTCAGTTTGGGGCATTACTACATTTGAGGTGTGATGAGACATTCATGGGGAGACAGTTTGAAGTTGGTTTTACAGATTGAGAGCTCAGGTAAGATTTAAGGGCTTAAGACAGAAGAGATACAGAAACAGACTGTGAGAGGCTAAGTCTTTGGATATAATTTAAACAACCCAAAAGCTCAGTGGCTTTACAAAAAAGGATTATTTCTTATTCATGCTATCTGTCCAACGCAGATTGGCAGGCATTTGCTTCCGACCAGCACTCCAAGAATCGGGCTGATGGGGCCATAGTCCCAGTAAGCCGCGACCTGGGACATGAGGCCTTTGCAGTAACGCTAGCAAGGTAAAAAGACCACGTCCAGCCATCCTGGCAGGATTAGTCACATGGCCCTAACCAATCACAAAAAGACTGAAAGCTCCTGTCTTGTGTATGATGAGAATGGGAAGAAAACCAGGTATTGGTTAAGAGTAGCAATGCCTGACCCACAAAGGAACTACTTGTGTCACTAAAACTCTGATATTTCTACTATGTTATATGCAGCATGCAGCATTCTCTTTGATCCAACTACCATTCCTTCAGCCTTATCACAGACTTGTGCTCCCCAAATATTAAGAGTATGTGCAGTTCCCTAAACATGCCCAGTTACTTCACACTTTCATTCAGCATGCCTCTTGATGCCTCTCTGTCTCCCGTTGCCTCTGTCTGGCACATCCTTTTCTCGTCGGAATGACAAGTTCAAGCTGCAACATGACCTTGAACCCTATCTCAACCTCACAGGCAGTACCGGGCATTTCTCTTGCGCTACGAAATCACTGCTACACTTCTATTAGTGTAATAAGATTGGTAATTTACATATTCAGTGCCTCTACTAAGCTGTAACACTTAAAGGCCAGGCACCTTACTAATTATTCCATTATATTTAATACTTTCCACCACACAGCAAAGGTTCAAAGACAGATTACCCAGGTTTGAATCTTTGATCAACCACATGTAATATTTGTAGTCAAGGATTTAGGTTTTCTCTATATCTTATCTGTGCCATGGTTTCCTCATCTATAACAGAGTTGTTATAAGGATTAAATTACACAATATGTGATAAACTGTGCAGTCAAAACCACCTACAATTGTTTCTTTAATTGAAATGTATTTGACATACTGTGTAAATTTAAGGCGTGCGTATTGGTTTGGTACACTTATATATTGTAATGTCATTACCACTGTAGTGCTAGGTAGCATCTTCATCATCTCACATAACTTTTTTTGTGGTAGGAATAATTAAGATCAGTCTCTTAGCAAGTTTGATGTTTATAATACAATATTGTTATCTATAATCATTAAGCCATGCATTAGATCTCTAGGATTTAGCTTACCTACTAGTTGCTGATTTGTACACTTAAACATTTCTTCTATTCCCCCAACCTCCAGCCCCCTGGTAACTATTATTTTACTATTCCTAGGAGTTTGGCTTTAAGATTCCACATATAAGTGATATTATACAGTATTTGACTCTGACTTATGTCACTTAGCTGTCCTCAAGTCACTGTCTGTCACAAATGGCAGATTTCTTTCTTATGACTGAAAATATTGGATCGTGTGTGTGTGTGTGTGTAATGTCTTCTTTATCCATTCATCAGTCGACAGGCATACTTAAGTTGTTTCCGTATCTTGGCTATTGTGAATGCTGCTGCAAAAAACATGAGATTGCATTTATCTCTTCCATATCCTGTTTTCATTTCCTTTGGGTATATACCCACAAGTGGAATGTTGGATCATGTGGTAGTTCTATTTTTAGTTTTTTGAGGAGCCTCCATACTGTTTTCATAGTGGCTGCACCAATTTACATTCCCACCAGTGTACAAGGGCTCCCTTTTCTCCACATCCTCACCAATGTTTATTTGTTGTCTTTTTGATGATAGCCATTCTAATAGGTGTGAGGTGATACCTCATTGTGGTTTTGATTTGCATTTCCCTGATGATTAGTGATGTTGAGCATCTTTTCATATACCTGTTGGCCATTTTGAGGTCTTCTTTGGGAAGATGTCTAGTTCCTCTGCCCATTTTTTAATCAGATTGGTTTTCGTTATTGATGTGAGTTGTTTATATATTTTTACATTTATTTAACAGGTTTTAATTCACTTTATTTTTCTTGTATAAAACTATACGCTGGCAACAGCTGGAGCCTGGGTCCTCTGCATGGACACTCTGCAGGGAGACTCTGATGTGGGGCTTTACAAGATGGTCAGTGAATTCTGTTTGTTTTTTTTAAAGATTTTATTTATTTGAGATATATATTTATATAGAGAGAGAGAATGAGTGGGAGGAGGGGTATAGGGAGAGGAGCAAGCAGACTTTCTGCTGAGCAGGGAGCCTGTCATGGGGCTCAATCTCAGCACCCTGAGATCATGACCTGTGTGGAAGGCAGACACCTAATTTTTGCCTTTGTTGTTTGTGCTTTTGTTGTCATATGCAAAAAAAAACCTTCGCCAAGGGGCCCCTGGGTGGCTCAGTGGGTTAAAGCCTCTGCCTTCGGCTTGGGTCGTGATCTCAGGGTCCTGGGACTGAGCCCCGCATCAGGATCTCTGCTCGGCGGGGAGCCTGCTTTCCCCTCTCTCTGCCTGCCTCCCTGCCTACTTGTGATCTCTCTCTTTCTCTGTCAAATAAAAAATAAAATAAAATCTTTAAAAAAACCTTTGCCAAGACCATTATCAAGGAACTTCTTTCCTGTTTTTTTTTTTTCTAGTTTTATGGTGTCAAGTCTTATGTTTAAGTCTTTGATCTGTTTCAAGTTAATTTTTCTGGGTGATATAAGATTAGGGGCCCAGATCACCTGGGTGGCTCAGTCTGTTAGGTGTCTGCCTTCCACTCAGGTCATGATCCCAGGGTCCCGGGATCAAATCCCGTGAAAGAGTTTGAGGATTGTTAACTCTTCTTTCAAATGTTTGGTAGAATCTGCCAGTGAAGCCATCTGGTCCTGCAGTTTTCTGTCTTAGGAAGTTTTTGATTACTGATTCAGTCTCTTTATTAGTCTGTTCAGATTTTGTTTCTTCCTGATTGTCTTGGTGAGTTCTGTTTCTAGGAATTCATCGATTTCTTCAAAGGTACCTAATTTGTTCTCATGTCACTATTCATGGTAGGCTCTTAACGATCCTTATTTCTGTAATGTCTCCTCTTTCATTTCTGATTTTGGTCTTCTCTTTCTTGTCTAGTGAAGTCTTGTCAATTTCATTTATTTTCAAAAAAAAGTTTAGTTTTGTTGATTTTTCTATTTTTTCTTCTATTTTTGCTCTGATCCTTATTTCCTTCCTTCTGCTAACTTTGAGCTTAGTTTGTTCTTTTTATAGTTCTTGAGGTATAAAGTCAGACTGTTTGAGGTCTAACCTTTAATATATCATTTGTCACCGTAAACTTCCCTCTCAGAACTGCTTTTGCATAGGTTTAATGTGTTTCCATTTTCATTTGATAAATTTTATTTCCCTTTTGATTTCTTCTTTGACTCATTGATTGTTCAGAAGTGTTGAATTTCCACATATTTATAGATTTTCCAGCTTTCTGCTTGTTGATTTGTAGTTTCAGACCATTGTGGTCAGAAAAGATGGTTTGTATGATTTCAGTCTTCTTAAATTTGCTAAGACTTGCTTTGTGTCCTATCATATAATCTATCCTGGATAATGTTGCTTGTGTTCCTGGGAATAATATATTGTTGGTAGTGGACGGAATGTTCTATATGTCAGGTCCATTTGATCCAAAGTATGGTTCAATTCCAACATTTCCTTACTGATTTTTTCTCTGGATGACTTCACCACCACTGTTAAGTATAAAAGTCCTCTGCTTTTATTCAATGGTATATTTCTCCATTCAGGTTTGTTAGTATTTGCTTCATCTGTTTAGGTGCTCCAGTGTTGAATGCATACATATTTGACTGTCCTATCTTCTTGCTGTACTGATCATTATATCTGAACTGACCTTCAGATATAATGATCTTTATTATTATATAACGGCCTTCTTTGTCTCAACATTTTTGGCTTAAAGTTTGTTTTGCTAATGTTAAGTATGGCTATCCCTGCTCTTCTGGTTTTCATTTGCATGTAATTTCTTCTTCCATCCCTTTACTTTGAGCCTGTGTGTGTTCTTAGAGCTGAAGTCTCTTGTGTGAAGCATATAATTGGGTCTTTTTTTTTTATCCAGCCACTCTGTGCTTTTTGATTGGTGAGTTCAATTTACATTTAGAGTAATTACCGATATGTAGGGATTTACAACTGCCATCTTCCTTGCTTTCTGGTTGTTCTGTATTTCCCTTCCTTTTTCCCCCATCCCCCTCTTCTCTTCCTTTTTCCCCCGTTTCTGTTTCACCTTTGTGATTTTCCATGGTGGGTATACACCACGTTTGTTTCCCTTTTTTAATCTTCTGTGAATCTAGATTTTTGCTTTGTGGTTAACATGAGGCTTACATAAAACATTTCATACGTGGAATAGTCCATTTTATGCTGATAGCAGCTGATCTTCATTTGCCTATAAAAGCTCTCCTCTTTTACTCATTCCATATTTTTATCACAATTCATCTTTTTATATTGTGTCCTGTTAGCAAATTATAGTAGCAAGTTATTTTTAATACTCTTCCTTTAACCTTTCTACTATACAGTTAAGTGGCTAATATACTATCCTATTATAGAATTAGAGTTTTCTAAATTTGAGTATTTTTCACCTTTAACTGGTGTAAAGATGTTTTCATGTTACTGATCAGCATCTTTTTATTTCAGCTTGAAGAACTTCCAGCATTTCTTGCAAGGCAGACCTACTGGTGATAAATTCCCACAGCTTTTATCTGTTGGGCAAGTCTTTATAACTCTGGCTGGCAATTTTTATTTTTTGATACTTTGAATATGTCATTCCACTCTCTCCTGGCCTATAGGGCCTTTTTTTGCTGAGAAATCTGCTGGATAGCCTAATAGGGGTTCCTTTGTAAGTTACACTCTTTTTAGCCCCGGCCGCCTTTAGGATCCTGATTTTTGGTAGTTTCCTTGTACTGTCAGAGAGGTGTTTCCACATTGAGATAATAGGGTTATCTATGAACTTTGTGAATTTGGATGTTCAAGTCTTTCCCCAGATTTAGGGGAGCTTACAATTATTTTTAAAAAGCTTTCTGCCCCCTTCTCCCTCATCTTCTGGATTGTGGATTATTTCAAAATTCCTATCCTCTAAGTTACTTATTCTGTCTTCCATCTGCTCTATTCTACTACAGAGGCTATTGTAGTCTTCATTTCATTCACTGAATTCAACTCCAGAATTTGGTTCATGTTTTTTCTCTCTCTGGTAAATCATTTTGTTTGGGACGCCTGGGTGGCTCAGTCAGTTGAGCATCTGACTCTTAGTTTCAACTTCGGTCATGATCTCAGGATCCCGGGATCAAGCCCTGCTTTGGGCTCCACTGTCAGTGAGGAGTCTGTTTTGCCTTGCCCTCTGCTCCCCCACCCCTGTTCATGCACGCTCTCTAAATCTTTTTTTTTTTTTTTTACAAAAGTTATTTTATGTATTTTCCTTCCTAATATCATTGTATGGAGTTTTCTTGTAGCCAGTTGTGTTCTTCAAGTTGCAGACGGCTCCTGAGCCATTACTGGTTGCCTTCTGATGGAGTGCTGCTCCACTCTTCTTGCTCCCTCTAGTGGCAGAATTCTTAAAACTTCATCTTTTCTTAGAACTCACCAGGCTGGCTGCTGGACACCTGTTTTCCAGAAGGTGGCGCTATATCGCTCTACAGCTCCAGTTGGCAATTCTTCCCTTGCCCACAGACCCTGGTCTATTTTTCTGAGAACACTTATCACCAGACCTGTTCCCACTGCCCCCCATCAGAAGCATGCACAGGCATCCAGCCACATAGTGGGAGCTGCTGTGAGTATAGCACTTGGGGCTGTGGGGGTGCCTATGGACCCGTGGGGCAATCTGGTGAGGAGATCCTTGAGTGGGATACTCCCAGACGTATATGGGCCGACTTCCTGCTGAAGTCTTGAAGCAGCCAGCAGGAACTGCATTCTTTTAATGTCCTTTAATATTCTTATCTGCTTCCTTCACCTCTCTTCCCTCCCCCTCACAGTCATGGAGGTCCCACTGCACTACCCTGGCTGCTGCTGGAGACAAATGGATTTCTCCCGCCATGACCCACACAACGGGCACAGCTGGGCACAGCTGGGCACTCACTGCTTTCCGCCTCCTCTGAAGGAGAGGTCCGCCACTGCCAGACGGCTTGTGCGGCTAGGTGCTGGGTATGTTAACTGTGGACAAAAGAGGTTTCCTTTTAGGGTCTCTGAAGTTTACTAACATTGAAAAGGAGAAAACTTTTGTTTGAAGACTAGAGTCACAGATTTTCATCAACGAACAAAGAACGGTTAAAAAGAAAAATGTCAGAGCTTGAAAGGCATCATTTACCCACAGTGATTTTTAAAAATTCTGTAATTCTGAAAGCTCCGATAATGAATATGAAAAGAGAATTGACTAACAACTACAGGAATAAATGACAGTACACTGATACGGACCTGAATGTTTTATTGCAAGAAATACCTTTACTTTGACCCAGTTAACAAAGGAACTTTCAATATGATAAGATTTCTTCACTTTCCATTAAGGGAATAAATATGGTCATGCTTAAAGGAGGAGGAAAAGGGACATTTAAACATTGGGAAAATGTGGAGGTGACAAAACGCAGGCTTAGTCTGCTTTTATATAGTGGTGGTTTTGTTATTATTTACATAAGCAATATATACGGGATGGGAGCTTTTTAAAATCTAGTATAAAGTAGTAGAAATTTTTGTCAATTTTTGATCTTAATGTTTCCATGTAAGAAAAAATAAGTTCCTCTTATAGCTCTTAAATTAATCACAATTTATTTAATAATCATTTCATGTTATAAGACTTAAGCGTTCCATTTCACCCTAGCAGACTATAATCCACAAGTAGTACAAAATGGGATTTATATATATATCATAGCAGGAGATAAAGGTGATACAATTATCACTGTTAATGATTTTTTTTAAAGAAAAACATTTCTATCAAACTTTAGAGGAATCCTTCATAGCCCAAAGAAATGTAATTTAACTCAAATTTTTAACAGAGTAACTAAAAGAAAATGTACACTATAAATTAAAATGTACTTTAAACAAGTTCCAAACATACTTATTATTAAATATAAAGATGTTAGCTCTTGGTACGTAAGAAAATATTTACAACTGATAAAAAGCATATTATAGAATATACATGTTCTATGTATAAAAATAAGTAAAATATTTTACAGTCCAGACCAAAGGATCTTTTCTAAACCAGGTTTTATCCATGCAACTCTATTACAATACCAACCCGCTAGCATTACTGGAACACATACATGCATGGAAGAAATCTAACAATAGTCTTGACTTAAAGCTCATACTTCCTTTTTAGGGCCTGTACATCTTCTAAAGTAAAAAGTCTGCTGGGTATGTCTGAGAGGTCATCAAAGAGCTGTTCAATTTGCTCCTTTTGGCCCTTGCTAATTAGAGTCAACATCATCTGGGAGAAAGAGAAAAACTGTATTAGCTTAATTAAGAAAAAATATTTTCAAGTTACAGAAACACTGGAAGAAAATCAATCTCCATTAAGTTATTTTTCCACTTACCTTGAATCTTTCTGCTTTACTCAGATATAAAAGATGCTGATACACCAATGAGGGATCTTTACCAATAAGATTATTTTTCAGAGACTGAATGAGGAAGAGGAATGTATCCCCTTCAAGTTTGTTACTCAACAACATTGGCAAATCTTTCGGTTCAGTGATGGTTAAAAGGTGTGCACAAGCTTCTTTATCATTCCGCATACTGATGGCGTTTATAACCTGACCAAACTCATAGGCGTTGTTAGGCTTGGTGAGGGGTAGTTTTTCATAGAATTCTGATGGTCCACTAGTTGTGTCCCTGTTCTCAGAAGCAGGGCAGTCAGTGGAGAGCTCCTCCGAGGTCCTTCCAGGCTCTTCCTCCTGGCCTTCGCTCACCTTCATGAGGGAAAAAATGATACCGTGACATAACAGCCACTGCACACATCCCAAGCTACGTTTATTAAAATGGGAAGGAGCTGGAAAACACTAGTGGACTATACTTTAGTCGAATTGTAACTGAAAAGTGTGTAATTTATAAGAGTAAAATTTATTCTTTTTAGGAAAAAGTTTTAACTATCCATTTATGCAAGTATTTCTAAAATATTTTTATAGTTTTCCATGAAAGAAGACCTGTAACAACTTTATCTCTTTTTCATGATAAATTTTACACTTACTTATTTTCTTACATTTAACAGAGACATGAACTTAAGACTTTTTTTCTTCCCTCCTTAGAGGGAAAAATACTTCTGGTTTCTCTCACTTTTTGGCTTTTACTCTATAATGGAAATATAAGGTGATAAATAGGATATCAGCATTCATGAATACACAAGAACTCAGGAGCTGACATTTTGGGGGGAGGGGGGCGAGGAGCAGAGGGAGAGAATCCTAAGCAGGCTAAGGATTAGCCTAATCCTAAACAGCTGATCCATGATCAGCTCAGAGCCCAACGCAGGGCTTGATCTCACAACCCTGAGATCATGACCTGAGCCAAAATCAAGAGGCAGACATTTAGTGGGTTAAGTCACCCAGGTGCCCCATGAGCTGACATTGTTCATCAAAGGCAAAGCAAAAAGCTGGAGCACAAGAAACTGAGTTTGATTCAGGAGTAGTCCAAGATCTCTGATGAGGTCAGTCTTGTGTCAAGAGTGCTAAAAAGGCCTAAGTCAATGTAAAAAATCCCTATGGGGTATGGCAAGGCCACTGAGATTTGAATCAGTCCTATCAGGATTCTCCAGGTCTACCCTGAAACAAAGTTCAATGGCCACAGGCCCCCAGGGCAATCTGGATGGACAACAATGTAAAACTGTAGGCGAGCTGGAAGCGCCTGGATGGCTCAGTCGGTTAATCGTCTGCCTTCAGCTCAGGTCGTGATCCCAAGGTCCTGGGATTGAGTCTCACATTGGGCTCTCTGCTCTATGGGGAGTCTGCTTCTCCTTCTGCCCTTCCACTCGTTCTCTCAATCCCTCTCTCTCTCTCTCTCTCTCTCTCAAATAAAGTCTTTAAAAAAAAAACAAAACAACAACAACAAAAACCTGTAGGCGAGCCTTGGGGCCAGGGAAGGCAGAGAAAGGAGGAACTGCAGTAATGCAGAATCCCAATACCCTCCATGGACCCAAGCTGGGAAATACAATGGCTAATTATGACAACGGAGAAGTTTTGTCTCTATAACTGGTTAAAATTTCTTCCATGAGAGATTAGGAAAAAAACAAAATTTATGACATTTTTGTTCAACTCCTAGGAATCTGACTTTAGAATCCAATATAAAATCCCCCAAAGAGTACTTTCAAAGATAATCAAATACCTCTTGAATCTCAATTTTCCTTCTCTCCTTTTCTTTGTTGAATGCTGTTGTATTGTCCTTAATGTTAAGGAATCTGGTTACTTCTTCCAGTTCCGTCTTTGCCTCAACAATACTTGAATCTAGTAGAAGAACTTTATTGAGATCGTTTAAACTTTTCTGATAATCCTGAAAGTAGAAAGGCAGAGAAAATAATTTTCGTAAATAAAGAAGGGGCAGAGATTAGCTCAAGTAGGAGTGAGAACGATTAAGCTGAGTAGCACAGAACGTGTGCAGGTATTCCCTTCAGTACCCTGATGATAATGTCAGGCCCGCACAGTAGTCTTGAACTAAAATATTAAAACCCATAACACAGAACATCCTCCAGGGAAGAAAGAGCATGGAATCTGGAGTTGGAATACTCGAGTTCAATTCGGGGTTGCCACAACCTTCACAGTCCCTGGTGGACAGTAGACAGTTGCTGTCTGCTGAGTGAGTGAATGGAAGAATGAACATCCTCAGGTTAGCACCTACTAATTAAGAAACTGGAACAAAATCCTACTCAGAGTTTCAGTTTTCTCATCTTTAAGGATAACAAAAGCTTCTCTACTCTGGTTTTCACAAGGCTGTACCAAGTATACATGAATAAGGAATATTTTAAACCTATGTAAAGGGCTATGCAAATGTCACTTGTCACATAATATCCTGCACCATAAAACCCTTCAAAGTTGTACGCTGTTCCAGTAGGCTAGCAGCAACATTTATTCTTCCAGAGTCAGACAACACATTGGGGGGTGAGGGAAAAGAAAAGGAAATCTAAGCTTAACAAAACATAGCAAAGAATCTGGTAGTAGAAATACATACCACAAAATCACAGTCTGATGTGACAGGCCATTTGGGAATTACAGACTAGACCAATGTTTTTGATTAAACCAAAATTAATTCTGTAAGGAGGCAAAGAATTCCAGTGATGTGTAACCTCCCTAAGTATTCCTGACCCACCGATAAGAGCACACACTGGAGGCCGAGGCACAGGTTAAGACAGGCTGGTGGTTATGTGACGTTCGTGGGGGGCTCGCTGTTAGCCCACACCCCGCCCCCGCCACCCCCCCAGCAGGACACTAGAGCAAAAGTGACCTGTTTAAACAGATAAATGTAGATCTGCTCTCATTCAGTAAAAAAGGTAAATTATTTACAAACCATAGTCCATTACGTTCTATTAGTCACAAACCACATACCTCTGTGTCACAACAGTGAAGCTGGAACCTGCTGCAGAAAAATGACACTATTTCCATCCAAAGTGTTCATGCTGGGAACCATACTGAAAGGGGGCAGCAGGGTAAGCTGAGGTCGTAGTAACTGCTAACTCTTAACCGTTCTCTGCATTTAGTATTAGTTTACCCCCAATAGCCCTATACATACTAACTGCTGTCCCCATTTTAAAGATAAGGAAACTGAGGCATAGACGATCAAGGCAGCAAAGCCCACCAGGCGAATGAGAACACAGTTGTGGAATCCCAGCGAGAAGCCTAAAAACAGATTTGTGAGCTATGGCCTCGGAAATGGAAGAAGTCCCACATCACAGGAAACAGTATGTTTTGGTTTTGTTTTGTATTTAAGAAAAATCTGTGCCTAAAGAGCACTCTGTCTGATTGGAGGAGACCTAAGAAAACACGAAATAACACTTTGATAAAAGTTACAACAGGGGCAAGCAAACGTAAAGAGAGGAGCGAACAAGAGAGCAGGAAGAGTGAGCAGCCCGTCTACCAGATCCCAAGAATGCTCAGGCAGCCACGGCCCCTATGGAAGCTTCTGTCTTAGGAAGGGAAACAATTTTTAAAAAAACAAATGAATAAAGTATGGAGTATCACTAATGCAATTAAGAAAGCCAAGGTTTTCCATGGATGCTAACAAGGGGGAAGGAGTCGCCTTTGATACACTTGTCAGGGAACACAAGCCCTGAAGAGACACAGCCATGCGGTGGAGGGAGGAGCAGAGCCTGCGCAGAGAAAAGTGTGGCTCCGGCCAAAAGGAGGACCTTAAAAGTTACTAATTACTTCATTAGGCCTTAAAGAAGAAAGTATAATCACATGTGTTTGTGACAATATATACTATCACTAGATATTCTTCAGCGGTAGTAACAATGACATTACTGTCCGCTAGCCCGGCCCTTACGGCTCGCCCAATTACGGGCTGCAAACTCCCTGAGGCAGCACCTTGGGCTCTTCGCCGCTGGGTCCACAGTCTAGCACGTGAGCGGCACTCAATGAGAGAAAGAAATTCCAAGACAAATACCACCGATTTCAGTCACATGTAAAGCTTAAGAAACAAAACGAAGGAACACAGCGGGGAGAAAGGAGAGGTCGAGGTCGACCCAAGAAACAGACTCTCAACTCTGTTCGGAGAGGGGAGCTGGCGGGGAGTGAGGTGATGGGGCCTGAGGCGGGCACCCGCTGGGAGGAGCACCCCGCGCTGGACGCGAGTGCTGAATCACCGCACTCTCTACCCGACACTAGTATCGCCCTGAACGGTGACTGGAACCAAAATAAAAACTTGGAATAAAAAAAAATTTTTTAAGTGAAAGCCCTGTAATTTTCAAAACTGGCACACACACGCGCACAGTTCAAGTCTCGAAGACAAAAGATCTAAGACAGCGGGCGCTCAGCTGGGAACAGAGGCAGGGCACCGGGAGCCTCAGCGCCAGCTCCGCGCCACAGACACCAGGTGCATCCGGGGGGACTCCTGACGCTTTTTATAAGCAGTTGTCGCCTTTGAAGATCCTGAAGTTATATTTGCTTGGCACATAACTTCAGTGACAGGATATATAAATGACGCTACAAGAACTTAAACCAGAAAAAAAAAAAACTGCCGGCCTCATAACCTAATGGGACAGGATTACGCCAATTTGGGATTATCTTTCTGCATAATACAATTTCCAGAATTCATTCCAAAGAGGTATAGAAAGTCTTTTATTAGGTACACCTTCTGCCTTTATGTCAGGAAAACAGGCTCCAAGAATCAGCAGCCACTAGGAAGTAAACCCGCTTTGAGAGTCTGGACACACGGAAACCCAGGAGTCCTCCCGCAGATCTACCCTCACGGGCCCGAATCCACTCAACTCCGAAAAAAGCTGAGGAAATTTTGAAGCAGCCTCTTTTACTTCAGGGTGCCACACACCAGCGAGGAAACGTTTACATGAGGTTTATGAAGGAGGGTGTTGCTAAGAAAAAAAGAGGGGGGCGAGGGGGTCAGGTCACACGGCGAGCCGAGGAGCTGCCGGGTGGGCGGGAAAGGCCCCCACGTGCGGGGCAGGTGGCGCAGGAGGGCCCCGCGGGGACGGAGGCTCCCGTGCTCAGGACCCGATTAAGTCTTCACCCGGCTCTCGATCTGTGTCCTCTACAACATCCCTGAGAACACGGGGGCGGCGGGGGGGGGGGGGGGCAGGGGGGCGGGGCGCATGCGCGGCTCCACCGCACCCTCGGCGAATCCAGGGTCTAGAAAACCAGAAAAGCCTGAGCCCTGGACGCGCACAGCTTGGACTCATTGGCTCGACTATGTAGAAACATGACTGTCCTCTGCCACCAAAACCCTGGTTTTACAGAAGATATTTTTAGATATTTCCCTGTCAGTGATGCGCATGGAACTGAAAGAATTACTCAAACTCAGTAAGATTAAACTGCCGTATCCCTCTCCCTCCTCCCGAACACCCCATTATCACACTGCACCACCCCTTTGCTCCTTCTCCTGGACACGTTACTCTCAGGTGTTTACCTTCAAATACCTTTGAATTAGCCCCTCCCTTTCTGCTACGGGCTAAACTGTGTCCCCCTGAAAATTGCTCTGTTGGCATCTTCGCCCACAGCACTTCAGAACGTACCATATTTGGAGATAGGTTCTTTAAAAAAGTAATCAAGTTAACATCCGGTCATTAGGGTGGGCCCTAATCCAGGGGGACCAGTGTCCTTATTAAAAGAGGAAACTGGCAGACAGACGTGTACAGAGAGAAGACAAAGTGAAGACATGGGGGGGAGACAGCCATCCACGAGCCAAGGAGAGGGGCCTATAACACATCCCTCACAGCCCTCAGAAAGAGCCAGCCCAGCTGACAACTTAATCTCAAAATTAAGAACTCTTAAGAACCATAAGAAAATACATTTCTGTTGTTTAAGCCAAGATGTGTGGTACTTTTTATTACGGAAGTCCTGGCAAACTAATACTTCTCTCTTCCCTCTATTCGTTACCTTTCTTCGGGCAGCGGCTTCTTCGGGCAGCCGCATCTAACCAACCTCCCTACTCCATGCTGGGCCCTCAGTGATCCAGCTTTGTTTGACACCGCTGTCAAATCTGACCCATCATGCCCCCCTTGACCCTTAGGGGTTTCCATCACCTTCAGCATCAAGCCTACCCACCACAGCAAGGCCTCCCAGGCCCTTCGTGATCTGACCATCTCTCTCCATCCCCATTCCCACCTGTACCTGGCCTCTCACTGTAGCAGTGCATGCACAAGTTCACAAAAAATGTGGGCAGGAATAATCGCAGCAGCTTTATTCTCAACAGCCCCAGAATGGAAACATCTAAAGGTAATTAACTGGTCAATTATATGTTAAAAAAAAAAAGTTGTGGTATATTCAGTAATAAAACTCAGTAATAAAAAGAAACAATTCCTGATACTCACACAATATGGATGACTCTCAAATGCTATGCTGAGTAAAAAAAAAAAAAAAAAGCCAAAGAATACAGTACATTCTATAAGATTATATTCATCTTACTGTCAAAAAGAAGCAAAACTAATCTACAGTGATAGAAACTAAATGAATGGCTGCCTGGGGGTGGGCGTGGAAAATGGGCATAGGGAACTTTCAGGAGAGATGGGAATGTTATTTACCTTGACTGGAGTGGTGGCTACATGGGGATATATACATTATTCAAAAATGGACAACTAAATTAAGAAAACAATTCTACTTACAATTGCATCAAAAAGAATAAAATATCTAGGAATAAATTTAACCAAGAAGGTGAACGATTTGTACATAGTATATATAGTGAAAACTATAAGACACTGATGAAAGAAACCAAACAAGACAGAAATAAATGGGAAGACAATTCGTGCTCATGGGTGGAAAAAATTAATACTGTTAAAATGTTTATACTACATGAAGCAATCTACAGATTCAATGCAATCCCTGTTCAAAATTCCAATGGCATTTTTCACAGAAATAAAACAAACAATCCTAAAACTTACATGAACCTGATAACGCCCCAAACAGCCAAGCAATCTTGAAAAGGAACAAAGCTGGAGGCATCACAATTCCTGGTTTCAAACTATATTACAAAACTATAGTAATCCAAACAGTATGGTATTGGCATAAAAACAGACACAGTGATCAATAAAACAGAATAAAAAGCACAGAAATAAACCCATGCATATGTGGTCAACTAATTTATGACAAAGAAACCAAGAATTCTCAATGGGGAAAGGACAGTCTTCAATAAATGGTGCTGGGAAAACCGGACCACTATCTTATACTATACATAAATAGCAACATAAAATGGGTTAAATGTGAACATAAGACTTGAACCCATAGAACTCCTAGAAGAAAACATAGGCAATAAAGCTCCTTGACGCTGGTCTTGGGTTTTGGATTTGACACCAAAAGCAAAGGTAACAAAATCAACAATAAACAAGTGGGACACAGCAAACTAAAAAGCTTCTGCACAGTGAAGGAAACCATCAACAAAATGAAAAAACTACCAAGTATGAGAAAATATTTGCAAATCACGTATCTGATAAGTGGTTAATATCCAAAATATATAAACGACTCCTACAACTCAATATCAAAAAAAAAATCCGGTTAGTAAAAGAGCAGAGGAACCGAACAGACATTTCTCCAAAGATGACACACAGATGGGCAACAGGTACATGAAAAAATGCTCAACATCACTGACCATCAGGGAAACACAAATCAAAGCCACAATGAGGTTCTCACCTCACACCGGTCAGAATGGCTAAACTCGACAACACGGAAACAGCGGGGGGTTACTGAGGATGTGGAGAAAGGGGAACCCCTGTACGCTGCTGGTGGGAATGTACACTGGGGCAGTTGTCACAGAGAACAGCTCGGAGGCTCCTCAAAAAACGAAAGACAGAACTACGATATGATCCAGCAATCGCACCTCTGGGTATTTATCTGAAGGAAAGGAAAACACTGAATCTAAAAGATACCGGCACCCCCATGGTCACTGCAGCAATATTGACAACAGCCAAGACATGGAAACAACCTAAGTGCCCATCAATAAATGAACGGATAAAGAAAACGCGGCGCAGCGGTGCGTAGCTACACAATGGAGTATTCTTCAGTCAAACAAGAGGAAATCCTGCCATTTACAACAACATGGATGGATCCCGAGGGCATATGCTAAGTGAAATAAGCCAAACAGAGAAAGACAATTACCATATGACTTCACTTGTACGAAAAATCTAGGGAAAAAACAGAAACAAAAACAAAACTGAATTCACGGGTACAAAGAATAAACTGGTGGTTGTCAGAGGCAAGGCAGGGGGTGGGGAGTGGGTGAAATGGGTCAAAAGGTACAAACCTCCAGTTAAAAAATAAGTCATGCAGATACACGATAATGTACCACACGGTGACAACAGTTATAACGGTTAATAACAACAGTACTGTATATGAAAGTTGCTACAAGAGAAGACCTTTAAAAGTTCTCACTACAAGAAAAAACAATGGTACTGATGTGCTAACTAGACTTCCTGTGGTGAGCATTCTGCAAATCGAATCATTACGCGGTATACCCGGAACCATGCTATACGCCAATCATATCTCAATTTAAAAAATCTCCGAAGAGAAAAAGTCAATGACCTGTAGGCTTAAAAAAGACCCTAAAAAAATTGGTTTTTCATAAATACCATAATTTCAGGAAATGCCACAGCCCCACCCCGTATGTTCTAATTTTTCCTTGTGATGTTATTTTCTACAAACATGAACATTCACTCAAGTACTTCCATGCAGAAGAATCAGCCT
Organism: Potos flavus; assembly: GCA_028534135.1. Classification (NCBI taxonomy): domain Eukaryota; kingdom Metazoa; phylum Chordata; class Mammalia; order Carnivora; family Procyonidae; genus Potos; species Potos flavus. The sequence continues at coordinate 29,350,149 of CM052900.1, forward strand.
AAGGGAAAGTGTAATTATACTTTCTCTGAAAATAACGGCGTGGTTTTCTTAGAGAAGGACATCACTCGAAGTCACACTGATGACCAGCCAGTTGAAGGCCCAAATCACCATGAGCTTCCCAATCTCCATTTTGTCTCTGCCAACTTCCACTGGGTGAATCAATCTTCCATTCCGGTGCCTCCCTCCCACCCCAGAGACAACCCCAATCCTTTCCTGGAGGAATCCAGTGGCACCGCTGGTTGCCTTCAGTGATTCAGTAACAAACTTTCCTGTCCCTTCAAGTAGAGCTATGATAACTAATAAAATTCCTTAGAAAATCAGGAAATAAATCCTAATTTTTGAGCTGGAAGGAATCTAAGAAATTACCTAGTTCCATATTAACAGTAGGGGATATCTGAGGCCTTTTCCAAGGTTTCAGGCCTGGTTAGCACAGAACCAGGATTAAATCCCAGAATAATCTCACTCCCTTTCCATGATCCCAGGATTTATGTTCCTAAAATCCGCATGCTATTTTCAGAGCTGCAATTTACATATTAAAATGAAGCTTTCCTCACCTTGAGTCCTTTATGAGCCAGAGCTCGTCTGTAGCACGCTTTCACGTTCCCATCATCGATCTGAAGTGCCCAATCACAGTCCTGCTTTGCCTCTTCAAACTGGCACAGCTTCAAGTAACACAGAGCTCTGGTAGAATGTAATTAGGAAAGTAATGATGTGTTAGGAACAGCAAAGACAACATATCTGGGAATTCAGACAGCTCATAAAAATCAGAACATAGCTCAGTCTGTTTCTATACCACAGCTGTCGCAATGAAACCTAACATTTTACTCCAATCGTGGCATTTTCTTGCAATACATGGAATTATGGCATTGGGGATATAACTGCAAACAAAATACAGTCCGGGCCCCTCAAGGAGGCTACAGTCTAGTGGGAGAAAGACAAGTAAAACAAGCAAACACATTAAATCTAAACAGGATGCTCTGGGAGCACACAGCTCAGAATCTCACTGGATCTGGTGGGGCTGAGGCAAAGGCAGTAGTCAGGGAAGACTTCCCGGAAGAAGTTACATTTAAGTTGAAGTCCAGAGTACGATGGAAGAATTATCCAGTGCCAAGGCACTGGGCTGAGAATTCAGATGTAGGGGGGAGAGTGGTGGCCTAGGGCCCAGCAATAGCAGAGTCTCACAGTGACAGAGAGAGAAAGAGAGCACAGTGCTCTTGATGGGCTAAGAAAAGTGCCATATGGCTGGGTGCAGGGATGAGGTAGAAGGGGGGCCAGGCCAGATGGCGAAGGGTCCCGTAAATCATGGCAAGGAGGCTGAGCTTTCTCCTGGGCTTCATGGAGGTCCACCGATGGGTTCTCCAATAGGGGCTAACATGTTTCCCAGGTTTTAGAAAGATGGCTGGAGCTGCAACTTGGAGAACAGGACAAGAGGGAGGAAGACGTGCAGGGTGCTATGGAGGGTGCTGCAAACATCTAGGAGGAGACGGTGGTGGCCCAGGACAGGGGTGACAGTGAGGGCGGAGAGAGGCTCCCACCACAGAGGAATTGGGAAGGAGGACATCCGAGCTCGCGGACAGCCTGGGAGAGGGAGGCGTCAGGCAGGAGTGCAGACAGGAGTGGAGTGCTCGGGTCTGGAGCCCGGCGGGGGGGAGGGGGGTGGTTTCCACTGAAAGGTGGGCCGTGGAACTGGGGAGAAGATGGACTGGTTCTGAGAGCATGCAGAGCGAAAAAGGGACCTGTGCCTCAGAGCCCCGAGAAGGGCAGGGGCAGGAAGGCCTGTGGAGGGAGGAGAGGAGAGCCGGGCGGCGAGCTGCCTGCACTGACTGAAGGGAGAGGCGGTTTCGGGCCCTGCTGAGCGGCCGCCAATGCCCCGTGGCACAGAGGCTGAGCAGAAGAAGGGGAGAAGATGACCCGGTGGACGTAGTGACAGCATTTTTGGCAAAATAGTTGCCAACAGAGGAAAACATGCACAAAAACAAAGCAGAGAGAGGCTGGAGTAAAAAGAATTCATCTGAAATAGCTAGGAAAACGTGTGCTGGGAGTGCCTGCTCTTTGGGAACTATACCTTACTCTTCTTGTCACCCCAGACTTCACCTAGTCCTGAAAATCCCCACATCACCGGACTCTAGACAGCTTTTTACCAGTATGTGGTAAAGACAGCCTCTCCACGGCTTTCTGGAACAATCTGCCCATTCCTGCCACACACTGAAGGATGCTGGTCCCCCCCACCAGGACTCCAAGAGAGAAAGGACACTTAGAAAACTCTTCAGAAAGACAGCTGAGTCCTGCTCCTACAGGGCCGACCACAGGGAGCCGGGCGGCCGGGAAGGGGCGGCGAGGGCAGCGCGGGGACCCCTGCAGCAGACCCGTGGGACCCCCCACCCCGGCCCGCCGCACCGCGTGCTGTCAGTCTCTCTGGAATGCCTATGGCCCCGTCTCTTTGAAAAACACTCACTTAGGACAATATGCTATATCAATTCTCAAAACGATGGGAAAAAAAACTTTGGCAATTAATTCGTCTATATTTTTTTAACCAAAAAAAATTAACATAAGAAATACATAAAGTTACAAAGAACTTGCCTGTTTGTATAAATGGCACATTCCTTGTTGTTAATCTTTAAGCATTCACTGTATTTACTAAGGGCATCTTTATAGTTTTTGTCCTTTACACATTGATTTCCTTCTTCTTTAAGGGTTTTAAACATTTTTTCATCTATAAAAAAAGAGGAAGGAGTCATATAAGCACTTCCACAAAATCTTCAGTACATCTGTGAGCAGATATTCTATTGCAAATTAACCTGACCACACATCATGCAGAGCTGAAGTCCAAGTGGAATGAAACTTTGTATACAAATTAAAAAGACAAATTGTCTGTAGGTAAAAATTATACAATTACGACAATCTTTTTTTCAAATTAGAAAATGAAACATAAGTAATTACATCACTTTATCCATATTGGTATGTCTTCTCTATTGGAGATACAAACATTTACAGTGTTTGGTTTAGTAACGATTTCACAAAAAATGCACAAACAAATCTATTCAAGCCTGAGGTGAACATCTGTCTAGGACCCCATTTCCTTGGAAAACCACACCTCCCTCATTCTCTGTCCTGCGGTTTAGGTGAAGCAAGCCCTACCCTACCCCAACCTTTTGGAGTAACCTTTGTGTCGCTCTCAGCATATTACACTTCCTTGGCCACAGTAACCTAACTCGTCAGGGATGGGCCTATGAGAGCCAATAAGCTACAACATGGTTTTTGTGGCAGCTTCTGGTAATGCTTGCTCTTTCTCGTCGACTATGAGGAGAAGAGGAGCTATCCCACCATCTGGTGATACAAGGGGAGAGTATTTCTACGATGGGGTGAAAAGAGCAAAAAAGAGGCCAAGACAGAGAGCTAAAGAAGAATCTCTGAGTCCTGAATCCAGCCATCCGTGCAGCTACTCTACCTGTGGACGCTTCCACGATAGGAGCCGATAGACCACCTTTTTCACTTCAGCCATAAAAGGCTGGGTTTTCTCTTGTCTGCAGTGAGAGAGTCCCAACTATTACCATTACCTGTCTTGCTGCCTTGCAGTGATCACGGCCGACTCTGCTTCGGATCCATTTCCCCTTCCTAAGGGTGCCTGTATGTCCACTCAGCTACCACCTCTCTCCTACTCAACTCGGGGGCTCAGGGGAAGCTGACCCCACTCATCAGGAACACAGGCCTCAGCCAGTCGGGGTATGGTGTGTCCTCATCATAGGGACTGGCTCAGGAATGGGCACATGACCCATTAGATTAGTACCAAGAGAACATGAGTCAAGCAAGTCACAGGATAGATAAAAAAGCTAGGGCTTTCAGTGTAACATATTTTCTCATTTTTAAATTAATGCCACCCAAAGCAATGGTGTCTCTCTCCCTTTGGACATTCACAGACCTGCACCCATGAAGCCTAAAACTGCTACAGTTCTATTATTTCCAGTCAGGACCGGAGCCCTGATGAGCTGATGAGCCTTCAGTCACATGAGCCAAGATATTCCTCACAGTTTAAGTCAGTAGATTTTCTGTACTTGCAACCAAAGTTTTCTACCACATGTAAAGCATGAAAACCCGAAGTTTTAAACCTATGTAATGAAACTACCTAATGGAGTAACTTGATAGAAAATAAAAATCCATAAATTAAAATTTCATATATATCTTAAAATTTTGCAATCTAAACATCTTGATATCTGAAACTTATAGCATAAACTTTGAATGTAAACAATAATCTTATTTGCCCCCGGCACAATGGCATGAAATAGTAACTTTCTGCCCTTTATTTCAAATCACAGAATATTTCTAATGTTTCGTGTTTCAAAAGACCACACTATGGGGCCAAATGACACTCCCCATACATCCTGTTGTATGTAAACCCTAAAACAGAATATCACAGGAATTCCTCCCTGCCCATTTGCCGAAAAACTTTCCTTAAGCTTTTCTTCTCCCAATGTTTTTAAGCCTTTGGTATCTATTCTAATAATCACATAAATATGAAGAGAAAGAGCTGATTATACTGGTGCTTGTGATTAGCTAACACAGATCTACAGTATAGTTAGTATATGCTCTTCGTTAATAAACAGCTACCCCTAACTGAGCAAATGCTTTGTGCGAGACTCCAATAATGGCCAGCTCTAGAAAACCAGACATCCCCAAGATTTTCTAAGAACTGCTAAATAATCTTAAAGCCTTAGCAGACATTCCCTGCATTTCCCTTCTAGTCAAAGAAGAGGATGAGGGTCTAACAGGGGCCGCATCACGACTCAGGAATCTCAGGGTGTCTACGAGATGAGGCTCGACCGGAACCACATGGAGTTCCTAAGCAGGAAGGAGAAATGAGGCCTCAACCAGCTTTTAGCAGAAAGCAAGAGTGAAGTACCATTTATTAAACTCTCTGCACAAAGTAATGAGGTAGGTACTACGGGAATCTAGTAGATATGTTAACAACAATGATATGAGGCAGAAAGAAATACCTGCTAGACATTTATGTTGTAGGGTTTTACTTTGTTCTTTTATTTCAAACACACCAATCTTATTATTTTAAGCCCTACCACATACAGGTGTAGGAGGGAGCTATAGGCTACTTCTTTTTCTTGCAAATAATACTAACTAAACCTTTATTAAGTATTTTGCATGCATATCTCCATTTATTCCTGAGAACAACCCCACAAGACAGTTTTCATATTCCCCCTTTCATACACACCAGGAAACTGGATGTGGGAAGCAACTTCTTACAACTCTAGGTAGAAAGAGGGCAAACAGGGTCTTAACTTAAACCTGGGTCTGATGCCTGAGTGCATGCCCTTATCCTTCTGCTTTCCCGTGAAAAAGGACACGTAGCTCAAGATAACTTTGAAAAGAAGGGAGTGTAGGCTTGCCCCACCTGTGATGCCGGGCTGGGGCCAGCTACAGGAATCTCCCCCTTGGTTGGGGGGCGGCTCAGCCACAGGCTGCCAAGCTCGCACATGTGCAGTGGTGGGCACAGCAGGAATGGGTGACAGCTTCTCCCGCCAGCTTGGTCCGTCCAGATTCATTAAAATTCTTGTTATTCTAAAAAGAAAATGAGTTTTCTCTATTGATCATGCCATTGGTTTTTTTATATCACCAAAGCTCAAATCAACAGTAAGATTTACAACACTGCATTTGTGTACTTCCCTATAGAAAACACACAGTCTTGAGCTATTTGCTATCCCCAGAAATGGTCTTTAAAAGGACTTTTAAAAGTTGCCCAAAACTATGTTAACTTTAGATCCTTTTTGTATCAAAAGAAAAAATGAAGGCATTTCTAATTGGTTTTAAAAAATTTTTAACGTGTTATATGATAAAAAAGTGAAATCTTTATAAAGGTAAAATTTAGGAGGCCTAGCAGGAGTGTCCCACATGACATCTAATATAATTACTAAATTGATAATGCATTACTCTTGAGAATAATCAAAAATACTTCAGAATGTCTATGCCCAAACTATACACCAAAGACAAGTATATAAGACCGGCCGCTAAAACTCATGAGGGCAAGCTATCATGTGGAACACCGTTTTTTCTTAAAACATTTACATATGGCTGAGATAGTCTTACCTTGAATTTTTTTTGTCTCTATAATTATCCACTTACTGTGTTTTCATATGCATAACGATGAAAGGACAGGATACTGGAAGGACCCTTACATTACTGACTTTTACTAATGGCCATCATAAAGTTCAGATTAACATCCTCAATTATCACTTTGTCATCATTTTAAGCATACAAAATGTCATATTTACATTTCAAAACAAAACTGAATTATAATCTTTGAAATGAAACTGGTTTAAAAAAGGTGTGTCCCAAGACTGAGAAGATTTACAGGTAATTAGGAGAATACATTCAAGTTAGCTCAGTAGTACTTTTTGTGTGAAGAGTTTTTATATTTATACAGAAACAAATACAATCCACATACTTCTTACGGTTTTTTTAAACTAAAATTTCAGTAGTGATTTTTTTGGTTATGCAAACCAAATCTCACACATCTTAGTGTAAAGAAACTAACTTTAAAAAATAACGTAAGACCACCCACAACTGCAGAAGAAAAAACAAGCTTTAGAAAAGAGAATTTTCAAGCAAAACTTGTATTACCAGCAGAGAGGAAGGAAGAAGCAGCTGAAAAGAGATGATGTGTTGCCAGGGAGTAAATAAGTATATGCAGGGAAATTTAACATATAAGATTCCTGGAGAGGAAGAGAGGAATATGGTTAATGGAAGACAGAAACAAAATAAGCACAAATGTTTAAATTAAAAAAAAAAAAAGCTGCTGTTGCTTACATGGAAAACCAAGCATAAATATGGGATTCATGAAAAGGAAAAGTGAAATTTTAAAAATGGGTATTTTATAGAAAAATATGTATGGCCGAACCAGACAAAGCCTCCTCATCTTATTATAAAGTATCAGTAAGAAACATTTGATTAAAAAATGAAAGAATCTTAAAACTCAATCTGTATAAAAGAACCTTCATGAGTACATATAAAAACTATAACACAATCCTCAAAAAGCTAAACGTAGAATTCCCATATGACCCAGAGATTCCACTCCTATGTACACTCCAAGAGGAACCGAAAACAGGTGTGCAAACAAAAACCTGTACACAAATGCCCACAGCAGATGATTCCCAATAGCCTGAAGACGGAAACGACCCCAGTGTCCATCAACTGATGGATGGATAAACCAAACGTGCTACATCCATATGACGGAGTGTTACTCAGCTATAAAAAGAAATGAAGCACTCACACAGTCTACAGCATGAACCTTGAAAACGCCACGCTAGGTGAACGAAGCCGAACACGAAAGGCACGTAGTCTAGGATTCCATTCGCGGGGACCATCCAGGACAGGTAAAGCCACAGACAGACAGCACATGAGTGGTTGCCAGGGGCTGAGATAAGGGAGAACGAGTGGCTTTGGGGACGGGGTTTCCTTTGGGGATGATGAATGTTCTGGAACTACAGAGAGGTGCTAGGTGGTACAAGTGTGCATGTGAACCAACGGCCACAATTGCGTACTTTAAATTTTATGTCAATTTTATATTCCGTGAATTTTACTTCAATTTTTTCAAAATACATAGTGCAGAAGGTTTAGAAATAGGAGTAATCACAGCCTCTTAGATGACTACTCCTCCTCCCTTCAGACCTTCCGACCTATCACTATGAACTGGCTTTCCTACAATACCTCCCAAGAGGCCCTTCTCTCTGGCGGCTACTTCAGCTGTCTTCCCACTTTGTTTCACAGGAAGCCCGAGCTCTGTGAGAAGATCCTACTTTCCCGACTACCTTGGAGATGACCGGACAGAGGATGGGCAAATTAAAAGCCAAGCACAGGAGTGAATTATGCTCACTCTGTTGAAGAATGAATTCATTCAACACATCTTACTGAAGTTATTATCTACTGTACGAGATATTTCGACTACACAGATAAAACACAATTCCTGACCTCAAGGAACTTCCAGTAGAATGAGAGAAAAATAATTTCACAAAAAGGGAGGGACAGAGAATTTACAAATGATATGGAAGCGGGGTAATAACAGAAGGCACAGTGTTCTGGGGGAACTGGGAAGGGCGCCTGAAGTACATGTACGCTGGGGTGGAGGTGGGTCTATTGGGGAAAGTCATTTCCTAGGGGAAGCAGGTCCTCTCCTAAAGGGCAGGAAGGAATTAACCAGGCCAAAAAGGGGAAGAGTGTCTCCAGGCAGCAGATGACATTTCAGCAAGGCAGCTGTGCCACAGGGCAAATGGTTGAGACCTCCCAGGTGACGCTGCCTGATTTCACAAGCTCAAGATCAAGGAGGTTGTGAACGCCCAGGGCTCGATGTGGCCCCACCCCAGGTCCAATAACCAATGACTATCCCTTTCTTCCAGTCAGGCCGGGATCAGACAGGTTCCGCGTGACCAGAGAGGACACTCCAGGAAATGGCTGTTGGCTCTACATACAGATCTTTCTAACGGTCTTCTCCAAAGTGCGGTGGGACCATGGGGGACGTAAGGTATATTTTATAAAATGAATTCATCCAAAACATGCCATTCTCATCTTGCACAATTTTGCGCAAGGTCTCCTCCTGTCCTATCAGTGCTCTTCAAAGACCACGTCAGGTGCTTGCTCTCCAACAACTGAAGCCTACACAAACCAAGGGGGCCTGGCCTCCCTGTGATCTCCCCACCTTACTAACATATTTTCACTGCTGGGGATAACTGTCTTGTATTTTTCCCCCTGGCTATATTCTGGTTTGCTTAAATACAGAGACCAGATTATTTTTCCCTTTTTTGTCTTTTTGGGGGGGGGGGGAAGCGAGGCATGGTACACCAGACTAACACGGGGCACAGTGTAACGTACAGAAGAAGGTATATTCTGGACAAATGGGATCAGAAAATAGTATACATAACTAGAAATATTATCCCAACTCGTAATTTTTTAACTTCACTTGCAAGCAATTTATGAAGTCTGGAAATTCTTACCTTCCCATGCTCACTCAGGGGGTAAATAGGTCATAATATAAATTAGATCCAAATTCTTTGCTATTTCACCATGACAAATTAATACTCATCCTAGATGAGTGTCTATTTAAAGGGCATAGAACACAAAATCTAGCAGGCTCATGAAGACATCCTCTCTCCTGAGGAGAAACAACAGCTATGCCTCCACTGACAGATGTGGTGCAACGAGCAAACCCCTGTAGGAGAAGAAGATTCGATATGGCAGTTTTCACTATATTTTGGGATCTTGTCCTAGAGTTACTACTGATTTACAACATCACTGAAAACACCTTCCCAACGCCACAGATATTTACAAATACTATAAAATTAAATTCTGTGCATTCGGAACTGCAAAAAAGATCTATACCCTAAGCTTAAAAAAAACAAATTTACTGTAATTAGTGGACCAGGACACAAATATAAAGGTGTTAAAGGACAACTCAAAATGGATTACAGGACAGTTAGAAATTAAGGTAGAGAAAGAACGGTTTGGTTTTGGTGGGAGTGAAAATCATGCATGCAAAGTAAGTGACGGAGGACATGTCTACACTCTGACAGTGCTCTCGGAGGAGAGGAAGAAAAACACGGAATTCCAGTATAAAACAACTAGACCTCAGGCACCGCCTCCGGCTGGCTTACCTGTTAATACTGTCATTTGCTAGCTGGATTCTGCAGTCTATTTGCAACACTGTTTTATAATCCACATAAGCTTTCTGATACTGCTCTAAAGTTTCATAGGCCATTGCTCGACGAAGGAGAGGTTTGACTGAGAATGGATGAAGTTCCAGAGCCCTGAAGACAAAAATATTACATGTCATTTGTTTTGAAAATTACTCAGCTTCTACTACAGTACTGGACTTTCAGACAAGGACGTATCTGGTATTTCATACGAAGGACATAGGAATATACCAGAAAGGCAAACTGAAAAGAGTTGAAGAACAATCAAACTTGCGGTTACTTCCTTTATTTTATTTACTTTGGGTGGGGGCAGAGGGAGAGAGGAAATCCTAAGCAGGCCCTACTCCCAGTGCGGAGCCCGACGCAGGGGCTCGGTCTCACAACCCTGAGATCATGACCGGAGCCGAAGTCAAGGGTCAGATGCACCAACTGAGTCCCCCATGTGCCCCTACTTCCTTTATTTTAAACCAGGAGCAAAGCACATTAGCATTTACTCTTTCCCCCACTGACAATGAGCTCCCTGGCGGCGGGCAGTGGTGCCCACCCTCTCCAATGCCCCATCCCTCCCCTCTGCCCTAACAGAGCCCACCATGGCACCAAATACAAAGTCAACTTTCAACAGATTCTTGTTACCTACTGATGGAGTAAGAGGAAAGTTCTTATTCGCACCTGTGTTTAATAAGCACCTCAGCACAGAACCACAAAACTTGCATTATGTTTTTAAAATCAGCTCTCTAAACTTCAGTTTATTATGATTTACTTGCTGGCAAAGGGCTTCAAAAATAGACCACAGGGAATCATGGAAGTAAGTATACGATGATTTCTTGGAAGTCATGAATTTTCATCCTGCACTTTTTTAGGCTACGAAGTATTTCCAACATCACCAGAGATGTATTTCAAGGTTATGCTCCTTGGTTTTGTTTGAAGTAACTGTTTAAAGCTATTTTGCTACACAACAGACTTCATTACATTCTGAAATAAAGCATATAAAGCATACAATCCAGAGACTGTATTTATGAATGAAAACTATCATACTCTTCGTTTTTGCAAACGTAACTGAAACTGTAAAGTGGGGCGAGCAGAACTCCCAGGAAGAGCCTACTTGCTATGCACCCCAGCAGGAAGGTCTGCGGCCCCGGCCCGGCCGCACCTGGACAGCAGGTCTGCTCCTCAGGTTCACTCTTCCGCTACCCGCGGTTTTCACAGCGGATGTTTAATGGGCTTCAGGGAAAGCACGAGAGAGGGCTGCTTTCCTTTTTCTCCAACAGTCATGGGAATCTGCTGTCTATCCCTGTCTCCAGGGATCTGGCAAGGAGGAAGCTGACAGGACACCTGCCCCGTAAGAGCCGCAGACTCTCCCCGAACTGCCCAAGCCGGCAAGGTCAAGTTCATGCTGCAGGTGAGGAGATGGAGGGGAGCAGAGCGTGATCTGCCCACAGGGCAGTTCTTTGGAATTCTGGCTTCTGGAAAGCCAGGGCAGATCAACGCCTGGTCCGAGGGAGGCACTCAGCCACTACCTCCTGAGCGAACCTCTGCTCTGCCTACCTCGCGCATGCAGAAACACTGTAAGTAAGGGAACTTCGCTGGAGTCATTCACAATCCTCCGCATTGGACAGATACTCCGCCGCAAAGCGGGGTGTGCCCGCACAAGAGAGGCTGTCATTAACGAGCTCGACCATCTAACCAATTCTGTTCTGCCCGGGTGTTACCACTGTGGGTTATTTTAAGGATCTCCTCTGTACTGTACTGGGCTTTACATTTTTTTCAACAACACATGTGTATTACATTTATAACCAATAAAAGTTACTTTAAAAGTAGAACTAAGATCAAGTAAAAACTCTTAAAACACTAGAAAACTGATCTCTGAGCAACAGGATCTATCTTTTACCACTGCCTTAAATCTAGCTTTGTTTCACACTTAGGGGATATTAACAACATGAACTGAGATGACAAATGTGTACGATACTCCTACAACTACCTCATGTCATCACAACTACCCCAGGTCACCAAAGCTACCCCATGTCCCCACAGACTTCCAACGCCCAAGGTGCTACTCAGCCACTCAAGACGGATCCCACGTCGGCATAGAACGTAACACTAAGTGAGACGATGCATTTAATTTTTAGCACTCCCAGCCCCATAAATGCAAGGTTTTTTCCTCTTTAACCACAATCCTGAAAATGAATATGAGCTTATAAAGGAAAATTCCACTAAAGGAAAAAAAGGTGCATTCATTCATAAAAACAGAGAGAACTTTTAAGCCAGAGCTCACAAAGGCTTAACTACTCAAGTTAATACAGTTAAGATGCTACAGAGTCTTCTAATTTAAAGCCTGTCAAGAGAGTAGCAAAAAAGGAGCAAAAGCAGGGAATTACACCAGGCAACATTCACTTTTAGTGAGGCTGTCAAAATATCTCAATGGCAAGTCATCAAAAGAGTTCTTTTGTGTAGTTTAGGTAACCCAAGAAGGTTCTCTGGCATGGGAAAGAGAGTTTGTTTTTGTTTTTAGCTGATAGAACAATTCCGAAAATATAAAGCAATTTCTAGGATAATGGTTTTAAACTTCTGCCCTGATTCATGGTTCACCTTGAAGCCTAAAATAGAAACATGGAGATGCTGTGGTCAGGAGAGGGGCAAGGCCCAGAGCCCCTTGAGCTCCTCAAATCCCCCCACTCTCCCAACAGCGATCCTCTCAGCACAGCCCTGGGACACACCTCAGAGGAAGTGTTTCAGAGCGGGCCCCAGGAGTTCAGATGTGTAAAATCAAACACTTTTCCCCCAAACTGCATTAAAAGTTATTCTTCATAGGTCAGTCTATGAAAGCTAATTCACAGGTTCCCCTCTCGCCCTTATTTGAAAGTTTGCCCCTGTGAGTTTTTTTCCCCCCCAAAGTTTGACTGCTACTACCACTTGCCTTGGAATAAGGGCTCATGGCACACCAAACAACTCTCCAAAGAGCAGAGACAATTAAGTAAAAAACTGAAACATAGGCTTCCATGAAAATGTATGCAATCTTCTTGAGGTGAAAAGAAAATAGTCCTACTTCTGCTACTAGATGACTCCTAGTTCATACAGATTAAAATACATTTATTTTGACATGTTCACAAAAGCAAATCACGGTTTCTGGCATTAAAAGTAGTTTGAGGTTCACTGTTTTGGAGTAAAATCACCCCATGCCCCTTACAGTGGGAATCCTATGCCAGGTATCAAGAAAACACCTAAGTAGGTCGGGCTCCATAGAGATCAGTACTGACCAGCAAAGCAGGATTCTTTGGCCTAGAACACAGCTCTTATCTAAGGACATCTTAACTAAACCACCGCCGATCTCCCTCCCCACCCCCGAAGGCTGTCTCCTGCTCACCCTCCAGACGAACCTCCATTCTAGCCTCCTTAGACACTATGGCTGGAATCCCATCGTTGACTTCCTCCCAGATCTACGCTGAAACACAACAAATTTTAGCAAGAAAATGTCTGCTACCTTAAACCATCTCACTCAAGGTTAAAGTGAGTCCGCTGTTTTGCAGTAGCTTTAACTGTAGGGTTCCCAAGTTTTAACTGAAGCCCTGAACCCCCTCACTGTAGGAAGACCTGAGATAAATCTAAAGGTTAACGTGTTTAGTCACAGACACTTGCGCTGTAAAGGTTCTTGGCTGCAAATCACAATGTGCTTGATATTCCACAAATTCACATGGTCTTATTAGTTAAGGGCAGTGGTAAATGTTTACCAACCAGCTCTCCTGAGAACAAAAACCCAGATTTGGGGTGCTTGCCAATTTCCATGGTGTTAGTACTCCAACCAAGGCAGATTTCAAGCTACCAATTTGACTTCAACAAGCTCCTAAAAATGTAACAATCAGTGTGAGCCAGCACAACAGGGGATGGGGTCTACAGTCAGGGTCAAGTGAATATAAATAGTATTTATTTTAAATCTGAATATGTAAAATTGGCAACAACAACAAAAAAATCAAAGCCCCTCAACAACTTCTTTTTAAACTGTAGGCACAGATAGTAGCAATTTTTTACCCATATCAATATACTGATACTAACACTGAAAAAAAAAAATTGTTCATCTTATAATGAGGTCGTCCACACAAGTTATTGTTCAACCTAAGATTTCTGAGAGTGAAAAGGGGGGATATTAGTAATATTACTAGACAAGAGGAGTAAACGAGGACTGTGAGGGTCAAGCCAGAACACACAACTTATTTTTTTGATGCACTACTAGTAGCTTCTTTCCAAAGAGCTCCTGAAGCAAGCTTATTACTTGATGGTGGAAGAAAACATTCACCAACCTCAGTACGTAACTTGTTGAGTATCATGGGTGCCTACAGTGCTTGAGGGATGTAAAGCTGTATAAAACATGGGTCCTGATTTCACCGAGCTGAAAATCCAGTGTAGTGGATAACACAAGTACCCACAGGTGTGAGAGTGACAATGCATGGATTACAGTCGTGCAGGGGACCAGGGAGCCTGAGGTGACCAGGAAGACAAAGAAGAGGGGGCAACTGAGCAGGGATTTCAGAAGCAAACGTGCAGAGGGCATCACAGTGGCCCAAATGAGAGCAGAAAGCTCCTTTGGGGGGAGGGGGCAAGGTGGTAAGAGGAGCTTGTAATTATCTGCAACACCACACTGAGCCACGGAATATCTGTTTGAAACACAAAAATAATGCTTCAGGAAAAGTTGTTCTGAGGCTACAGTGGAGGAGCCAAAGAGACTAGATGGAAGGCTTCTCCAAAAGTCTAGAATTGACATAAAAAGATGATGCATTAAGGCGGTGGCTTTGGAAATGAAAAAAGTTCGCAGTCTTATATTAACCGTTTTCGTATGTATGAAGGAGAAAAATTTATCATTTTTATGTATAATTCAATTAACATGTCTTTAAAGTCTCTAAGAAATTAGATTCATGGAGAAAATTCATTAACAGATTAAATACTGCATTCATTCATCATACTGAAATGGGAACAATCTGTTGACAAACCTGAAAACGCGCAGTTTACCTGTTACAATCTTGAATGCAGCCGCTGCAGTTCCCTTCTTTTAGGTAACACGCTGCTCTATTTGAATATAAGATACTTAGATCATCTGCACTTCCGCTTCCTAAAATCACAGTTAATTAAATACGGTTAAAATCCATTAGCGCAATCACGGCTCCCCAGCACCAGACGCCTGAGGTCTCCGGGGGCACTGCGGTCCTACACACCGCCCCCACCGCGGAGCCCCGGCAGCGCCGGGTGCCCGCACTGGCCTCAGACGGCGAGCCCGTGACTGCGCCCCGCCCGCGCACAGGCTGCGCGTTCCCAGGTGCTGCTCGCCCAGGTCCGTCCCACTCGAAGGAACGCGCGGACGCGAGCGCCTGTCACCCGGGCGGCGGCCGCCCGAGGGTCCGGGGAGGCGCGGGCGCAGCTCGCCTACCTGCAGGCTCCAGCTGCGCGATCGCCGCCGAGTACTTGCGGGCCGCCTCGGCGAACTGGCCGCTTTTGAACAGCTCGTTGCCCTGGCTCTTCAGGCCCGCGGGGTCGAGCGTGGCGGCGGGGACAGGAGCCGCGGTGGTGGCGGCGGCTGCGGGGTCCCCGGCGCCCCGCCCGCTGCCCGGGGGCCGGTTGGCGCTGCCTGCCGCCGCCGCCGCCACCACCGAGGCCCGCGGTCGGCCCCCCTTGTCCGCGCCGGCCCCGGGCGCCCGACCCCGCCGCGGCGCACCCCTCTCCGGCCGCTTGCCGCCCTCGCTCTTGCCCGTCAGCTTCTTCTGGATGTTGCCCATGGCGCGCGGCTCGGCGGCGCTCCCGGCTCCCGCCGGCTCCGCGGCCTCTGTGGGAAGTGGATGCGGGAAGCGAGCGTTTGCATCATCAGGAGAAACTACCTACCGCGGCGGCCGCGGGGGTGCCCGGCCCAGACGCGCGGCGCAGCGCTCCCGGGGGCGGGTCGCGGCGGAGGCCGGGCGGGCACCGCCCCCGAGGGCGGGGCAGCGCGGCTCCCGGCACCTCCAGGGGCACGTCTGCCGCGGGGCTGAGCGCGGGGCCGCGCGCTCCCCGGGCCACGCAGGGAGCCACCTCGTAGTTAACTCGTTGAACGCCGACGGACCTGGGACGCGAACACGGCTCCTCGGAATCATTCCCTCAGTCAAAGCATCCATGGCGACGTACAGCTTACAAAAAACGTACCTATCTCCCATTTACGATTTACGAAAGCATGAACTTACCAAACCTTGAATACGATAATTGCACCCAAGATCAGGGTGCCCTTTTTCTTATGTTAAAGAACTGGGAGAAAAAGACAGTTTGAAAGTGAAATAAATCCAAGTGATTGAAGTCATTTTAAAATAAATTTAGCAAAGAAGTTACATAAAATAGGCTCCACATTTTTAAAGTGAGCCTTAAAAAACATCCATTACAATGCCTTATTCAAGCTTAAATTCCTTTGATCTTGATCGAAAGACTAGAGGCATTAATCATAGCTTTAATAATTATTGAATCTATTACTTTTAAATATGAAAATTATGTATAAATATTTCATTGATGGGTGTCTTATCAATATTTAAAACAAGCAAAAAATATTTAAAACAAGGCAATTATTTCACAGCACTGTTAAAAAAAACAAGTACAGAGACTTCCAAACTTTCTGTTTTTAACAAATTGTAATCTGATTTTTTTTAAAAGCAGGCTCCATGCCCAACATAGAGCTTGAATTCAAGACCTGGAGATCAAGAATGGCAGACTGCACCACGGAGCTCGACTGAGCCAGTCCCTCTAATCTTATTTTTAGTGGATATATTTTCCACTGTGTTTCATGAATGGTAAAGCCAGGATTTGAAGCACAAGGACAAGGAGAATAGAAAACCACCAGTATTTAAATGAAAATCAGAAGATGGTCACCTTAAGGCAATCACTCAGTATAAAAACACACGAATTAGTAAATATGGGTTTCTATACAGTGTAATAATCAAAAGAGTCTTCATTATGAAAATAAAAAGATCTTGTTATAGCAACAAATCCCCAGATTGGACTCAGTAGGATTATTAGAGCAAGACTCCTGTCTTCTCTGTCTGCTATCTGCTGTTCAAGTCCCCACCCAGCATAAAAACAGATGAAAGCACAGATCACTGTCAGCAGAAACAACAGACAATTTAGTATTATTCTCCATTCGCTTGTATGTTATCCCCTCATGTCTGACCAGTACTATTACTAAAGAGCTGCAGTTTATTTAGAACTTCATATGGGTCAAGATCTTTACACACACCATTTTCCATTATCATTAATCCTCATACCTCGTATTATCATCTCCACTTTATAATTGAGGCAACAAAGACACAAGGAAAAAGCAAGCTAAAGACTGTCCCAGAGCAAAGAGCTAGAACTGGTTTATGGGATTCAAATGAAATGAACCGAAATGAACTAAAAGCCATACCTCTCTCCTTAAGATTGAAATGTCCTTGAACAACTCTGATAGTCTCTAAAGGTAAGCCAAGGCCAGATCCTGAAAGACCTGTGAGTCCCGGTGTGTACTGAACTACCTGTGGGACATTCCAGAGGAGTTGTTCAGGAGGTGGCTCTAAATGTAGCTCAGAGGAGTGGCCTATCTCGAGTCTTCAGATAAGTCCCAATTGACTTGGGAGTTGCTGATATAAATAGGATCACTGGAGTCTGGGTGTGGATGAGATCACACAGATCTTCGGAAGGATCCCTAAGAAATACTAACACATAAAGGGTGATAATAAGAAAAATCTTCAGTGGAGATGGAGTATCTAGAAATGAGAGAAAGCCCGGGAGGGAGTACTGCCTCGGAAACCAAAAAGAAAAAGTATTTCTGGGAGAAAGAGTCAACAAGAACAAATATCAAAGGAAGGGATGGCCAGCAGCATCAGCTGCCTAAGGCCTACCGACGACCATTAGATCTAAAGCCATGAGGACTTAGTTCAGTAGCCTTCAGTAGCTCGGGTAGTTGGTAGATGAAAAAATCCTCAACAAAACACTAGCAAACTGAATCCAACAGCATAGTACAAGGACTATACACCATGTCCAAGTGGGATTTATCTCAGGAAGTAGTTCAACAGTACAAAATCATACAACACACCACATTAATAGAATAAGGGGGAAAAAAAACCACATGATCATAACTGACACTGAATAGGCATTTGACAAAAGCCAACACCCTTTCATGATAAAAAACAGAAAACTAGAAACAAGTGAAATTTCTCAACATGATAAAGTACATTCATGAAAAACTCAGTCAACATCATACTCAATGGTAAAAATCCTCAAAGCTTCCCTGAAGTTCAGGAACAAGACAAGTATGCTGTCTTCACCACAGTAACTCAACATTATACTGGAAGTTGTAGCCTGATCAATTAGGCAAGAAAAAAATATAATAAAAAGCATCCATATTGGAAAGGAAGAAGTAAAACTATTTATTAACAGATGACATGATTATTATATATATTTTATATTACATATGTGTGTTTGTGTATGTGTATGTGTTTATATTTGGGGGGTATATATAATCCTAAAGAATACACACACACACACATACACACACACACACATTACTACTACTAGGGCTAAAAAGCAAATTCAGTAGTTTCAGCTGCTGGTACAAGATACACTAGCAATGAACCATCTGAAAATTACAAAAACAATTCCATATACAGTAGCATCCAAATGAATAATATTTAGGAATACATTTAACCAAGGAGGTGAAAGACTTGCACACCAAAAACTACAAATTACTGGAAAAGACCCAACAAATGGAAAGATATCTCTTGATCATAGATAGGAAGACTTACTGTAAAGATATCCAAAGTGATCTACAGATCTGACATAATCCCCTATCACAATTCCACAGCCTTTTCTGCAGTAATGGAAAAGGAGATCCTCAAATTCATATGGAATTTCAAGGGGCCCAGGGTAGTCAATACAATCTTGGAAAAGAACGGAATCAAAGGACTTACAGTTCTGATTTCAAAACTTACTAAAAGCTTCAGTAATCAAAACAGCGTGGCACTGACATAAGGATAGACCTCTAGGCCGATAGAACAGAACCGAGATTCTATAAACCCATACATCTATGGCCAGTTGATTCTTGACAAGGATGTCAAGTCCATTCAATGGGGAAAGCGCAGTCTAACAAAGGGTGTTGGGACAATTGGATTTTTACATGCTGGGAAAAAAAAAAGCTAAGTTGGACTCCTTCCTACCCTCAATCAATCAAAATAAGTCAGTGACCTAAATATAAGAACTAAAACCACAAAATTTTTAGAAGAGAACATGGGGTAAATCTACACGCCCTTGGATTTGGTGATGGACTTTAATATAGCACACTGAAGGCAGAGGCAACAAAAGAAAAAATAAATTGAACTTCATCAAAATTAAAACTTTGCATAAAAGGATATTATCAAGAAAGTAAAAACACAACCCACAGAATGGGAGAAATTATGTGCAAGTCATATATCTTACCTGCAAGGGTCTAGTATCCAGACTATATAAAGTATATTCATAATGCAACTATAAAAAGACAAAGTAATTCTTAAATGGGCAAAGGACTTGAATAAGCATTCCTCCAAAGAAGATACGCAAATAACAATAATAATATACACATAAAAAATGGTTAACGCAATAAGTCATTAGAAAAATGCAAATCAAAAGCATAAGGAGTTGCCGCTTCACACACACTATAATGGCTGTAATCAAAATGGCAAACCATAACAAGCATTTGCAAGAGTGTGGAGGAATTAAAATCCTCATATATTGTTGGTGGGACTATAAAATGGTGTCGCCATTTTGGAAAACAGTCTGGCAGTTCCTGAAGAAGTTAAACAAGAGTTATTTACTATGTAATCCAGCATTCTACTCCTAGTTATATACCCAAGAAAATTAAAAACATATGCACACACACACAACTTGTACATGAATTTCATAGCCACATTATTCAGAAGAGCCAAAAAAGTGGCGATAACACAAATGTCCATCAAGAAATGGATAGAGAAAATGTGGTATTATCCATGCAATGGAATATTATTTGTCCATAAAAAGGAATAAAGTACTGATACATGCGGCAACATGGATGGCCTTGAAAATATTATGCTAAGTGAAAGGAGACAGACACAAAAGGCCACATACTGTATGTTTCCATTGATATGAGATCCTCGGCAGAGGCAAAGCCACAGAGACAGAAAGTAGATTTATGGCTGCAAGAGGAGGGAGATGGAAGTGACTGTTAATGGGTATGAGATTTCTTTTTGTGATGATAAAAATGTCCCAGGATTAGACAGTGTGAATACATTAAAATCCACTGAATTTGAAAAGGATGAATTTTATGATATATGGATCATATCTCAATTAAAATAAAATGCTTATTTCACTTTACTTTTTTTCTTTTTTTTTTCCCCACTTTACTCTTGGCAACAAAGGATACTCTACTCTTTTGTTTTGTTTTTTAATCCCCCATCTTGGCCAATTTGATGGGAGAGAAAAATAATCTATCTTTAATTTTCTTTTTTTGTAAGCAATACAAAATTTGTTGATTGTTTAATTTCTCCATTAGTGAGTAATTGTTCATATGCTTTGTTCATTTTGGTACTGGGCTCTTTTAACATTTTCTTATTATTTTGTAAAAGCTCTTCATATTTTAAAGTTATCAACCCCTTGTCATTTTTCCTAGTTTATCATTTACCTTTTAATTTTTTTATAGTATCTGACTAATACTGTTTTTTCACTTTTTTAATTTTTTAAAATTTTTATTATTTTAAGGTTTTATTTATTTAACTTTTTTTAATTTTTATTATTTTAAGGTTTTATTTATTTAACTTTTTTTAATTTTTATTATTTTAAGGTTTTATTTATTTAACAGAGAGAGAGAGCACAAGCAGGGCGAGCAGCAGAGGGAGAAGCAGGCTCCCTGCTCAGCAGGTAGCCTGACGCAGGGCTCAGTCCTAAACTCCTGGGATCATGACCTGAACCGAAGGCAGACGCCCAACCAACTGAGCCACCCAGAGCGCCCCTGGTTTTTCACTTTTCTACAGTCAACATCATTCACCTTTCTTTTTGTGATCTTACCTAATTGTTTTAACTCCTTGAAATCCCTACCCTTCCACCTTCCTGATCCCACCAACTCTGGGACAAGAGAAGTAACTGTATTTTATTCTTCTGTTTGCAAGTTACTATTTAATTTTCTTATATTTCATTTTTAAGCAGGGAATAAGCATCAGCAGGACAAGGGGGGCTAGATGCTTACTTTCCCGTGATTACTTCTCACAGACTCTGTAAGAAGACAAATAAGTACCAAATTCTCTGACAGCTAGTCATAGGGTGATGGTCATGTCTCAATGCTTTCCACGAGGGAAGGAAAACACAAATAGATGGGGAGGTCCCAAGAAAGCCCAGGAACTCAAATCCTTGGATCTGATCAGCCTGGCAAATAGGCATTTCTTCAAAGGAGCCCCCAGAAGGACAAGTGTCAATTGTCTTGTCTCAGTACCCGATACAGAGCAGGTGATCAATAACTGTCAGCTATTTAATCAACTCCACTGGCTACGTTATACCTCGGTGGGGATGAACTGGGCCCGGCCAACCCGAGCGGCACTTACAGGGGAGCAGCATTATCAGGCGAGCTTACACAACACTCAAAGCTGCATTTTTCCGGGGGACTTCAGGGCTCCCTGTATCATACGCCATAATGACCAAGAATTCTTCCTTGGAATGTGGGGGGATGGGGAACCACATGCAAGGATTCCATCCTGCTAAGCTTCCTCTGGGCTTTAACAGGATTGCCTAAAAGTGACTTGGATTTCTCCTGTCTTGTCCAAGACTCCAGGACCTCTTTTTACATGTCCTCTGACAATGGAACTTGGTAGAGGTGAGCTTGAGACAGTCCTATTGACTTTATTTCATCTTAAAAGGACTACTTCTGGGTTTCCAGCCATTTATTCCACCTAATTTTGATTTGCTTTCCTGATAAAAGGGAACTAACTAGTCTTAAAATTTATATTCCTATCAAGACATTTTTGTTTTCAGAATCTCACATATTTTTATGTAGTCCCTAATCTACAAAATAATTACTGAGGGGCACAAATGACAAGATCAGAAATCGTTCACTTAGGGGTGTCTGGGTGGCTCAGTCGGTAAAGCATCTGACTCTTGATTTTGCTCAGGTTATGATCTCAGGGTCAGGAGATGGAGTCCCGTGTGGGGCTCTACGCTGGGGGTGGAGCCTGCTTAAGATTCTCTCTCTCTCTCTCACTGCTCCTCCCCTTTCTTCCTCCTGCCCCTCCCCCCACATGCTCTCCCTCTCAAAAAAAAAAGAAAAGAAAGAAAAAGATGGTTTTCTTAAAGCTCTGGCTGCTTGGAGATCTGAATGGGAACATTGTTTCTCCGTGGTTCCGATGTTAGGGTTAACCACTTAACTCCGAGAGAAACATCAACCTATTAAATGATATTACACAACAATTTTGCTGACTCACTTGTCTAATCACAGAATATTGCTCATTGTTTAATGATTAGCCCTTTCCTGTTTATCTCTTTGCAGGAGGAGGGCCTTTAGTATCGCCAAACCCCTCAGCTTTGAAATATAATTGACAGGTAATATTGTATATGTTTAAAGTGTACAATGTGATGATTTGATATAGATATGCATCGCAAAATGATTACCACAGTAAGGTTACTTAGCACATCTATCGCCTCACATAACTTTTTTTTTTTTGTAGTGAGAACATTTAAAATCTACTTTCTTCAGAACTTTCAAGTATAAAATATCATACTGTTAACTGTAGTCACCATGCTGTACATTTCCTCCCCCAAACTTACTCACAGGTGGAAGTTTATACTCTTTGACCAACTTATTCCCAAAACGTCCACCTCTGGCAACCACTGTTCTACTCTCTATTTCTACAAGTTTGGCTTTTTTTTAGATTCTACACATAAGTGAGATCACACAGTATTCGTCTTTCTCTGCCTGACTCGTTTCACTTAGCATAATGTCCTAAAGGTCCACCCATGCTTTTGAAAATGGCAGATTTCCTTCTTTTTGGTAGCCTACTAATATTCTAGTGTATGTTAGCATGTGTCTCACATTTTCTTTATCCATTTATCTGCTGAAGGACACTTAAGGCTGTTACTGATGAAGGATAGTTGGAAGAAAAGCAGGCAGGGACAAGGATAGCCCCCCCACCCCTCCCCACCCCCACCCTAAGAGGAAACCACCCTTAAAAGGAACACTCTACCCTTTCCCATGTGATAGATAGATGACAAAAGCCTGACTGGATGAAAGGCATGTGGAGGGTTAATCAGATTAAAAGAGCCCACCAGCAAGCCCGTAAAAACCCCTAGACTTAGACACTCCAGGTTACAACCCTCTCAGGTCCCCTCTCTCTTTGGGAGCTTTGTACTATCACTCAATAACCTTGCTTTGCTGCCCACCACTCTTTCTGGTATACCCTTCATACTTCGAAGTGGCGTGACCAAGAACCACGGGCACCGAAGGAAAAGAAATCCTGCAGCATTACCATGTCTTGGCTATTGGGAATGCTGACATGAACACAGGGGTGCAGGTATCTCTTTAAGACAGTGGTTTCCTTTCTTTTGGACATATATCCAGAAATGGGATGGCTGGACCATAGGGCAGCTCTACATTTACTCTTGTGAGGACCCTCTTTACTGTTGTTCATAGTGGCTGCATTAGTTTATATCCCCGCCAACAGCACACGGGGTTCCCTCTTCTCCACATCCTCGCCAGCACCTGCTGTCCCTCATCTCTTTGATGTTAGCCACTCATACGTATTTGAGGTGATATCTCATTGTGGTTTTGATTTGCATTTTCCTGATGATTACTGACGTTGAGCACTTTTTTTTCTATACCCATGGGCCATGTGAATGTCTTCTTTGGAAAATTGTCTATTCAGTTCCTATGCTCCTTTTTTTTTAAGCAAAAAACGATCACAGGAGTCTTTAACTCACTTGCTCTTCAACATAGGTTCAGCTTCTGATAAGAGTTGTTGGTACAACGTCAGTGAGCACGAGGGAGATAAATACCAAATTACATGTTTCTTTGACAAGGTAGCTTGGTGACATTTGGTCTGGATTTTATAGAACCTGTACTTTCTTAGCTGGCATCCACTAACCACTTTTATGAGATAGACTTTGGA
Source organism: Potos flavus (assembly GCA_028534135.1). Lineage (NCBI taxonomy): Eukaryota > Metazoa > Chordata > Mammalia > Carnivora > Procyonidae > Potos > Potos flavus. Next base: position 29,373,967 of record CM052900.1, read on the forward strand.
GTCACACAGGTTTAGGGCCATATCCTAGCCATGTGATTAAGAGCCCATGCAAATGTGGCAATAACTGAACCTTTCTAGTTAAAACTCAGCCGAGTTTTCTACTTCCCTCCATTGCCTAATCTATAAAAGTGTGGGTTATAGCTTCCTTGAGGATTAAATAAAATAACCTATATAAGCAACTTTCATAGTTCTTCAAATGTGCTAATCCTTCAAAAAAATAGTAATGAGAAAGGCAGTTCTGTCACGATGGAATAAACACACTCTACCCATCTCTCCCCTCTAAATATAACTAGAAACCTGAGACAGAATTGATGGAGTAGCCAATTGAGGACCCTGAAAAGTAAAGGGTAGCAGGCCAGCTGGGAAAAGGGCCTAGAACCTGAAATACCACCAGACCAGCAGTGAGCTGCTCCTTTTTCTTTCCTCTGTCATCTCCTAACCTGGTTCAAAGGCTGTCCAAAACCCAGAGCTGGTGTCAAAATCTTGGTTTCTTTTTTGTTCATTTTGTTTTTCCTTTCTGTCCGATCCCAACCCCCAGCCAATCCTATATCAGCAGCAGTGGCAGTGACACCCAACAGGTACATGTAAAATTTTGAGGGAGAGGAACCCTTATCTCTGGTCAGAGAAACTGTGATCCCAAGAATGTTCCCATTGCTGTTCTTCTCTGTCCTCTTGCTGCTCGGTCCGGGAGGCACAGGGTCATGGGAAGTGTGCGGTAGAAAGGGGAAAGTAAAAATCTGCCTTTCTAGCTAGGGGAATAGGAAGGAAAACCTCTGAGCACCAGGAAGAGTAGGAAAGAATCATAGAGAAGGGGAAACTCAAGATAACAACTGCATATGAACTGGGCTTACCCAACAGGCGATCTAGATGCATAAAGTAACCCTAACCATCATAGAGAAGGGGAAACTCAAGATAACAACTGCATATGAACTGGGCTTACCCAACAGGCGATCTAGATGCATAAAGTGACCCTAACCATCATACTAAAAGTTTTGAGAAGTGAATTACGGGGGAAGACCAATGCCCAGACTCTGGCTGGTCCCTGAGTGGTATACAGGTGGGACAGATCCAAATTGCATTGCAAAAGTTCTGAAACTAAACGGACGTTAGAACCATAGTCCACAAAAGTCAGGCAGGAAAACTGTTACCCAAACCTAACCAGACTGATTAACTGCTTAAAAAAAATTCTCCATAAGATTTAAGTAAGACTGAAAATCGCATATCATAATATTTAAAGTTGCTAGTATACAGTACATAACTACTTAACAAACCAGAAGAAAGAAAATCTCCACATTTGGCAAGGGAAAAGATGATTAAGTAATACCAAACCCCAGATAAAACAGAGGTGAATTCTCAAAGACTTTAAGTGACTATTATAACCATGCTCCAAAAAATAAAGGCAAACACTCCTGAAATGGAAAGATTTAAAAATGGCAGAGAAGTGGAAGATTAAAAAAAAAAAAAAAAAACACAAAACTAAATGGAAATTTTAGAATGGAAAAACACAGTAACCAAAATTTAAAATTCACTGAATGGGAGCAACAACAGTAGATTTAGGATCACAGAATAAAAAAATCAGCGACCTTGAATACAGATCAATAGAAACTATTCAATCTTAATAACAGAGTGAGAAAAAAAAGAAGCCTCAAGGACTTGTGGGACAATACGAAGTGGTCTAACAATTATCATCACAGTCCCTGTGGGAGAGGAGAAACCATGTTGCCCACCCCCCCCCCCGGCCCCCCAAAAGTTCGAAGAATTTATATCAGACCAATGGTTACCAAGGTTTGAGGTGGGGGAAGAATTTGGCCAAAAGGAGAGCAAGGAGGAGTCTTTGGCATAATGGCATAATTGTTCTGTATCCTATCATGTGATTTTATACACCTGTTAGATAGAACTGCAAACCAAAAGAGTCCACTTTTACTATATGTAAATTTTCAAATAATGATTTACAAATAGGATCAACTGATCTAGTTTATACTGTATTTTGAACCCAGGTAAGATATTAAATGATTTCCTTTAACTTTAAGATACTTGGCTTAACATCTTAAGATAAATATAAACCCTTAGAACAATATTTGCTGCTAGAATTTATTTAAAATCTGTCTGAAAGGTGAGTCTCAATCCTTATAAAACTATTTACTTTAACTTCTCCCTTTTTCATCCTTTTGATGCCCTCTCTTCCTTTCCCATGTCCCTGGTAATCTTACTCTGTTTCCTTTTCTCTCTTCCCCTCTTCTTTTCTATCCCTTTGTCTTTACCCTGATTTCACTGATATTTGGTCTTGAGCTGTATATTTTACATTATATTTCTGTCACTAAAAAAATTAAAACTTTTACTTTACTTTTTTAAGTTGAATGAGCTGAACGTTTTGTATTTCTCTATCAAAATTAAAATATTCTGTCGGATTACTTACAAGTCAATTTTTGCCTATGAATAATTTTCAAAACTGTTACTTTCCCTTTGGTTGCTTGGGGGCTCTCAGAAAAGGGGTAAAGTCATAACCCCCACCCTTATTATGGGAACAGGTGCATCTTCTCCTTTAAAGCTGATGTAACTATCATTGCTATATATTATGAAAATGAAGCTTTATCTAGTCTAGATTCTCTAAAAAAAAATAACATACACCAGAAGTAAAATCATACCTATTTCTTTTGCATATTTAAAAAATTTTTTGAGAGGCACATATAGCAATTTCCCAACAACACATTCATCCCTGTGAAGGCAACACATCTGGTTTACAACCACATAGCTATATACAAAACAATCATCTAGGAGAGGGATTTAAGGTTAACTTGCAAATTATCAATAATGTCAACATACCATGATAATCAGGAATTGAACTGAACACTAGAGAAAGGTGCCAGCTTAAGAAGAAAAATGGGTTTGGGAGATTGTATTAAGAAAAACAGTAAGAAAAAACTTGGGGCACCTGGGTGGCTCAGTGTTTGACTCTTGATTCCAGGTCAGGTCGTGATCTCAGGGTCTTGAGATCCAGCCCAACAATGTTGGGCTCCGCTGCTGGTCTCGATTCTCTCGCTCCCTCTCCCTCTGCCCCTCCCCCTGCCTCTCTCTTTCTCTAAAAAAAAAAAAGAACAAACTTGTTTGTGGATTTACATGGTGAAGTTAGAAAAAGTTTGGTGGACTAAGAATTTCAGTAGAAATAGAAAATTTGAGCCAGCTCATCATATAAAAAGGGAGGTTTCTGCGTAACCAAAAGAGGAAAGATGTTTTACTCTTATCTCCACTGCCGTCTTCCTGCGCTCCTCTGCTGTCCTTTCCACCTTCATCCTCCGAGTTTTCTACTTCCTGGATAACCATCCTTTTCCCTTTGGCTTGAGCCCTAGATGCAGGTTCAGAATTTTTCAGATCTCTCTCAACCTCTGACAAGGTCTTCTGCAACATAATCACCAGGTTAAAGAAAATGTTTTCCTTTAATTAAAAATATAACCATTCTGTCAGGTAGGAATATGGAAAGATTAAAAAGTGAATAAAGATAACATAGGACAACACTTTTTATGGTGATTTTTTTTCAAACAACTTCATTGCTTTGTCTGATTATAATCATTCATGTCCGTTGTAAAAAAAAAAAAAGCATAATGAGCATGAAAAAAAAAAATCTGAAATCCTGCCACTCTGATAACAATGATATTCTGACATTCCTAGATGTTTTTACACGTATATACACACAGATAGTTTTATACAAATAAAATCATATAACGCATACTTTTTTAGATTAATGTTGAAAGTTTTATGTTTTAGGCCAATTAGAATGAAAAATATATATATATCAAAACATTTTCCTTCCCCCATGCCCATTTTTAATAGCGTATGGAGGTATAGTTGACAAAATCACATGCTTAAAATGCGCGTTGAAGGGTTTTGACATAATATATCCATCAATCCCAAAAGTTTCTTCTCATTTTCAAAAACATTTTATTTATTTGAGAGAGTGCGACAAAGCACAAGCGGGGGAGAGGGAGAAGCGGGCTCAGCACCCGACGAGGGGCTCAATTCCAGGATCCAGAGATCTTGATCTGAGTCAAAGGCAGACGCTTAGCAGACTGAGCTATCCAGGCGTTGTGGTTTTTACTTACATTTTCCTAGTGACGAATGATATTGAGCATCTTTTCACATGCTTATATTCCACTCACCTATTTCTTTTGGTGAAGACTCTGACAGTCAAATATTTTGCTTATTTTTTATTTGCCTGTTTGCTTTCTGATTATTGGGTTCTGAGAGTTCTTTGCAATTCTTACAGATCTTCCTCAACTTACAATGGGGTTATGTCCCGATAACCCCATTGTAAGTTGAAAACACATTTACCACACCTAACCTACCAAACTGCATAGCTTACTTAGCCTAGTCTCCCTTAATCGTGCTCAGAATGCCAAAATCCTCTAACACAAAGCCTATTCTGTAATAAGGTGATGAATATCTCATGTAATTTTTTGAATACTGTATTGAAAGTGAACAACACAATGGGCACAGAATGGTTCTGAGTGTATCAGTTTCCCCCCTGTGAGCGCCCGGCTGACTGGGATCTGTGGCTCGCTGCCCCTCCCCAGCATATTGCTAGTTTGGAAAAAAAATGAAAATTCAAAGTATGGTTTCTACTGAATACCTATCACTTTTGCCCCATCGTAAAGTCAAAAAATTGCTAAGTCAAGCCATTGTAAGTTGGGGACTGTGTGTATATTCATGATACAAGTTTTTTGTTGGATACACAATTTGCAAATATTTTTTCCAGGTCTGTGACTTGTCTTTTTTTTTCTTCTGATAGTGTCTTTCAAAGAGCAAAACTTTTAAATTTTGATGAATTCCAATTTACCAATTTTTCCTTTTATGCATTGTGCCATTATGTCGTATCTAAGGAAGACTTGTCTAATCCAAGGTCATAAAGATTTTACCCTACGTCTCCTTCTAGAACTCTTATATTCCAGGTTTTACACTGAGGTATATGATCCATTTTGAGTTAATCTTTGCATTGGTTAAGATATAAATGGTTAAGCCCTGAAATTTAATATGTAAACATGAAATTGTATTGTGTAGTGACATTAAAGGTGGTTTTCCTTGTTTCGGTTTTTTTTTTTAGAATAGTGTCATGTTAACTTTTCAATAAATATACCACTATATAATGAAAGTACTATGGGAAAAAGATGTGTTCTTCATCCAGGCCCTAAACCTAATCCACTGAAATGCTAACTTGGCAAACACATAGGGACATCAGCTGCCAGAGATGCAAGAGAGACAGATAACCCCGCAGGTCCATGTGGAAACAGTGACGACTCACTGCTGGAAGACAGTTCTGCATGGGTTTCTCACATTTCTAAATATATATTGAGCAGTGGCATAAATAACATTTGTTCTGGACCATCTTTTTCAGGATGTGTTACTGAGAAGAGCCTTGGCAGACAGAGAGTATTTCTCTTCAGAGAAGAGAGGAGGTGCTTTCCAGTAAAAGAAAGATGTTTCCCTCCATAACAGAATTTTGGGCAGGTTTGCTTGTATCCCATTATAAAAGACAGAGGTTTCCGAAATTTGGGATTCCTCAGCTGTGATGCAGACCCATAGAGTGCAGCTCTAACTGGGCCACTCTGCACCACCCCCATGGGACTTGGGGGGCCAGGGGAGCTGACATGACCTTGAAGCTCATCAGTTTGCTGTAGTGTGAATAACAGAGTCCTCTGTGTCTGACCCAAGAGTCTTTTCTCTTCTGCTAGGCCACCTTGTTAATTTGCAAGTAGTGTAAAATCTCACAGTTCTCCACACTTACTTCTAGTCTTTAGGCCTCAAAACAGCCCCCGGGGTGCATACCTCAGTCAGTCTGCTCAGGCAGCGAAGGTCGTCAGTGGTGCTATGCTTACCATGCACTCTTCTGTGGCCATGGAGCGCGTACCTAATCCTACCTAGGAAACTTCTATACTGCTCTGCATACTAAATTGAGATTGCCTCAGAGAAAAGCATTGCCTACAACACTGCAGGAAAAAGAAAAATCAAATATTCCTGTTGTATGGTATCACTTACATGTGAAATCGAAAAAAGACAAGCTCATAAGAACAGAAAGTAGAATTATTACTAGGAGCTAGAGAGGTACGAGCTTAAGGGTACAAACTTGCAATTAGTAGATAATTAAGTCCTGGAGAGCTAAGGCACAGTATAGAGATTATAGTCAGCAAGACCGTACTCTAAACTTCAAAGTTGCTGAGAGACGAGATCTTAATTGTTCTTACCACACACAAAAAAATAATAATAATTATGTGATGTGACAGAGATGTTAGCTAAAGCTGAGGTGGTGATCATATTGCCAAACATAAATGTATCAAATCGACACAAGTCTACCTTAGAAACAATGTTACATATTGAAATAAATAAATACATATTTGTCCTTCAGAAGCAGGCTTATAGTTTTGGACATTTTCAGAGCCTGCTTTCTTCCACTTCAAATAGATATTAATAGTTTTGGTTATTTCTGGGATATACCGAGTTGTTTTTGTTTTTTCTTTGGGATAGACCTAGCTTTTAAAGCAGTAACCTAATTCTCAACATCATTCATCCAACAAGATTGATGCCATTTTAATATAAATACAGAAATAACAACTGGGCATCTGGGTGGCTCAGTCGGTTAAGCATCTATCTGCCTTCGGTTCAGGTCATGATCCCAGGGTCCTGGGATGGAGCCCCAAATTAGGCTCCCTGCTCAGCAGGGAGTCTGCTTCTCCCTCTCCTTCTGTCCCTGCTCCTGTGTTGCCTCTCTCGCTAGCTCACTCTCTCTCTCAAATAAATAAATAAAATCTTCTTAAAAGTTAAAAAAAAAAACTATAGAATTAGGTGAGGAATCACTTTCTGTACTTACTTTGGCCAACTCATTATCAGGTTCAACATTCAGTACTTTATTCAAATCTTCTATAGCTTCCTGGAGCTTGTTTTGATGTTTATATGTAGTGGCACGGCGCAGAAGAGCTGCAAATTTACCAAAAAAAGTTATATTTTTTAACACGTGGTATCATGGCGAGAAGCTATTTTTCAAGTAGAAGAATACAAACAGCACAGAACAGTTTAGTGTGCAATTGGGCAAAGCTTAATTACGCCCATTGTCATATTGTTGCGCATACAGAAAATGATACCGGGGGAAACAGAAGAGGCTTCCTCGGGCAACAGTCCCCTCCAGCAACCTGGTCCTCGAGCAGCCCCAGGCCCCGCCAGCTCCTTCAAGCGCTCGGAGACCATACCCTCAGAGGCACCACGCTGTACTGTGATACTGGGAAGCTTTTCATGAAACAGTAACATTTTCCTCTCAATAATCATCGCTAGTATTATTTTGCCCTTTATGAAAATTGAGAAAATCCTTTACTCAAATTTAGTACATTGCTGACCGGCAGATGGCTGAGACTATGAGTTATTAGCAAAGCCTTTATAGCAATCTCTAAAATGATTAGAAGAAGGTATTTCACACAGGGTACTGACAGAATCCTGATGATGAAGTCGGCTCAGTTCAGAAATTGAGCACTTTGGTAATTTACATCAGATTTTCTGTATATTTCAAATCATTCGACAATGATTTAATTCTAATAAGGAATGCCTTTATAGTCCCATCATTATCCATGTATTATCAGAGAACTTTGTATAGTAAGTCATTATTTTGAAAAGAATGAGGCTTGGAAATTCTGAAAAGTGAGAAATTTATATCCAATATATTTTTTATTTTATTTTTTATATCCAATATATTTTAACATGCTATCTTAAAACATAGAATGAGCCATGAAAATCTACAGGATAAATTATTTTGTCATAAATTTAGCCAAAACTGTTATACTATACTTTAAGTACAAGTTTAGCTATTACTATTACTACTCAGAAGGGAACATCCATAAATAAGCAGGCATGATGTACTAATTATCATTATTTTAACTTTTTATTTTTGAAATAATTTTAGATGTATGGCAATGCTGCAAAGGTAATACAGAGAGTTTTCATATATGCCTTCTTCCAGCTTTCCCTCATGCTAACATCTTACACAACTATGGAATATTTGCCAAAACTAAGAAATTAACATTGGTATAATACTATTAACTAAACTACACGCTTTACTTGAATTTCACCAATTTTTCCACTAATGCCTTTTTCTGTTGCAGGATGAATTGAAATACCACACTGCATTTAGAACAATTATATTTTGAGTAAAACATAAAGTTTTGAGGGGCACCTGGGTGGCTCAGTGGGTTAAAGCCTCTGCCTTTGGCTCAGGTCATGATCTCAGGCTCCTGGGATCGAGCCCCACATCGGGCTCTCTGCTCAGTGGGGAGCCTGCTTCCCCCTCTCTCTCTGCCTACTTGTGATCTCTCTGTGTCAAATAAATAAATAAAATCTAAAACAAAAAAACAAACAAACAAACAAACAAACAAAAAACACACAAAGTTTTGAAAAGGAAGTTATTTATTCACTTAAGCCAACCTAAGACTTCTTAATGTTTTCTAGCCCTACTCATTACTAGACTTGGCTCTATCCAGTTTGTTTTTTAAATAGTGAAGGTGCTTATGAAATTACTCAAACAAAGAAAAATGGAAACATAAAGTCATTCTGGTGGCAGAGTCCTGCATTGGGCTCCTTGCTCAGAGGGGAGTCTGCCTTTCCCTCTGCCCCTCACCCTGCTTGTGCTCACTCTCTCTCGCTCTCAAATAATAAATAAAAATAAATAAATAAAATGTCTATGGACATGTAGGTGGAAATGCCCCCAAAGCCACTGGCAGAAGGTTCTAGGCCTCTGGCATGGGCTTATATTAATGTCAGAAATTTTATATTAAATTATACTTAGACTTTTTGGATAACAAGATAGGTCAACAAGCCAGTAACAAAAAGATAAATACTGTATGATTCCACTCAGATGAGATACCCAGAATAATAAAATCGTAGAAACAGAAAGGAGAACGGTGGTTGCCAGAGACTGGTGGGAGGGGAAAGTAGAGAATTATGTTTAACAGGCAGAGCATTTCAGTTATGCAGGATAAAAAAAGTTCTGGAAATGGAGAATAGTGACAACTGCACAACAATATGAATGTATTTAACACCACTGCATTGTACTGAAAAATGATAAAGATGGTAAGTTTTATGTTATGTATATTTTACCACAATAAAAAAATTGAAAGATAAAAAGAAAACCAACCATGGTTCAAATGTAAGCTTGAGATATTTTTCTAAAACCCCATATATTTTATTTAATCTCCTGGGATTATTAACTACTTCAGTACAAATAGCCAGGAATTTAAATTCCAAGTTAAACTTCAAGTTAAAAGTAACTTTATGAAAGTGATGATTCATAGAAATTAGAGTGTATTTGAAATAGGCTTAGTATAATCATAGGGATTGTCTACAAATAGTCTAACAAATCCTGACGTCAATTTAAAGCATTCCGTGAATATTTTTTACCCTTTAAGTTTCCAGGTTCTAACTCCAAGACCTTTTCACAATCCTGAAAAGCACTGTTCCAGTTCTGTAGTTTGAGTTCTGCTTGAGCACGGTTGTTATAGGCCGCCACGGTGGGGAGCACGGATATACTCCTACAAAAGAGACACTTACTGGCAACAAGTAGACCAGAGGAAAACATAAGTAGATAGAGAAACTCAGCTAAAGTTGAAAAAACAATTATAGCCTGTGTTATGGGTGGAATTGTGTCCCCCAAGTCCATATGCGGAAGTCCTCACCCCCAGCAGCTCAGAATATAACTCTATTTGGAGACTGTCTTTAAAGAGATGATTAAGTTAAAATGAGGTCATGAGGGTGTACCCTCAACCATTATGACTGGTGTCCTCATAGGAAGAGGAGATGAAGACAGAGACACATGCCGAGGAAAGACCACTTGCAGACACAGAGAGAAGACATCTACAAGCCAAGGAGAGGGGCCTCAGAAGACACTTTGACACCTTGATATCAGATTTGCAGCCTCCACATGGTGAGAAAATAAATTTCTGTTGTTTGTGCCTCTCAGCCTGTGGCACTTTGTTATGGCAGCCTTAGCAAACTAATACAGCTGGCATCATCAAGAATAATAAAATATAGTTCTACAGACATACTGAATCAATATTTAGACAGATGCTGAACATTCAGTTAAGCAGTTTAAGGTTGACTCTGGCTTTAGAAGTGACATGGTAACCTACATACCCAGAGGTCTCCTAAAAAACCAGTTTGGTTAACATCAAATATCAAATACATTATTTTGACTCCTTGGGGACAATTTCTTAGTATAAAAAAAACGGAGCAATCAGCCACAACTAATATCCTTTATTAAGTTGCTATGGTTAGTTTACTTTGTAATCTAAAAACAAGAGTTTAGTTTGTAATCTAAAAGTAGATTTAATTTGGAAATGATCATAATTTAATCAGAAAAAGTTAATTGAAGGAAACAGAGGAGAGTAGTAGTAACTGAGGAACACAGACTTTAAGAGAAGAAATTTTGTTACATTAAGGGTATGAAAGCAAAATAACTAATGAAAAGAAGGACTTAAAACCTCCCCAGTCATTGCTTAATACGTTGATTTGGAATGCTGTGAAATAATGTATTCCTAAGTATAGGAAAGATAAGTGCACTGAATTTTCTAAAGCCAGAAAAATAGAAAATAAAAAGGGAAAAAGCCACAAAAAGTAGCAATTTACTAATATCATTAAAGATGAATATAAAGAAATCACATGGTTGGGTAGAGACCAAAGACAGACAATACAAGTAAGAATGACTAATACAAGTACCTGACACTGAGTACCTCCCACATGCCAGGCACAAACACCACGCTCATTTAATCCTCACTACAATCCATCAAGGAGATATTACTGCTCTTCCTATCTTACAGATGAAAAAAACAGATATGACAGAAAGGCTAAGTAACAAGCCTGAGGCCACAAGCGAGTAAATGAGAGGCAGGACTCAAACCCAGTGTACTCCAGCACCTGCTGTCACTGCCACCATGTTATCCAGCCTTGCAGTGTGTTGTCTTATTGAACCCTCACGGTGGCTCTGAAGTAGGCACTATAACAACCTCATCACATTGAGGAAACTGAGGGAAGAGAGGTGAAGAATCTGCCCAATGTCAGAAAGTGGCAGTCTGAGTTCCCTTAATGCTATGCTGCTTTAATTTTTCACCACTCGAATTTCTTAAAAGAGGAAAAACTGTGTTCCCTGTAATAGACTAAGAGATTCTCTACTGGTGGAAATCTACAAGAAGAGAGAGAACAACGTCAGAGCTGACTTCCACCTGCCTGAAAAGGGAAGACGATACTGAGTGAGAGATAGATTAATAGCCTCTTTACCTTGTTTGTTCACTTAAACAGTGGAGACAAACTTCTTTAGAGAAGCAACATTGAAGAAAAAAAAATCTTCCTTCCAAAGGTGAAAAAAAGATCGTAGAGAGTTTATTTCTAAGATAGCATAAGGCATTCTATAAGCACAATGAGTTTGTAACAGTATTTTAGGAAATTAGTCTACTTTTTGTTGACTGTTAAGAGCGTCAAAAGTGCACATAAGTGGACGCCTGGGTGGCTCAGTCAATTAAGCATCTGCCTTCGGCTCAGGTCAGGATCTCAGGGTCCTGGGATCGAGCCCTACATTGGGCTCTCTGCTTGGTAGGGAGTCTGATTCTCCCTCTCCCTTTGCCCCTCTACCCGTTCATGCTCTCTCTCTCTCAAATAAATAAATAAAATCTTTATTTTAAAAAAGTTCATATAAGGGGCGCCTGGGTGATCAGTGGGTTAAAGCCTCTGCCTTCGGCTCAGGTCATGATCTCAAGGTCCTGGGATCGAGCCCTGCATCGGGTTCTCTGCTCAGCGGGTAGCCTGCTTCCCCCTCTCTCTGCCTGCCTCTCTGCCTACTTGTGATCTCTCTCTCTCTGTCAAATAAATAAATAAATAAAATCTTGAAAAAAGAAAAGTTCATATAAGTATTTATTGAACATCTACTATGTTTGTTTGTTGGGTATTTGTTGGGCACTGGGGACACAAAGTTATAAGAAAACTGACAAGGGCACTCTGCTCTGACAGGGTTTACAGTCCAGTTACTATCAAAATACACAAACTTAAATTATACCTCCAACAAGTACCACAAAGGAGAGGTAGAGACTGCTCTAAGAGCCTATAAATTGGGAGTCAGAGGTGGGGAGGAGTGGAGTAGAGTGGAGATTTAGCCTTGTCTGGGAGGTAAAGGAAGACTTCCCCAAAGAAGTAAAGCATGGGATGAGATCTGAAGGCAAATTTGAATTAACCAGATAATGAGAAGAGGAAAGAATCTCTACACAGCAGATCCAGAATATGCAAAGGGCCTGTGGTGGGAGGCAGTATTATAAGTACTAGGATTAGATCCAGGCAATCTAACTGCAGAACCTGAGTTCTTAACCTCTATACTGTATGGATTTTCTGTCAAGTTCCACTCAGATGGCTTCTATTTTCTCTGTAAAATGGGAAAGTTAGGACCTCTGTCAAAACTGGGGATCAGGGAGCTTAAGCGGTTGAGAAAAGTATTGAAAAACAAGGCAAACACAAGTGAATTTATGATAAATCATAAATATAATATCTTCAGTGATTCTAACACAGACTTTTTAGCTTATTTATATTATTTCAATGATTAAATAGAAACATTATCATGTTTTTTAAATGGCAAGTTTAAACCACAATAAGGGTTTCCTGGCCGGCTCAGTCAGTAGAGCATGCAACTCTTGATCTCCAGGTCCTGAGTTCAAGCCCCATATTGGGTGTGGAGCCTAATTAAAAAAAAAAGGGGGGGGGCAACATAAACCACAACAAAAATCTGCTCACCTAGTATAGTACATCACGGCCTCTTCATAGTCCCCTGAGTTAAAAGCTTCATTTCCTTTTTCCTTTTCATGAGTAGCAAGAAAAGTCTTTGCCTTCTCAGTTAGACCTAGAAATAAAAATATAATTGAACAGAATTTTTAAAAAGTTTAAATCCAAGAATGCCTATTTTAATAGAAGCAGTAAATTGTGAAGTAAATTTAAAAAAAGGTTTCCTTAGTTTAGGAAATGTTTCTTTAGATAATTTACAATTTTGGGGGGTTTAGATTTTTTTTTTATTATTGGTTTTATTTCACTTTAAAGGTGCTATACACCTACGGACTTCAAGTGAAAACAAACTCCTGTATCTTTTTGTTTTGAGGCAAAAAAAAAAAAAAAATTGAGGGATTTGAAGAAAAAAGATTGGAAAAATAGAATGAAAAACAAATTACAGTGAAAGACTAGGTTTATATTTTTAAGTCTTACTAATTTAAGTAGTGTAACTATTACTTACATAAAATTCAGTAAAGGATGCACTTGAATTTGTTAGAAGTAGTCAATTTTAGGAGAAAATCCATAAACTTTTAATGGAAATCTGTAGCGCTTAAAGAGGTCATCTAGTTTGATAGCTTTTATTATAATTTTGAAAATGTAAAAACCACAAAATTATTCTTATTTTTTCCCAATTACCTGCTGTGTCTATTCTTGTCTCAATTTTAGACAAATGTGATTTGTTGTTTACTATAGCTTTTTCTTTGTAATCTTCATCAATTTTTGAACATTCCTTTTCCACGTCAAATCTTAAATGAAAGAAAAAAAAACCCAAAATTATGATACAAACAAGAAAATTAAATTTATTATTGATATTCTTACGTCTGTACCACTGTGCCTTTAGAGACATATTCCAAAAATGCATAACAGGTTCTTATTACAAGTCATCTGTATTTGCTCTTAGAAACCATGTAATTCAAGTGAGGACTTACATTCATCAGACCTAAACTCTTCAGAACTTTGTCATTTAAATTGTGACTAATTTATCTCGATTTTTGTTCTTTTTTATTTTTGATGGGCATAGGATTACCTGAATTATTTTTGGTTGCTTTTATAAACAAGGATGCTGTAGACATTTATTTAATGAAAAAATAAGATCAAAAGTGCTTATGTTACAGGATTTCTTTTCCCTCAGTGCCCATAGCTCTTGGTCATGCCACTTTGAAGAATGAAGGGGTAGACCAGAGGAAGAGTGGTGGGCAGCAAAGCAAGGTTTATTGAGTGACAGTACAAAGCTCCTGAAAAGGGAGGGGACCAGAGAGGGTTGTAACCTGGAGTGTCTAAGTCTAGGGGTTTTTATGGACTTGCTGGTGGGCTGTCTTAATCTGATTAAGAATCCATGGGCCTTTCATCCAATCAGGTTTTTGTCATCTATACGTGGCGGGGGGCTCCCTCCAGGGCAGTGTAAAACGGTTTTAAGGGTGGTTTCCACTTAGGGGGAGGTGGGGGGCTTGTCCCTGCCTGCCTGCCTTTCTTCTAACTATCCTTCATTACTTAGACCATATACTCTTAGTACTCTACCAAAGTCACTTGGTAGTCTTGATATGTTCAGACTTATAATTAAGAAGATACTATAATATTTTATGGTAGAGAATTTTTCAGTGACAAATTTTATATTATGAAATATAAAACATACTTATCCCATTCCGCATAATCCCTCGGAATTTTCTTTTTAGGTCGTCTGCTGTTAGAATATTTTTCCTGAGAGAACAAAATCATATTTTATGAGACATATTTAAGATTAGCAGGTTTTATGATAAATGCAATGTGAAATATTGAATTAAGATATACTAATTGAGTGGATAAGAAAAATAGGTCCTCTTGAAGTTGTAACAATTCGTGTATTATAACTATTAACATACAGCACGTTAAAAAGGATTTTAAATTTTTTTTTTTTTTTTTAAAGATTTTATTTAGTCATTTGACAGAGAGAGAGAGATCACAAGTAGGCAGAGAGGCAGGCAGAGAGAGGAGGAAGCAGGCTCCCCGCCGAACAGAGAGCCCGATGCGGGGCTCGATCCCAGGACCCTGAGATCATGACCTGAGCCGAAGGCAGAGGCTTTAACCCACTGAGCCACCCAGGCGC
>CM052900.1:29389374-29409861 GCA_028534135.1 Potos flavus
CTCAAATAAATAAGTCTTAAAACAAACAAAAAATAATTCAAGAAAATTTCCCAGAACTGAAGAGCTTTACTTTCCAGATTGAAAGGACCCACCAAGTGCCCAGAACAGCAGAAAATAGCCCCACGCTAAGGCACATACTGTAAAATTTTAGTACACAGGCAAAGAAAATCCTACATTTCCATAGAAAAAGATGAAAAAGAATTAGGAATAAGAATGGTTTTGGACTTCTCAACAATAATACTGGGGTGGTGGATAGGGGTGCCTGGGTGGCTCAGTTAGTTAAGAATCTACCTTTGGCTCAGGTCATGATCCCAGGGTCCTGGGATCAAGCCCCACATTGGCCTCCCTGCTCAGCCCTTTGTCCCTTCCCCCTCCAAACGTCCCCCCTCCCCCTCGTGCATTTGAGCATGCTCTGTCTTTCAAGTAACTAAAATCTTAAAAAAAAAATGCTGGAAGCTAAAAGACCATAAAACAATCCTTCAAAATCCTGATACTGGTTAAGAACAACACAAAAGGTCATTTCAGGCAGAGGAAAGCATGGGAAAGGCACAGGTAAAAAAGAAATAAGGACTGTTACCTGCTTAAAGAACTGCAAACTTCTTAGAACCAAAAGATTAGGTGAGAGGTGGGTTGAAGTGGTGACAGAGATAGAAAAGGAGTCATATTATCAAGAACCAAATACTTTTGGCTTTATCACAGTGGGGAGCCACTGAGGATTTTCAGCAGGACGGTGCGATGAAATCTGTATTTCAGAAAGAGCAATCTGAAGCGTATGGAGACAGCAAGCCTGGTAGCTGGGAGACTAATCATGAAACTAATCGTGTGTGGAAAATAATACAGCAATGGTTATAATAATAAACATTGGTTAGGCTAAGAGTTTTTTGCAACTAACCTGTGAGGTAGGTGCTACTATTTCATGCCTACCTTACAAATGAGGAAAGTGTACCCTGGTGAAGTCACACTATTAACAAAGGACACTGTGGATATTTGAACCCATAGCCTTTCACCGAAGTCCACACTGTTTACTGAGCTCTTAAAATTCTAGCCAATCCATCAATAAATCCCATTAGCTCAACTTCAAAAAGGTTATCTTACAACCAGCCACTTCTTAGTCCCTCCACTGCTATCACTCTGGCCTGCCATCATCGTTATCCTGAACTATTACAGGTGGTCCTTAACTGGCTTCCCCATCCATCACCCATCCCTACATCGTCCATTCTCACAGAACAGCTCAAGTAATCTTGCCTTAAATCATGTTATTCTGTTTACTCCCATCACGAGACCATAAATAAGCAGGCCTCTGCCTACCTCAAAGTTTGAGTCACATGGGCTCCATTCTAAAGTGGGAAAAGGCAAGCTTACTTTCCACCCCTGAGACATTACACTGGCTATTTCCTTAATTTCAGGAATGCCCCTTCACCTTGTCTTACTATGTCAGGCTCCTTCTCATCCTTCAGCCCTCTGCTCAAATAATCACTCCCTCCTAATTTTCTACACAGAACTTTTTCTAAGAGGGGTGGAGATGTCTATGTATTTGTATATGTGAGGAAGCAACTTTTTACATCTTCTTAGTTTACATCTTCTCAACTTACATAATTTAGTCTTAAGACTGGCCCTTTTTTCCCCTAAGATTTCTAAGTAATCTCTACACCCAACATGGGGCTTGAATTCACAACCGCGAGGATCAAGAGTTGCATGCTCTACCGACTAAGCCAGGCAGATACTCCTAAGGCTATTTTTTGTTTTTGTTTTTGCTTTTTTGAGACAAACACAGGGTGGGGTGAGGTGCGCAAAGAGAGAGGGAAAGAACTCACATCTCACAACCCTGCGTTCATGACCTGAGGCAAAATCAAGTCCAACGCTTAACTGACTGAGCCAACAAGGAGCCCCAAGACTGGCCATTTTTGATTTCAGCTACTATTTTTACATTTGTCACAACTTTAATCTCTGAAGATAACTTCAGAGACTCAAAGTACCATATTGACAATCATAAATTCCTCCACTTTGACAATGAAGCTGAAGTTAAAAGAAATGAACTAGTCAGAGTAGCAGGGCGGGATTTGAATCAATTTCCATGCTTTTCCATACTTTTCTCATGGACATGCATGTCCACAGTCATCGGTAAGCAGTTTAAGTAGGGGACAAGTTATGTGTTAATTTTAAGCAGAGATTTACCGATATTTATACGTATAGAACACTATTTGAAAGCCTTTTTTTTAAGATCTGTTTTTATTTATTTTGAGAAAGAGAATGCGTGGGGAGGGGCATAGGGAGAGGGAGAGAACCTCTGCGCTCAGTGCACAGCGTGACACAGGTCTTGATCCCACAACCCCGAGATCATGACCTGAGCTGAAACTAAGAGTTGGATTCTTAACCGACTGTGCCACCCAGGCAACCCTAAAACAATCTTTTAAAGCAATTTTATATCTATTTTACCTTTTTTTCCCTTAAAACTATCCAGGTAGGCAAGAGGTAAAATGATTTCCATTTTTATAGATGAAAGGGACACAAAGAGGTGACCGGTTGAAATGTTGGTCTTGAGTTCCAGTGGTAATACTTTTTCCACTAAACCACTGTCTAGTTAACCGAATAATATTCAATTAAACTAATGATACGTAAAAGACCTATGATAAAATCAAAACAGCTAAGAGCAATAACGTTATCCGAAGTGTTAGGGTTTGTTTAGGGGACCGTTATATCATATTTATTGGGACTCTTTTGTCTGAAAAAGACAAGATCAAGAAGGAACAGAGCAGAATTACAAAATTATGAAGGGTATGGCTAAAGGAAAACCTGGACCTAGGAAGCGCTCTTTAAAAATTTGAGCTTGGTAGTACTTTGTATAGCACTTAAAAAATTTATAGAACTTAGTACTCAAAGATGGTAATAGAAATACAGGTGCTTTTTTAGAATGGCACAGTTAATTTTTTGAATGTCAGAGACACACACAGCTATTAGTGAAGATGGAATATATCTAATCTTCAAAATGAATGTTAGGTGACATCCTGTAATGATTGAATCCTGGAACAGATGGGAGTATCCGAGTATCCATATTCCTAAGATCAAGGCAGAAGTTTTAAACATTTATCCACAGGCCAGTGTAAACCAGTCCCTATATATATATATTTTATATATCCTGAAAGCAGAATTTTTTATTTTAATGATTACACCTCAGGAACTACACCCCCCTTAATAATCTGCTTCATCCACTTTACTTAGGGTTGATTTTGCCTTACAGATGCAACCATTAAAGTTTCTTTTCCCTCACCCAAGATTTAAAATATAGTCAAGCCTTATATACAAATGCAGAAGGCCTACATCAAGTAAAAATGAAAAATTTAACTCAAAATAATGCATGCATGCTGACTAAGTACACTGGTATACTCAATACAAAATGATGCTGGAGAGTTTACAAACTTGGGTGATGTAAAACAGTAGTTTCCAAGGAACTTACTTAATCAGAGGAAGGGCCCTAGAAACATGGGCCCTTCATGTTTCACAGGGCCCTAGAAAACATTTTTGACGAGGCCCCCAAAAGATTCTAGGCCTTAATTAAAAGTGTGGTTTAGGGAAGCACTTTAAACTTTCACTCTGTGTCAGATTACATATACAATAAAAGTAAATTACAAATCATGTAATTTTTTTAAAAGATTTTATTTATTTATTTGACACAGAGAGACAGTGAGAAAGGGAATACAAGCAGGGAGAGTAGGAAAGGGAGAAGTAGGCTTCCTACCGAACAGGGAGTCTCATGTGGGGCTCAATCCCAGGACCCTGGGATCATGACCTGAGCAGAAGGCAGACGCTTAACGACTAAGCCACCCAGGCAGCCATAAATCATGTAATTTAACAAAAAACTTCTTTATAGAAACCATCAAATAAATATGCAAACACAAGATGGATTTTAAAATGAAATGTTATTTGTATTCATAAAGATATATACACTAATCAAAAGCTATACAACATTAACAGCAAATCCAAGTACAAATGAAGATAATCCTCCAAATTCCATGTTTCATCGAGCATCAAAAACCACCACTGTATTAAAATGAGTTAAGGACAAAAATATTTAAAAATTGTATGAAAGATTTAACACTTCCGAGTCACTTTCTCTTTGCAATAAGCTAGTTATTTAATCTACGATGTACAAAAGAATAGAATTCAGTATTTACTATGACAATTGGAAATAAAAAAAATTTCAATTTTTATGTGTTCCCTTTCCATGACACAAAAGACTAATGCACCAAAAACACTAAAGCAATGTTAGCAGGGTAACTTACTGGTTTAAAAAATATTTTAATTGTATTATTAAATACCACATAATAATGTACTCTCCAGTCTTTTGGCTAATTTCTAAGCCTCACTGTATTCATTAGGTAGCATTCATACACAGTATTTGTATTTCCCCTTGTATAATTTAGTTTGTCCATAAATTCAAAATCAAGGAGTATAAGTAAAATAAGTTAAATACCGATCCTGAAAAATAGACCTATGAGAACTAAAATCACTAGTATTTAGATATTTAGTATATGCCTCTACACTGGATTTTTATTATGAAAATAAAAATAAAATGATTATGAAAATCCTAATCATGCCCTTCTTTTGGTTGTCTAAAAGTTATTACCTTTTTTACCAGAAATTAGTCTTTGACTAACAACCCAAGCATTATTCTTCACGTCCACCTACTTCATATTTAGCAAGTTAAAAGGATACATCTTTTAGTCCTTTTCTTGTACATTATTCTGTATCCACATTCTCTGCATCTGATTGGATCCCTGGATTTTATTTCATTTTCTGTGTGACATTCTAAAAAAGAAAGCATGTTTATTCAATGTCTAAAGGGCAAATCAGACAAGCAAATTATCTTAACTGTATTTTTCACCTAAAGCACTGAAATGTACTCAATCTTAAAAGTGTGGTGCTATGACCATGTTGAAAAGAAAACCACAGGCCCCAAATGGCCTCACCCAGGTTAAGATGCCAAGTCGGTAAACCCAGTAAACCAAGGCTTAACACTTAACCTAACTGCAGTTTCAGCCATGCAGAAATGTAACCTCTGACCAGTCAGCATAGGACTTTCCTTGTCAGCATTAGGGAATTTACTGCTTTTTGGTTCCTCCTCTTAGAAAGGCAATCTTACCTAAAACAATAGATTCTTTGCTAATAACTTCTTTTTTTCCACTCCTCTCTACCTTTAAAAACCTTTCCTTTTCTATAACCCTTTGGAGCTCCCGTCTACTTGCTACACAGGATGCTGCCTGATTCATGAATCCATTAATAAAGCCGATTACACCTTTAAAATGTACTCAGTTGAACTTTTATTATTTAGCAACAATATACGAAGGAGGAAAGAAAAAAGAGTTATGGGCAGTGCACTTTTTCTTGGAGAAAAAATGAATTCTTAATGAGAACTTTTTTTTACAGTTGCTAGTATTCTGCTTTATAAATTTAAAGATGACTCATTTAAGACAAAGTTAAATGTAATTATTTCAAAACTCTGAAGTAAAACACTCCTACTTTATGTAAGTTCTACTCTTACCTCCGCAGATATATATCATTGGCTGCTGCTTTGGGGGTTGAACGTCCTTCTGGGTGTCCATTGATAGTCCCTGAAATCACAGACTCAAATATTGAATATCTCATAAGAGCTCCTCACAAATCCAACCAGGCCTCATTTTTCTCAGGGAAACCCTAAAAAAGTCCCAATTCCTAACCTGTACCTTTTCAAACCCTGTGGGTAGAGCTAATGGACGAAAACTACAACGTATTGCACACTTACCCCCAAACTGGACACAATAACATTTTACATATATTATTTCATTATAATCTTTACGACAATCCTAGGAGGTATTACCCTTACTTTACAGATGAAGAAACCCAGCCTTGTAGAAGTCAATTTGCGCAGGGTTATTCAGCTATTAAGAGTTAGGGGCACTGGGATCTGATGGCAAAGCTCGCGTTCCCATTTAACCCAAGTCCTACTTTTCCAAAATTCAGCAGAAGGCAATAAATTATATCCCTCAACAAGGAAACGTGCGAACCGAAAATAAAGGGAGAATATCCCCCAAAAGCCAAACAACTAAACTGAACGAAACCGGGCAAAGGATTAACACCGTCCACTCAATCCCCAGCTTCTCCCAATTCTAGGCCCATACTGGGCCTTTTTAACCTTGAGGGTCTTACCAGTTTGGGTCCAAATACCCACCTCTAAATGCAATCGGCCAATTCCCAACCCACGTAGCCCGGAGAAACTTCACACTCCGAAGCTCGCGGCGGATTACTGGCACCTCGTTAGGTCTCAGCCAACTTCCGGCGCTGGCATATGACGCCTGTAGTCCCCGCCCCTTCTACCCCCGGGCGTGGCCGAGGAACCCGGATTGTACACAAGCAGTAAAGCCGGGTGTTTTGTATGTTAGGCTCTGTGAAGAAGATTTCGAGTTTCGCCCTAGCTTATTTCATTTTTCAGGATAGCAAAGCATTTCAGTAGTTCCTGAAATATAAGGGAGTCCGCTTTTCTGACTAATTTAGTCAGTAGAAAGTAAACTTTTCCAGGAGGGCTGAGGGTTAGAAGACAAGGGGAAATGACAAGTGCCCCTGGAATCCTAGGCTAACCGTTACTTAGAGGAACAGAAGGAGCGATTCCATCACTCATTTTCACTTAAAAAAGCACTTTTCAGATTATGTTTTTCCTATTGTTTGATACCTGTGCTGGGCCAGTGGAGCAGCCGCCCCCTATCCTTCACATAATATCATTTTTGCGTTTTGAAACTTTAGTAGGCTTCTATCGTCCCTCTGACCCACTCCTTTTACTTGTTTTAAAGCAAAGGCTAGGGGCGCATGGGTGGCCCAGTTGGTTAAGCTTCCAACTCTTGTTTTCTGCTCAGGGACCCGGGACCCTGCTCTGCACTCAGCGTCGAGTCTGTTTGAGATTCTCTCTTTCCCCCTCCCTCTGTCCCTCTCGCTCATGCTGTCTCTCTCTCTCTCTCTCAAAAAAAAAAAAAAAGCAAAGGTGTATGGAGGCAGCTACATAAATTAATTCCACTTAAAACTGATGGATATTGGTAGCAGTCACTATCCATTGATTGACCTCCCTTACATCACATGTATTCCTCCCTAGATGAAACAAAAGGGTCTGCGCAGTGGAGGTGTGCTTTTTGAAAGATCAAAATCAGTGAGATTAATAGCAGTTGGGTTCACAATATTTACATTCATTTGCTTCTTTCACAGCCGGTTTTCACTGATATCAGAAGAAAGAAGAAAACGAAGTAATTAAAATTTAGAAAATAGTTGTTAATAGTGATTATAGTTAAGCAGAGAAATAGGTTTCTTTCTCCCCAACATGTCTTTGATTTCTTATTAAGCAGAATATACTGCTTTCTGGTCTTCTGCCCAGCAACTTGAGAACTTTGAGCTTCACCTTTCACTTCCAGAAGGAGTTCAAACTGAGAGCACCTCTACAGACCAAATTGGGAAATTTAACTTCATCTTCCTGGTCTTCCTGGCTGCCAATTTTTTAATTTCCAGGGAAACATAATGGATTTTCTTGCTTCTTCCTTCACAGACCGGCTAACATACAGCATAAATATTTTGACCATTAGCTCTCAACCAAAGAGAAGAGGGTAATGCAATAGAACAATCAAAATAGGCTTTCCTACAAGAATTACTAGATAAAACTGTTGTTATAAGGGAAAGATGATGGAGGGGCGCCTGGGTGGCTCAGTTGGTTAAGTGTCTGCCTTCGGCTTAGGTCATGATCCCAGGGTCCTGGGATTGAGCCCCGTATTGCTCTCCCTGATCAGCCGGGGAGCCTGCTTCTTCCTTTCCCTCTGCTGTTGCTGTTCTCTGTCAAATAAATAAATAAAATACATTTTTAAAAAAGAGAAAGATGATGGAGTGATCCAGAAAGTATAACTTTAATATTGCACACTTTAGTGGATTATGACTCTCCAGTTGAGGTATCAAAATGATTCGGGCACATAACACAGTCTGTGGAGGTCAGACTGGATCAGCACATGTAGGATAGAAATGGGTTCTGGGACCCCGTGGAAGGGTAGGGTAATTAGAAGTGATATCAAGGAGATCCAGAATTTCAGTGAAAGTCCATTTGATGCTAGTTCTCAATCCAACACCCTCTTTCCTATCAGCAGGAACCAATAGTTTTAGGATCACTATGGAGCATGGTCAATGGAAACTATTAACATTGGTAACAGCTAACTTTTCTTGAGCACTTACCATGTGCAGATATCACTGCATTGTTCTCTTCAAATGAAGGCAGTTGTCTTGTTATCTTGGATACTAGTGCTTTTAATTCCTTAAAATATGGTTATGGAGATGCAAGTTGCTATTTTCCTCCCTGAATCTCTGTTTTTTGTATTCCTTGATCTTATTTTTTTAAGTATCTCTGCATAGCTTGAATCATAATGATTGGAAAAGTCTTTCACTATGTTTTGCTGGATGGTCCCCAAAAGAAGAATTAGATCTTGTGGAAAACAGATGGATTTTAGAATTCTGAGGTCAGTAATGGGATGACATCCAATCCAGAAAGGAAGCAAAAAGGCCAAAGACAGTGGTGGGTAAAGAATAGGAAAATATAGCTTAGTGATTTGTATTTGGGGTATATGAGTAAAGCCAGCACGAGCTACATGTAACTAGGTTCTTTTTTGCCCTTTTGGTGGGAGGGGGAGGGAGGAGAGTAAAAATTATTCTTATGATAGAAGGGAGTTATGTTACACTTTTCTGCTCTTCAGTCATAATAAAATAAAGAAAAATTAACTAGAGAAAGAGAAAAGTGCAATGTTTAAATGGTGTTTGGGATTTTGTGGATTTTTTTAAACCATAGGCAAAATTCCCTGCCCTATTTATATTATAGTGGGAGTGAGGGACAGACATTAAACAAGATAAGTAAGTAATATGGCATTTTTTAAATTTTTTCTAAGGATTTTATTTATTTGTCAGAGAGAGAGTGCACAAGCAGGGGGAGTGGCAGGCAGAGGGAGAAGCAGGCTCCCCACTGAGCAAGGAGCCCAAGGACTTGATCCTAGGACCCTGGGATCATGACTTGAGCTGAAGGCAGACGCTTAACTGACTGAGCCACCCAGGCATCCCAATAATATGAAATTTTTAAAAGGTGTTAAACTACACGGAGAAAATTCAGAAGAGAAGGAGGATTGCAAATGCTATGGTGGGGGAAAGGCAAAATGGCTGTAATAGAGATTTGTTTGAAGAACTAGAGAGGGCACTACTCACTCTATGTTGGTACATGTGGGTGTCTCAGAGAGGTGCTATCTTGAAGCATGCGTAAGTCACCAATTCCTTACCTTAAGTCCTAAGGTATGTGAAACTTAACAACCTCGTACTAAATTCATCTTATTTTCTTCCAAACCTGTCCTCCGTGCTTCCTCAACCCCTGCCC
Source organism: Potos flavus (assembly GCA_028534135.1). Taxonomy (NCBI): domain Eukaryota; kingdom Metazoa; phylum Chordata; class Mammalia; order Carnivora; family Procyonidae; genus Potos; species Potos flavus. The sequence continues at coordinate 29,398,787 of CM052900.1, forward strand.
CATGCACTTGATTCTGCTAACGGAACACGTTGAGTCCAGGTTCTTCTCCAGCCCTATTGGCTTCCAGAGTCATGCAATAGCTTCCTAAGTGGTCACCTTGCAATCACCTTCACCTCTTTTCCTTCTGTTCTCCCTTGTGCCACCAGAGTGATCTTTCTAAAATTAAAATGCTCTGCAATGCTTAGAGGATCAACAGACTCAAATGCATCCAAAATTCTCCATGACTTGGCTTCTTCCCCTTCTCAAAAAGTTTCTTTGCCCTTTCCTCAAATAAATCTGAGTTTCTAGGTATAACAAACTATTTACAGTTTGCCCAACTATTCTGTTTCCTGCTCTTGCACAGTTTGAGATTGAAATTACCTGTTGTCTTTTAAATTGCCATTCGTCCCTCAAAATCTATCTCAAATCATGGTCTTTATAAAGTTAGTCCCAGGCATCTGGGTGGCTTAGTTGGTTGAGAGTCTGCCTTTGGCTCAGGTCATGATCCCAGGGTCTTGGGATCGAGTCCCGCATGAGGCTCTCTGCTCAGCGGAGTCCCTGCTTCTCCCGCTCCCTTGCTCCTTTGCCCACTTGTGTTCCCTCTTTCCCCTCCCCTCTCTCTAATAAATAAACAAAATCTTAAAATAAATAAAAAATATAGTCCCATCCCTTCTCCTTCCTTAGGGTTAGTGGATCCTCTTTCCTTTGTGCTACTACCATTCCTCTATTACAGTGCTTGTGAACCTCTTAAGGCCGTAACTGTGCTGTACTCACCTTTGCATTTCCAGTACCTAGCCTAGTGATTGGCAGAACTTAATAAGTGTTAGTGAGTTTTATTTTGGATATATTTCACTTTGGATGACTAAAGGGCATCCAGAGAAAGAAATGTCCAGTTGGAGGAGAGCGGTGGTAGCTGCTATTATTGGCTTAAAAGTAATAGGTGAGGTTCTGCACAAGAATTATGTAAGCACATAATGGTAAAGTTAAACAAAAAAAATGCTGAGGTAGGACGTCTCATTGAGGGAAAAGGCAGAGAAAAAGAAGCCAGAAAAAGGAGACTAGGAAGAAGTTGCCGAGAGCAGAAAGATGGAGCCTTGCATAGAATAGGTGTCCGGTGAATAATATAAAACATCCCATCTAGCATAATCAAGCGTAATCCCGTGTAGATGCTGTAACCAAGTTAGTCATAGCTTTCAGGTCTCATCCTGTGTATAGCTATACTACCATAAGGCGTCATTCTGTTTGTAACCTGCTTTTTATACCTATCTCAGGGAACATTTTCAAGTGAATACTCACCTGCATTATTTTTAATGGCATCCCCACTGTAGGACCTAGTGGCCTTTCTACATAATGCTCCCCAAGGTGAGAATGGGGAGAGGCGGAGCCCATGAAGTTAGAAAGCCCGGCTGAGCTTTGGGTGGGGGTGGAAGGGGGGGAAAGGGAGGAGGAGACCTCCTCGGGAGAAGCAGGGACCGGACGGGGCCTGCGGGTCGCGGGACGGCCGGTGGGGGCGCCGCGGAGGCGGAGGAAGGGGCTGCGCGGGGCGGGGCGGTGCGTAGCGGTTACCCAAGGCGGGCAGTTCAAACCGAAGGAGGGAAACGCGGCGGCCCCACGCGAACGTGGCGTGGGGGTTGCCATAGCCGGGCATCCCTGGGGACGAGGCGGTGGCTCCTGCCCGGCGCTCCCAGCGGCGGCTGCCTGTCTCCCCTCCACCTGGCCCCGCGGCCCGGTCGGTGCGGGCGCGCCTCGGTCTCCAGGTGGGCGGGAGTGGGGGGTCCAAGTGTGTGCCTGCTAGCGGCCCTCCGGGCGGCCCCGGCCCCGGCGCCCACTTTGCTTTCCAGGTGCTGGGACTAGAGAGGCGCCCCGAAGCCCATCTCTGGCCCGCTTGCTCCGCTCCAGGTGACGCCCACCCACCCTCCGCCTTTCGGTGGCGTTCTGGGCCGTAGGCCCTGGCGGCGGAGCCAAGGCGACCCCTGTTCCCCCGCCAGCTTGACCTTGGGACGGTTCAGGGGGGACGAACGGGGCCAAAAGACGCCCTGGTGAGACCGTTAACACCCACCCGCTGATAGCACCTTGGGGGAGTAAATGACAGCGCTGCGGCTTACACTGCATTTTCAGAAAACTCGAATTCGGGAAGGTTCCTCAGTTCCCAGACTAGCTGGAAAGAACAAGGATATTGAAATTACGAAAGCTGAAAGGAATTCAGAATGATTTAGGCCTTTTCATATGTTAGGAATAATCCCTGCAGCATGTACTTTATGTCCATTTCAAATCTTAGCGGTCATCACGCTGCTGCACGTTTCAATTGTCCAAACTAGAGTTTTTAATTGGTAATACTTTGGCATGAGTTTTAAAGGCAAAGTGAAAGACTTTCTTGTTTGGAAGCTCACGTAACTGACATCTAAGAGCTCAGGATTTACTGATGGTAAGATTTTCCACTTTAACAAATTAAAATTTGGTTTTAATATAAATAGTAAGTATTACATTCATTAACTTAACAAGTGGTTTTAAATTGAATTATAGTTGACATACAATATTATATTAGTTTCAGGTGTACAACATAGCAATTCTATATTTTTACACATTATGAAATGATCACCTTGATAGGCCTGGTTATTATCTAGTTATAAAATATATAATCTAGTATGATATATATCATTATTATATAATATATAATATACAATCTAGTATGATTATCTAGTTATTATCTAAATTACTACAATATTATTCATTGTATTCCCTATGGTGTATATTACATTCCCATGGCTTATTTATTTTATAACTGGAAGTTTGTACCTCTAATTCCCTTCACTTATTTTGACCACCTTTTACTCCCATCACCTCTGGCAATTCAGATTTGTTCTGTGTATCTATGAGTCTCTTTCTCTTTTGTTTGTTTTGTTTCTTAGATTCCACAATAAGTGAAATCATACGGTATTTGTTTTTGTCTGGCTTATTTCACTTAGCATAATACCCTATGAGTCCATTCATGTTGTCACAAATGGCAAGATTTCATTCTTTTTTTGTGGCAGAGTAATATTTCATTGCATATATGTACTGATTTTTATCAGTTCATCCGTCAATGGACACTCAGGTCACTTCCATATATTGGCTGTTGTAAATAATTCTGCAATGAACATAGAGATACACATATCTTTTCAAATTAGTGTTTTCATTTTCTTTGGATCAATACCCAGAAGTGGAATTGCTGGATCATATGATAGTTCTATTTTTAATTTTTAAGGAACCTACATACTGTTTTCCACAGTGGCTGCACCAATTTGCATTCCCACCAGCAGTGCGTGAAGGTTCCTGTTTCTCCACATTCTTGCCAATTTTTTCTTTTTTGAGAGCACATAGAGATGTGTTCTCAACAATCAGGAGCCTGGTTTTAAAAAAAATGAGTATCAGGGAGGCTCATTTGATTAATTAGCGAACTGTTGAATTGGTAAAATTAAGTAAATCGATGAGCATTTCAAAATTTTGCATGAGTCTTTTTAAATGATTTAAAAATGAAGTTTTGAAGAACCAAGTTTTGTTTGAGACCAACACCTTGGGATAATAGAAAGATGGACATGATGACAGCAGAGAAAGTACATTGGAGGTAATTTCAGATGGATAGTTGAAAAGAAAAAAATTAGTTTTTTGTTTATATGTTTATGTTTATATCAAGTGGACTATGGGTAGTAGGGGGAGAGGATTTCTGCTTCCCCATTTTGTTTGTAACAATTTGCCTGTTTCCCAAATTCTAGCATGGTGAGACACCTAGTGGTAAGGTAGAATAGTTACATTTGCTCTAAAACTAGAAGGATTTCTTGACCTAATTTTAACTTGCTTTATAGACTGATTCTTAGAGAGGGGGAAATATTCATAGGTAGAGGTGTAATTTGAAAGCTTATTATATGTCATTAACTTAATATTTTGAAAACAAAATTGTCTTAAAGCATAATACAAGTTATAGAAAGCAAAGCTTGATTATCTTGGCTGGTAAGCATGTACAGAAGATAGCAGTCATTCTTATGATCTCTGAGGATCTAGATCAGAAGAGAACATGTATGAGATTTATCAGAATTGAATATAAGTTTAAAAGGTTGACAAACTCTTAGATATTTTGCCCAGTAGTAATCTTCCCATGATCATTTTACCATAAAGAATCTTTTTTTGTGGTGGGAGTAGCAATTTGTTGTTGTTGTTTTTAAAAACTCATTCATTTAGGTACTTAACTGGTGTAACCTAGGCATAAATATATTACTTTCCCATTATAGTCAACTAAAATATATTTTCCCAGGATCTTTTAATAGAGAAAAGTCATGCATTTGAAAGAATGACAGTTTTCTTAGTGTTCTTTGAATAATCTGGAGAAATGTCAGAAACTATGATAATTTTCTTCCCCTCACAGCCTTTGAGTTAAGATTTGAGTTTCGAAAAAGAAGGCTTTTGATAATACTGTTAAGAAAAGGTTAAGGAGTAAAGTATTTCCTAGTGTCATTTCTTACAAATGTAATCACTGAGTAACTCATTAAGTAATTACAAAGTAATTTACTTTAATTCTGTACTGGTAGTTTCAAGAATACTATAAAGGGTGAATTTCCCACAAATAGTTGTCTGTTATCTGTGAATTCAAGCCTGCAACTGGACCTGATGTCTCAAAATATTTAGAAAATGAGACAAGAATAACATGCTAGGTTTGTAATGGCCCTGTATTTATGAGGTGCTGGTTCATTTTGGTTATCTCAAGAAGAATGTATTAGTAATTTATCAATCAGCCAAGGAATTGTATTAGTAATTTATCAATCAGCCAAGGAATCTTTGCGAAGTTATGAGTCTGGGAGCTCAGATCTTGAGAATGGTCATGGGGACTGGATTTCTGTGAGAGGCCTATGTTACAAGTATGACTAATATTATCCTGGCATTGCTTAGTCAAGTTGCAGTTAAATCTAGTGGCAGCACTCATTTGACACATTTCCAAAAGCATGTTTAAAAATTGGCATAGTTTTTTAAACAGCTTTACTTATATACCAGAACTTTGAAGGGAAATATCCAACTGACTAGATATAGGCCAGTACGAATAAGCTAGAATATTAAAACTATAATTATGTACCTTAGTGCTGTTAAAATCATAAGGTAATAAAATCTAAAAATGGTGCTGCTAGATTTTTTTCCTCAACTGTAGTTCAAGAAAATTTTTGTGCATAGTGCTTAGACTATGCTTAATCAAATAATCTGTGAATATGTATAACCCCCAAATTTTGGTTTTTATGATGTTAAAAAGTTGGGTAAAGTAATATATAAATGAGTATATATTAGAGTAGATTTATTTTTTATTTATTTTTTAAAAAATTTTATTTATTTATTTGACAGAGAGACAGCAAGAAAGGAAACACAAGCAGGGGGAGTGGGAGAGGGAGAAGCAGGCTTCCCACTGAGCAGGGAGCCCGATGTGGGGCTCAATCCCAGGACCCTGGAATCATGACCTAAGCTGAAGGCAGGCACTTAAGGGCTGAGTCACCCAGGTGCCCCCTAGGTTTATTTTTTAAAGTAACTTTTCTTATTGCCATAATATTTTCTATTATTATTCATATTCATAACAAGTAATGTATTTTGGTATAGGCTCCTATGCTACTCATTTTAAAGGAAGAATAAAATTTGTTTTCACTTTGTATAAACAGAGATTTTGAAGATGTCAGAGAGACGTTCAAGTCAAGCTTGCACTGGAGCAGAAAATGAGGTGGCCTCTCCTACTGTCAATTTCGAATACTCCAGCTTCAGAGACTTTTGTTCCACATCTTCATTTCAAGATAGTGGCTACAGTGAGTTGTTACAACCTTGCAACTTCCATAATACAGATAAAGAGTTTTTTGGAAAGAAAGAAAAAGGCCCAACGTTAATCCATGAACATCCTGAAACTTCAAATCTGGGCTTAACTCATCCTTTAGAATCTCCAACTCAAAAAAAGAGATTTGTCTTTTCTAGGAAGGAGAATGATAAAACTCCAGAACTTTGTGAAACCCCTAAAGTCAGTGGAAAAAAATTTTTACTGCGTAGAAGGTTGGACATATCTTTCTCTCTCCTAAAGGGGGACTTCGAATCGCAAAATAGTTCTCTAGAAAGTAGTATAAGCCAAGTTCTCAACTTAGAAAAAAATATTCCAAGCAGTGCTTCAAGTTTTCCAAGGCAAACCACTTTTAGTCCTTTAGTTACTAGTACTTTGAAAACAGAAGAAACAACTTCCAGCAGCCAAAAATTGAGAGTTAATTTTTCTCAACAGAAGACTTCCACAGTTGATGATTCCAAAGATGACTGTAGCCTATTCGAGGTTGAATGTATATCTCCGATTCAGGGCAGTAGTTTTAAAGACTCTATCACATATGACCTTAGTGACAGCAGTCTATTTGTTAATGATGAGAATACATATCCCAAACTTCTGAGCTCCTCTGCTAGTGGAACATCTTATGTGACTCCAGTAAGTAATCTTGTAGCAGACATTAAATTTAATGCAAGTCAAAGGCTCTCTCCTTCAGCCGAAGTAAAGGGCAATATTTCAACACCTAAAGACAGTGGTTTTAACTCACTTTGTTTGGATAAATCAGAAGATTCCCTCTCTGACCAGGAGGGTTCTTTTCGAGAACTTCGGAAACATAAGGGAACGGTCAAAGTGGGGGACACCATAAAAAAGTCAAGGCATCTTCGAAGGCTGAGAAGATTGTCCACCCTTCAGGAACAAAGCTCACAATCTGAGACAGAAAGGGACTCTGACTTGGAAGCAACACCAGCAGCTGCTTCAGACACCTCGGAGAATCAGCTGAGCAGTGACAATGAGATTTTAAGCTTTAAGAATTTATCAAAGACCCCAGCCTTGCAGTTAGTGCATGAACTCTTCATGAGAAACAAAAGAAAAAGATTCCAGCAAAATGGTGCCCATGAATGGTTAGAAGAGAAGGATGGGGGACAAATAGCTGTACTACAGTGTGTCCTTGCAGGACTGATTGGCAAGAAAATGGGTATAGAAAAACTGGACATCTTAACAGAATTAAAATATAGAAATTTAAGGCATATTCTTGCTATGGTTTTAGGTTCCTTGACTGCAGAAAGCCTATGCAGGTAAGAAATAAAATTTTTTTTCTGAAGTGAAACTTCCTTCTTAACACTTTTTATTTTTTTATTTTTTATTTTCTAAAGATTTTATTTATTCATTTGAGAGAGAGAGAGCAGAGAAGCAGGGAGAATAGCAGAGGGAGAGGGAGAAACAGGCTTCCCGCCGAGCAGAGAGCCTGATGCGGGCTCGATCCCAGGACCCTGAGATCATGACCTGAGCCAAAGGCAGATACTCAACCAACTGAGCTATCCAGGTGCCCCCTTTTTTTTTAAGCTGGAAAACTTTTCTATGAGTTGAGTAGTTGTCCTGTTTTTCATTTGTTTTATTATTTCTATCTTTGGTTGTCTTACACTTTATCAAAGATGGTTTAGTGAGCTTCCTAATAGAGCTTACTAATATAGTTCCTTCTGTTTAAAATCCTGTTTTAGGGGCACCTGGGTAGCTCAGTTGGTTGGGGGTCCGACCCTCAGTTTTGGCTGGAGTCAGATTGTGGGGTGGAGCCCTGCCTTCGGCTAGGCTCTCAGTGGGGAGTCTACTTGGAAGTTCTCTCCCTCTGCCCCTCCCCCCAACCTCTCTCTCTCTCTCTTTAAAATAAATTAATTAATTAAAAAAATAAAATAAAATCCTGTTTTAGAAGCATCAATATAGTCTTCTGGATAAAGTTCATGTCACTGTCATTTGGGAAGAGAGTTTCTAAACATTGAACTTCAAATTTTCAAGATGGTAAGCTATAGTCCACCAAAGTTATTTAATGATTTAATAGTTCACATCCTGTATGTCAGATTGCAAATTGTATTAAATTTTGACACTTAGTCAGAAACAATGTAAAGTATTATGGTGACTAAGAAATGACAGCATACAAAGGATACCATTTAGTTATTTAATCTAAATTCTAGAATCCAAAATGGTGGTTAGTTTTCATTTTAGGGCTCAGTTTTTCCAGAGACCAAGGGAATATGGATTAGTTCATTTTCATTGCTAACAGGGCAGTAGAAGGCAATTACTTTTGGGAATTTCAAGGCATTAGAAACCGAAGAATTTCTGTTAACAGAGATTTCAGTATATTGGATGCTGCTACATAATTAAAGAGAAACAGACATTTAGGAGTACCGAGGGCAGGAATTAGGGTTACAAACACTGAAGTGAGACTGTGTTCATACTGGCACTTTTGGGGAGTTGCAGGACTATCAGAAGACAAGACCCTTGGGAGTGGTGTGACTAGGAAGGAGGGAAACCTGTAGAACAGGACTTCTGCAAGGTGACAGTTGGGGGAGGACATGCAGGAGAGTTGGTGAATTTGGTTTTTGATAGAGATACATCAAGAGTTTGGTTCACAGAATCCTTGCTGTTTTTACGGCCACTACTTCTATTAAAGGCCTTTTTCACTTTTCCTCCCCAAATTAAATGTAGGCTGTTGTAGAGAGTTGTAGAATTTCATAGCTGGAAGTCTTTTGAGATATCTAGTCTAATCATATATTTTGCAGATGAGGAAACTGTGTTCCAGAGAAGTTAAGTGACCTGCCAACAGTCATTCAAGGAGATAGGAATATATCTAGGTCTATAATTGAGCCCTCTGATTTTTTTTTTTTTTTTAGGAGAGGGAGAGGGAGAATCTTAAGCAGGCTTCATGCTAGGCGTGGAGCCCAACATCAGGCTTGATCCCACAACTCTGAGATCATGACCTGAGCTGAAATCAAGAGTCAGACGCTTAACTGACTGAGCCACCCAGGCGCCCTGAACCCTCTGATTTCCAATCCAATACTATCTCACAAACTTATAGATTGAAGGCCTTTCTAAATAAACTTGACCCGGAATGTACTTGATGTAACCCAAGTGGGACAACAAACAGATTAGTGTACCTGTATTTATATGCCTTTAAAAAATGTTTGAATGAGATAAATTGTTTAAAAAATCAAGGAAGGGCACCTGGGCGGCTCAGTCGTTAAGCATCTGCCTTTGGCTCAAGTCATGATCTTGGGGTCATGGGATTGAACCCCGCATCGGGCTCCTTGCTCAGCGGGAAACCTGCTTCTCTCTCTCCTTCTCCCTCTGCTTGTGTTCCCTCACTTGCTGTCTCTCTCTCTCGTCAAATAAATAAATAAAATCTTTCAAAAAGTAACATAAAATAAAAAATCAAGGAGATGGCTGAAATATAGAAAGTTTATTTTTATATGCTGTAGTGTTTGGATAGAGACCAGTTAAAAACGTGGGTGATACTTTTGGGTGCTCACTTGTGGGAGCAGTTGATATTCAGTCATATTTTTGTAATTACCTCTTTTCCCCAGCCCTCCAAATGCATAGTATTTGTACTGCAGAATGCATGTGTAATGTTAGCAGTGTTTATTCTTGGTAATGTGAGAGATTATGGTTGGTTGAAATAACTGTGGCAAATACCTAATTGCATAGCTCATTTCTTCGACATTAAGAGGTGACTTCCTGCCTTTTCTTCCCCATCAATCTGATATAAGACACATGCATTGGTTTAGGGAGAGGCAAGGCAATTAAAGTGGCCACAGTACCTGCAAGGACAGTATTATCTCCATAACAGCAAGCAACCTTTTTTTAATTGTCCGATCTTACTCCCTTTGAATGATTTAAGTTAGAGTAATAAAAAAGACCAGATTAACAGCTGAGAGATATCTTTTCTTTCATATTTTTTTTTTAAAGATTTTATTTATTTGACAGAGACACAGCGAGAAAGGGAATGCAAGCAGGGAGAGTCAGAAGCAGGCTCCCCGCTGAGAAGGGAGCCCAATGCGGGGCTCGATCCCAGGACCCTGTGATCATGACCTGAGCTGAAGGCAGACGCCTAACAACTGAGCCACTCAGGCACCCCTTCTTTCATAATTTGTATAGCCAAAGTTATTGATAGATAGGCAATCACTGGATAGAAATTGAGGTTCTTTGTTTGTTTTTTTAATCTGCTTTATTCTCATCAACTTTGGTTTCTAAAATAGGAACTTTAGTGCTACCCATCGTAATGATTGTTATTTGTCACTTAAAACGTCCAATGAATTATTGATAGTTCTTATGTTTGTTTAATCAAAATGATAGATTTGTTAAGTATATTCATAGGAAGAATAAACACCTCTTGTGCTGTATGCATGGTAATAATTTTCTATACGTTGTTTTCCAAATTTTTTTTTTAAAGATTTTATGTATTTATTTATTTGAGAGAGAGAATATGAGAGGAGAGAAGATCAGAGGGAGAAGCAGAGGGAGAAGCAGACTCCCTGTGGAGCTGGGAGCCCGATGCAGGACTCAATCCTGGAACTCCAGGATCATGACCTGAGATGAAGGCAGTTGCTTAACCAACTGAGCCACCCAGGCGCCCCCAAATTTTTAATTTTAGTCTCACATTTGAATTTAAATCCTCTTAGTCTCCCAGTGGACTCATATTGGCTTTATATGAAATTATATTTTTCTTTTAACCATTTGTAAGATAATAATCTATCGATATAATTCTAGCATATACTTAATATTTTAATGGGAATTCTTTCATACGGTGAAACAATATGGAGCAACAGTGTAGGTCAAGTTATATTTTACCGTCCAAAAGCTTTAAAACAAGTTTTTCTTATTTATTGCCATATGCAAAAAAATGCTAATTTTGTGGAATATGTATACTATAAAGACCAATCATTTTGTTGTAGTGTTTGGAAAGTGAGCAGAAATTGGCGTGAAATTATTGTTCAAGATAAAAAAGCAAATCGGAGGAGGAAATTTTATATCTCACAACTGAAAGCAGATTCTGAGGTAATCTATGCAATACTTTTCTCAAATGGATTTGTAAAAATAATAATCTCATATAGCCAGTCAACCTAATTGATTTTTCTGCTATCTTTTAACGCTTTTCATTTAGCAAACATTCACTCATGAATGTCTTACCTCTCCCAAACCCCATTTCCTTCCAGTCCATAAGTGGAGTAGACTACCTAGCATCAAGAGCGTCTTATAGGGTTTTGTTGTTTAAGCGTGTGTGCCATTGGTAGGGTTGGAA
>CM052900.1:29410361-29491433 GCA_028534135.1 Potos flavus
TCAAAAAAAAAAACCCAGATAATCACGTCAAAAAATGGGCAGAAGACATGAACAGACACTTTTCCAAAGAAGACATACAAATGGCTAACAGACACATCATCATTAGCCATCAGGGAGATTCAAATCAAAACCACATTGAGATACCACCTTACACCAGTTAGAATAGCCAAAATCAACAAGACAGTAAACAACACATGTTGGAGAGGATGTGGAGAAAGGGGAACCCTCTTACACTGTTGGTGGGAATGCAAGTTGGTGCAGCCACTTTGGAAAACAGTGTGGAGATTCCTTAAGAAATTAAAAATAGAGCTACCCAGGGGTGCCTGGGTGGCTCAGTCATTAAGCATCTCTCTTTGGCTCAGGTCATGATCCCAGAGTCCTGGGACAAAGCCCCACATTGGGTTCTCTCCTCAGCGGGAAGCCTGCTTCTCGCTCTCCCACTCCCCCTGCTTGTGTTCCCTCTCTCGCTGTGTCTCTCTCTGTCAAATAATAAATCTTTAAAAAAATAAAAATAAAAAAGAACTTAAAAAAAAATAGAGCTACCCTATGACCCTGCAATTGCACTACTGGGTATTTACCCCAAAGATACAGATGCAGTGAAAAGAAGGGCCATATGTGCCCCAGTGTTCACAGCAATGGCCACAATCGCCAAACTGTGGAAAGAGCCAAGATGCCCTTCAACAGACGAATGGATAAAGAAGATATGGTCCATATATACAATGGAATATTATGCCTCCATCAGAAAGGATGAATACCCAACTTTTGTATCAACATGGACGGGACTGGAAGAGATTATTCTAAGTGAAATAAGTCAAGCAGAGAAAGTCAATTATCATATGATTTCACTTGATTGTGGAGCATAAGGAATAACATGGAGGACATTAGGAGAAGGAAAGGAAAAGTGAATTGGGGGAAATTGGAGGTGGAGACGAAGCATGAGAGACTGTGGACTCTGAGAAACAAACTGAGGGTTTTGGAGGGGAGGGGGGTTGGGGAATGGGTGAGCTTGGTGGTGGGTATTAAGGAGGGCACATATTGCATGGAGTACTGGGTGTGGTGCATAATCAATGAATCTTGGAACACTGAAAAAATATAATAAAAAAAAATAAAGTACGTTGCGTTGGAACACAGCCTTGCCCTTTCATTTACATATCTCTACAGCTTCTTTTGCTAAATGGCAGTTGAGTAGCTGTGACTATCTGGCCTGCAAAATATAAAATATACATCGTCTGGCCCTTTTCAGGAAAAGTTTGCCAACCAATGCCTTAAACAGAAAACCAATCATGCAAGTTTAAAGCTAACATTTATTGTTTTAATATTATTCCTCTATACTTCTTTGACATTTAAATGTTAGCTGAAAGAACATTTTTGTCTAAAAAGGACAGTTTAGGGAGAAAATTCTAGTGGAATTTAGTGTGAAATCACTTGTGTGTTTAAATGTGTTTAAGTACACATTCATCAGAAAACTGTTCTAGAACTTTTGGTACTGACCTGTCTTCTCTTTTACTGCAGGGGGCTAGATTAAATGTTGAGGATGCTGCCACTCGGCTCCATCTTTTAAATCGATCAGCTTTAAGATCCGTGCAAGCTCAGGCTAAAATACCAGGTTTTCAGAAAGGAGAAGTTTCAACATTTTCTCCTTGGGGAGAAGTTTTGACACCTATACCAAGCTCTTCTGTTACCCCCTTAAGTAGTAAACAGGAAGAATATGTTAAGGTGAGTATTTCTCATAAGTTATTAGAAATAAATATTTAGAGTTTGAAATAAAGTGATTCTCTGGATGAAACTGGAAGACTTAGTGTGTACGCTTTCACTGCAGGTTGCCAAAACACTATTTATTGATGAAGCCTTAAAACCTTGCCCCAGGTGCCAATCCCCTGCTAAGTACCAGCCATATAAGAAAAGGGGACTGTGTAGCCGCACAGCCTGTGGTTTTGACTTTTGTGTGTTATGTTTGTGTGCTTATCATGGGTCTGAAGAATGTAGTAGAGGAGCAGCAAAGCCAAGAACTAGAAAAGATGCTCTTCCAGGAAGTGCCCAGAGTAAGCGGAATTTAAAACGCCTTTAAAGAGACTCTTAAATAAAAGAAGCATTCCCCCTAAACAACATTTTGTCTGACTTAAAATTATGAATATTTTGAAAGCATGCAACATTTCCCATTAATGACAGATGGTGATTTATTTCCTCTTTTGTATATATCATAATCTATGTCTGTATTCTTTAAAGTGATGAGTTTGAAAAAATTTTATTTTACTGTGTCACATTTTCCCATTTTAATAAGTGTTTTTAAATAAAGAGTTTTTAATGTTATATATATGTATTTAACTGTTTCATGTAACCTTTGAAAACTGTGCATTTCATCACTCTGGGTTGAAATGTTCTTCAATTACTTTTTAAAAATAGTTTCCCAAGTAATATTACAAATTTTGAACTTGAGACAGATGGCCTTACAGATTTGGAAAATGAGTATTTGAAATGAAATATAAATAAAATGTTTTCAGAAGTTCTATTGAATTTACTCTATAATTTCAATCTTTTAATTTAGTGTCATATGTGAGCAGACTTCTGGTTAAATAAAATTTACTTAATATTGATTACTAAGAAGACATAAAAAGTTATTAGACATATGTTGTTATTCACAATGATAATCTCAGTCAGTTAATAAATCCTTATAAGTCATGTATTTCATTTAAATGCTTTTTAAAATTCCAGAACTATAATCATAGATTCCATTTTTTTTTTAAAGATTTTATTTATTTGAGAGAGAGAATGAGAGTGAGAGAGCATGAGACGGGGAGGTTCAGAGGGAGAAGGAGAAACTCCGCTGAGCAGGGAGCTGGATGCAGGACTCGATCCTGGGACTCGATCCTGGGACTCGATCCTGGGACTCGATCCTGGGACTCCAGGGTCATGACCTGAGCTGAAGGCAGTCGCTTAACCAACTGAGCCACCCAGGCACCCCTCCATTTGTTTAATCTAGGCAGGGTATCAGTATTGTGACAAATTTGGACTAGCTAGAAAAGATTGTTGTTGGTTTTTTTTTTCTTAACAGTTAGTTTTAGCTTGGGTTTCTTAAATAAGAAAATTTAATGAATTATTTATAATGTACCTCTTTCCAAAAATGATTGGAGGTAGCATGATCCATTTATAGAATAAGCAGCAAGAAAGAGGTAAGTTCTATTGTTGAACAAATTACTAAGACCAGGGGAAAATTTGAAGATGATTTCATATTTTATTTGTTTGTCTTTAGGTAACTGATGTGTGTATATGTCTGTGTATACACTAAACACACGGATTTAAAATGTAGCTCTTCTTATACAGTATTTTAGTAAGACAATTTTAAAGTGTGAATTGGGTATACATATTTTTTTTTTATTTTTTAAAAAGATTTTATTTATTTACTTATTTTAGAGGGTGGAGGACAGGTGAGTGGATCTGGGACAAAGGGAGAGGGATAAGCAGACTCTGTGGAGCACAATATGGGGCTCCACCCTACCATGCTGAGATCATGACCTCAACCGACTGAGCCAGCCAGGCACCCTTAGACAGAGATATTTTGGAAAATTCTGCCCTAAATTTTGTTGTTTAACTCACTAAAAATTTTAGCTGGTAAATATTATATTTTATCTATATATGCTTTCTAATTCCACAAAGAATTTTTGGGGGCTAAATATAAATAGTTGTCTTTAATATGTTATATAGTTATACATTTTATATCAAATTTTCTGATTCGGTTGATTCTAATCAAGTGGAGTTCTCAGTGTCTACTTAATTTCCTGAGATATCTTCCACATCAGGGTCAATATATTTATTAACATTGTTAGTAAACATTGATAATTGAAGTTTCTTTGTGTTTAGGAAACTTGTTCCCAGTCTTGATTCTTTTGATTTATGAAGACAACTCTTTGATTTAGTTTGATGGCCTGTCTTTGACCTCTCTTTCTGGGGCTCAGATCAGATCATATCTTCTTCTGTCATGTGAATGTTTTTGCTATTTTATGCTCTTGATTTCTGCCTGGCCTAAATGCCATTCCAGAAGTGACTTCTTAAGTTGTAAACATCACAGATCCAGTTTCATGGTATGCTTTTTAAAAAATGAAATGCAAGATTTTCTATTTTATGTAATTTAAAATGTTTATTTTCCAATATTTGGTGGATTTTTATTATTCTATTACAGAAAATGAAAAAAGAAGGATAAGCATTTCTTTTACCTCTTTATACTTGTCAGTATTGCAGTGTAAGCATCTAGACTCCTATTTCCTGTCCATTAGGAAACTAATGACTGTTTTATGTGGTACAGTCACACTGCCCCCTCCATGTGATCACCTTTGTGGTCTTGTGGCTACTCAGTCTATCAAATGTAATATTTTATCTTACTCCGCTGTTGAAAATGTAGATTTTTCCACATTTCATTTTAGAAATCAATAATCTCCATGTATTCCTGTCTACCGCAGGTACTGTTAGCAGTGGAGTTTCAAATTTTTTATATTTCTGGTTTTGATTGGGATTTGAGTACCGTGATCAAGTAGTTATGAGTAAAATAGTATAAGGACTTAATACCACATATTCTAATGATTTCATAATAAAAATCCTGAAGAAAAAAGATCAGAGTAGGAATTCAAAAGATAAGCTTTTTATTGGTAGGCTTTATATTTATGATGGTGTTAAGAGGTAGATTAACTAGAAGAAAATCATAGAGTATCCCTGAATAACTTTAGTAAACAAAGGCTTTAGCTATCCAGAAAATAATCGGCATTCTCCAAATTATTGTGAATGACGATGTATTCTAGTAGCTGACTGGAGCCATCGTCTCAGGCTGTCTGCTCCTGTAGCGCCCTGTGCTTCCCCTGTCACAGGACCAAGTTTACTTTATTCAGATTGTTTGTTAATTTTCTTTCCCCATGAGACTATCAGCTCTGTGAAGACCGGGCCATATCATTTTGATTTAAATACTGTCGCATCCCTAGCATCTCGCCCAGTGCCAGGCAAGTAGAAAGTACATAATAAGTATTTACCGAATGAGTTGTTTTTTTTTTTAGCTCATCTAGTAATTTTTATCAAGGAAACCATTACAACTCAATCCTAATAATCTGTTAATTTCATAATATTTGATCTTAGTGATTAATGCTTCATTACACAAAAAAGTGAGATCTAAATGATTTTTTTAATTTTTAAAAAAGATTTTATTATTTATTTGACAGAGAGAGACACACAGTGAGAGAGGGAACACAAGCAGGGGGAGTGGGAGAGGGAGAAGCAGGCTTCCTGCTGAGCAGGGAGCCCAATGTGGGGCTGGATCCCAGGACCCTGGGATCATGACCTGAGCCGAAGGGAGATGCTTAACGATTGAGCCACCCAGGCGCCCCCTAAATGATTTCTTAAATTGCTTCACACATGTAATCAGTGGATTTGTTTGGTTTACTCCTTTTAGCTACTGTTCTTACAGTTTGTTAGAGTATAGTGAAAAGAGCACTAAACTCAGAGCCAAAAAGCCAGAGTGAGTATTCTAAACTACTTACTAGCTGTGCCCTTATGCAAATCACTTATTGATTCTGAGGTGATTTCTTCTGTCTATAAATGAGAGAAATTCAGAGAGTTGGTCACTGTTGAAACTCAAAGTGTTACACTAATCTCTATGGCTATGCGTTTGGGTAAATATGAAGAGAGTAAAACAAAATACCATTTGTGAGGATAGAATATATGATCTTGATATCATTAACATTATGCTAAATGAAACTATAAAGCCAGCCTCTAACTTGCTTGTAAAAAATGTCTGCTTAAAAAAAATTCATCTAGGGACACCAGGGCGGCTAGTTGGTTAAGCGTCTGCCTTTGGCTCAGGTCATGATTCCAGGGCCCTTGGATCGAGTCCCGCATTGGGCTCCCTGCTCAGCAGGGAGTCTGCTTCTCCCTCTGCCTGCCGCTCCCCCTGCTTGTGCTCTCTCTCCTTTCTCTCTCTCTCTGACAAATAAATAAATAAAATCTTTAAAAAAAATTCATCTAATCATAAATTGAGTGTTTACTCTGTATAGACATTGTCCTAAATCCCTTATATGTGTTAACTCATTTATTCCTCACATTGACTCTATAACGCAGTTATTAGCTTATTCCTTTTATGTATCAAGAAGCCAAGAATCAGGTTAAATAATCTAAGATCACTCAGACAACAAGTTGGGGAGCCAACATTCCACCAGAGGTAATCTGCCACTTGTACATGACAAGACTCTACAGAATCCCTGTTGATAAATTCAATATGCATATAATTACTGTGTCTTAAATGGAAGATTGTTTTGCCATTAAAGGAAAACCTATTGGTATGTCAGGAAAAAAATTCTAACTTAAAACAGTTCTGCCCTAAAGTAGTTCCTTAGCTCCGTAGTTCCTCACAACTTTATAATTTGTAAAACTAAATGAATTGCACAAATATACTATTATCTGAGAGCTCAGTTCCAGGAAAGGCTACCGCTCCAGTCCCAAGGTCTTTGTAATTAGAGACACAAGGCGTGAAAATAAATATTAACACATTCCAGTCATCACTACCTTCTTACAGATTTTGATTATTGAGTGAAAGTAATAAAAAAAAATTTACCAGTTACTGATAGGTCTACTCTGCATTTCCAAGAAGATTCCAGTTCAAGAGGGATAATTAAATTTGGCACTTCATTTTTGTATTTTTTCCCACTGCTTAATAAGGACATAAGGGAAAGGAGGAGCAAACACTTTACCTTCTACTGATTTAGGATAAGAATCTATCTTTCCCCACTGTGGTCTGCCCCCTTGACAGCCTTGTTAGCTAATGGATAGGAATATTTTTTTCTTTTTTGACTTCTACTTGTCTCCAGGAAAGACAGGCATTTTCTAGTTTTCATTCCCTAGTTTGGAAAATAAATGGTCAGAAACTTGTGATAAGTGATATAAAGAGAAACGACACTTTAAAAGTTACCTGATCAAAAAAATAAAAATAAAAATAAAAGTTACTTGATCATTTAATACCAGCATATGGGCACAAATATGGACATTTACAATTATTCCAGATATTTAATACTTAATAAAGTCTTATGGATTTGTTAGCAATAATTTAAGGGTAGAAGTGCTATTGAGAAAACAGTTTTGATACTTACTTAGCATGGTGTAAAGCTGTTTTTCCATTACCTTTGTTTAATTTATGATTCACAAAGGAAAATTGTCATAAATTTATGACAAAAATTTACTGAATATTTTCAGCATTTGGTCTCTTATGTTTCTTGTTCGAATTAAATTATCTATATGGCCTTATTTTAAATTATGTCCCTTAGGGATGGTGTAACATATACAGAAAGTACTTGAAATGTCTTAAAAGATGGAAATAACCCATTACTGTTTCTGTGTGAAAGGTAAATATTTCAAAGCTCACACTAAACATTCCATAAGGGGGCACCAAAGCCTCATTTATGGTGCTTTTGGCCCTCCATCAAAAAAGTTAATTTAACTTTTATATATTTGACGCTAATGTACTGTGACATTGCCAGGTAGGGGAAATGTTCCTTGACTCAATTTTAAAAATGCATACAGAATAAATTTAGGTAATGGTTATTACTCAGAGTTACTAATTAAAATATTTTACCTGGCTCGCAAGATTGCTCTGTTTTCTGGGATGAATTTTAACAGAACACCTTGTTGGCGGCTGGGTCTGTGCCTTGGCCATTTGTATTTACTTGCCCGACAACTCTGCCCTCCTGGCTCCCTCATCATGGACAGTGGAGCCAGAAAAGTGGAAGGAGCAGTAGAATCATGGAGGTGAGTTCTGGTTTTGAAAGGTGGTGGCGTGCTACCAATTATTTCCTTCTGGAATTCTCATTTCTGCAGAAAGGTGGTGCTTGCTTGGTTCCGGTCCTAATCAGAGCCTGTCTAGATTCTGTAAATGCTTCCTAACAGGTCTCTTTGCTTTTACTTTCTCCCCATCTAAATCTGTCCTAAATAGCCATTGCCAGGTTATTTGTACTAAAATGTGGCTCCAATTATATTGCTTCCTATTAAAAATGTAGCTGAATTTAGGATCTCCTAGTGGTCCTAACTTTCTAGCAATCTCTCTCACCATTCCACTCTATACACTTTGTTCCAGCCAAACTAGACTCCTTACTGCTTCCTAAATTTCCCCTCTGCTTTTTCCCACTTCCCCTCTCTCTTGCCATACTAAATCCCATCAAACCCAACTAATCCTTAGTTTCTTTCCATGAATCATCTTCGACGATCTCTCCAAAAAGATGAAATTTTTACCTTCTTTGAATCTAGTGTTTATCTATACCTTTCTTGTGCTGTCTCTGGCATGTCTTATTTGTATTAAATTCTTGTAATCTTAAAAAAAATAAAAATAAAAAAATAAATTCTCGTAGTCTTCCACCATTAGCGAGTTCCTTAAGAACAGAACTATTTTATTCACCTCTCTACCTCCTTCAGCAGAATGTCTTATACATGATAGATGATACAGCAAATATTAATTGAATTGTTGGATTAATGATTGTCAATGATATGATAATGAACCATATGATAATGATAGCCTGAGTAAGAATTAAAATATGTATGTATGTATAAGTGTATGTACACGTTAGGTGTTTAGGGGCAGAGGATATTGCCCTTAGAGGTGAAATATGCATCACTTTAGAATTAAGTGGTAAAAAACTACACATGCAGAAAGTTAACATGACATTTAAATTTTTATGTGCTAGGGCAGCAAAGATATTTTTGTGTTGGCATTCAAAAGAAGGAAATATATATTCAAGACATTGCACTTATATTAAATAAAGGAAGAAAAGTAATTTTCCTTTTTTTCCAGCTTGAGATATAATTGACATAGAGCGTTGTGGATGTTTAAGGTGTACA
Source organism: Potos flavus (assembly GCA_028534135.1). Lineage (NCBI taxonomy): Eukaryota > Metazoa > Chordata > Mammalia > Carnivora > Procyonidae > Potos > Potos flavus. The sequence continues at coordinate 29,419,221 of CM052900.1, forward strand.
GCATTGATTTGATACACTTCTATATTGCACAATGATCCTCACCATAGTGTTAGCTAACACCTCCATCCAGTCACATAATTACCATTTTTTTCTGTGATGAGAACATTTAAGATCTACTCTCTTAGCAACTTTCGAGTACAGTTGACCCTTTAACAACATGGGCTTAAACTGGGTGGGTCTACTTTTATATAGATTTTTTTTTGATACAGTAGACTATGGTCAGTATATTTTCTTTCTTATGATTTTCTTAATATTTTCTTTTCCCTAGATTACTTTATTATAAGAATACAGTATGTAATACATATAACATACAAAATATGTGTCATTTGACTGGTGATATTATTGGTAACGCTTCTGGTCAACAGTAGGCCATTAGTAGTTAAGTTTTGGGGAAGCCAAAAGATATGCGTGGATTTTCAACTGTGCAGAGGGGGTTGGTGCCCCTAACCCCCACATTGTTTAAGGCTCAACCGTGTTCTCTATTTGTAAAAACTGCATCATCCTAGAGCAATATTAGAGTTTTAAAACTTTAACTAGGGAAGGGTTAAAAATGGAATTATCTCATCAGAAGCAAAGAAGCAAAGTAATGTAATGGAATATATTGACAATTATAATAAATCTAAACCAGCAGGTCCAGATGGTAGTTATCTTGGATAAGTTAAGAAATTGCTAATGAATGTATTAAACTAATTATATTCCTTTTTCAAAAAATCATGAACTGTTAAGAAATAGAAAAAAAAATGCTGTTTTCTAGTTAAATGTGATACGAATGTGTGTAGTTGTTATCAAATATAGATATGCAATTTCATAAAAAGGAATGATAATGATTATCAAAAAGAGAATGGAAATAAACAACATATAAATTTTGTAATTTGTGTTTCCGATCTTGCTGCAAGGGCAGTTAGTTTAGGGACTGTGGTGGGGGTTGGTATAATACGTTATTAGACTTTGGGTTGCCATCCAGCTCCTAGCGAAAACATTCTACTACACTGTTCTGTCAGTCTGGTTCATGTGTGTGCAAAAATTAAAAAATGGTTTAGCTACGTGGAAATAAATGAAAACAACCCAAAGAAGAACAAGCAAAGGATATTTATTCAGAGCTTGCTATAGCAAGGGAGTTAGGCACCATCATATGCATTTGGTAGAGACTCAAAGGCAGGCAAGAGAGGGAGAAAGCTGTGGAGTGCAGAAAGGGGAAGGCTTCAGGTGTGTTCTCAGTGGAGGTTGTTGGCCTGGGGGAGCAGGGAGCGGGCTAACTGTAATCTACAGGGCATCCTATGTGATTGGTTTGGGAAGCTTATTTGGCTTTCTCTGGTTGGTCCCTAACTGGAAATAGGGACAAAAATTAGGGAAACTGGCAGTTACTGACCATGTCTTGACCATTCTGGGTCTATTGCCGTAGAGGTTGTGGTTTGGTTTCCAAGACTGGTTGCTGCAGAGATTTGAGTCAGAGTTCTGTTGACACATATGGTCTAGCCATTGTCCATTTGTATATTCAGACTCTCAGCCATATAAAAAATCTCATTACCATTAAAAATTAAAATCACGGTGATATAAATTTCAGCCTTTGGTGCTATTTCTGTTCACATTCAGAAAAGGTTAGAACTAGGCTTAAGTGGGACCCTACCACATCAAACTCAAGAAAGGACTAGTACTTCTAAATCATTAAACAGGTAGGATGCCTGGAATTTTGCTTTTGATCGTTGAGATACACACACACACACACACACACACACACACACACACACACACGCGCGCACATGCACATCTCTCCATCAGTGCTTGGGAGAATCATTGAATAAATCCTTGGAGCTTCTCCTCCTGAGCAGGCCACAGGGTAGCCCTAATGCAAATAAACCTTTGCAGTTTAGGCCAGCCCTTGAAACATTTGGTTTAGGGCTCATATCTGAAACTGATCATTTTTCTTTGTCCACAGCAGCTTAACATGGTATCGCTTCTGTCCCACGGTTATGTTGGCTTCTCATTAACAGTTTTAGCTGTTTTGCAGGGAGACTGAGATGCTCTCCAGAGTTCCCCAAATTGAACTACAGGTGACTACACAGTCTGTTTCTAAATAAGGCCCTCTTGAGCATATCCTTCAAATTTCCTAACGATATGCCCAGAATAAGAGTAAACAGAAACCTAATTCCATTTATGTAGATCTAATTCCGATTATAAACTTTTGGTTTCGGACAGCATCAGTTTTCAACAATGCTACAGACCAATTGTAGAAAAAGGGGTTTCTGGGAAAATGAGCTAGTTGGGGGGCAGAGACAGAATAAAATATTTTAAAGGTAAATTAAATCTAGTCATTAGGAAAGGTGAATCAATCCCACCAAGAGATAACCACTTCAATACCCAGGGGGATGACTATAATAAAAAAGTTAGATGATAACAAATGTTAGTGAGGATATGGTGATACCAGAACCCTTAACTCACCACTGGTGGTAATATAAAATGGTTCAGCCAACACGGAAACCAGTGTGACACTTCCTCAAAAAGCTACACAGAGTTGTCAAACAAACATAGGATTACCCTCAGACCCAGCAATTCCACTCCTAGGTATATACTCAAGAAAAATGAAAACATATGTCCACATAAAAACTTGTACATGGATGTTCATAGAAGCATTACTCATAATAGCCAAAAGGTAGAAAACCCCATGTCTACCAACTGATGAATGGACAAACTGTGATATATCCACACAATGGAATATTACTCAGCAATAAGAAGGAATGAAGTACTGATTCATGCCCCAATATGGATGATACTTAGAAACATTATGCTAAGTGAGAGAAACCAGTCATGAAAGCCCAACAGATGGTATGGTTCCATTTCTATGAAATGTCCAGAATAAGAAAATACACAGAGACAGAAGGTAGGTTAGTGGTTGCTTAGGGGCGGGCAAGGGATGAATAGGGGATAACAGGGGATAATAGGGGATAACAGCTATTTTGAGGCAATAATGTTCTAAAATTGATTTTGGTGATAGTTGCATAACTTCGAATATATTAAAAATCATTGAAGTGTATACTCTAGATAGATGAATTGTATAGTGTATGAATTACATTTCAATAAAGCTATTACAAAAAAAAATCACCAAAACATTAGAATAACATAACCTACCCATTTGGGTTCAAGTTATGGTCTTTGTGATTCTTGGGTTTTTTTAAATCACAGAATATTTTTAGAGGGAAACGCTGCATAGCAGGGTTGTTAAAGAGCAAAGGCTTTGGAATCAGACCTGGATCAACTTGTGGCTTCAACACTTTAAAGCTGTTTGTGTTTGAACAAATTATCTCACCTCTGGAAGTCTCAGTTTCCTAGATTGTTGGGAATAATAATACCAATGTCTTAGGGATATTGTTAGAGGCCCATAGTTAAGTGTGCAATGTTAGCCACACTTGATGACAAAACAAATGACTTCTTATCGGTGTGGTTATCTGAAACAGGGATAAACAAATCTTTTCTGTGAACAGGGGCACACTGCGGAATGACTGCAATGCAGAGAAGATATTTCAACAAATATGTACTGAGTGGCAGGCACTCAGTAGGGGGGGGTTGGAGGTTGGGGGTAAAATAAGATGGATCTCTTTCAATCCCCAGGAATTTACTGTCTGCTAGGTGGGATTGAAGGTAGTGGGCACACCTCTCTGTACAGATTATTTTAATATTAATATGGTTTTAAGATAGGAGTTTTTACCAAATATACAGGAATGATAGGAGAGGCCAATGAAAGGAATTCATAGGAAGCTACAGCCAAGAAGACGACATTCAAGCTGAGTATTGAAGCAATGAAAAAATTTTGCTTGAAAAAGGCCAGAAGGGCTTCCCTGGCGGCAGAAACAGTGCAAGCAAATAAATACTTAATACTTAAAGAGCCCATTTACAGGTCAGCTCTCAAATTTACATCTCCTAACTTCCAGGCTTCTACATCAACTGCAAATTCAGAATCTTCACTTGTAAGGCTCATACACTTCTTAAACACTCCCCCACAACATGGTCCACTCACAATTGTTCCCATCGCCAATGATGGCAAACCCGTCCTTCTGGTTGCTCATGCCAGAATCCTTGGAGTTATTCTCGGCTACTTTTTGTTTCAATCCCACAACCAACTTGTCAGGAATACCTTTGGCTCTACCTTTAAAATATATGCAGGATCTGAATTTTCTCAAACCTGTTACTGCTACTATTCCGGTCTGAGCCACTGTCAGCTCCTGTTTGCTTCCAACTGTGCCCATCTACATTCTCTAGATAGGACCCCGAGTGATCCTCTTCAAATAAAAATACAATCATAGTACTTCTCTGCTCAAAATTTCTATGGTTTGCATTTAACTCAGGATGGAACCTGGGGTCCTTGCAAGGGCCGACAAAACCTTTCCATGGTTTTTTGCCTCACGCCTCCCTTTGCCCTTCTATTTGCTTCCACTACTCACCCTTGACTTCATTTGGCCCTCTGATTTTGTTTGGTCCAAGTAGTGGTTTATAGTTTCATTTTTCTCTCTGCCTATGTACTATTGCAAAGGCAGTAACTATAACTAGGCACGTGTTCTGGTTCCTTGCTCTATAACCACCCATTGTCTGACTCCTTCCTTGCTCAAACATTCACATACCTGCAGGACCCTGACAGGCCTTGGATGTCCGCCACAGTGTAGGAGGAATACGTGGTGCCACTGAAGGTTTTAAGTAGGTCTGATTCGTATTATAGAGATGGTTTCTCCTTCAGCACAGGAAATGGATTTAAGGGGAATTCTACTGGAAGCAAACAGTGAAAGAGGGACAAGTTAAGGGACTTTTTACAACACTCCGCATGGAGCCTGTGCTCAGGCTATACGGTTGCTCATGGGAGTGGAGAGAAGATTCCAGATTCCGGGAATACTTTAATGTAGAATTGGCAGGACCTAGTGCTTGTCTCAATGTGGGGTGTCTGGCTTGAGTCACCCGGTGGATGAAGGTACCACTTACTGAACATGGGATTTATGCAGAAGGAAGAAATTTTAAGATAAGGAATGGGAGGAAATGTAGATTTCCTTTTGGATATTTTGATTTGGGAACATCCAAGGACGAGCCACTGCTGTGTAGGTACAGCAAGAAATTGGATTCAGGGTTCTTAGGGGCAGGGGGTAGCCTGAGGTGGAAATCTGGTTGGACTGGAAATTTGAGTTGACTATGATTTTTCCGAAAAATCTTTTTCTCCTTCCCCCCTTCTTTTCCCCCTCCTCTTAATCAGAAGTACCGTTTTTCTTATTTCGAATTTCACTTTTTACTTCCATCATAACTTTTCCCGGAACACACACTATGGACATCCTTGATTTATCGTTCTTGTCAACAGCCTCCTCGGGTAATTTTTAAAGCTGAGATATCTTGAAAATGCAGGAGTCTTAACCGATTGAAGCAAAAACGTGGGGGCAGATCTCGTTCCTAAGGTTCATGAATATTTAACTTTTGATGTAGGCATTTCCTACAAGTGGGGATGAGTTCAGGCGCTGTTTGTGACTATGTCCTCCTTCGGTATCAAGGAAACTCCTGAGGCCCGACTCCCCTTTCTTCCCATTTCTTGCTCCTCTTCTCAGCACCAGCCCATCGGGCCCTCTCTCCCGCACCCGGTCGCCGGCGGGTCATTTCTAGCTAAGCAGTCACCGAATTTCCTGGACGGCGCGGCCAGGGTCTCGATGTGCGGGAACAGGCCGGAGCCGCGGACACCGCGGCACGAGGCCCGGGGTAGTTGGGCCTCCCTCCCGCGGAGGCCGCGCGAGTCCCCCCACCGGTGGCGGCGGCGTCCGCCCCTGGCCGGGGAGGAGGACGGGCTGCGGCGGCCCGGGACTCCCGGAAAGGCGCGCGCAGCCGCCCTGGCCTCGGGCGCCCGGCTGGCACGCATTGTCTCAGCTCCATAGCAACTCGGCGGCGGCGGGGGCCACGCGCGCTGCGCGGCGTCGGCGTGCGCTCCCGGGGAGAGACGGGCGCTGCCGGGCGATGGCGCCCTGACGGCCCCGCGCGGGCGCCGGGCGCGGGCAACGGCGGCGGCATGCCCGAGAAGCGGCTCACCGCGGGTAGGTGCGGCGGCGGCGTCGGCGGCGGGGACCCCACACCCACCTCTGGGCGTGACTTCTCGCCCGGGCGCTCCCCTTCCACACTTTCCAAAACCTGGCTCCCCTGCGCTCTCTTAGCGTTTTATTGCGACTCTCATCCCCCTCCCACTACCCCCCTCCCCCCCCGGACGACCCCGGTTTGCATCGCCTCATTGGCACCGCCTTATTTTGTCTTGGTTAATTCTCCGTTTTGCAGCTGGAATAATGGAAGCCTACAAGGTTAACTTCAGGGTCACAGTGAATTAGTGACCGTGCTGGATTCCAGAGGCCTTTCCTCCCCACTTCCACCTTGAATTCCAACTTAAAATTCAATCCATGTGCAGAGAATGAACAGAGGGCCAAAATCTTCCTGAGCTTGCCCATGTATAAAGCAGGGCTAGGCGCTGTCTCAAATTATTTCATTTACTTTAAAAGGAAATCAGATTTGAGTGAGATAATGTCATATTTTATCTTGTTTCAGAGCCACCAGATATCACAGAAGAAGGATTTGTAAGTACAATTTTAAAGGGCCATTTTTCCCCCCTTGGCTTTTTAAAATCATAGATTGTAGAACAAAAGCTGTATATTTTCTTTTCTCCTTTTTGCCAAATGAATATAATAGAAGTTTTGGCTTGGTAACAGAGGTGCTGAGTATAAGGCATTTTTACATTCTTTAACAGGTACCTTTTTAAGAAGAGGCCAGTTGATTTTTATGGTGGATTCTATTTACTGTTCAAGTTCTTTTACATAAATGACCTCATTTAATTTCTCTAAACTCTTTCATGACTCGTGAGAGGTAGATTTTATCTCCATGGTTTTACTGTGATGTGAGGGTGCAGTTCCTAGTTGTGTAAACATTAGTCGATGGCACCGATTGATAACAAGTGGTCAATTTATAGTTGTAATTACTTTAAAAAGGTACTAAATGTTTTCAGGTCAGACTTCTGGTGAGTTGAGTAGTGATAAGTAGTTTGCCTAGTATGTGATACACATGATCATTTAGGTGAGTGCTGTATTTAGGATGGGTTCTATTGTAACTCCTGTTGGATATTTAAGGAACTTGCTCAAAGTTAAACAGCTAGATAGGCGGTAGCAGAGCCTATTTCCTTCTAAGGTTGGAGTTTGATTCCAAGAGCCCTAACCACTGTAGGGGCAGAGGGTAGGCTGCCCCAATATGGGCCACTTTGGCATGAAGATTATTTTGAGTTAAAAAGCAGTTGAAACCCAGCAGATTCAGGGACAGCTCTTTACCTCTCCCGCAACTGCCTAAAAAGAATTTAGGTAGAGAATCCAGGAAGAGAACCACCACCACGGAGAATGACATTATGGTATGAACGAGGTGTGGTAGACAGGGAGGAACCTGGCAAGGCCTGTTTGATCCAAGTCCTCCATGTCCCTTTGTTTCCGAGTGTCCCAGGACACGTTTGTTTCCCAAACATTTACTTGTTCATCTGCCTATGAATTGCGCTCTCTACCTTGGAAGTCCCCTCCCCTACCCCTTCTCCTTAAGTCAGAACAATATATATGCCTCATTTTGCCTATCTTTGGACTTTCCGTGTCTTTGTGGATTCCCCGTATGTACACTATTAAATCTGATCTTCTCCTGTTAATCTGTCTCATGTAAATGTGATTCTTAGTCATGCTGGAAGATCTTGAGGGCAGAGAAGAATTTTTCCTCCCCTTCACCACTTCTCTGTGCTATTTGGCTTATGTCTTCCAGCACTTATTTCTCTTGTTGGCCAATTATCTTATTTGCCTTTGGCTTTTTATTCAACAAACACGAGTGCCTCTATATTCACAGTGCACTACTACGTGTGAACAGAAGCCTCGAAAAGTTTACAGTCTAGCAGGGAGGGGCTGTGAGAGGAGAGAGTGAGGGGCTGCGTCTGCTAGCACCTTCCATTTTCACCCTTCTGGACATTTGGTCCACTACTGAGAGGGAGAGAGACAGACAGACATCAAGCTAGAGACACAAACAGCATGCCAGAAACTCCACCCGTCTTCTTGTTGCCTCAGTGTAACCCTGGGTAGTGCCAGATTTCTTTAAACTGCTTCCAGAACTGTTCTTCATTCTCGCAGGAGGTCAGCATTTCTGGAGCCAATCTTTCCCATACGATTCCACCGTAAACTGTCTGAGGAGCACTCAGCAGCATTGCACTTAACCATTTGAGTAGCCTGCTGATCCCTCAGGTCTTTGTAACTGTTTGGGAACTCCTCATAACAGCTCGAAGACTCTATTAGCCACTCCTCTTTGTCTTGGTGCCTCTGATACCATCTCCCGGTTTCCCATCTCTCCTGTTCACATCCTCATTTCTGGCTTCTCTTTCTTTGTCCATCAAAATATTGACCTTCTTCAGGACTCTGTTCCACTGACTCCCTCTGGGGGAGCTCTTATTCTCCTATAGTTTTAGCTACTCTTATTTCCTGGGGCTTCCAGATCTATATACGTCTCCAGCTCAGATACCTTTTCTGATGCCAGAACTCAATATCCGTTGGGTTATGGGGCACCTTCATCAGCTGGATGTCCCTGCGTCACTACCAAAGTCATATTCCACACTCTCTTTCTCAAGAGTGTGATAAAGTGAGCTTATCTCTCTGCTCCTCTCAGCCCCGTGCTGTTTTTCTTCCCCTTTTTCTTGTTTTGGTTCATGGTGCCACTGGCCATTCTGTCGTCCAAGAAGCCGGAACTTTCTTCCCCTTTCTTCCCCTCCTGCCTGCGCTCATTTACCAAGTTCTTTCCTAGCTGGGTCTTTTTCTCCATGCTCACAGCTACTGTCTTATTTCAGGCCCTCAGCCCTGGCCCTGGACTCTGGCAGTCGTCCTAACTGATATCACTGCCTCCAATATTCCTCTGTCAACTCCAATTTTTCTTGGCCTAAAGCTTAAAGTGCAAACTCCTGTGCATTGACGTCGCTGGATGATATTGCTTTGCTCTGTGTACCCTCAGATTCTCCTCCTCCCATCACTCCAGCCCTGGCCGTCAGATCACTATTAACTCTTTTAAAGAATTACCACGTTCCTTGATTGCTCAACTCTTTTATTAATCCTACTATTTATTGACTGCTGACTACAGGCTAGTATTTAACCTCAAAACAACTCCATTAGGTGATTATTAATCACCCACGTTTCCCAGATGAGAAAGTTGAAGTCCACAACTGTTCACCAACTTGGCCTGAGGCCACACATGTAGTAACGGGCAGAGCCAGAATGTCAAACACCTCCCTTCTGCATTCAGAATCTTTTCTCTAACTTTTTAGCCTTTTTTAACCTTACCTCCCAACACCTTCTGTGTGATAGACAATGTTCATACCGTTTGGGGATTATAAAGTGCTTCCACATTTCTTCTGCTCCAGCCGAACTGCTCCTCTGCCTTCTTGCCTTTGCGGCAGGGTTTTGTCTCAGCAGCCCTCCCCGCCTCTTTCCCAGTCTTGCACGCCCTTCAGGGCCCAGCTCACCTCCGCGATGACAGCTGACCAACCTCCTGGCGTCTGGACTGCCTTTGAACTCTGTGCTGCTGGCGGTACAGACCAGTTTGTACCAGCTCCTCCAGTTCGAGCACTCACCCAGGATTATCAGTAGATGAAATAATTCGTGCCTCGCACATCTATTTACCTCTGTTTTTCAAAAACAGTCAGAATAATTTTTTCTCGTTCATGTTCTCAGAAAAATGATGTGGCAGAGCTCTCTGGCTCCCCCAGATCGATTCTACGCTTTCCCATGAGAGATACTAGACACGTTGCTTTCAGGATTAGCCTACATTTTCTGGCTGATGTTTACAGAGATTAAATAACTGACTGCTACGTCACACAGCTAGAACCTGGTCAAGCCACAATTAGAACCTGGATCTAACTGACTCTATCTAACACACAAAGGGAGAGAAGATGCCCTTTTCTTCTTTCCTGCTGACTGGGATGAGGATGTGATACTCGAGCTGAAGCAGTCAGCTGGGATCATGAGGTAGAAGTGGCATCAGCTTTCCAGAAGAAAGATGCAACACTTCTGCTTATATTTCATTGACCACAATTTGGTTACGTGACCACATTTAGTTACAAGGAAGCTTAGAAAATGTTGTCTTTTAGAATAAATCATTCGTTGTCAGGGACACATTGCCTTGTATCTATTTTAACTTTATATGTGTAAAATTTGCAATTTCTTCATGCTATTATGAATTCCTACAGGGCTGGTGCTGGATCTCAGTACATCTTAATATTCCCTGTGGTGTGTAGCACAATGTCCAGAATGTGCTATTAGATGATTAATAAATTTTGGTTGAGGGATATTTTCATATATGATAATTAGTGTGATGTGTTTCATTTATTTTTTATTTTGTTTTATTTAAAACAAAAGAGTTGTTTTAGAGTTGACACACAATGTTACATTAGTTTCAGATGTACAACATAGTGATTCAACTTCTCTATAGGTTATGCTATGTTTCACTTATCTTTTTTTGCAAAGTTTCTTTTGATATATATTCTATATTTCTTAAGCACCTCTCTCGGCATTCTACCACTTCGGTGTCTTTGTTAATTTTGTATTTGATTGGTTTTTGATAATTCTCTGTTAGGGAAAATACGTACAAAAATGTTAATACATTCAATTTTCTCATAGATCCCTCTGGGAGTGTATTTTGAATTATAAAAGCAACGTATGAATATTGTTATAAATAATCTAGATAATAAAAGTGATAAAGTGAATGCTTCTTTTCATTACTTCCCTCTATCCAAGCCCCTTTCGTTTTTATATTCCATAAAACCGGAAATATAAATCTGTCATAGCAAGAAAAGTAGAGTTCAGACTGCTTTATGTTACACTGGGATTTGATTATGCATTAGGTGTACATTGAGAAGAGTTTAAAGTGAGAGTGACTGCTATTATTTTTAACTTTAAGGTAGAAAATAAATTCATTTTAAAGACTTAATTACTTGACTCTTAAATCCAAAATAATATTTTTTTCTTGTGCCTTCAAATTTTTAAAAAAAGATTTATTTTTTTAGAGGAGGAGGGACAGAGGAAGAGAATCTTTCAAGCAGACTCCCCATTGAGCAAGGAGCCCGACCCAGACCCCTAGATCATGACCTGAGCTGAAACCAAGGGTTGACGCTTAACCAATTGAGCCACCCAGGCACCCCTAAAAGTTGTTTGAATCTATGCAGGAGGGTATGTCATGCCTCCAAAATAGTCTTTGTGGAGTAAAAATTTTGTAGTACAATGATTTCTTTTTTGGACGATTGATACATGAAGCCCACAGTTTCATTAACTTTAAAAGCAGATGCCATTTAAAAAAGAAAAAAGTGAAAAAAAAAAAAAGCAGATCCCTTTATTTTTACCATGAAAACAAGAGAGACTAGCTTCATGCAGTACTTACTGTATCTTACTTGTTAAAAATGATACGACTTTTTAGCTAATCCTTAGCTCATTCAAATTCATACTCTGTTTGGATAGGCTGAATGAACTTACAATAAACACAGAGGTGGCATTCTGTGGAAAAGGTGGAGGGTAGGAGCCTGGAGATGTAGGTACCATTCCTTCTTTCCCCCAGTGCCCTTTCTTTTCCTAAGAGGGTATGCCAAAAGTGTTTTCAGCAAGTTATTTGGAAACTGAGATAGGTCCTGGAGGTCCTTTGGAAAGTGTTAGGCCATTTGGAATTCTTCCATCTCTGTGGAGTCCAATTCTCTGGTTGAAATCAAATTCTCAGATGCTTTCCAGAACTGCAGAAGCTGCATTAGAAGTTCCATCAATAAGTTAGTGAACGAGTATATTGTTAAGCAACTACTTGCACATACCGCTTTTTTTAGGCACTATTGGGGACACACGTTGTCAGTCACTATTCCCCAAAGTGGTATAGTTTCTGATTGCAGAGGTGACCTTCAAGGTGAAACAATAAGAGGATAAGTAGTTTATGTTTAAGTGTGAATTTTGAGGCTTGAAACAAAAGTGCATTAGGACTTAGGGAATCTTTTTACCCCTGGGTAAGGTGTAAAATGGGAGAAGAGGTGATAAAGAGTGGGAGATACTCTCTTTTAAATGAGAATATCAGGTTGTAAGCACCTTCATATAGGGTGAAAGCCTTACGGTATTTGGCCAAATGAACTGACTAAAGCCAAGTAGGTATGATTCCAGATGAAGTTGAATGAAAGGAAACTGAGAGCTTCCTTTATCTTCCCCAGATCTTTGAGAGTTTCTTCCAGTAGGGAGAATGAGAACAGAAATCAAATAGAAAAGTACTGCTGGATAGGTGCTGATTGTAATTTGTGATGATTACTCTTGGGAATGAAAGGAGGAAAGTCCATACTTCTGGTCTTCATTCCATGACCTACCCTTATTTTTTTTTTAAGATTTTATTTATTAATTAGAGAGAGAGAGAGAGAGAGAGCGCACAAGCAGAGGGAGGAGCAGACAGAGGGAGAAGCAGGCTCCCTGCTGAGCAAGGAGCCTGATGCGGACCGATCCCAGGACCTTGGGATCCTGAACTGAGCCAAAGGCAGATGCTTAACCAACTGAGCCACCCAGGCATCCCGAGCTACCCTTACTTTCTCCCTCATTCATAGACTATATTCGTAATACAGTCAATTTTGTGAACCAGTGAGGGTCAGAGAAATGTACTGTGAGTTCTTAAATTTCCCAAAATGCTTCGATGTAAGGAAGGTACACTTTCCGCAAGCCACTTTGTGGAGTTTGTTTTATCTTGTGTTCTCCTTTTCTGACTGTTTCCATCTTTTAGCAGTATCTCTCTTTTTTATTTTATTAATATTGTTTTATTAGAGTCTTTATTAGGTTATCAGTCTTTCCAGCTTTCATGTCTTTAGTATAATCATTCAGGCATTCATTCAACAAAAATGTTGTAATCATCTATTATCTAAAGACATTGAGAATTTATTTATTTATTTAGATTTACTTATTTGAGAGAGAGAGAGAGAGAGAGAGCTCGCGTGCAGGGGGAGGGGCAGAAGAAGAGAGGGAGAGAATCTCAGGCAGAGTCCATGCTGAGTGCAGAGTCCAGTGTGGGCTTGATCCCAGGACCCTAAGACCATAATCTGAGCCAAAATTGAGAGTCAGCTGCTTGACCAACTGAGTCACCTAGGTGCCCCTAAAAGCATTGGGAATTTAAAAAGTGAATAAAAGCAGTCTTTTTCTTCCAAAAGTTCACAATCTGGTGGGTGAGATGTGTAAACAGGTATAAAGTATTAAAGATTGTGATGGGGGAACATAGATGACTTTTGGGAAAGAAAAAGGATAGATAGAAGAATAAGGCAAGAAAAGAATTTCTAGGTAGAATCATTAGCATGTGCAAAGGTGCAGAACCGTAAAAAAATTGCTATGACTGAAGTGTGGTAGTCTGATTTGGGATTGGACAGCTAGGCAGTAGCCAAATTGCATTCATCATAAACTCTTTTTGTGATAGAAAGGATTGGGGATTGGGGGACAGGTGGATTTCTTTGTATTAATTGAGACTTGGCTAGAAAGACTGATTCATGGTGTGGTGTGATTAAGGAGGGGCAGGGAAGATGAGGTTTGGCATGTTATGACAGGGAGGGTGAAGCAGAGGTGCTAGGGGTCTGACCCTTAGTGGATGGGATCCCAGGGTAGTGGTCAGAAGATGTTCAGATGTCCAGGAGTTTATCCCAGAGGGGATAATAGTGATTTGGGATCTGTCATTCAGTACACAGGCTGAATGTGTCCATAAGGTGCCAAGAGACTGGGTATTGTTTCCTTGTACATAAGCCTTTCCTCCTTTATGTTATGCAAAAATTTAAACATACAAGGAAGTTGAAAGAATTGTATAGTGAACACCTATATACCCATCACCAAGATGTCACAGTTATTAACATTTTGCTACATATGTTTTTACATGTTTCTATCCTGTCCACCATGCCATCTATTCATCAATCCACTTTTAAAATCTGTTTCAAAGTAAGTTGCAGGCATCCCTAAGATACACATCAACCCTAAACATTTCTCTCTCTCTGTTTTTTTGGAGAGAGATTGAGAGCACAAGTGGGGGTTGGGGGGTAAGAGCAGAAGGAGAGGGAGAGAGAATCCCAAGCAGGCTCCATTCCCCGTGCAGAGCCCGATGCAGGGCTCGATCTCACGACCCTGAGATCATGACCTGAGCCAAAATCAAGAGTCGGATGTTCAACTGACTGAGCCACCTGGGTGGCTCTGTGTTCATTAGACAGTAACTTCCCATAACCACTCCAAGCCTCTGGTTACCATTATTCTACTTTCCGTCTTTACAGATTTGAGTATTCTAGGTACCTCATATAAGTGGAATCATACAATATTGGTCCTTTTGTGTCTGGCTTATTTTATTTAGCATAACATTTTCAAGGATCATCCATGTTGTGCATGAATCAGAATTTCATTCCTTTTTAAGGCCGAATAGCATTCCAGGTCGTATATACCACATCTTGTTTATCCTTTGGTATGTCAATGGGCATTTGAGTCGTTTCCACTTTTTTGGCTATTAAGAATAATGCCACTATGAACATGGGTGTACAAAATTCTGTTTGAGTCCCTGCCATCAGTTCTTTTGGGTACATACCCAGAACTGGAATTGCTGGGTCATATGGTAATTATATATTTAATTTTTTTGAGGAACTGCCACACTGTGCTCCACAGGAGCTGGGCTGTCTCACATTCCCACCAGCAGGGTACAAGGATCCCAATTTCTCCACATCCTCACCAATACTTTTTATTTTACTTTTTTTTTTTAATTGCAGCCCACCTCGTAGATGTGAAGTGTTAGCTCATTGTGGTTTTGATTTTAATTTCTCTTACTGCTAGTGAAGTTAAGCATCTTTTCACGTGCTTATTGACTATTTGAATATCTTCTTTGGAGAAATGTCTATACAAGGCCTTTGCCCATTTAAAAATTTTGGATTGTTTATCTTTTTCTTGCTTATCAGATGTATGATTTGCAAATATTTTCTTATATTTTCTAGGTGGTCTTTTCACTTTCTTTTTTTTTTTTTTTTTTTAAAGATTTTATT
Organism: Potos flavus; assembly: GCA_028534135.1. Classification (NCBI taxonomy): domain Eukaryota; kingdom Metazoa; phylum Chordata; class Mammalia; order Carnivora; family Procyonidae; genus Potos; species Potos flavus. The sequence goes on from CM052900.1 coordinate 29,434,279, forward strand.
TATTTGTCAGAGAGAGAGAGAGCACAAGCAGCAGGAGCAGCAGGCAGAGGGAGAAGCAGGCTCCCTGCTGAGCAAGGAGCCCGATGTGGGACTCGACCCCAGAACCCTGGGATCATGACCTGAGCCGAAGGCAGCGGCTTAACCGACTGAGCCACCCAGGCGCCCCTTCACTTTCTTAATAGATGACTTTGATGCACAAAATTTTAAGATTTTCATGAAGTCCAATTTTTCTTTGGTTGCTCATGCTTTTGGTGTAATATCTAAGAACCCATTGGCAAATACAAGGTCATAAAGAATTATCTTTATGTTTTTTGGGAAGTATTTTATAGTTTTAGCTCTTATGTTTAGGTCTTTCATCCATTTTGAGTTAATTTTTGTGTGTGGTATAAGGTAAAGGTCTAACTTCATTTTTTCACATGTGGATATTCCGTTCCCTAGCACCATTTGTTGAAAATTAGTGTCCTTTCCTCACTGAATGGTCTTAGCACCCTTGTTGAAAATTATTTGACCATGTATGAGAGAGTTTATTTATGAACTCTATTCCAGTGGTCTATAGCTCTGTTTTTTTATGCCATACTGTTCTGATTACTATAGTTTTATGGTAAGTAAGTATTGAAATCAGGATATGTGAGTCTTCCAAACTTGTTCTTTTTCAAGATGGTTTTGGCTACTTGAGGTCCGTTGAAATTCCATATGAGTTTTAGGATGAGTTTTTCTATTTCTGCAAAAAAATAATGTTATTGGGATTTTGGTGGAGATCTGTTATAAATAATGTTATTGGGATTTTGGTACTAAATCTGTAGATTGCTTTGGGTGGTATTGTCACCTTAAGAATATTGTCTTCCAATTCATAAACATGGTCTGTCTCTCCATGTATTTATATCTTCTCTTACTTCTTTGCAGCAAATTTCTTTGTAAATGGAATTATTTTCTTAATTTCCTTTTTGGATGTAGGTAACTTTTTAATATCAAGTTTTATGGTTGAAATGTCTGTATGCTGTTACTAATCAAGATTTCTTAACGGTGATTTCTTAAAATTCTTGAATAGTCTCTGTTGTCTCTGTTTCACCCAATAAAAGTTAAAAATTTTTAGACTATTTTTTGTAATCATTCAAAATTGCAAAAGTTGAAATTAAAATTTAATGGTTATTTTTCTCACAACAGATATAATGTCAAAATTTCTTAGGGCAAACAAATTGATTTAGAAATCAAGGAAATGTTTCATATTGAATATTTCAAAATAATGATGAAACTATGTTACAGTATGTGCATACATTTTTTTGAGTGATCAGCTTGTATCTAGCTTGGCTAGGCATACTACAGGCATACATCAGTTACCAATAGACAGAAATATCTGAAAAATGTGGAGCCAGAGATTTGGGGTGATCATCTGTAGCCTTCCAGGATTTCCCTTTCCTCCTTCCTCCAAGCTGTCAGCACCTTTGGCTGTGCACTGTTTTCTTGGACATCTCAAAGAAACTCTTCTGGCAGCTTCATGGGATACAGATCGGCTCAGCAGATAGCTAATAAATCTATGTCCAGGAGCTTGAGCAACTCCTTGGCTATGCTCAGTGCTTTACAGAGGAGCAGTGGGTGTGGTCAGTTGCCTTCTCCAGGGGAGGGAGATGGACATGAGGAGTCCCAAACCAGGTTGCTCGCAACCAGAGGTCACGACCCAGGGAGCTCCAGCCATCCCTGGCTGTGCCCGGTTGCCTTGAAGGATGAAGAGGTCCACTTTGACTTGACCCATTGAATTCTATTGTCTGTACGTCACCGTGTCATTGCATCCTAATGGGAAGCTCTGTTTAGAAAGGAGAAAAGAAAGACTATGTGTACTTTAGGAGGAAGCAACAAAAACAGGTGCATCCTGGTAGATGTAGTTTTCGAAATATGGTCTGTCCTATCCACTGACTGATGAGAGTATTCCTAAAGTGTATCAGTACTGGATTCCGCATTAGAAATTAGATGAATGGCTCAAAAGGAAGTTGGAAACTTGGATTATTTTTCTACTGCTTTTTTAATTTTTTTTTATTTTTCTACTTCTGCCATTAGCTAACTGTGATCACCTTTACTATGTTTTGCTTTCCACCTGTCTTTGCTCATGCATTTCTCTTTGTACTCTGCATTATTGCCTCTAATAAATGTATTTCTAATTACAGAATTTGAAGTTATTTCAAATGCCATTTTTTCCACTTGAGTCTCTTGTGATTCCTCCTACCAGATAGTATGTTTCCTTCCTTTCAGAGGAAACATTTAATATTGTACTTTTCTTTTGGTATGTATCATATTCTTTCTTGGACTTTGGTTTATGTCTGTCTTTGCCTTATTTCATCCTTCTTGTTTATGAGGTCTTCTTTGTATATCTTGCATCTTTTAGAGTGGTGAACGAATTGTAGTTTATCTCATTTGAGGGTGCAGCAAAATAAATTTTTAAGCAAAAAAATTTTTGTCCACCATAATTAACCAGCACATAGAAACTATTTTGCCTAACCCTCTTTCAGGAAGAAACTTGAGAAGTTTGGACTAAAAACGGAAAAGCTGACTTCACTTTCACAGATGGCACACCTGTACTACATGAAAAAACAGGTTTCAAGTGTGTATTCAATTCTGAAAAAGGGTTCCTGCCTTCCATTGCATCATTCAGCAGAGAATCTGTGTTGCAAATTTTGCAGCCGGGTTCATGGAATGATGTAATGGAGGAATTGATTGTAACTCAGTGTTCTTCTTGACTGTACCATTAATAACCATCACCAGTTTATTGGTTATTTGGAATATATTAATCCCAAATATGGCGACGTAGTTCCTTTTAATAGAGCCACGTGACTAGATTGTGGAGACTTACTAGAGAAACTGAGCTGCTTCTTCAGATCAAGGCCTTAAAAAAAATTTTTTTTTTAAATGAAGAGTTTTGAGAATAAAGGATTTATTAAGGTCCTTAATAAATAAGGATAAATAAATAATAAGTCAAAGGTTGAATGAAGATTCTCATTATGACAAGATGTCTGAATGCACTGGTCTAGAAACTTCAGTGGGAAAGTAATGCTCATTTGTTTAGAGAAATGCAGGCCTTCCCATTAAAGTGCAGCAGGAGGACGGAGCAAATGGCACTTGAAGACCATGCTCCTTTCTTTCTTCTTCTTCTTCTTTTTTTAAGATTTTATTTATTTACTTGAGAAAGCGAGAGCAAGAGTGAGAGAGAGAGAGAGAAAGAGCAGGGGAAGGGGCAGAGGAAGAAGCAGACCCCCCAACCGGGAGCTCCACCCCAGGACCCTGGATCATGACCTGAGCCGAAGGCAGAGGCTTAACCCACTGACCACCCAGGCGCCCCTCATGCTTATTTCTATTGCAGAACTTTCCTAATAGCAGCAGAAGTGCAGGTATTTCAAATGGGGAGAAAGTAAGATACAACTTCAGAAAAGAAATCCAGATTTTGATGTTTTTGAATACTTCGAGTTTCTGTGGTTGTGAATGCAAACCCAAGGGTGTGACCGAATGCCCAGGAAATGCTCTACCAGGTGGCTTGGTTTCAGGAGGACCCAAAGTTTCTGGAAACAAACTGCTCACCAGGGTGTCGGGACACTGCTGCCTGATGAAGGTCTGTGGACCAGAGCCGCCCGAGACTCAGTCCTTGCTGAGATGAATTCAGAAATCGAGAGAAAACGCTTAGAAACTTTATGGTGTGTTGACAGTATGCTTATATCTATTGAATTTAGTAATCAACAACTGGCCGTTTGTATCATGTATATCTTTTATTTCATTCTCTAGTTAATTCATTCTTACTGTATTTTACGAGTTATTTGTCTGAAACTTGAGGATTGGGGAAAAAACACAACAAAACAGTTACTTCATCACAGAGAGTTTAGAAATCACTGAGTGACAGTCTCTGGGCAGGGTGAGGCGTCAGGAAATGAATATCTGAATCTGAGGATTATCTAGAAGTTTCTGGCTATGTGGCCAGCCAAATTCTAGGCAATATGTAGGTCCACCTGACTCTGCGAAATATACATTCTGTTTTCAAGGTGAAATTTAAAAATACAATGCTATTTTAGAAAAATTAACAAGGGACTGCACTCCACCACTGTTATTAATTAAAAATACTCACGCTCCCCATCTGCGGATTTTTGATCATGAGCTCAGTAGTGCAAAGTTTGGCCACCCTTATTGTAGTACACAGTGCCTTCTTCCATCTGGGAGCTCCTAAAAATATTTAACTTCAGTTGACTTCTCCTAAAAGTTAGCAGAAAGTAGGTAGTTCACTAAATAAAGTCCAGAAAATTAAAGTCACTTTGGAAGGTAAAATTTGAAAGCTTATTAGCTGTGTATAGCCGTCACCAAATGTTACCTGCTTTGTTCGGCTTTATTAGATCTTCAGGAGTCAGAGCTTTGAGAATATATTACTGAGGCACTGCTATGCATGTAGAAGATTTATGAGATCCTAAGTTGTTTGTTGTTGTTCTAATCAGTTGAGATTTTTAGTAAACAAAATCCTTAGTTCGGTGTGGTTTTAAAAGCTCACAGATTTTTAGTAAGTTCCTTGATATACGTCCTGTTGGTTATTTATCACTGTATTCTGATTGCAGTACAGGTACTTAAAGCAATTACCCTGAAAAATATATTTTCCAAGTTAATATGCTACAGTGTCTTCCTTTTACTGCAACACTATACTCAACAAATTTTTAAAATTGGCCAATATAAGAAGAAAATATCAGCCATATGGAAATAATAGCATGGTGACAATATTGTCAACTTTCATGTTAGATTTGCAGAGTGGAAATATAATTATGAATAACAAAATAAACACATGTTCTATATAACAAAGTATGCCCTGATGTGCTTTTGACACAATGGAAACAATTGCTAATAAAATAAGGTGTTTTATTTGGAAGAGAGAATTTGTTCTTGGCAGTGGCTTTCCAATTTTGCCAATTTTAAAATCGACTATGTTGGTGGGTGAGATAGTTATGGAAAAAATATATACAATCTCTGTACTTAGAACATATGCATTGTCAAAGTTTCTTCACGCAAAAGTTAATCAGGACTCAAATTACTAAAGCTATCTCATTCTGAGGTGGAAGCAGTAGAATATTTTCTTTCCTTGGTTTATCACTTCCACGGGGCAATTTAAGAAATATACATTCTGAATTTCATTTTAACTTCGAACACTGGTTCTGCCTTTATTGATTCTGCGATTATTTTACTGAAATATATATGAGTATAAATTATATATATACACATATGTATACACATCCGTATACGAAAATAAGTCTGTGGGAAATTTACCGTATGTGATGGTTTGTACTACATTTCGTTTAAGTACCGTGCTGTATTTTTTTTTGTGTGTGTGTGTGTTGTATTTTTCATGTGCTCTGTTTTCCACTTAGGCATATTAGCAAAATCTTTGATGAGTATGCTCTGTTTTATTTTGTTATTTCTTCCTTCCAGAGATTGTAGCAGTGTATTCTGTTTATAGCAAGGATTCACTGTTGACGGACTAAAAAAGATCTGAAGATCTACCTGATAATCTATTGATAAGCAGAATTAGAGAATAATATTGGCATGATTTAAAACATCTTAGTATAAGCATAATCTTGTGTTTTATGTTTTTGCAGGAAGATTCTTTGGCAACAGATGATTTCCTTGTGGACTACTTTAATGAATTCCTAAGCCTTCCAGTGAGTGTATTATTATGTTCTATGGAATTTATTACCAAAGCAAAATATTGTAATTACTGGACTATCTTTTAGGACAAATTTATCAGGGATAGTGTTTTTAAAACTATTAATTAAAGCATTTAGGTAAAGTTTATATCTTTTTACGGAGTTAATCATTTGGGTTTGAATCCTATTTAGGAACTATTGAAGAAAGCTGAGTCAGTTGTATCACAATAAAAATGAATGAATGAATGGATGGATGGATAAGAAAGCTGGAATTTTTCTAACCATTACGAGTATTCTGTACAAAAATTAAATAAATAATAATAAAAAATAAATGTGGCTAAGCTAGAAAAAAAAGCATTCTGTACAAAATCTGATGCTGTTGTATTTGGCACCATTTCAGGCTTTGAACAGAGGTGTTAAGGACAAAATATCAAAAAATTAAGAAACTATATTTCTTACCTTTAGGCAATTATTGGCATCCCCTTGGACAGATATTAAAGTGGGATTTGTGTTTAAATCAACTAGAATTTCATGTCAGTAGTAAATAAGATATAGGTGGATGCCAAATAATATTTATTTATTTTAATTTTTATTTTTTCCAAATAATAGATTTTTAGTCTTAGGGAGCAGTGACTGATAGACTACGTATTGAAGGGGTTGGGAAAAGTGAAATGGAAGTGCGTAAAAACACATTGCTTAGTAAATAAAGTTAATCAGGAATGTCAGATAAAAGAAAGATAAGAAAAAATTTTCATTATTTTTTATGAAAATCCAAAAAACTTTTTTCATGAACATATTTTCCAGGGAAATTTTGGAATATAAAGAAGGAACAAGTTATTTTATTTTTTAATTTATTTTTAAAGATTTATTCATTTATTTAAGAGAGAGAGAAAGAGCGCTGGGGCGGGGGAGGGGCAGAGGGAGAAGGAGAGGGAAAGAGAGAATCCTGAAGTAGACTCCCCATTGAGCATGGAACCTAATGCAGGACTTGACTCCAGGACCCCAAGATCATGACCTGAGCCGAAATCAAGAGTTGGTTGCTCAACTGACTAAGCCACTCAGGCGCCCCACAAGTAATTTTAAAGGGAGTGGGCTGTAATATGTTAAGCCTCTTAAAAAGCCTAGCCACTGAAAATGTCTTTTGAAGGGAAAGTACTAGGTGCCCTTTCTTGCCTAGATTAGTTTTTCTATGTATGTATGTATCTATGCATGCATGTTTATTGTTTTGTCTTATTTTCTTTTTTCCAAAAGAATTTGTGTTCCCTCTTCCTTTTGGCCTAGCTAGGCCTCTGGAACCGTTATGGGGGTTAGGCTGAGACACCGATCACCTTTCCCTTTCCAGCAACAGGCCTGAGTGATATTGTAGGACACCTGATGGGTTCTTGTTTGATCTGATTTTTCAACTTTCATCATCTAGTTATATATTATAAAAACCCCAGCAGGATCACAAAACTGTCAGAATTTTGCTCTTCCAGATTATGTAGTCTTTCCTCTAGGCTCTGCATTCTCCATTCTTCCTCCAATTTTTGTGACATTTTAAAGAGAAAAAAATCTCTCTCTTGGGTCTGATTGCAGCTTCTCAAGATCTATATTTCATCGTCTCAAGATTTTTGACTTTTATTTGCTCCAGAACATAAATTCCCCTACCTTTCTTTCTTTTTTTAAAATCTATTTTAAATTCTAGAACTGATACAACAACACTAGAGAAAATTTATCTTAAATGTAAGAAAATTACATTTTTCTGTATGTACACTTTACATACAGAAAAATTCAGCCACAACTCTGCCATCCAGTCAGGACCAACGTTATCATCTTTGTGTGATTCCTTTCAGGGTTTAGATGAGATGACAGAGTGTCTCTTCAGTCATGGGTTCATCCCACCCCAGCAGAACCCTACAGTTTCACCCTTTCGTATGTCCCCTGCAGCCCACTGGGGACACTTCTCCCCTGTTTTCTGTCTCTCCAAATCCTTCTGCTTTTCATTCTCCACCCCCCACTCCCTGCCAACTCTCATTCCTTTGCATCTGCATATGGTACCATGCAGTCTACCTATTAACTACCCATGCTTCATGCCACGTATGGGAGAAGGGGAAATACGGTCACAGGTTTCCCAAAAAGAATTTAGGGACAAGGAGGAGGAAGAATGATGGGTTCTCAAATCAAATCCTGGGCAAGATTCTAGAACAGATTAGTAATGTTTGGTTTATAAGCACTTGAGTAAGAATTAGAAGCCAGCGTGGATTTGCTGAGAAGTGTGCCAAACGGACCTCTCTGTTTTGGAGTGTGATGGACTGGCATTTTAGGGAACCATAAATTTAATGTATTATGGTTTCAGTAAAGCATAATAATAACAATAACAGCCACAATAATAATACAGATAAATGGAACCATGTTACTTCCTGCTCAAAGCCCTCAGAAGTGGTTTCTCACTACATTAAGAATAAAATCCAGATTCCTGTATGATCTGGCTCTTGCTGTCTCATCCCCTGGTCTTTGTTTCCTATTCCTCTTCCCCCTGTTAATTCTTTCCCAGCCTAACTGGCCCTCTTCATGTTTCTCAACCACGAATACGCCAAGTGTACTCCCACGAATACGCCAAGTGTACTCAGGGCCCTTCAGGCTAGGGTGCTCGTCCCTGAAATACTTGTATCACCTTCTCCCTGATTTAAGTCACTTCCGTTCAGGAAATCTTCCTTCCCAACCCTGGCTAAAATAATACATGCTCCACTTATGCTGCTTTATTTGTCTCCAAACCCCTTATCGTTACCTGTGAAATTAGTTTTCAAGTATTTGAACGGATTCTCTAACTATAGCCAGTAGGGGTTGACTCTTATTAGTCTACAGATTTAAGTTCACATTCCTTAGTATGGAGTTCAAGATCCTTTGCAATGTGGTCTCCATCTCACCTTCCTAGTTTCACCTCTAGCTCCATACTGCTTGTGTCACCTGCATGATCTTTCTTGCCTTACCCAAGCCATCTCCTCCCACAACCCCCCCCCCTCCCCATGACCACACATATTCTTCCTGCACTCATACCCCCAGTGTAATGATTGGGAACAGGAACCAGGCAGAACTGTGTTTGAGCCTAGCTTCTCAACCTACTACCCATGTGATCTTAGACATGTTCTTTAATTACGGAGTTCCTTGGTTTCTTTTTCTGTGAAAACAGTATATCTTATAAGGTGGTAATGAAACGAGGTAACGTTTAAGTGCCTGGCACAGAATTAGCATTTCTCTTTCTTTTTCCTTCACTAACTGGGCCATCTCATCTTCCGTTCCTGAAACATGAGGGCAGTCGCTCCTTAATTAGACTGGTGGATCATTGTCAATCTAGAGAATAATCTTCTCTGCCACACAAATCTGTCATTGGCTTTGACTTTCCACATTATTTTTATCAGGTTCTTGGATGAAACATTGCAAGTGGACTAGTGTTTTTCCAGCTTAAGGCCACTTAGCTAGTAAGTGACCGGATCCCCCCGGTCCACATGACTCAAAAACTTCTACTACCCTGTAGTGACAGTAGAACTGACAGCAGAGGAATAAGCTGATAGTTTGAATAACAGAATCTGATCTCATTTTTATTGCAGTAATCTGAAATGGTCTAAAACAAACCCAGTGTGTTTTTTAGGGTGCATTAACAGAAGTATAGTTAACATTAAGAAAAATATTAGTCTGGAGCACAGAAGGCACTCAATCAATGTTTTCTTGAATCATATCGAGTTGTCAGACACGGTTGGAATATTGTGTTCCATTCTTGGTGCCCCAGGTTAAAAGTTGCTCTTTCAAACCAGATTTGGGGAGGCTCAGCCAAAGAACACTCTTGAAACCACATCAGATGAGGGAGGGTTGAAAGAAGTGTAGGTGTTGAACCTGGTTGGGGGAGTGGGTAGAAGGGTTGGAATGGACCAGCTTTTACCAAATATTTCAAGATCTGATTGAGGAAGAGGGGTTAACATGTTTTGTGAAGCCAGAAGGCAGAACGAGGGCCAGCATTTATGAGGAAATTGATTTTTTTTCCTAGAAGGAAGATGTTTGAAGTGTGCTTTCTAACAATAGAACAGTAGGTCTGGCATTGTTCACAGGAGTAAATTTCCTGTGATTGGAGATATTCAGATAGAATGTATTATGGGGATATATGTATCAGGTGGGAGATTAGACTTTTCCAGCTAAAGAAAATTTAATTAATCTTCTTCTCTGTTTATTTTTATCTCAGGAGCTACATTGTAAATTTCCTGGGGCCAAGGATAGGTCCCTTTCTTCTGTATCTCCCAAAGCTTCTTGAGGATGATTGTTTTTTTTTTTTTTTATTTCTACATCTTCTATGTAAGACTTTAAAAAAAAAAAAAAGCGTTCTAATCTGCCTCGCCTCCTCTACCATCTCCACCCCAAAACCCCAACAGTCTAAGCCTGAGATAGAGAGTGTAGATATAGATTATAATATTCTTAGTCTAAAAGTCCCTTCAGTCAGTCATCTAGATTTCTGAGACTTTTGAGACTTCTTCCACATCTGTGGTGACATGCCCAAAGTCCCAGAACTGGATTGTGGCAGAAAAGGGCTTAGGAGTCAGGCTTTCTGGCTCCCACCCTTCTTCTTTCCATTACCCCATTGCACCCGTGGGACACATTGTAAGATCCAGAAATTGATGGCTGGTAGCCTGCCTCCATGTTATTTTGATGAGGGGAATCCAGGACAGTTGCCGCTATTATAAATGATTATGGCACTTTCCAAATCCTAGCTTTCATAACTTCATTCTGTTTGTTCTCTTGCCAGGTTCATATTCAGATATTGTTTTCATTTGGTGTCTGGGAGGTTTGTTTTTTGTGTTTTTGTTTTTGCTGTCAACTCTGTGGATAAGTGTTTGCTTAAGTTTTCTCCTGTGCTATAGTGTGAAAACATGTTGTTTTTTTTTTTTCCTTTTGGTTTTGTTTTGTGTGTTTTATGCTCAGTGACTGTTGTGGGATTGGGTAGATGAGCCCACATACAGATTTAGGTTGATCCTCTGTGGGTGGTTTAGAATGTTTGTGACATTTATGGTTTGCAGAAGCTAGAGGGGTGGCCTTCTTCCATACCCTCCTTGCAAGGATAGGTATGTCATGTGTTTGCCAGACCATACTTAGCTATGTGCCTTTGGAATTTTACCAGAACTTCTTTTTTTGGGGACTGATTCTCCACACTTTTTGTCTTTAATCTGTAAACTATTATAATTTCTTGCAGCTTTATGAAAGATTTATACATTGGATGGATTGTTGGGTAAGTGGAAGGAGAGAGAAAGAAAGGAGAGATTTGGGAAATCTGTGGCATGAAGGGGGATGCAGGGCTCAGATCTTCCACTGCCAAAATTTAAATACGCAGAGATTGATTTTTAAAGGTGTTGATGGAGTGTAGGTGGTACTGCTGAGTTCAGCATTTACACCTCTGGGTGTTTTGATAAGCCTTGTAGCTCAAACATAAAGCACTCAAATTACCTAATGTAACTTCTTTTATTAACTAGGGATATTTTCCCTGCATTTTATGTAGCTCACCATTCCTTCCATCCCATTGGCGAATGTGTCCAGTAAATAGTTTATGGTTAAACATCTAAAATGACAATAAAAACTTAGATGGATAGAAGTCATTGGTGACTGACTTCTTATATTCAAGTAGTCACATGTTTTTCATTCGCTGACTAGGATGCATGTTTAAAATACAGCTTCGGAGCTCAATTAGTAGAGACGGAGTTGGAGCAGAGACGAACATGTATTAAATTAACCTAGTCATTAGTTTTTAATTTAAATACTGTTCAGCTAAATAATTTGGCACCCAGTAAGTTTCAGTGGTGCTCTGCTGGCAGTTTAAGCACATCACTAATTATTCACAGGTTTTTGTTTTTTTTTTTCCCCTCTTCTTCTCAGAGAAATGTGGAACCAGCAATTTATTGTGGTAAAAATATTTTCGTGCACTTGCTTTTTCTGTGAAAATATTTTTCGCACATGGATGACTGGTACTACAAAGTTAGCTTTCACCACCTTCAGGTCAATTCATTTTAGAACATTTGGAAAATGATACCCTTGAAATAAGAAAATTAAGTAAGGGAAAGAGCAGTCTGCAACAGCTTGCGGAGGGTTGGGTTTGAGACTCAAACTGAAGATTTTTCCTGTCATATGATTAAAAGCTGAGCGTTTTCTAAATCAGCCGACTCAGCTTTTTCGGGGGAAGGACTGACTTCTTACATTGTTCATTTCTCTCTCCCCCACCTTCCATGTGTTTTACTGTCACATACTAAACCAACTGTAGGAGTTCTGTGGGGAGGCTGAAAAAAGGTGAAAACAAAGGACCTGATGTGTGAGAAAGATATTTTTTTTAAGCAGACAATAGGACGTTGCATAATAAAGACCAGGGTTCTTTCTTCTGCGTACAGAACATAGATGGCCAGCCCCTCCACTTATGTGAATACACAGAAAAGTCTACATGAAGTAGTGGACAGAGGTGGGCGTTGAAGTTTGTCTTGACCAGGGTTCTGTCTCTCCCCAGCTGCAAACTCTTCACTGGCTCCCTGTCATCCTAAAGCAACGATTCTCAAACTTGAACATGCATCAGAGTCACCTCAGGGTTTGTTAACACAGAGTGCCGGGCCCCACTCTCAGAGTTTTGGATTATGGGGAGGGGCCTGGGAATTGCATTTCTAGCAGGGTCCAAGGTGATGCCAATGTTGCTGGTCCAGGCACCCCACTCAGAACCGGGGATTGGAGAGAATTCAGTTGAGAGTTATGCATATAATAGAAAGTCCTTGATGAACGCATCCTCTGCATTTCTCTCCAGGCTTATATCCTATTATTCCCCCCTTGAATAGTAAGCCTCAACAATGTCAAACTGCTTGCAGTTCATCAATATACATGTGTTATTACTCAAAATGAATTATTTGTGCTCTTCAGAGAGAGCGAGGGTGATTTAGAGTGAGGATGATTTTGTCTGTTGTACTAATCCATAAACACACATGTACCAGTCCATGAGCATCCTGACGAGGGTGTGAGATGGAAGATGAGAACCTGCTGTTCCCTCAGGGATCTCTTCCTGCTTGCCCCTCTCAATGTAGTCAACTGGTGATGCTGGGGTGGGGGGGATTCTAGTGTTAAACCTGCGTCTCTCTATATAACATGAGCTTTAAACACAAGTCCACCATTTCGTCTGGTTCCTAACTGAAGATTCCATGGCCCATTTCAATACCAGAGGAAGAACTATGAGCAGCTTCTTGAGAGGTAGGACAACATTGTACTTTATGGGTATTCTCAAGGATCTCAAGGGATAATTTTGACTAAATGTGATTTCACCTTAAATGCCCACTGTAGGGCTCATTGCTTTGTGGGATGAGTCTTTACTGTTTCTGTGTACTTAGATATCTTTCTTCTTCTGTTGTTGGATCAGTCTAGATCTGATCCGAGGCCAGATCTGTGTCTCATTCATTTCATTTGAGGCTTTGTGGAGAATGCTCTGGATTGGCTCACTCAATGAGCAATATATCATCTATCATCATATCTCATTTAAAAAGGATTCAATAAACACTTATTGAGTGAATAAGTAAAATAACAAAGGAACAGTGGAATTGGCTGATCTTACTAGAAAGCAGCAGATACAGACTTGGAATGCCTGGGTGGCTGAGTTGATTAAGTGTCTGTCTTTGATTCTGGTCATGGTCCTGGGGTCCTGGGGCCGAGCCCTGTGTCGGCTCCCTGCTCAGGGGGGAAACCTGCTTCTCCCTCTCCCTGCACCTGACCCTCCCCCTTCTTGTGCTCTCTCTCACTATCTCTCTCTCTCTCAATTAAATAAATAAAATAATCTTTTTTTTTAAAGATTTTATTTATTTATTTATTTGACAGAGAGAGAGAGATCACAAGTAGGCAGAGAGGCAGGCAGAGAGAGAGGGGGAAGCAGGCTTCCCGCCAAGCAGAGAGTCCGATGTGGGGCTCGATTCCAGGACCCTGAGATCATGACCCGAGCCAAAGGCAGAGGCCTTAACCCACTGAGCCACCCAGGCGCCCCTCAAATAAATAGATAAAATCTTAAAAAGAGAAAAAAAAAAAAGAAAATATAGGCTCTTTTTTTTTTTTTCCTGAGAGACAATTGTGTTTCCTGAGAGACAATAAAGCAGTGTTTTATTCAGCTTGTATCCTCTTTGCTTGGGACACTAATTGGCATTTGGGCATTCAAAAGTTTTGTTTTTGCTGAAATAAGTGAACTGGGGGAAGCTTTGAATTCATTATTTGCACCTTTTGTAAACTTAGAATCACAGTGTTGTTATGGACCTCCAGAGATCCACCAGAAATCATGGCTTTTAAAGCAGGAAAACACTTGGGATGCCTGGGTAGCTCAGTCGATTAAGTGTCTGCCTTCAGCTCAGGTCATGATCCCAAAGTCCTGGGATCGAGCCCCAAGTTGAGCCCCATGTCGATCCCCACCTCAGGCCCCACATTGCTTTCCCTCTTGCACTCCCCCGCTTGTGTTCCTGTTCTTGCTCTCTGTCGGATAAATAAAATCTTTAAGAAAAAAAAAAAAAAGGCAGGAAAATGCTTATTTCCCTGTGGGAAAGACCCCATCACATTTCAATTCCAATGAGATAACTTCTTAAGTTTAAAAATTGTAAATATTTTAACATATAGTTACATTTCTTTTTTTAAAAAAATAAATGGGGTCATTTCATGTCATTTAATTATGAACACAATGAATTATAGCTTTCCTTCTGTGGGCTTTTTAATTTTTTTTCCGTAAAGTACTTCTTTTTGTCCAGTTTCTCTCCTCACTTTCATGTGCTTATGTCCTTGAGCTTTCCTTCCTCGGGATGGGCAGACCCTGCCTCTTTCCCCGCTAGACGCGCTTGAGAATTCAAGTGTTTCATGCACACGACTAGCGGAACCTGAATCACACGTGAAGCGGGACCCGCAAGGGATCTGGGTGATACAGTTTTTAGTTGTCCAGATTCTGCATTTCAGGAGGTTGGAACAGATCCTGAGTGAGCTAATCCACAGCATCTGTCGACGCCTACTGACGTTATGTGTCAGCCCTGAGTTTGAAGCAGGTTGTCGTCATGAGCGCAGAGTTCTGTGGCAAGCTCACTAGGGGACTTGCTGCAAATCCACCAAGAGATCACTTAACCTTTTTCAGCAGCAGTTTGGCTTTGTGAGTTGAAAAAATGAAGGCAATTGCTAACTACCTGCCTTAAAGCCTGCCCTGGCCCCTGTGTGTGCTGGGGACAGGAACCCATCCAAGAGAGGCAATAATTCCCACACGGAGCCTGGTTCCCATGGCAGTGGCTGTGAGGTCACAAGCAGCCTCCCCAGAGCATGGCCATGACTCTGCTTGTGGGATGCGAGCTTCCTGCCTCACCAACTCCAGAGCCCACAAACAACACTCCAGACTGCTACCCGGAGAATCTTCCTAAAACCCAAATCAGATTATGTTACTCTTCAATTTAGGATTTTCCCCTCCCACACTGTTTTCCCACAGGATCAAGATAAGCCTCTGCTTTTTCAAATGCCATGCATAGCCTCCCATGATCTGGTCCTATCTACCTCAGCCACTTCAAGTCTTTCCTCTGTTCCTTAAACTGTTTCAACGATGAACTAGTCTAGTTGCATTCTAACTGCATGGAACCGCTTACATTGACCTGCGTACACCATGCTGCTTCAAGCCTCTGTGTCTTTACTGGTTAAACACCTCGGTTTGAACCCCAGTTCCACTAACTATATAGGGCTATTGCTTAGCGCAGTGTCTGGCCTAGAGAGGGTGGTGAGTGCGTGATAGTTTTATCATATGTGAGGCAATCGGATGGCAAAGAAGGGGAAATGCGCTGTCTTTGGGACCAGATACACCTGTTTCGATAGCCCCGATGTAGTACTTTATAGCTCTGAATCCATAGCCCATCATATAACCATCCTAAGCGTCCACTTTCTATAAAGACTGATCACAGGAATGTGGAAGGAACGAGATGGAGCGTTTGAAGTGTGTGTCACACGCCTGGCACGTTAGGTAGGTGTCCAGTACACAGTAGTTCTTGCCAGTCCTAGTATTCTACCAACTGGATGGTAACTATTTACTAGTGAGTCACGTTGGCTACTCGGGCTCAGAGTGTCACAGTCCCTCTATTTCTTTTTTAAATTGTTTTTATTTTTTTACTGGAGAAGTATTTTTTTTTTAACTTGGGTAGCAGGAAATATTTTATTTGTTCATAGAACTAATTGTCATTCTTTGCTTTGGGTTATCATAGCTCTGTGTTCCTCTCTCTACCAGGTGTGAGGGTAGGAGGCAGAAAAAAGAAAGGAAAACAAACAAAGGCCAAACCTGCTCTCTTGTTCCCTGGATACTCAGAGCTAGAAGAAATCTCTTCCAGATGGTCTTTTGCCATCCACTGCACCATTTTCCCCTCCCCAGTTAATATTTTATGTCCATTCTCTACCAAGTTTAATTCAGTTCCTTTCTCCTACCTGTTGAATCTTGTCTCTGATATCAGCAGACTCATTAATCTGTTTAGTCTAGTGATAGTATAATTCAGAGATAATATTTGACATTCAGGTAAGTGATGCCTGTGTGAATCTCATGTTTGAAAGACAGATGCAGTCAAATATGTTTATTGAAGAAACCTTATACACAATTTACTGGTAATTGTTGGTACTTGTCCATTGAGCTATACTTGTCATTTTTGCGGGAGAAATCTTAGCCCTGAGGCCTTTAGGCCTGTAGACTGCCATTCATATTGAACTTTATTGTCCATGCACTTTAAACTCCTTAGAAGGGAAGACGATCAGACTTTAGAGATGTGATGTTATCTGACATGAGAAGAGTATGTATGTATATATACGCACACATATATGGATATTTATACATATGCACATATATATTTCTAACTCCAATTTTTTGACATTCTGCCATTCATTAAATTTTCACTATAGCATATCTAGCAATCTCTTAGTAAAATTTGAAAGAATTGATGCTCTCCCTAGGAAAGTTATTGATCCAAGGGGAAGGGGTAGATGTCTTCTATCACCTGGCTAAACATATATAAATTAACCTACATGAGTACATGGTTCACGAAAGGTATTCTAAAATAAGTTCATGTTCTGAAAAAGGAAACTGATTCTAGCTTTGGAGGGCAAAATGGGAAAAGACACAGCCAGCCAATCCACTATTTATTTGTTAAGGAGATGGAGGCCCCAAACACGCTTAAGGATTCACTCAAAGTCACAGAGCTACTTATTGGCAAGCTGGCATTCAAACTCAAGACGCCTGACTGTTGTATATTAACGGACTGACTTTAAATAAAAGTTGGCAGCATTTAGTAATTACTGAGAAAAGCTCAGAAATGTTATTGTCTTTCACTCTCTCTCTCTTTTCACAGGGACAGGAATGGTGTTGAAATAGTCTTAAATGAAGAACACATTGTACTTAATTTTATCCTTTTGGGCAAGGGAGACTTTAGCTTTCATGGCTCCTGGGGATGAAAGAGATAACGGGAGTGTTATTTCTTCTTCCTTTTCTCATTCGTCCCTAGTAATCCACCCCCTCCTAAGAGAATAACATTGCTTCATAGAGACCAGGTGTGTATTTCTTTCCAGTTCCAAAGAAGCACAGGGTTAAGATGTTTATGCAAAGGGAATTTCTGCTGTAATACATCCTTATTTCTTGGCATAAGTACTTTGGAAAGGAAGGATTCAGTGGGTTCCCTTATCTATAGTCAAGGATTTCCAGGCTCCTAAAGAGAAGAACTAATGATTAAGTACACAAAACTGTGTGTGTGTGTGTGTGTGTGTGTGTGTGTGTATGCATTTATTAAGTGTCAAGTGTTCTTGGAGACAGTGAGTTTCTGGTTTATAAAAATTTAAGATCTACTTCCACAAATTTATTTTGCAGACCTTTTCAGAGGCAATTAGATTTAATGTGGATTTTGGAGTTTTTGAAATAGTTAACAACGCTCCACAACTTCTGGAAAAGCAACTGAAAAAAATTCTACAAAACCAACAACCTCGAAATCCCATCTATGATGTTATAAGGAAAGGAAAGAATGATGTTAAACCTGTTCAGATGAATGCCCCCTATGAAGATAAGACCATTAATATCAACTACAATATCATGGTAAGAAAGTATATTTGAGTTTATATCTTGCTAGGTATATAACATATTAGGTAAGACTAACATGAGGTTCCTTGGGCTTAACTTTTTGAAATTTAACTATGTTTATTAAGGTTTATTGTACTTAAACATAATATTTGTTAGTTTATCATCTTATTCATGTCAAACGGCCAATTTAATCTAGCAATTTTGTTGATGTCAGATTTTCAATATGAGAAGATTCATATAAATTCCTTTGAATATTTAGGATATCAGGTTAATTTGGGGCAGCAGAAACCTATGTGTATCCTTTATAGTTTAGATGCATTCTAGAAAATGTGGGTATACAGTGAATTTATCTGATTTGGGTTCTATCCTAATAAGCAGTTGGGAATTATGGTTTCTGACCCTCAAGTTACACTATGTGACCCTGACCTCCCTGGCCTTAAATTCCACTCTCAGCTTCTGGATTTTGGATTTTGTCTCCTTAGCATGAGGGTAAAAAGACAAACAAAAACAAAGCAAAACAAAACAAAACAAAAAAATAAGCCCAGGTTCTAACCTTGGCTCTTTAACTTACCAGCTCTGTGTTCTGGAACAAGTCATTTTGATGAACCTTATTTTCATCACCTGTCAGATGATTCCTTCACTACCTACTACTTAGGTTTGTTGTGTGGCTCAACTGAAAATAAAATGAATGTTTAACATTTTCCATGATTTGAAGTGTCTGATGGAACTAGACTAAAATATGTTCAATACTTAAGATATAGCTCTTTTCCAGCCTGAAATTTCTTCAATGTTTCTTTTACTGAATTCCAACATATTTCTTTCTTGTTTACTTTTATCAAACTAAATGTATTAATAATAAAAGTCTTTAAAATACTTTTATAAATGCTAAAAATAAAAAACTATGTTATAGCATCATTTTGAAGTTTAAACAAGGAAATATATTCTGAACTATAAAACACCATATAAATTATTACAATATTCATTCATGATAAAAACTCTCAACAAAGTAGGTTTAGAGGGCACATACCTCAACATAATAAAAGCCACATGTGAAAACACCACAGCTAACATTATCTTCAATGGGGAAAAATTGAGAGCTTTTCCTCTAAGATCAAGAATAAGACAAGGGTGTCCACTCTTACCACTTTTATTTAACATAGCACTAGAAGTACTGGCCATAGCAATCAGACAAGACAAAGAAATAAATGGCATCCAGATTGGTAAGGAAGAAGTAAAACTTCCACTAACTGCAGATGACATGATACTATATGTAGAAAACCTTAAAGACTCCACCAAAAAAACTACTAGAACTGATAAATAAATACAGTAAAATTGTAGGATACAAAATTAGTATACATAAATCTGTTGCATTTCATGCAAGCTCGTGCCTAATAAAAACTCATTAAAAAATAAATTGCTTAAGCATGTTAAAGCCTACCCAAAATCAATAGTACACACTGTAAATGGTCATATACTGTAACCATTTCCATTAGATCCTAAGAAAAGAAAAAGTATATTTTTATTGCTAATTCAAAATTATTTTAGACTTCCTAGACAAAGCGTAAACACAATAAATACAAATAATTACTATCAATTTGCAAGAGTAAGCTGAATTGTATTTATTTATATATTAATAAATAAACAGTTTTTAAACTGAAATATTACAATAAAATCCAGGAAAATTTGTATGTAAACTTAGCATGTGAGCCATCCTCTCACAAAGTCAAGGACTCCAGAATCCTCAAAATAATAAAAAAAAAACCCTGGACACCAAAATTAAAATATTTCACATGTTGAAAATGACATAAAGTTAAAAAACAGTGAAATTTGGAAGTATGAGGAAATGCATTTTACTTAATTTCTTACCAATCTTATTCAAGAAAAAGACAAGTAGTCCAGTAAAATAATTGAAGTAATTCATAAACTATGCACAAGAGAGGAATTAAAATGGAAAATGAGCAAATAAAAAGATGTTTAATCATACAAATGATCATAAATATGCAAATTATAAGTACAGCCAGAAACCATTTTTTAAGACATTAAATTTATGATCCAATAATGCCATACTGGGTATTTACCCAAAGAAAATGAAAACACTAATTCAAAAAGATATATGAACGTTTATGTTTATTGCAGCATTATTTATAATAGCCAAGATATGGAAGCAACCCAACTGTCTATTGATAGATGAATGGATAAAGAAGACGTGATATATATGGCTGAATTATTCCCATAAAAAAGAATGAGATCTTTGAGATCTTACCATTTGCAACAACATGAATGGACCTAGAGGGTATAATGCTAAGTGAAATAAGTCAGTCAGCGAAAGACAACTGTCATATGGTTTCACTCATATGTGGAATTTAAGAAATGAAACAGACAACAAAAAGAGACAAAAAACCAGACTCAACTATAGAGAACAAACTGGTGGTTGCCAGAGGGGAGGGGGTGGGGGGAATGGGTGAAATAAAGAAGATTAAGAGTACACTTACTGCGATGAGCACCGAATAATGTATAGAATTGTTGAATTAGTATATTGTAAACTGAAACTAATATAACACTGTATGTTCATTATACTTCAGTTTTAAAAAATGGACATAGGCTCTGAATAGACATTTCTCCAAAGAAGATGTACAGATGACAGAAATGTATATGAGAAGATGCTCAACATTAATCATAAGAGAAATGCAGTCAACACTGGGAGATGGGGGTGGCGAGTTGATGTTGAATGGAGAGTGACTGCTAGTGGATATGAGGTTTCTGGAAGGTGTGATGAAATTTTATCATGGTGATGGTTTGGGAATATACTAAAAACCATTGGATTACATATTTTAAATGGGTGAATTGTATGGAATGTAATTTATATCTCAAAATTACAAAAAAGGCAACATATACATACACAAATCTCAGTGAACTATTTCTACACACCTTTTAGAATGAGTAAATTATGCAACATGCATCGACAATACTGAGTGCCAGTCAAGGTGCAGAGCATTTGAAATTCTTACATTGTTGATGAGAATTCCATTTTGGAAAACAGTTTGGCAGTTAGCTTTCTAAGTTAAACATATACCATACTAGCCATCTATCCTACTTCCGCATATTCCCAAAGAGAAATGAACTGTTCTGTTCATGCAAAAACCTGTATGTGGAAGTCTGTAGTTCCTTTATTTATAATCACCAAGAGCTATAATAAACCCAAATTTCCTTTAAGTGCGGAGTGAATAAACAAACTGTGGTTCATCCATACAGTGGAGTACCACTCAGCTGAAGAGGAACAAAGAGGAATGAACTAGTGATCCATCTAAGAACATAGGTCAATTTCAAATGCATCATGCTAAATGAATGAAGCTACGTCCTATATTGATTCCAATTATATGACACTTGGAAAAGGCCAAACTGTGGAGAACCAATTGGTGGTTGCCGGGGCCTGGGGTTAGAGGGAGTCATTGAATGCAAAGCGGCATGAAGAACTTTGGAGGATGTTGGAACTCTTCTCTATTGATTGTAGTCATGATTATACAACTGTAAGTATTTGTTAAAACATGTAGAGCTGGTTCCTAAAAAGGATGGATTTTTGCTGTATGTGTTTTTTTTTTTTTTTAGTTTTAAGGAGTAAATAATTTTACCTTAGGTAAATTATTTCTGTGCTTTTCATAGGTATTTATTAAGTTGTCATTTTATGTTTGATAAGATTGTTCTGTATTTTCTTTTTTTTAAAGATTTTAGGGGCACCTGGGTGGCTCCGTGGGTTAAAGCCTCTGCCTTCAGCTCAGGTCATGATCTCAGGGTCCTGAGATCAAGCCCCGCATCGGGCTCTCTGCCCAGCAGGGAGCCTGCTTCCCCTTCTCTCTCTACCTGCCTCTCTGCCTACTTGTGATCTCTCTCTCTCTGTCAAATAAATAAATAAAATCTTTTAAAAAAAAGATTTTATTTATTTGACAGAGAGAAACACAGCAAGAGAGGGAACACAAGCAGGGGGAGTGGGAGAGGGAGAGGCAGGCTTCCCGCTGAGCAGGGAGCCCGATGCGGAGCTCAATCCCAGGACCCTGGGATCGTGACCTGAGCCGAAGGCAGACACTTAACAACTGAGCCACCCAGGTGCCCTGACTGTTCTGTATTTTTTTTTGGTCTTTATATTTTAGTTATTTGTAAACACCTTGAAGGGACATTTTGGCAGTCTGACTAAAACTTTTCGTCAGTTTTGATTTTATTCCTTTTAAACTTTTCATTCCATTTCATTTTTGGATCAGATAGATGCAAAGACATTCAAAAGGGGATGAGTTATCGGTAAACTAACTGTTCATTAAGTAACTATTAGGCACATTGATTTTGTATGACTGACTAGTCTTGACAGCCTTGTAATATTCCTCAAGGGGGTGTACTGATCTTAGTATGTGGTCTGGTATCTTTCTGGGACACACTGAATGCATTGCTAATGAGAATCCAAGAGTCGTGTATGGTCGTCAGTGTGTAGCATATGTGGAGGCCTATTTGGAGTTTTTCTGACTGCAAGATCCACGTGTCCTTCATATCTCACTCATAAGCAACAGGACCATCAACACGATGCGACTGTTCAGGTGCTGGGTGCTTCCAAAGTTTCTTCTGTTTTTTCATTGCCCAGAAGATAGTTTTTGGTCAGGGCCAAAGGGGTGTTTTGAGCTGAACAGAAGGAAACCATTGTTGCCTCCGTTTTCCAGCCTTCGGGAGCCTAAGGACTTCAGGCCACAGGCGAGCAGTGTTGAGCACAGGTGCACGCTCGAGAACATCAGCTCATCAGATGTTGGCAGTGCTGCTCTGTTAGCCTTTCATTTCCTCACTGGAGTTAGCAGTGGGCTGTGCTGACTGAGGTTAATATCGCAGCACAACTGTTGTCTTAGCAGGTCATCAGTGGAAGTCACAGAAATGCCGGCACCCTTGCCTCACTGAGACGTGTGCTTTACTGGTGGTTTTACTTATCCAGGAGCATTTGTTTAGTGTTCAAAGTACTTACGTTCTTTAGAATTCTGGAAAAAAACTGAATATATGTAAAAAAAAAAAAAAAAAAAAGAGAGAGAATCAGTAGTGAGTAAATGTTTGAGAATTAACAGCAACTCAGTAACTCTTCCGTGATTTTGTATGGTCCTCACAACCTTGAAATAAAATCTAAACCCCTTAATGTCATTGAAAAGATAATTCATAATTATGCCTGCCTGCTTCTCCAGCTGGCTTCCCTCCTTTGTTTTCTGTGAAAACCTTTGCTGGTTTTAGTGCCCAGGAGCCCTCCCACAGAAGCCCGAACTTGGGCACTGCACTCTTACTACTATTGCTTATTGAATTATCTGTAAACTTCTTAAAGACACCATCTTCCTTCCTTTCTTCCTTTTTTCCTTCCTTTCTTCCTTCCTTCCTTCTTCCCTCCCTTCCTTTCTGATTTTATTTACTTGACAGAGAGAGGGGGAGCAGCAGGCAGAGGGAGAGGGAGAAGCAGGCTCCCCACTGAGCAGAGAGGCCGATGCGGGGCTCCATCCCAGGACCCTGAGATTGTGACCTGAGCTAAAGGCAGACGATTAACTGAGCCACCCAAGTGCCCCAGGGCCTTATCTTTCTTGCTAACCTTGGTATTCCCAGATAGTGCATGGGGATGTTTAACATTTAACCAAATTTTCTAAAATTGGAGGGACAGGGGCCTGTCTTGACCACAGTGGCCTTATCATGTGTTCTGGTTAGCTCTTTTTCTGTTTGTGATTATTTTTAACCCATTTTGCGACTGTGCAAATACGGAGAGTGACTTTTTTTCTCATACCTCCTCCTTCAATGAGTTACTTAACTCCTCTGGGTTCAGTTTGTTAATCTGTAAAATGGGGCTAATAGTTGATGCAGGGTTGTTGAGAGATTAAACAAGTAGCAGAAGGCAAGCAATGGCTTCAAATGTGTGACTCCGAGGTTCTCGCTCTCTCTTGTGCAAACAGAAGGTAGGGGCAGGGCTCCGGGTAATACTGCTCTAGTGACTAGGCCTTAACTGTCCTGAAAGGTGATTTTCTTTGACTCTTTTTCTTTTTCACTTGTCCTCTAACAGTGTCTCAGTCGTGAAGAAGGTATTGAGTGGATCAAAAAAGAAAGACTTCCAGCGTTTCTGGAAAGTGATTGTTACTTTGAATACAGGTATTGTAGTCCCAGCAACAAACCTATTTTTTAATTGCCTGTTTTTTTTTCCTACCTAAAATCATTTTTCTGTATTTTCTTAATAAAATCGTATACTTTTAAACCCACTGGAGTTTGTATCCCACCTGCTATAGTATGTGAGTGATAGAGCGTTTGTAAAAAGCACTTAACTTTTCAAAAGAGAACTCACAGGAATAGTACTTAATAGATGTACTTCAGTTGCGCTTCTTTGATCATTATGTTTTGAAAATTATCTACTCGTGATAATGGTATTTATGTGCAGGCTGTTAAAAAACAAATATAAGTATGTCATGAAAAAGCATGTCATAGTGGATCAAGTTTTTCTTTTATATTTCCTGACTTTTAATGTGTAAATACCTAATCATTTGACCTATACTTAGAACCACCATTTAAAAAATCAAAGTAAAATAAATTAAAAGATAGTCATTATTAATTAGTAGTTCTGTGAATAAGCCATTAATTTTAGCAGATCCTAAGAGAATCATTGTGCAAAGCGAGGAGATTGACTTGAAAATAAAATAAAATAAAATTTTAGGGTTTTTTTCCCCCCTGAATTCTACCGTATTTGAAATTTATTTCAAGTTTGTATGATTTCTAAAATGCAGGTTAGCCAAATTGGTCTCACAAATAAGATGGAGTGGATCAGGCATGAACTTCACACTCAGTGCAGATTTTTCCCCTTGGGTCCTAAAAAAACCAGCCAGTCCACCACCACCTGTTGTTGAAGAAGAGAATGTTATCATCATGAAAAAGTTCTACATTTCTCTTGGCGAGGTAAAAGTATGAGTGTTTCTTCATGACTTGGCACTTCAAGGAGACTTCTCGTTTGAGGGATAGGAATTTCATTTGTACCACTTGAACAGGGGAAGTGATTTCAAGTACTTCTAAGGCAGATTTAGCAAAACTTTTTGTGGAGTTATGCTGACTCCTTTGCTCTGCACTCTTTCCCCTGAAGTGTAATTGGTGTTATTATCCTCATGTGTACAGAGGAACAAATGCAAGATTGAAGAACATGCTTAGTGTCACCCAGGAAGCAAGGGAGGGTACCTTGAATTATATCCATGGTTTCATTGTTCATTCCAAAATTTTCATTGTTTGGAGTCTATAATTTTTGTACAAGATGATGATAAATTGGGTCTTCTCCTCCCTATTGTCAAGATTATTCCTCAGTAGTAAAATTCATGACCCTTTAACTGTTTTTTTTTTTAAGATTTTTTATTTATTTATTTGACAGAGAGAGATCACAAGTAGGCAGAGAGGCAGGCAGAGAAAGGGGGGGAAGCAGGCTCCCTGCTGAGCAGAGAGCCCGATGTGGGGCTCGATCCCAGGACCCTGAGATCATGACCTGAGCAGAAGGCAGAGGCCTTAACCCACTGAGCCACCCAGGCGCCCCATGACCCTTTAACTGTTATCAGATAAATTTGTCCTCCATGAAGAGATGCCAGGTTGGTATGAGTGCATTTAAAGACATCTAACCTAGAATCAAATGCCCTTTTGGAGAGTCATGTTGTAATAAAAACCGTTGTTTGATCTCTGGCCTCTAATTATCAGGTCTTTTTTCTGGGAACACATTTCCTATACACAGGTCTGTAAATTGCAAATATGTGGCCCATGTGTTGCTGCTCTCCTAGTTTCCATTCATGACAGACATTGCTAATCAATCATGGCAATTTTCCTGCTGAGCTAGGACTTGGCTCCAAATTCTTTTCAACACAGCCCTCTAGGCAAGCTCTTCCAATTGATCAAAGATGTTATACAAAAGGAAAACTATTTACCATCTCTGTTGGAATAGATAGACTTAACCTATCTTACCTGACCATTTATTTTCATGTGTAGTTCCTATTTAATTTTGTAGTTTGGCGTTTCTATCAGTAATATTTGGCAAAAGTGTTTGAAATTTTGCCAGTTGCATTATTTCCACTGAGTTAATGCTGGGGATGTACTAAAAAGCATATTTTACTTCTCTCT
Organism: Potos flavus; assembly: GCA_028534135.1. Classification (NCBI taxonomy): domain Eukaryota; kingdom Metazoa; phylum Chordata; class Mammalia; order Carnivora; family Procyonidae; genus Potos; species Potos flavus. The sequence continues at coordinate 29,460,154 of CM052900.1, forward strand.
TTATACTTATTAAGTATTTTTTCTTATGTATTATAGAAATGTCAGGAATGTCATAAAAAATGTACTGATAGTACAGGTCAGTAAACATACAACAGGAAGAATCAATCTAGGGAAATAAGATCTGATTCCTTACATGTAAGTTAAATTGAATGTAAGAGAGTAAAATTTAAACTAGTTTACTTTTGCTATTTTCTGTGATGAAAAAACTCAATTCTCTCCACTTGATTGACACTTTACCTAATATCCTCTTTTTTTTATATTTTTAAGATTTTATTTATTTATTTGAGAGAGAGAACACAAGAGGGAGTAGGGTCAGAGGGAGAAGCAGATTCCCCACTGAGCAGGGAGCCTGATGCGGGACTTGATCCTGCGACTCTCAGATCATGACTTGAACTGAAGGCAGTCGATTAACCAACTGAGCCACCCAGGCACCCAAATGACTTGGTTTTAAAGGAAGGAAAAGAGAGAACAAAAGGAAATTAATCTTTCAAAGCTTTTATCTATGTAGGAAACCTTACCTCTAAGAGGGGCAGTGACTACATAGTTGGCACTTTTCATTTCTCTCTCTTGCTTTTTGGTCTCATTTGTGGCCCGACTTGCCCTGCTAATTCTGTATCACAGTCAGAGAACAATACCTATTCCATTTGAGGCCTGCCTCTTTTGTGAGTATTCCTGACTAAGGGCCAACCTGGGGACGCAGCTGGAGAAAGGAGAAAGGAGAGTAATGCTGGACATTCCCTTCTCTTCTTCTGTTGAACAATCTGGATTATCTTAGAAAGATTGTGAGGACATTACTGAGAGAGGCAGGCAGGCAGAGGAATTTTCCCAGGACAGCTGAGAAAAGGGCCTCTCAGGACCAGGGTTCTGGAAGCTGAAGGTCAGCTTGGGAATTGGGTCAGCTGGCTCGAGGGTGCACAAAGCGAAGGAAAAATTGAAGGCTACATCCAGGGGCAGGTGGAGTTAGGAATCAGTTTTCAGGAAGCTTGCAATCCAAGCAAAGCTGTGAAAACTTGAATCTAAGGCGAAGGGGCTGTTGAGCCTGGGGAGGTTTTCAGTGCTCCTGAGTGTAAGTCTGTGATATTAGGGAGGCATGGTAAAAAACACAGAGCCAGATCAGACAGAATTAGGGGCAGGAAATAATCGGGAAGTTGTAAATGTGGGAGTAGCTGGCAAAAGATGCAGCCAAGAACTGAGGAGTCATGTGACTGCCAAGATAGTGTGGGATGGCATGAATCTATAATGCAGCCAGGAAGGAGGATCGCATGCCTCTGGCGGAAGAGTGGAGAAGGCTGTGATGGATACTGGGCTCATTTTTACCTTTGGTAATCTAATATCCAGATAATCTGAGTTGAAATTTCCTTCCCATTATTCTCAGATAATGAATTTTTCCATGTACGACATTCTTTCCTTTCATGGCATAATTTTCCCTTTCGTGTTGTACTATGCAACTTTAACGTTCTAATGACGTGTCGAGGTCTGCGATTGGGAGAACACTGCTAATCTCAACATTAAACAAAGGTGCTCCTTTCTTCCTAGGCCTCTTATACTCAAACAAAAGATTGGTTTGCATTAGCGAAACAGAGTCTGCAAACGGCGTCAACGTTTTCATTACCATCTTGTGTAGTCCACAGCAAACCTGACACACCGGTCGTTTCATCTGTTTCTGGTAAGCAGAAAGGACAAGAATGATTTCAGAACTTCTCTTTAAGTCTTTGGTTATTCTACTCTACCAGTACAACACGTGGTGGTGGAGGGGAAAAATAATCTCTATTCGTACCCCCTACCCACTTCACTTCCTACCGTTTTTATTTTTAAAGATTTATTTATTTATTTGAGAGAGAGAGAGAAATCGAGCAGGGGAGGGGCCGAGGGAGAGAGAGAACCTCAAGCTGACCCCCTGAGTGCAGAGCCTAACGTGGGGCTCGGTCTCAAAACCCTGAGATCGCGACCTGAGCCGAAATCAAGAGTCCAACACTTAACTGACTGAGCCACCTAGGCGCCCCTCTACTGTTTTTTGAGAGGCAACTTGACATAGGAAAAAGAGAATGGGTTTAGATGGGTTAATGCTTATTAGCCGTGTGACTTTTTGAGGTTATCCCACTTCTTGCGAGCCTTGTTTTTCTCATCTGTGAGATGAGAATAATAATACACACTAAATGTCTAGAAATGGCCTGGCTTCATGCCCCATCCCTCATAGGCAGTCAGTAAGTGTTTGTCTTGTTTTTACTTCCTGTGGCAATTCACAGATTCTTATTATTAAGTATTTGAAACCTTTCTCTTCTCTTGAAAATATGTAGTCATTCATGCAACTTGAGTTTTCCTTCTAAGTTCAGACTTGTTTTTCTCCTTGAAAAACAGATACGTTTCTACCGTGGCAAACTTTTGTGGATGATACTAACTTTTCATTGATACAGAAGGAAACTTGCAGAAATGGGTGTCATTATCATGATATTACTAGAGGAAAAAAATCTAGCAATGTCATTCAGGAGAAGAACTTAGCAATTCATGAAGTTCTTACCTAATTCTTTTGAAAAGTGTAAGCAACTTCTGAGGACAATAAATCTAGGTTCTCTAGAATTGAACCTATACCTGGGTAAAGAGGAAAATAATCTCCTTAGTTGCAAATAGCTGAATTTATAGGTTTCTTGCTGTTTCCCCCAAAGAGTAAAGTAGGAAATTGGAGAGCAAAGATAGTGAAGATGATGCACAGGAAGAAAAAGGGTAACAGGAGCCTGGTGAACAGAAATGCTAGCCTTGCTCTCCCTCCACTTCTGTGGGGTCGAGTGTATACCCAGTATCTTTTCATAGGTTTACAAAAGTCTAGTCTCTTAATATTGGGGGAATTTAGTATCTTCATTTTCAATAAAATTTGTAATAAAACACTTCCAGCTCATTGAGATTTGAAACCCATTACTGAGAAAATGGCCATTGAAGTGGAACACAGATATCAAGAGTTTCCCTGCTCTCTCACATTTCAGGTGGTAGATTTGCCCTGTGAAATAAAGCACTGACATCCAGTATTTCATGATTTCTAAAGAAGGAGAAAATAGGAGCTAAAGACTATATGTCTTTAGAAAAAGTATAAAACAATCCATTTGTATTTGTAAGCCTTCATAAGTACCTTATGCCATTTTGTAATTTGATGGTAAGTTGTAAGTATGATAGTAATTGAATCTTTCTGGTAATATAGTGAACTTAAAAAAATTACTGATATATCAGACTCTAGTTCTGATCTGTTCATCGATTGTCTAATTTTATTTTATCCTCTAGCATGACATATTAGAATACATACAAATATTTAATGTACATATTCTAATTGTTTAATAGATTATGCCTTTACATATTGACATTCTATGTCAGCCTCAAATATTATATTTTAAAAGTGCATAATGTCTTTTTGAAGATCTTCTGTATTAGGGATGTCAAGTATTTCACTCATCTGCCACCATTAATCACTTCCATGTCCAAAGAGGACATGGCCAATCCTGTTGGCAGTTTTTTCTCTACTGGTATTAAATGTGGCTTCAGAACTCTCCCTTATGTATGTATACAAAGTCATGACCTGTGCCAAACCCACTTACCATTCTGGCTCTGCTCCATCTAGTTAATAATAAAAGCAATTTTGTGTTCATATCTGATCTAATAGCCCTTTATGATTTAATACAGACAGCTTTATCTTTGATGATGGAGTTTACCCAAGGACAAAAAGGGACTCATCTGAAACCATTAGATTAACTTCTCATTTAGAAGAAGAAGAAGACATGGGCTCCACCTCTCTACAAGACACTCCTTCTCAAGCCCTTCTGAGAATATACCTTGAGAGGCAACGGGAAACTGGTGAAAGCCTTACATTGCGTTTCTCAACATGGGAGGAATTTTTAAGATCTTATATAAACTTTATTTTGAGAGTCGCAATACATCAAATTTTTGAAGAGCCACTGATAGAAAGCCCAGATTATATAAACTTCAACAAGGTAACAGAAGTGGTGCTCGAGGAGGGTTTTGAGGCTCTCTCCGGCAGAAATGTTTTGTTAAGTGAAACATTTCAAATCACAGATGAAAAGTTAGAAGAGATGTTAGAACAAGCAAGTTCAAAGAGTGAGAGCATTGGACAAGAAACCAGGGCTAATTGGTGCATGACTCACAAAACTTATGATATTGGCAATAGAAAGGAGTTTGAAAGATTTAAGAAATTTATAAAAGATACATTAGGAGAGAGATACTGGTCATTATGGATGGATATTGAGAGGTTGAAAGTTCTTAAGGACCCCGGGAGGCGTCAAAGGTATGTCTAGTTTTTACTTTCAGTAGTTTTTTTTTTTTTTTAAATTCTGGAATATTAGTTTGGGTTCCTTAAGCACAGGCAGAAAGCCTGAAATAAAAATAAAAGTGTAATTTATACTTTTAGAGGAATGAATAATAACATTTATTTTATTATAGTAGTAGTGATTTTATTAGTTCCGTGATTTTGTAATTTTCAGATATAAATAGTGGCAATTGTTTGGGTTCACATAATATTTCTTCCCATGGATTCTAAACCTGCTTCAAATCAATCATTCTGTTTTATTTTTATAACATCGTAGTGATACATTTTGTAGAAAAAATAATTTTTCCGTTATAAAACAACACAGGCTTCAGATACCTTATATAAAAGGTACCTTATGCCATGGTAAGAGACTGTTGCTCCTAGCAGCCTGCTCAGTTAACAAATCCCATGATCTTTGGTTGAATGCCACTTAGACATGTGTATCTGAATAAGATATCTCCTCGATATACTAGATATCCTCTAGAGAGCCTCCTGGTTGTCTGATGGGTCCACATCCTTGTTTGGCTATCTCATGTGTTTTAGATTACGGTAAGACTTAACAACCTTAAGAGGACCCTGCTTTAGGAAAGTTTTTATCCTGTCTGTGTTCTCCTTTCTGCTCTGAAGCAGATCAACTACAGTAGATTGGAATTCCCAAGAAGGGTTTGACTGGGTATATATTAGTAACTGGGTTATTCCACTTATTTCAATGGCATTCAGATCATAGAGCCCATTGTTGTACATACTTATAGGATCCGGGGTTACCAAATGGTTGATTATGCAGCCATGACTTGATGGATCGTGGAGTAGAAAGCCACTACCACTTTTCAAGATGTATTAGGGAAGTTATATGCAAGCAACCTATGTAAATTCTTCAGGATCAATACTGTATTCGTTTCTATTGTTCCTGTAGCAGATTGCCACAAACTTAATGGCTTTTAAAGCAGCGTAAATTTATTCTGTTACAGTTTGGAATTAGGAAGTCTAACATGGGCGGGAAGGGCTACATTCTTTCTGGAGGCTCTAGAGGAGAATCCATTTCCTTGCTTTTTCCAGCTTCCAGAGGTCACCTCCTTTCCTTGGTTCATGGCCTTTCCTCCACCTTCAAGCCAGCAATGTAGCATCTTCTCCCTAACCTCTGCTTCTAGCCTCACGTCTTTTCTCAATGACTCACCCTCCTGCCTCCCTCTTAGATGGACCCTTGTGATTACATTAGGGCCATCTAGATAATCTAGGATAATCTCAAAATCCTAATCACATTGGGATGCCTGGGTGGCTCAGATGGTTAAGCGCCTGCCTTCAGCTCAGGTCGTGATCTCTAGGTCCTGGGGTTGAACCTCATGTCGAGCCCTACATTGGGCTCCCAGCTCAGCAGAGAGTCTGCTTCTCCCTCTGCCTCTCCCCCCTGTTCGTGCTCACTCTGCCCCCCCCCAAATGGATAAATAAAATCCTTAAAAAATATATCCTAGTCACATCTGCAGAATGCCTTCAACCATATAAGGTAACATTCAGAGGTTCTGGGGATTAGGACATGGACATCTTTGGAAGACCATTGTTCAACCTACCAAAAATACCCTTCCTATTCCCATAATTGTAAGAAATAGTCTTATCTCCACATTGGTACTCCTGTAAATCAGTGTTGGTTTTGAGATAGCTCATTACTTGTCTGAAACATTTTAGAAGTGAAAACATTTGGCTTGTTGAATGTCATAGCAATGTGTGTGGATTTGTTTTGTTTTAGACATCTTGAGAAGATGAAAAAATGCTATCTGGTAAGCAATGGAGATTGCTACCTTTCTTCAGAAATATTATCAAAATTTAAGCTGCTAGACGCATCTCAGTGGAATGAAGAACACTTAAGAAATATTCAGGCTGAGGTTGTAAAACCCTTACTTCTATATTGGTAAGAAAAATAATGTGAAGCAAACTTAGTTGCTTGAAGTTTTCCTAGGCGAGTTACAAGTTTTACTTTTTTGTCCTACTCATTTATAATTTATGGAGATTTAAAATGACAAGATTATTCTTTTTGCCTTCCTTAAAGTCAGTCAGAGAAAGATAAATACCGTATATTTCATTCATATGTGGAATTTAAGAAACGAGCAACCGTTTAATGAATATCATGAAGCAAATACTTATGTAACCACCACATGGGCTGGGAAATAAAACATTGCAAGACCCTTGAAGGTCCCTTATCGATCACAACATCCCCACTCCCCCTTGGAGGTAACCAATATCCTGACTTTCGTGATTATCATCCTCTTACTTTTCTTTTTCTTTTTTTTTTTAAAGAATCTTTTTTTTTTTTTTAGATTTTTATTTATTTATTTGAAAGAAGAGAGAGAGAGTGAGAGTGAAAAAGAGCACAAGCAGGGGGAGCAGCAGGCAGAGGGAGAAGCAGGATCCCGGCTGAGCTGGGAGCTGGTGTCTGATGCAGGACTCTGGATCCTGGGACTCTGGGATTGTGACCTGAGCCGAAGTCAGACACTCAACTGACTGAGCCATCCAGGCGTCCCCTCTTACTTTTCTTTATAGTTTTACCAACCATATATGCAAATAAATCCCTAAGCTTATACTTTTCGCTGCCTATTCTACAACTTTATATAAATGGAAACATATTATATGCATTCTTTTGTGTCTTCTATCAACATTACACGTGAGAATTGTCTGTAATTGTGTTTAATAAGAGTTTTATTGATTTTCATTGATGAATATTGGTATTCCACTGCATGAATATACCACAATTTTTATTTTTTTAAACATTTAGGTCGTTTCTTACTTTTCACAATTAAAAGCAGTGCTATAATATATATTCTTGTACACATATCCGTTTTTCTACAGCAGTTGTACCCACTTATGCTCTCGTCAACAGAATAAGAGAATGCCCATTGCTGTAAATCCATGGTAGCATTTAACATTGTCAGACTTGTAAATTTTTGCCTATGTGTTTGGTGTGTCATTGGTGTCCTGTGGTTATAACTCTCATTTCCCTGAGTACTAGTGAGGCTGGTAATCTTTTCCATGATTGGTCATTTGGTCATTTGGATTTCAGTTTTTCATGAATTGCTAATTTATTTCATTTGCCCATTTTTCTATTGGGATATATATATACACACACATATGTACCTACTCACACACATACACACACCATATTGAATACAGTTCCTTTGATGGGATTATGTGACAGATACCTTCTCCCACCCTCTAGAGTTTGAGAATTAAGATGTGTGTAGTATACATGAGAGCTCATATAATGGAAGCATGAAAAATAATACACCAGTTTATGATTGACCATGAAATTTATACCACAGTATTTGATGAATTACCTAGTGGCTAATGAAAAATTAATGCTATGAATGAAATAATACTAATGCAAGATTATAATGGTAGGGGCAGCAGAGACTTATGGGGGTTCATATGAATATAGTATAATGATGGAAATCAGAAAATTGAGACACTTAGATTTTCTGGTCAGCACATGTATGCTTTACTGGATAAGGATCTTGTAGCTATTCCTACTTACTGGTTGACATAAGAACAAGAGATCATTTTGGATATTTCTAAGTCTGTAAGTAAAGGTTCTGAAATATGGTTAGGATGACCACCCAGATGTATACAGTGTTCCCTCTGAATCTAAAGTAATTATGAACTTTGGATTTTCTTCCACTCCCAACCTGTGTTCACATCAGGGCGATATCTGCTTTCTTCCTATTTTATAGGGAGTTCCTTACCAGCACCTGAAATATGGAGTGAAAATTCGTCTTTGGGCTGTGGCATCAGGGGGAAAACCTGGTCCAAGCTGCAATTAGCATCAGGCCTGACAGCTGGGGTTAGCCCTGTAGCCAATAAAGAGTTAGTCCACAGACTAAATACCAGGATAGCCATCCAATTAAGCGTGGCCTTGACATTGTGCCAAACATTCTCTGTCCTGGGTTTCTGGAAGTTGTGTTGGTCTGTCATTTATATAAATGGTTGTAAAACTAATTCTTATCTTTAAGGCTTGAAAATAGAGCATATGAATCAAAATCCACTTCAGTCGTGTAGTTAAACATTATAAAAATGTTTATATATTTTAAAATATGAATTTCATCTACCAGGTTTTTTTATTATGTTCAGTTAGCCAGCATATAGTACGTGGTAAGTTTTTGTTGTAGTGTTCAATGATTCATTAGTTGCATATAACACCCAGTGCTCATCCCAACACATACTCTCCTTCATACACATCATCCTCCCACCCCTCCTGCCTTCTGTAACCCTCAGTTTGTTTCCCGGAGTCCAGAGACTCTCATGGTTTGTCTCCCTCTCTGATTTCTTCCCATTCAGTTTACCCTCCCTTCCCCTGTGGTCCTCTGCTCTATTCCTTACATTCCACATATGAGCAAAGTCATATGATAATTGTCCTTCTCTGTTTGATTTATTTCACTTAGCATAATCCCCTACAGTTCCATCCATGTTGATACAAATGGTGGGTATTTATCCTTTCTGATGGTTGAATAATATTCCATCGTATATATATACACCTCATCTTCTTTATCCATTTGTCTGTTGAAAGGCATCTCGGTTCCTTCCACAGTTTGGCTGTTGTGGACATTGCTGCTATGAACATTGGGGTGCATGTGCCCCTTCTTTTTACTGCTTTAAAATGACCACATGTGCATTTTATGTTCATTTTACTAGAAACGGAAAGTTATTTTAAAAAATTCCTTTATCAATAGATATATAGATTTCTTTTTCTTATCAAGCAGATAGTAATTTGAGTGTAATTTTATTATTTTTTTCCCTAATGTATATTGTCTCTTTGTATGAGTGAGTGTGATTTCAGGCAGTTGATATATCATAGAAAAACATTTTTTTTTAAAGGTGAGGCAGTAGAAAAAAGGGAATTTTTAGAAAAAGGATTTGGTAAGACTGATAATTGTGAGCACTGGCATTCTAGATTTTGTAGGCTTTCAATTTTTGAGGCTTATTGCCTAGCTTAATTTAAATTTGTTTTTTCTTTGACTAGGGCACCAAGATTCTGTGTTACTCATTCATCCTCAGTGAAACATGCTAGTGCTGAACTGAAATTCTGGCACCTCCGTCAAGAGAAACCAAGGAAGGATGTTGACCCTTTTCCACAAATGGCAACTCTCTTGCCATTAAGACCTAAATCTTGCATTCCACAGATATCTGATATGCAGGTCAGGTAGACATTGATACTTTGATCTCTTTATTAAGTTTATGATAAAATATTCATGCTTGGGTTTTGTGCACTAATACTTATGTTTTATCATAAGCTTTTTTTTTGGGTTGTTGTTAATGTGCATGCTGCAACAATTACAAATTAAGAAAACCTGTGGTCTGTTTTCCACCAAGCAGCCAGAATGAGCCTTTAAAAATATATGATCAGGTCACTCACCTGCTCAGAATTCCCTAAGCGCCTCCTCTCTCAGAATAAAATCTGAGGTCTTTACACAGCTCTCCACACCCCTGCTGACCTGGCCTCATTTTCTATCTTCTCGACCCTCCTCTACTCCAACCACACTGGCCTCTCTCCTGTTCTTGGAACACACCAGGCAAAAATCTGGAAGTGGTGCACTTGCTGTTCCCTTCACTCGGAGCACTGTTCTTCCAGATATCCATGTGGTTTGTTCCCCCACTCACTTTAGGTGTCTGTTCGAGCATCACATATTCAGAGAGGCTGTTCTTGACTGTGAGTACACTTGGGTGGGATGAAACAGATGCCCTCCATCACTGTGCAAGCCCACAGCTCTGCTTGATTTTGTTTGATAGTACTCATGACCACATGATTAATGCTTATTGTCTTATAGTCTCCTACTGGAATATAAGCGCTTAGCCAAAGTGGCTGGCACATGAGAGTTGCTTAATAAATATGAATGAATGAGTGAGAAGTAGCAACAGCAGAATTAGAAGTAGTGAGTACTTTTTATAATGAGGGGAGAATAAAATAGTACAAAAAGATACGGAAAAAGTAAAAAAAGAGAAGTTCAACTTTATACAGAAGAAGTAAATAACCCTACGTACTTTGTAGCCAAAACCTGCATTTTAGAAGTAAAAAGCCCTCTTAATAGCCTTTATTTACTTATCTTTCATTTTTTAAAGATTTTTATTTATTTATTTGACAGTGAGAGAAAGAGCATAAGCAGGGGGAGCGGAAAGCAGAGGGAGAGGGAGAAACAGGCTTCCTGCTTAGCAGGGACCTTGGACCCAGGACCCTAGGATCATGACCTGAGCCGAAGGCAGATGCTTAACCGACTGAGCCACCCAGGCGCTCCTCTTAATAGCCTTTAAGAGTGTCACAGAATGTTAAGTGTTACCAGCCATAGTCACACAAAACCCCTTCCAAAGAGATACCTTATGTTCATGGTATCTTATTTTAAAAGGTAGAACGGTGTAGAACAGTTCTTGAAGTTTGACTTCAACAAGTAGTATTTTGGAGCTGAAGAGACTTTTCAGTTTTTCTCTGTTGGTGGTTTCTTAGCCCTAGGCGCACATTAGAATCAAATAGAGAGCTTTTAATGAAGACCTCAGGATGGCTGGGTCCCACCATCAGAGATTCTGATTTAATTGCTCTGGAGTGGGTCAGAATCATTCTGTAAAATCAGGAGGTTGGCTTAGAATAATGGCTCTCAACCTGCCTGAGCATAATTGTCACATTTTGGAACCAACATTTTAATAGGATTGCTAGGTGATGGGTATTCAAAGCACTGCTATAGTGGGTGGTTCTGAAGCTTCAGCATGTATGCATAAGAGTCCCCCAAAGAGCTTGTTAATGCAGGCAACTGGGTGGCTCAGTTGGTTAAGCATCTGCGTTTGTCTCAGGTCATGATCCCAGTCGTGGGATCGGGAACGCATCTGGCTTCTTGCTCAGCAGGGAGCCTGCTTCTCCCTCTCCCTCTGCTGTGAGCTCTCTCTCTCTCTCTCTCTCCGTCAAATAAATAAATAAAATCTTTAAAAAAATAGAATCCTGGGCTTTACCTGGATATCTAAAGTCAGGAGATCTGGTGTGGGGCCTGTGGATTTGCATTTCCAACAAGCTTCCTCCCACGCACGTAAAGCTCTTGCTGCGGGTTTGAGGACCACGCTTTCAATTAGTGTCACTTCAGTGCACTAATGATTTCCAATCCGTTTTGATATTTTCCCGACCTCCTTTGCATGGTGTGGCTTTTTTCTCTGCTACTTCACTGATAAATCTAATCTACCCCGTTCGCCCACGTGACCAGCTAATATAGGTCTTAGAAGTGTCCTGTCAGGAGCATGTATCCTGATAACATGGAAACATTTGTACAAATAACCTGTGTACATTTGAGAGGTAAGTGGCCAGAGAGAGTAAGTGGTGTGGTTAATGAAAGGAACTTGAAGGAGAGCAGTGCCAGAGGAGTGGGGAGAGATTGATCTCAGCCCAGGTCTTGATCTCAGGGTCATCAGTCCAAGTCCCACGTTGGGCTCCACACTGGTTGTGGATGCTGCTTAAAAAGTTAAGGTGTAATTTACAGACAATGAAGTTTACCCTTCTTAGTGTACTGCTTTGTGAATTTTGACAGACATATTCATCATGTAACTGCCATCACAATCACGATATAGAATAGTTCCTTTACCTACCACACCCTACCCCCCAATTCTACAGGGTCCTTTTGTTAGTTTCTCCTCCATCAGGGATTTTCTGGATAGCCTTCTAGTTTTCACCCAAGCCAGAAAGGCCTAAAATTCTAACTTAGGCTTTTCTCTAAGACTTAATTTTTTTTTTTTAATTTTAAGAAAACTTGTTTCATTGTGGTAAAAAAACATGTAAAGTTTACCACCTTAACCATTTTCAAGTGTACACTTCAGTAATAAGTATGTTTGCATTGTTGTGAAACAGATCTCCAGAACTTTTTATCTTGCAGATTTGAAACCACATACCCGTTAAACCACATTCCTTCTCCTCCCAACGCCCCTGGTAACCACCATTCTACATTCTGTTTTTATGAATTTGACCACTTCGTATGATACTTTTAATAAACTCAGCCCCCTGTGGTGCCACTCATTTATTGAATGTTGCTTAATGTCACGCTGGGTTCTGAATGACTAAAACAGATGTGAGCCCTGATACGTAGGAAGTTATGTGTAAATCACATTTAAGTAATTAATTTTGTTTATGGAATTCTTAAAAAAAATCAATAGTTTTTAGGCACCTAGAGTGTACGTAAGATTTTATTGTTTGTTCTGGATAATAAAACATCACAAATATATTCCTTGCTCTCCAGCAACATATATTACATTCCAATAGAAGTTGACATATTTGATATTTGTTTTTCAAATTATGAAAATAACAAAACTACTGTAAATTTGGAAACTGAAGACAAATCACTTTTTTAAAAGGCTTTTATTCATTTATTTGAGAGAGAGCATGAGTGGAGGGAAGGGGCAGAAGCAGATTTCCTGCTGAGCAGGGAGCCTGATGCAGGGCTCCATCCCAGGACCCTGAGATCATGACCTGAGCTGAAGGCAGACACTTAACCGACTGAGCCACCCAGGGATTCCCTAGACAAGTCACTTCTGATCTCACCTACTTGTAGACAACTATTACTTATTTTTTTGTGTTCTTGTGAATTTTTAATTTTAATGTACTTTTTGTATTCCGATTATTTCTTTTAACATCTTCATCACATTTTTCCATGTGTGTCATAATTTCATAATCCTTACTTTTAAGTGTTATATAATGTTACATTTATGTGTATCCCATACTCAGATCATTGTTTCTTTCTCCTGTATTTGAACCTTTAAGTGTTTATACTTTTTTGATTTGTGCATGTGGCTTTTACCAAATAGTTAACCCTTACCATGAATAACATTTAAGAATGGGAGTAATAACCGCAAAAATAAAATGTCCAAAAATGGAAGGAGATAGTTTTGTTAAGATATAGGTCTTTATTATGGACCAGTGGTATCCTTGCTTCCTTTCCCTGCCCTGCCACCCCCATTCCCCAGCCCCCTACTCCCACCGCTCATGTGTATTAAAACCTATGCAGTTATAGAATAAAGATAAGTTTTTGTGAAGTTCTCCCTCTAGGAAACAACCTTCTTTCACAGTGCTGTAAATAAGGATATACAAGCCTTGGCTTTTCTTTTCTTACATGCTAAAGCGTTATAGAAGTTTCAGCCTGCTGATCATATAAAAGTGGGAGTTTGGGAAGCAGTACATTTTTATTCTAGTGAGAAGCATGATAGGTGGTAGAGTGAGAAAAGAAATCCTCTAGTGATCAAAACAAATTTAAGGTAGAGCTATGCTTTATTCTCTGGCCTTTTCCCCCCCTTCATATTGCTCAGTTGTCACTTTGTATATTATTTTACCACTTTTTAGAAAGAAGAATCCAATTTATTACAACGTCCTAAATCTCCCAAGAAACCACCTCGAGTAAAAACATCAGTTCAAAAACCATGGAGGAGCAAGTCTTTGTATCTAATTTCTTCGAAGGATGATGTGATTGAGAAAGGGTAGGTTCACCTTTTTATGTGTCAAGTGTTATTCTGCATTGGTAAGATTTTTGAGGAATTGAAAAATTAGATAGAAATTGAAAACTGAATACACTGATTTTATTTTTATAGGAGTTCCTAATATTTCAGTGATAGGTATTAGAGTCTTGCATACTCTGATTTAGGAGCAGAACTCCTGAGATTAGTCTTTTGAAATAGATGGCGCCTCTGATCTCCACCCTCTTATGAGCTGTACGGTCAAAAGACTTCTGAGAAGATTTCCTTCCAGTTCCTACTTGGCCCTGTTCAGTAGTTCAGAATTTCTCAAACTTACAAACTCATAAGACTCTCAAGAATTTTGTCATTACTTAACACAGCATATGTTACCATATTTGTTTAGATTTGCCCACATATATACTCTTTTCACTGTTCTTTATTTCAAATGGGATTATTTTCCTTCAATCTAAAAAAAATACCCTTTGGGTATTAACTTTGGTGTGGGATCTCCTGGTTCCACTAATCTGTTACTTCACTTTTATTCTTTTTTTCCCTTTGAGATAAAATTCACATAACACGAAATTCACCATTTTTAACTTATCTTTATTGTGTGTGTGTGTGTGTGTGTGTGTGTGTGTTTTTTTTTTTTTTAATTGTAGACTGTTCCAAGGATCAGCCTGAGGTAAAACTTAGGGTCTTCTTAGGTTTTTTCTAGTATGTGCCTTTTCCTGGGCATGTGTGATCTCTTTCTAATTTTTTCCTGCATATGCATTTTGCTTTTGAATGTCCTAATCTTTCGTGTCTGGCTTCTGAAAAGAGGAAAAAGAGGAAAATGAAGAGAAAAAAATGAAGTAGAAAGGGCACTGTCTCTTTAAATTCCCCGGAAGTCACTTCAGCCTGAAGGGGACTGGGCTTACAGCTAAGAGGAGGGGAGCAACCACAGGGACCACGTGCCTCACCTCGCCTCACCTCGTCTGCACCTCTGTGATCTGCAGCAGCAGAGATCAGAGATCAGAGCTCGGTCGCTGAGATTTGGTAGACAGGGTCCTTTCTGCTCACCCTGGCTCTTGCAGCTGTGTGCAGAATGCTCCAGAACACAGACACAGCTGTCTGCTACAGGGCTGGGGATAGGGGATGGTTAGCTGCTGCTGTTGTGCCAGTAACTCTAATTGACCAAAATGAACCACATTTACTCTCCAAGACTTCCCCTGGAAGTTGAAAGCCTTAAGTAAAGACTCCAGAGTTCTAAAATAGTTTCGATTCTACCAGTAAAACTGTTGTCTGGTGGGGAAGCAGGTTCCCGGTGCTTCCTACTCTGACATCTTCCCAGAATCCTCGCCTCTGGGAATTCTTTTCCTCAATGAGTTTTGGCCCCAGAATTCCTTTTTAAAAATTTATTATTATTATTATTATTGTTATTATTAATTTTAACTCCAGTATAGTTAACTTACAGTATTATATTAGTTTCCATTTATATTAGATTATAGTGATTGAATAGTTCCATATATTACTCACTGCTCATCAAGATAAGTGTACTCTTCATCCTCTTCACCTGTTTCACTCATCCCCCCCACCCACCTCCCTAATCATCAGTTTATTCTCTGTAGTTAAGGGTCTGTTCCTTTAGTTTGTCTCTTTTTTTCCTTTGTTTTGTTTCTTAAATTCCACATAGGAGTGAAATCGTGGTATTCATCTTCTCTGACTGACTTACTTCACTAAGCATGAAATATCTGTTGTTGCAAATGGCAAGATTTCACGCTTTTCTATGGCTGAGTAATATTCCATTGTAAATAGAAACCACTTCTTTTTTTTTATATTGTCAGTTATATTACCTTTTTTAAACTTTTTTATTGTAATTCCAGTATAGTTAATATACAGTGTTATATTAGTTTCAGGTATACAATATAGTGATTCAACAGTTCTATACATTTCTCAGTGCTCATAGTTATAAGTATACTTTTTAATCCTCAACACCTATTTCACCCATCCCCCCACCCAGCTCCCCTCTGGTAACCATCAATTTGTTCTCTATAGTTAAGAGTATGTTTCTTGGTTTTTCTCTCTTTTTTTCTTTGCTCATTCGTATTGTTTCTTAAATTCCACATATGAGTAAAATCATTTGGTATTTGTCTTCCTCTGCCTTATTTTGCTTAACATTATACTCTGTAGGTCCTTCCATGTCATTGCAAAGGGGAAGATTTCAATTTTTATGGCTGAGTAATATTCCATTGTGTATGTATACCACATCTTCTTTATCCATTCATCTATTGATGGACACTTGGGCTGCTTCCATAAATTGGCTATTGTATATGTACAATATACATACATGAATTAGTGTTTTTGTATTTTGGGGGTAAATATCCAGTGGTGCAATTGCCGGACTGTGGAGTAGTTATATTTTTAACTTTTTGAGGAAACTCCATACTGTTTTCTAGAGTGGCTGCTCCAGTTTGCATTCTCACCAGCAGTGCAAGAAGGTTCCTTTTTCTCTACATCCTTGCCAACACTTGTTGTTTCTTGTGGTTTTGATTTTAGTCATTCTGACAGGTGTGAGGTGATATTCATTGTAGTTTTGATTTGCATTTCCCTGATGATCAGTGATGTTGAGCATTTTTTCATGTGCCTGTTGGCCATCTGGATGTCTTCTTTGGAAAAATGTCTGTTCATGACTTTTGCCCATTTTTTAATTCGATTCTTTGTTTTTTGGTTTTGAGTTGTATCAGTTCCTTATATATTTTTGAGATCAACCCTTTATCAGATATATCATTTGCAAATACCTTCTTCATTCAGTAGGTTGTCGTTGTCTTTTAGTTTTTTGTTTTGTTTTTGTTTTGTTTTTCTTTCACTGTGCAGAAGCTTCTTTTTTTTTTAAATATTTTATTTATTTATTTGATAGAGACACAGCGAGAGAGGGAACAGAAGCAGGGGGAGTGGGAGAGGGAGAAGCAGGCTTCCCGCGGAGCAGGGAGCCTGATGCGGGGCTCGATCCCAGGACCCCGAGATCATGACCCGAGCCAAAGGCAGAGGCTTAACCGACTGAGCCACCCAGGCATCCCTGTGCAGAAGCTTCTTATTTTGATATAGTCCCGATAGTTTATTTTTGCTTTTGTTTCCCTTGCCTCAGGAGACATATCCCAAAAGATGTAATTATGGCCACTGTCTGAGAAATTACTGCTTGTGTGTCTTGTAGGAGTTTTATGGTTTTAGGTCTCACGTTTAGGTCCTTAATCTATTTTGAGTTTGTTTTTGTGTATGGTGTAAGAAAGTGGTGGAGTCTCATTCTTTTGCATGTAACTGTCCAATTTTCCCAAGACCACTTGTTGAAGAGAATGTTTTTTTTCCTATTGCATGTTCTTGCCTTTTTTTGTCAAAGATTAATTGACCATGTAATTGTGGGGTTATTTCTGTTGGCCCAGAATTCTTTACATTGTTAGCACTCAAATTTCCTTTAGCAGATTAATTTTTGTATTTTTCAGTTTATCTAGTTGATCTTTAAAGTGAGAGTTGGTCTAAATCACCCTGTCTACCATTTCCAAACATAGTAGTTAATGAGCTTTGGTGTACTTTGCTTGCATTATATCAGTTCTTACTGCATCCCTATGAAGAAAACATTATCTTAATTTTTCAAATGATAAAGATACATAAGTATGAATTGAGAGAAAAGTTGAATTTTGAGAACTATGCATTGTTTTTGTGTTTGTTGTGGCTAGAGTATAGAGAGTATTACCATGAAAAGGCAAGATACAAGCTAAAACAATAAATGAGGTTCAGATAGTGAATTTTTTTGTGTCACATTAGGGAATTTGGAGATTATTTTCTATGCAGTGGAAAACACCTAGAAAGTTTTTTTGTGTCATTTACTAAAATTAAATTATTTTATTTTCAAAATTGGGAATATATGCATAGTTCAAAATTAGTAACATGCTATCCACTTATTCTCTACCTTTGTTTTTACTGAATTCATTGGAGAAGGTGTTTCATAGCAGTATATGCTATCTATTACTACAGTAATAGATATACTATAGTGTGTTTTTTCTATTGTTTCTTGTTCTTGTAATCTTATCTCTCCTGATGTCTGGTTATCTTTGATTTTATGCCAAACATTGTATATTTGTATTCTATTGAGGGACATGGACATTATTTCCAATATTTTTCATTATTAAAAACAATGTTGCAATGGATATTCTTATACATTTGCTGTATTTCATGTATGCATATGTCTGCAAGATCAATTTCTCAAAGTAAAATTTCTAAATCAAAGTTCATGTGATTTAAAAATTGTTTTAGATATCACTAAATTATATTTCATAAGAGTTTAACAATATACTCCTTTCAGCGTGTATGAGAGCATTCAAACCGCTCTGTCTTTTAATTGGAGAGTTTAGTCTGTTTATATTTAAAATAATTATTGATAGGTATGGACTTATTGTCATTTTATTAATTGTTTTCTGACTATTTTGTAATTCCCTTGTTCCTTTTTTTCTTGCTCTCTTCCTTTGTGATTTGATGATTTTCTGAAGCAGGAAGCAGTATTTTTAAGGTAGAGGAGACTTGAGACTGTTTATATGCCTGTGGTAGTATGTAGTAGAAAGGGAAAAGTTAAAAGATCCACGAGAAGGAAGAGTTCTGTATTTTCAAAGGTGAAAAGAAGGAAGGATTCAAGATCAAAGGCCTTGAGATTAACCTTGGATACGAGATAGGACACTTTTTCCTGAGACAGGATGGAAGGAAATAAGGACAGGTATAGGTGGACATATTTATTGATAGTAACTTAAGAATTTTCAGCTGCACATAACAGAAAACTTGGCTAACAATGGCTTAGACGAATTGGGCTTATTTTTCTCACGGAACAAGAAATCTGAGGGTAGACAACTGCCAGTGTTCGTTTCTTGGACTGGAAATATTAGGTCCTGAATTTTTGTAATGTTCTTGGTCATTCTTTCATATTCATTGGTGTTATAGCTCCTGAAATCAGGCTTTCAAATCATAAAGAAGAAAGGGCAATTTTCATTAATCCTTTCCCTTTGGTCGGGAAAGCAAGCTTTCTTAGAAGCTCCCCAGCAGACTTTGTTTTGTATCTCATTGGTCATAACTGTGTCACATGACGATCTGTCTCTGCAAGTCGGTCTTAGAAAGTGAATATTTAGCTTTCTCAGTATCTTGGTGTGCTGGTTATAGAGGCACGTCACTGGAAGTAGTGCTGAGTTAGCTAGTCTGTCAATAGTTTCCACATCGGGGAGTGGAAACAGAAGCATGTCATACCTACCTTTGGTCTGAGAAGAACCTGCAAAGCCCTCTGCTGGTGGATTGGAGTACAGGTATATTGGTGAGGTGGATCGGCATGTTTTATGGATCTAGAAAGTAAGGCTCAGAATAATTGCAGTGAGTTATGGAGAGGCAGCTGGATAAGAAAATATAAAATGATAGTGTCTCAAGTCATTAGTCTAGCTTCATAGTCTTCCATTATCTCACCCCACACTACCACATATAAATCCTTATGAATCCCACCTGTTGTGAGGATTAAAGATGATAATGTGAATTGTATTTGGCACAGTGTTTGGTATGTGTTATATAGTGTTTACTAAACTGTTAGTGTCCTCTTGCCCTAAGCAAATCAGTTAACTTGCTGCCTTTTGTTTGTTTTTGTTTTTTTGTTTTTTCTTTAGATTTTATTTATTTATTTGACAGAGAGAGAGAGATCACGAGTAGGCAGAGAGGCGGGCAGAGAGAGGAGGAAGCAGGCTCCCTGCTGGGCAGAGAGCCCGATGTGGGACTTGATCCCAGGAGCCCGAGATCATGACCTGAGCCGAAGGCAGAGGCTTTAACCCACTGAGCCACCCAGGCGCCCAACTTGCTGCCTTTTGAACAAGGCTTTCCTACCTACTTTCACATATTGCTCACTCTTGTCCCCATCTAAAGAACCCCTCTAAACACACATACACACACACACACACACACCCCTCCTACCAGTTTTTCAGTGAAAATCTCATTTCTTTAATTGCTAATATAGCTCAAAGGGACTTCTCATTGTTATCCATCCCAGTCATTTGACATCTATAATATATTCTTGAATTCATTCAACCAGCAGTTAATCTTACTGAGAGTTGTCTTTCTGTAGGACTATACTTCATTTTCTCAACCACTTCTTAAAGGCTGGACCTGATAACTTGCACTTTTTTACCCCCAATTCTCTCACAGTGCTCAAATGCATTCCTAAGATTTGGTGCTACGTATACCAAAGGTGCTCACTATATACTAATCAAGGAGTTCTTATCCTTATAATTTAGGTTGAGGCACAGGTCAGAAAGCAGAAAAGTTATTCGCTTAACATCTTTTACTGACATTTCTGAATGTCTGAAGCCCCAGCTGGATAGAAGATACACTTACACAGAAGAACCTTTGGTAAGTATTTTGAGAACTGATTTATCTGATTCTTCATTTAACTGACCAATGTCCCCTGGTTTTAGAGAATTTTTGTTGATATACCATAGCATGTTTTTCTCTACTAAATAACACGTTTTATTTTTTCCTTCCAAAAAGATTTTTATCCAAAAATTTTCTCTGTGTTTCCTTTTGTAATACCATGTTGCTATATACTCCACTGATTACTATTTTCAAAAACAACTGTCTTCTGGTTTTGGTGTGAGAATACCCTAGATACAAAGTAAGACCATCTATTATTTTAGTAAATGGCTAACATTTGATAAAAAATAATGTTTGATGTTATGTTTTGGAAACAGAATTTTTATAAAGCAGAGTATTTCCAGTGTGTGGCTACCTTGGTAATGTGGATTTTCTATACTAGTTATGGATGACAATATTCCCTAAGGATTATACTTTAGGTTGAAACTTTGGTAGTCCCAATATAGTCTGAACACTTAGCTATAATTTTGTATAACTTTCTATTTTATTCTAAGCAAACAGTTCTCCTTTTCTTCCAACAAGGGCTTTTTTCCCCTACCAAACTAATGGTTTTTTTAGTTTTTGGAATGCCAACAGTTAAACATCATAAAAACATTAAAGTCTCACTTTAGGATATGTTTGGTAGAGGGATAAAGAGGCAGAGAGATACTATAACAGTACCTTAAATTGTTCATGCCACAGTTATCTTAAGATTACAAAGAAGTCTGAGTTCCACACAGCAAATACCAAAGAGTTCCTGTGAACAGTAGATGCCTTTTTGTATTCTAAAGTCATTCTTATGCTTGGGGAAGTAGCCAGCTTTCTGTGTTTCGGGAATGGTATTAGGGTTGCCAGCATTGTTGGCACAGAGGCCCCAAAATAACAAACTTTTATGAGAACTTATATTACCATTTACATTCTGAAGGCCGTGACCTGTACTGGGGGAGACTGTCCAAGGAGGGGCCCCCTGAGGACAGTTAATGAGCAGCACTGAGAGGCCTTGAAGATGGTTCTTTTTATAACTCTCTTGTAGCCATTGAAGCATCACTTCAAGGCTAAAATAACAGTAAATATGTAGGAACGAGGCCACCAACAGAGATTTGGAAGACTCCTAAAATGGTATCGCTATGCCTGAAACATGAAAATAATAGAGGTTGAGAAGTTACCCTAACATTAAATTTGAAATCAGATTGGTTTATAAAAGAATGCAATCTGCTGCTATAGTTGGCTCCATAAATGACTCTTAAATGACAGTCACATGCAAACATACCGCATTAATTACTTACGTGGTACAAAAAAAATTAAAAAGTCCAGCAGGAAAAGGACAGCCTGGCAAAATTTATGAAACCCAGTTGTACAGTGTCATAAAAAATCACCATGTTTCTGGGTGGATCATGGACTTCTGTTTTGTTATCTAGGTTAAAACCATGGCAGATGGTGCCTTGGGAGGATTTGACATGGAAAATTTGTTGCAATCTTTGTACGTAGAAAATAGAGCTGGATTCTTCTTTACTAAATTCTGTGAGCATTCAGGAAACAAGGTAGAAAATAATGATTTTAAACCTAATTTTATGCCTTTACCTCATTTTAAAGTAAGAGAAGTTGAAGTAATTCAGTGCTCAAACAATTACATTTGATGTTAAAATTCCCATTTCTTCTGGTAAGAAATTTTATGCTAAATATTTAGTAAAAATGTAAACATCTCAATTATAATTCTCTTGGTTCACTATCCTACTAGAATTACAAAGAAAAGTAAAGGATTGACTTGCATTCTTTTTTTTAGAGATTTATTTATTTATTTTATAGAGAGCGAGAGAAAGAGTGTGCCAGCAGGGGGGAGGGCAGAGGGAGGAGAGGGAGAGAGAGAATCCTGAAGCAGACTCCCACTGAGCGTGGAGCCAGACATGGGGCTTGATCCCAGGACCCAGAGATCATGACCTGAACCGAAATCGAGTCGGACACTTAACTGAGTCACTCAGGAGCCCCTTGACTTGCATTGTTAACAATATTTTATTCTCATGTAATTTTGTTTCCATGTAATACATATTAAATTCAGAGTTGATTTCTATTAATCCTTTAATTTTCATTTTTAATAGCTCTTACAATTAGAAGTTGCAGTAGAAGTGGAAAACTCATTGCCAGTTTTGTTTTCATTTTGCTTAAATGTAAAATATTTCACTAGCTCAATTATTAGAATAGTGTTTGGTTTTGGTATGATATATATTTGTCTATATATATATCAAAATACCTCCAGATTTTGGTTTCATGCCAGAAATATGTGATTGCTCTTTAATTGTTAACTAGCTTCTTTCCTGTTTTAATGGCTAATTATGTAAGAGGCATACATGCAAAAATATAATATTTTAATGACAATACCAATAAATATTTTCTATGCTGCCAGTTTATAATAGAAGATAAGACCATCTTAAATTGAACCTGATTTATGGTAACACCAAGGAGCTAAACAATTATTTATATTTGAAATTAGAGCTTTAATAATTGGGTGGTAATGATTTATGTATTTTTTTCCATCTACAGTTGTGGAAGAACGGTGTGTACTTTTGGTTTGACCTACAGGCTTATCATCAGCTTTTCTACCAAGAAACACTTCACCCTTTTAAAGTATGCAAACAAGCCCAAGTAAGTAGTAACTAATTATGGTTCAATGTGCAGCTTTAAGTACACAAAGAAATGAAAAATTTGTGTCCAGCTCCAAATAAGAGAAATCTGGGACTACAGGCAAAAAGGCAGCAGTTAAATTGTTGCCATGGGATTACTTCATTAAGTGTCCATAGAATATTGTTTTATAATCTGATTTGTGGGTTTCCATTTTATCTATTTTATTTGGTTTGCTTTATTTTCTCTTTGCTGGCAGTTACTTGTTCTGCCAATAAAGGACATCCCATATTTTTTGTAATTTATGTCTTTTTGGTTTGGTTATGAGTGATTTAAAAGAGGACCCTGCGAGAGGACTTGTCATGAATCATTAAAGTGATGGGGAGCACAGAGGCATAGACCAGAGCTGTTCTCTGAGCTTACTGCAGGAATCAGCTGTGGGACATACTCAGCCTGGTGACCTCGAGGGTGGGAAAGGATGTTGACCGTGGGGTGTAGGCTCCAGGTCATCCCTGTGCTTCTGTGCTACACACCACGTAAGACAGAGACTGAGAGGTGGAGGAAAGAACATCTCAAGACCACCCCGAAGCAAAATAGAGGAGGAAGAACAGAGGATTCTCTGCAAAGGGAGATAGAATCAGTGGCCTCTTTTGAGGGGGAAGAAAGAAAGAGAAAAGAATTATGACTCAAGCTGACTTAATCTTTTCGGTTTTTTTGTTCTTAGGATCTTAATGATCTTTTTATTCCCCCAAAGATTTTATTTATTTATTTGAGAGAGAGAGAGAGAGAGAGAACATGAGCAGGGTGGTGGGCAGAAGGAGAGACAAAAGCAGACTCCTTGCTGAGCAGGGAGCCCAAAACGGGGCTCGATCCCAGGACCCTGAGATCATGACCTGATCCCAGGGCGGACACTTAACCGACTGAGCCACCCTGGGGCCCCAGGATCTTATGATCTCTTATGGAGAGAAGTCTTCACGCCTAGAAAACCGCTAATTACTTCTGTATCTGTTGACCACCTAAGTGGTTCTTATAAGCTGGAATAACGCCATTCAGGAGACCCTCTCCCCAGATGATGCAGAGATAGTTTTGTCATATCGTATTACCTTATACTCTTATTCAGGATCTCAGAGAGCGCTGCTGCTGCATGTTTGTTGTTATTTCCACCACCCGGACTCTGGTGTTGTAAATCAGCTGACAGAGTTTGTACTTCTTACTATGAAAACAAGGGCTTCAGCTGCTATCCAGCCCGGATCTGGCTCAATGAGATCATGAAGTTAGAGCCCTAATTTGCCAGTACCATTTCTTGAGACCACACATTGGGCTCTTTTGCTTGTTCATCCTTGACCTGTGGGTCTCTCCTGCTCCTCCTCCCCCTGACTTATTGCTCCTGTCTGGAAAAGTACCATCTGTTATTTATTGTGTTTTCGCTGCTGCAAAGCCCACTCCTCCAAACATCTTCAGCTGCTCTATCAAGTGGGTTCTTTGTTGTTGTAGTCACCATATTTCCGTGATTTAAAAAAAAAGTGCATGGTTAAAGTGAAATTCTATTTAAGTTTGGTAGACTTACTAGTTCTTAGTAATGATATTATTCTATGTACTGTAGAAGTATTGTGAAACAGGATACAGGCAAGTTTTGTTTATTCTGAGATGAATTATTCTGTTTGGGGATCATCAAGGTCTGTAAGCTTTTTATCCTCCTCTAGATCATCTTCTAGACATTTTTTAAAATAGAAGTATAATTAGCATACAATGTTAGATTCATTTCAGGTGTACAACATAGTGATTCAGCAATTTTGTACATTACTCAGTGCTCATCATTGTAAGTGTAGTCACATCCGTCACCAAACAATGTTATTACATTACTGACTCTGTTACCTATGCTGTACTCTTCATCTCCATGACTTATAACTGGAAGTTTGTATCTCTTAATTGCCTTTATCTATTTTATTCATCTCCCACTCACCTCCCCTCAGCAACTACCAATTTGTTTTTGTATTTAAGAATCTGTTTTCTTGTTATTTATTTGTTTTGTTTTTTAGATTCCACTTATAAGGATGGACCCTAGAGGGTGTTATGCTAAGTGAAATAAGCCAGACAGAGAAAGATAAATACCATATGAATTCACTTGTTCTTCCCTAGGTTATCTTTTGGGGAGTTACAGCAGGTTGGAGGAGGGGAACAATGGAGAGAGTTGCCTTCAGGTGAATAGAGGGAAACTGAAGGAGCAAGTCATATGATTTTTTTCTTTTTTGGCTTGTTTGCTTTTAACATCTATGGTTACTTTATTTTTTGGTTAATGATTGCTTCTCGGCCTTTTGGCTAAGATCAAGTGTATTTTTTGGTTAATGGAGCAATTGTCTAGATTGGTTTAGGTTTTAATTATCCAAGATTTCTGTGCCTCTAGATATAAGAATTGCCTCTAATACCATAATCCTATAGATTTGTTTCACAGTATGAAATAGCATTCATTTCTTTTTTTTTATTAACATATAATGTATTACTTGTTTCAGGGGTACAGGTCTGTGATTCATCAGTCTTACACAATTCACAGCAGTCACCATAGCACATACCCTCCCCAATATCCGTCACCCAGCCACCATATCCCTTCCACCCTACTCCCCTCCAGCAACCCTCAGTTTGTTTCCAGAGATTAAGAGTCTCTTATGGTTTGTCTCCCTCTCTGGTTTCATCTTGTTTCACTTTTCCCTCCCTTCCCCTATGATCCTCTGTCTTGTTTCTCAGTCATTTCTTTATAATAGAAATGCTATATGGCCTTCTCCAAGTATATTTACAGTACAGATATTTGGATCAATAATGCTAATGGAAGAATGTAATCAGCTGGCACCATGTTAAAGTCACTGCAAACTTGATTTTATATTGTTTTTATACATCTGACAAGCTCTATGGTAAGAGCCTGAGAGTTGGTTCCAAGAGACTTACATGTTTTTCTGTGTCATGGTAAGCAAATTACATACCTTGAAGTTTTATTGCCTCATAAAATATCGCAGAAGTATCTGTAGGCTGACTAGATGGGGAATCAGTTTCAACTGAAATCTTGGGCACATACTGAAGATTTTACTGCCTGGCTTCAAGATAGAATAGTTCACTTAGAAGCCAGTGGAAATGGTCTTGGCAAGGAGAAAAGGAATCACTTACTATAGTGCAGAGGTAAGGTCTTTGACTCTAGCAAGAATTTGCTAGGGGACCTTCTACCACTGCTAAGATTTGGAGCCTAGATGGTTGTCATAGATAGTCCTACTGCTTTTTTTGATACTGCATAGTTGCTTCGATGATAGAGCACTACAATAGCATGAAGAAGATCTAGGTAGTGCTGTCTTTTATGATGTCTTCCATCTTTGTAGAAATCTTTCAAACAACATGCATCATTCAAGCAAAAACTATGCATTTAAAATTTATCACTCTCTATAGCATATACGTTGAGAGTTTTTTTTTAAATTAACAAGTATGATCATAAATATTGCACATGTTTACACATGTGTACACACACTTATTAATCACACACACACATTTAAGTGGGAAAGAGGAAGAGAGAAAAAACAGTAAAAATTAGAGCCCAGGAGAAAAATTATTTGGAGAATGTAGGAATCAATGAGTGGAGCTGGTAGGTAAGAATGAAATGGAAATGAGGAATAAGAGGATTTGCTTACTTTTACTACAAAGTGCTATTTAATATATTCTTGCAACAGTGTGAGATTTTTTTGCCTTATTCAATGGAATGTGCATCACCTAGATCAGAGGGTATATGACATAGAAGGAAAAAAAATCACAGACTTGGAGTTAAAGGAAATGAATTTACATCACATGCTCTTATTATTATGCTAGTTGTTAGCTAGGTAAACTTAGTCAAGTCAGTCAGTTTAATAAGCCTCAGTTTCATGTCCTATAAAATGTGGGTGGTAATAATGCTTTACGTTTTATTTCCTTATTTCTGTTTTCACCCTTATAGTTTTAACGTGCATACCAAAATTAACAAAGTCTACAATTAATCATTATATTTATCCTTTCAAATAATTTGAGGATCTTAGAACACTTTAATTCTACCACACCTTGCCCATTTTACATATCATTTTTGTATGGCATTTAAATGTTTCTTTTATATACCTACCAAGTAGCTATGATCACTTTTGTTTTGATACCTTTGGTGCTGGTAGATTTATTCACACAGAGATTTCATGCTTACCATTGCTTTTTGCATCACACTCCTTCCTTTGGGTTTCATTTCTGAAGAATATCTTTTAGTAGGTTTTTCATTAAGATTTGCTAGTGGTAAAAATCAGGTTTTATTTGTCTGAAAATGTCTAATTCTCTCATCGGTCATGTAGCTGAATATAGAATTCTAGGTTGACAATTTTCTCTTAGCACTTTGAAGATATTACTCTACTGTCTTAGGGCTTCTATTGCTCTTTTTGAAGAGTCTCCTGTTGCTCCTTTGCTTTTTCTCATCATTTGATTTTTAATCCTCTCTTAGACTTCAGTGTTCCATATTTCATGTCAGTGTGTTTACTGTGATTATCTTTCTTGGGTCTAAGTGGCTTCTAGAATCTGAGGAATCATGTCTTGCATCAATTCTGGAATGTCCTCAGCTGTTATTTCTTTCAGTCTTTCTACTTCTTTTCTCTGTGTTCTTTCATTCAGGATTCCCTGTCTGGTCAAGATTGTCATTCCTATATTTCTCCTAATCTCTCTTTCAAGTTTTTTTTTGTTTGTTTTGTTTTGTTTTTGAGAGAGAGAGAGAGAAAGAGAGCACAAGTGAGGTGAGAGGCAGAGGGAGAAACAGACTTCCCACTGAGCAGGGAGCCCGATGTGGGCTCCATCCCAGGACTCTGGGATCATGACCTGAGCTGAAGGCAGATGCTTCCCTGGTGTCTGAGCCTCTCTGGCGCCCATTTTTCTGTATTTAACAGCTTTTCAGCAGCTATTTAACCCATCCATTGATTTAAATTATTTTAAGGATTATTTTTTTATTGTTAGACATTCTACTTGTATTTTTCAAGTCTTCCTGATGTTTTTGTCTCATTTTTTCTTCATGTTTTAAATTTTTTATGTCTTTAAGCATTTTAAACATATATTATAGTCTGCAGCTATGTTAGTTATCTATTCCTGCATGAGACTATTACCATAAGTTTGTGGCTTAAAATGACAAGCATTTATTATCTCACAGTTTACATAGATAAGGAATTTGGGCACAGCTTTGCTGGGTCCTCTGCAAGGCTGTGAATCAAGAAGTTGGTCAGGGATGATTTCTCATCTGGAGCCCCATGGGGCAGGATCATGCTTCATCAGCAGCATCTGGGTCCTTGCAGCCACTGGACTGAGGAGAACTCAGTTTCTCCCTGGCTGTCAGCTAGAGGCTACCCAGCTCTGTGCCATATCGTGTGGCCCTCTCTATGGTGGCAGGTCACAACATGGCAGCTTGCTTCTCCAAAACCAGCAAGGGAGGGAGTTTCTTAGCAAGACAGGCGTTACCACTGTGTGTAACGTAACCACATACACATAATCACATATGTCTCATCACTATTACTGTATTCCATTGATCAGAAGCAAGCCGTGCATTATATACCCACATGGGGAGAGAATTACAAAAGGGCACAAACACTAGGAGACACTGAGAGTCTGACTGCTACAGCATCCAATAATTCTATGATTTGTAGTTCTTGGAAGAACTAATTTTGCTATTTATTATTTTTGCCAACATGTTGGATTCATTCTTACACGTACTGGAAGTCTGAATTATGTGCTCTTTAGTGAGGTTTTTACCTATGGTGCTTATGCTAGGCACAGTTTTAATGCTGATTTCTCATCTTGGAGTTTCCTTATTTGCCAAGTGTAATCTTGAAAAACAAACTCACGAGATGGTAAATTTACAATAATTAATCCTCAGGAGTTACTCTTTTATTCTTTTGCATGGAGTCTAGGCCAGGGCAAGCAAACTTCTGTTTTGTTTCCTAGATTTGGGCAATGTAGATGCAGGTAGCGACAGAGATAAAGAGAGAGAGATAGAGATATACACATGCATACATTTTTTTTTCCATTCTGCATTTCACATTGTGTATGACCCTTTAAGGGCTTCGGTACATGTATGGCTCTTAGTATAACTTTTCTACGTAGTGAGGGTCCAAGGCTCCTGTACCCGGTGACTCTTATAACCCATGCTCTTGGTTTGCCCCACGGTCGTCCCATTGTCAGCTCATGCTTATCACCCTGGTTTTTAGTATATTCCTTCATTTTGGCCCCTGCCCTGGTTTTCCTTGCTATCCCAGCCACATGTTTAAAAGAATATTTGTTATACTTTATCCAATATTTTAGGTATTTTATAGAGAAAGGATTTTCAACTAACCTAGCCTGTCAGCATACCAGAAAAGGAAGCGGTCATATGTTTTCTAATTGAATACCCACAGTAAACATACAGGTATTTTTATCCTATTTTTTTAATCGATAAAAAGAAACTGCATCTCTGAAATGTTAACCTTGCCGAAGTTCCATAGCTAGGAACAAAATTAAGCTCAAACTTGAGATGCAGAACTGTTTTCAATGCTGTACTTTGCCTCCTTTACTCTATAAAAGTTCTCATGTGTACTTCACAGGACTTCTGTAAGGATTACATAAGATAATGTAGGTGGGAATATTTTGTAGTACAGACATACCTGAAGATATTGTAGGTTTGATCCAGACCACAGCAGTAAAGCAACTATCACAATAAAGTGAGTCGAATGAGGGGCATCTAGTGGTTCAGTTGGTAAGTGGGCGACTCTTGATTTTGGCTTAATTCATGATCTCAGGGTCATGAGATCGAGCACTGCACTGGGGCTCCGTGCTAGGTGTAGAGCCTACTTAAGATTCTCTCTCCCTCTCCCTCTGCCCCTCCCCTCCCATTTGCATGCTCTCTTTCTCTCTCTCTCTCTAAAAAAATAAAATAAAATAAAGTGAGTCCAATGAATTTTTTTGGTTTCCAGTGCATATACAAGTTATGTTTACATTACACTGTGGTCTATTAAGTGTGTAATAGTCTTATGTCTAAAAAACAATGTATATGCCTTAATTAAAAAATACTTTATTGCTAACAAATGCTAACCATCTTCTGAGCTTTCAGCAAGACATAATCTTTTTGCTGGCGGAGGGTCTTGCTTTGACATTGATGGCTGCTGACTGATCAGAGTGGAGGTTGCTGAAGTTTGGGGTAGCTTTGGCAATTTCTTAAAACAACAATGAAGTTTACTGCATTGATTGACTCTTCCTTTTACTTAACACTTAGAAGCCATCGTAGGGTTATTAATTGACCTAATTCCAATTGTGTGTCTCAGGGAATAGGGAGGCCTAAGAACAGGGAGAGAGACAGGGGAATGGCTGGGTGGTGGAGCGGTCAGGACACACACAACATTTATCGATTAAGTTTGCCATCTTATGTGGGGACGGTCTGTATCACCCCGAAATAATTACAATAACATCAAAGGTCACTGATCACAGATCACCATGACAAATATAATAATAATGAAAAAGTTTGAAATATTGTGAGAATTACCAAAACGTGATACAGAGGCACAAAGTGAGTAAATGCTGTTGGAAAAATGGTGCCAGTAGACTTGCTCCATGCTGGGCCACCACAAACCTGCAGTTTGTAAAGAAAATGCAGTATCTGCAAAGCACAGTAAAGCAAAGTACAATAAGATAGGTTTTGCCTGTATACTGGAGAGCACTCTATGGAATAAGTAAATATTATTAGAGTCCATGCTTAAGGTTCTCTCCATTACCTAGATAATGGGGAAGGAAAAGAGGAACTTGAAGATATGGAAGCAAACAGGATGCAAGAGCAGCAACTCCTAAATTCATAGCTATTCATTCAACCAACACTAGAACTTACAGAGTTTCAAAATATACTTCATGGAATCACAACCTTTAAAGAATATCTTTTACACTATTGTTACTTATTAATTAACATTCACTGAGAGCTGCTATGTGCCAGGCAATGTTCTATGAATAGGGACATGATTGGGACAAAGTTCTTAGCTTAGGGGCACCTGGGTGGCTCAGTCGTTAAGCATCTGCCTTCGGCTCAGGTCATGATCCCAGAGTCCTGGGATTGAGCCCCGCATCGGGCTCCTTGCTCTGTGGGGAGTCTGCTTCTCCCTCTCCCACTCCCCCTGCTTGTGTTCCCTCTCTCACTGTCTCTCTCTGTCAAATAAATAAATAAAATCTTAAATAAATAAATAAATATTTTTTAAAAAGGTCTTGGCTTAAAGAGCTCACTTTCTAGTGGGAGAGAGAAATAATTACTGAAGTACTTCAGTTATATTTAAAATAAAACCAAATTAATAGCATCTTAACTGGAGATTAAGTTCTTTTTTTTCCCCCAAATACTTTTATTTTTTCAGTGTTACAAGATTCATTGTTCATGTACCACACCCAGTGCTCCATGCAATACGTGCCCTCCTCAATACCCACCACCAGGCTTGCCCATCCCCCCACCAGCACCCCTCCAAAACCCTCA
>CM052900.1:29491933-29512032 GCA_028534135.1 Potos flavus
TGTGGCCCTTCTTTGTACTGCATCTGTATCTTTGGGGTAAATACCCAGTAGTGCAATGGCAGGGTCATAGGGTAGCGCTATTTTTAATTTCTTAAGGAATCTCCACACTGTTTTCCAAAGGGGCTGCACCAACTTGCATTCCCACCAACAGTGTAAGAGGGTTCCCCTTTCTCCACATCCTCTCCAACATTTGTTGTTTATTGTCTTGTTGATTTTGGCCATTCTAACTGGTGTAAGGTCATTGGAGATTAAGTTCTTAACTGGAAATTCTTTCTTCACCAGCAGGTAACAGTTGGTTATTTTTTTTTTCCTCTTTTTTTAAGTTATTGGGGTATAATTTACATAGTGTTCCATTGGTTTCAGGTATACGATTTGACAATAATCACCATGATAAGTACAGTCACCGTACAAAGTTATTATGATATTATTGACTATACTCCCTGTGTTTCCAACTCTGTGGGTTCTTTATAACTGGAAGTCTGTAGCTCTTAACCTTTTTTTTTCACCCATCCCCTCACCATCTCCCCCCTGGCAGCCACCGGTTTGTTCTATTTAAGAGTGTTTTTGTTTATTGTTTGTTTGATCATTTGTTTTTTAAATTCCACATATGAGTGAAATCGTATGGGAGTTTTCTTTATCTGTCTGACTTATTTTACTTAGCATAATACCCTCTAACTCCATCCATTTTGTTGCAAGAGTGAGTTCTCATTCTTTTTGTGGCTGAGTAATACTCCGTTACACACACACACACACACACACACACACACACACACACACATCTTCTTTATCCATTCATACACCAGTGGACATTTAGGTTGCTTCCATATCTTGGCTATTGTAAATAATGCTGCAGTAAACACGGGGGTGAGTCTATCTTTTTGAATTAGTGTTCTTGGTTATTGTTTTTTTAAAAAATAATCATCGGCTTCTTTTCAAATACCCATAGGAGGAAGAGAACAGTTTCCTTTTTTTTCTCACTTTTGAGCCAAAACCTTTCATCCTTTGGTCTTATTCTCACCCTGTGAAACAATACAAAATAAATCTCTCTTTTGGGTGACAACACTTCAAACAAAAAATTATAATGTCAGGTTTTATTCGGATCAACAACTTTAGACTAAATCTCAAATCTTTTCAGTATCTTTTACCATAACTAGATGAAATCTTGACATTTGGAAGTCTCTCTCCTGACATCTCCACTCAGTAATTTGATAGCTTGGAAATATTCTGGCCTAATGCTTTAGTGAGAGAATCTGTTGCTCCTATGTGTGTACTTTTCTACAAAGAAATCACTTGATGCAAATCCCATAGCAAATAAGTCAGTCTAAGTGACTCCTCCTATCTACTTAGTCTGTAGTACTATCACTGGCTTACCCTTGGGTTTACAAAATTTCACCAGAGAGAAAGAAAACACAAAAGCTGAGTCAGTAAATGTCATCAGACCTATATTATGCATTGGTATTTTTAGGGAAGCCATAAGTTATGATGTGATAGTAATGCAGAATTCATCAAGATATTCATTCAGCAATTATTTATTGCTATCCTTCTCATTCTCTCTGGGCCCAAATCACTTTAGTTTCCCATTAGGTGATCTGAGATACAGTATGAAGCCAAATGAAGTTCACACCAGGTTGGGCAGCATAATCCCACCTAAGGGGTCTACAGGTGTGTCCGTGCATTTGACTCCTTTGCTGTTATTCCTATTAGTGTGGAAGCAAAAAATCAACGTAAGCTGGATAGCTGTTAGATCACCAATTACAAGCACATTTTCCCTAGCCTGAAAACTTTTACTGACATTTCCACAAACATCTATCAAACATCTGGTATATACCAGGCTCTGATCGATGGTGGGAGCGCTCTGGGGAACAAAGGACACACAGGTGTTGCTACTCAAGTGCTATCAAGGTTCGAGAAAGTACTCCTCTTCTGCCTACTTTTCCAGAAAACACTAGGAAGATTAAGAGGAGACATTGTAGCTCTTTCCCCGTAAAATTTGCGTTGTCTTCACAATGTGTCTCCATGCAGTTTGAGCTAATTTAGGTAACCAAAATCTTGGGTGTTACCATAAATTCCTTTGAAAAAACTTATAGCACAAGAAGAGCAGTGTCAAAATTTTTTCTGATAATCAGCTTAGTTTTTTTTCTTTGCTCGCTGTCATCCATTACCTTAATTGTTTGGCTCTTCTCCTTCCTTGGCATTTACAGGAATTAAATACTTCAGGGTGGTCCTGACATTTTCATTCAAGTGCTATGAGCCAACTGCTCCCTTTCTAGGTTGATGGTGTATTTTCAGGTGCACTAACAGAGCTCATTATTTCTTTATACAGCAGCAGCCTTAAGAATCAAGCTGTGTTTCCTGAAAGATGAATGGGCATGGGTGAGGGGTGAGGTTGGGGTGGTGATTAAATGTGGAAAATCCTGTACCTCTTCATAGCTTTATGTTAAGTTGCAGTGTCTTTATAATTAGGTTGCTTCTTGAGTGCTGGGCACTTATTATTCAGGCTTTATTACATTATTTGTTTTTGTTACCAGAGAGATGGTGTCCCAAGTAGCAGCCAGGCTTGGAATCATGAGCGCTATGAATCACTGAGCACAGAATCAGCAGAGTTCTCATCTTGTGTCCCATTTTATCGTGCTCGCTAGTGAATTCAGGAAGAACACATATAGCAGCTAGCTTTCCGGTGTACAGTTAATCGTTCATTTCTCCTGTTCCTGATGTTTATACCAGCTATCTACATTCAGCCTTCAGATTTTGAATATTACAGGATTATGAACCAAAAAAGGATCTCCAAAGATCCTCTTTTAATCCTCTCGTTTCCAGAAAAGGCAGCATATGAAGTTCTCTAAATCATAATTAGCATTCTACCTGAATTTATTTAATGTTTACTATCTATTGGGTTCTGTGGTGGTCACTGCAAATGGTAGTTTTATTTAATTCTTCACATCCTAAAAAGCAGATATTGGTATTTTCCCCATTTTACAGATTAGGAAACCGACATTTGGAGAAATTGAATACTTTCTTAAGGCCATCCATTCAGCAATTAGTGAGCTTGGGATTAGACCCAAATATGTGGACTTCAGACTCCTCACTTCTTTTTTTTTTTTCCCCAAATACTTTTATTTTATTTTTTCAGTGTTACAAGATTCGTTGTTTATGTACCACACCCAGTGCTCCATGCAATACGTGCCCTCCTCAATACCCACCACCAGGCTCGCCCATCCCCCCACCCCCTCTCCTCCAAAACTCTCAGTCCCTTGTTCTGAGTTCACAGTCTCTCATGGTTCTTCACCCCTCCGATTTCCTCCCAATTCATCCCTCCCCTCCCTCTCACAATGTCCTCCATGTTTTTCCTTATCCTCCACACGTAAGTGAGACTCCTCACTTCTAAAGTCTTTGCTTTCTTATTGTCTCTAGAAAAAGGAGTATCTGTTTATCACCTTGTTTAATCTTTCAGGGTAATATCTTTTTTTTTTTCCAGAGTAACATCTTAAAATATCTTTATAGACACCAAATGCCAAAATATCAAATTTCACTCTTAACATTTTCCTCCATTGGACTGTAAGTGCCAAGCAGACTGCTTTGTTTAGCTCGTTTGTCCAAAACTGGAGCTGGCATATAAAAGATGCTCTAATAATATTTATTAAATGACTGAATGAGCTCATTGGCATATTTATATCCTTAGCAACATGTTATAAACCTAATTATAGATAATCATTGATTATATATGACTGCCAGCCAGGTGTTATTATTTAAAAACATTTAAAAAAATAAAAATAGTTTAAGGAGCCTACATATACCATCACCCAGCTTCAACTACCATCAACATTCTTTCTAGGCATGCCATGTACAAAGTCCAAGTTTGCTTTTAAAAAAGAGCTCTTGGGGCTCCTGGGTGGCTCAGTCAGTTAAGCGCCCGACTCTTGGTTTTGGCTCAGGTCATGATCTTGAAGTCGGTTGTGGGATTGAGCCCCACCTCAGGGTCCATGCTCAGTGCAGAGTCTGCTTCAGATTCTTTCTCTCCCTCTACCCCTCCTCGCTTGTGCTCTCTCTCTCTCTCTCTCAAATAAATAAATAAAATCTTTAAAAAAAAAAGAGCTGTTAAGAAATTTCCCTGGAGCATCAGTAAAGTCTCCCTGTCCCTTTCCATCTTACCCAAGGAACTTAAAAATAAGGTTGCTTCCTGAAACTATGAAATCACTGTGTAAAACAGTATGTGAATAAAACAGAGCAGTTGTCTAGAGAGTGGTTTCACAGGCTGGCAAGACTTAAAATGAAGGTACTGGTACATTTAAAGAAAGCATGCTCCCATCAAGGAGAAGCATTAGTCAACAGTGCATCCAGAAAGGGAAGTGTTGCAGAGGCTCACCTTGACCTCGCACTTGAAGCACTCTGCTGAGCAGTCTACTCCTGTGAGCACCTGATTAGTCTAATAGATCCCGCAGAGAGAACATTCATGGGGGTCATAATTTCCCTGACTTGACTGTAGGCAACCTCTACATTTAAGCTTTGTTTCTAAGGTGTTGGGCTGGCTAACATAAACATCCAACCTGTCTGACGGTTGATTTTCTCATTGTAAAGTAATCCCTCAATGATCTGGTTTCATGGTCAGTTTCTCTTGCTTTGTTAGTGTGGATTAGCTTCCTTGTGAGACAGGTTTTGGTGGTGGTGTTTTTTTTAAGCCAAAAGTGTTAATATGGTCATGCTTTTCTCATTGAATTATTCTTTGTTCACTGACTTTAAAGAAATTATTTTTATTGGAGGTTAAATGATTCCATTAGTTTAAATACATATTTTGCTTTTGTCAGGTAAAAGGTTTTTTTTTAAATGAATCCCCAAATTACCAAAATAAAATACTTATTTGTTGCTTAGTTTGCCTTGAACTACATAGTAGTAACTCTTTTTTTGTGTGTAATTGTTTATTTTATCCCATTCTATACTAATCAGTTTTGTTTAAAATACCTGAAGCAATGGCCCCAAGTTATTCTTAAGCCTAGTATATTTTGTCCCTTGAGCTTGTTTTTGGCTTTACTTAACATGTTCTGTTTTCCCTTCTGATTTTTCATTCTGTCCAAAATGATTCAAGTTTGTCTCATTCTTTTATCCTACTGGCATTTTTTTTTTTTTTTTAGGTTCTCTTTTGCACTGAGTTCTTCTTAGTAGAGTCAGAGTAATTGCCAGAAATTCTCAGATTGATTGTCATCACATTATCTTTTTTTGTGCAACTCCATTTTGTGTTGATCTCTGCAGTAGTTTGCCTCTCAGTATCAGGATGTTGCAATCTCCAGGAATCTTGAAGATTCCTAATTGAAAAACCCCGAGGTCCTTCACATGAAAACCCATTTGTGGAAAGCTCCATCTGCAATTTATTCCCTCTCGGCGTAGCTCCTCAGTAATGTTTTTGAGCTCCTAGTGGGATATGAGAGGTCATTAAAAATCATCATTTTTTCCTTTTTTTGCAGAAAAAACAACCCTGGATTGCCTGAACTTGCTCATTATTTTCTTTTTCTGCCTCATATGAACTCAGATAATGATGTTCTATGCCCGGCAGAGCTGTGAATGGTTATGAAAACAGACCTCACTTTTTGTTGAAGTAAATATTTTGTGATTTCTGAAAGTGTCCCATATCAGGGCATTTATGTTCTTCTTATAAACCCCTCTGGGGACCCTTTGCTTCTAGCTCTTTGGAACACAGTTTCATTGTATTGTTTCATATAAATTCCAAGGATGGAATTACTGAGCCCGGCTGAGAAGATCCCACATTGCTTGCTGTTTGCCTTCAAGCACAGCAATACGTTTTGTTGTTGATAACCCGGCACAGCGGATGTGTGTTCTGCTGTGTTTGAGGTTGTCTGTGGGGCCATGTGGGGCTTGTTGGGACCAGAATTGTATCACAATGCACTAGCATCAGTTTTATTTCTCATGATGCTTCGTGTTTCGTCCTTGTAGCTGCTTCTTATATTCTCTCAGGAGGACAAGTTTACAAGCTTTTCCCCACTAAACTCTTACCGCCTCTGATGTACTGATTGGACTGAAGGGAGATTGAACGTGGAAGCTCGCTTTGCCCTTTTCTAAGTAAGGACTACTCAGAACATCAAGTTTCAAAGAGGAGCTTGTTTGCTCTCTTCTTGCAGTTCAATCTTGCTGCAGTTGAACTATTAAAAAGAACTTTACCAAAAAAATAAAAATTTAAAAAAAATAAAAAGAACTTTACCATATCCATATTTTTAAAAATTGGATGTCAGTTAAACACTACTGAAGTAAACTGTTACAAATTGGTATATTTAGGTATGAACTGAAATTTTCTGGTATATGACTTTGCCTCCAGTGAGTATTTGAGTGAATTGGTGTCATTTGCCTTTTTTTTTCTTTCTTTCTTTTTTTATTTTTCTTTTTTATTTTTTTTAAGATTTTATTTTTTTTTTTTATTTGACAGAGAGAGAGATCACAAGTAGGCAGAGAGGCAGGCAGAGAGAGAGGGGGAAGCAGGCTCCCCGCTGAGCAGAGAGACTGATGTGGGGCTCGATCCCAGGACCCCGAGATCACGACTTGAGCCAAAGGCAGAGGCTTAACCCACTGAGCCACCCAGGCGCCCCATCTTTCTTTCTTTTTTTAAAAAAGATTTTTAAAGTTGATTTATTTTAGAGAGAAAAAGAGTGGGGGGAGGGGCGAAGGGGGAGGGAGAGGGAGAAGCAGAATCCTCTGCTGAGCATAGAGCCCAACTTGGGGCTCGATCTCATGATCCTGAGATCAAGACCTGAGCCAAAATCAAGAGTCAGAGGCTCAGCTGACTGCGCCACCCACGTGCCTCTATTTCTCTCCCTTTAGCCATCGTGATAGGAAAAGAGAAGTATATTTGCCTTATAATCATTGGCATGATGATAAATATTTAACAACCAACTCTCCCAAAGGGGGAAAGGCAGCCCTGATTTGCAGATTTGCGTATCTCTAGGTGTAAACACCCTCACCATGGATGATTTCAAGCTGCCGACATGATGTCACTGAATGCGGAGTTGGGAAGGGGTGTGTAGTAGAAAGTGCGGTAGTATTTCCACCATTCAGGTACAATAGAGGTAAATAACCTCAAGAGCATGAATGATAGTAAAAACAGTAAAATCGTTAGGAAGTGGTGAATTTGGGGTATTCATTATTTTTGTTTCCAGTATGATTTCATTGTAGGCTTATGTAATTTAGTTTTAAATATTAACTGCATTTAAAAACCTGCTCGTATAATCCCTGAAAATCCATAAGCTGGTACGAGGTGGTTCCAGTGTACCATTGCTTGAGACAGAGGAAAAGAGATGACGAGAACTTTCACTCTGATCCTTTCCCCGTTTAAATCTCCCATGTTACAGCTACCCTGCGCCTTGATTTTTCTCCCCTCCTTTAGAGACTGCTTATGAACCCTTTGCCTATATCTACCAAAGAAGGCATGCATCACCTTTGCTCCAGAATCTCCAGATCCCGCACAGTTTATTATGAACTGAAAGAAGGAGCTTACTGGGAAAAAAAAAAAAAAGGAAGAAAGAAAACTCTGTATATTTCAGTAGCCAAAACCTCTTTTCTTCTTTTATCTTTAGGGTGTTTGCAATAGTGTCATGGGTTTTATGGGATACTTCTTCCCGGGGAGCCAGCGAGGTCGTTGTTGATACCACCCTGTCAGTAAAGGCTGCCTCCCAATAAGTAGAAGGCAATAGCAGCAGACAGTTTTATATTTCCTGTGCTCTCGGCGGGCATCTTGGACACTCACCAGAAGAATGCGAAAGATACACATCTTCCTGCAGCCTTACTGGTTACACGATTAGAATCCCTTCTTTCACCATTGCAGCGGGGTAAGGCGTCTTAAGAAAAAAATGGGCTTGCGAATAACACCAAAGGCTGAAGCATAAGCGTGTGCTCCTAATATCTAGCATACTTTAATAAGTTATATTGAAAATCCACTTTTTAAATGTCCCCGATTTTAGTTAACCTGTTGATAGGCTCCGCTAGATGTCCTAGAATTCAGTATTAAGACCTTACAGCCTACAGGTTCTGACACATCTTGTCCCTGTTGTACTGAGGGACTCCCTTTAAGTCGTACAGTTCTGAAGTTGACGCTCTACATTTTTCCCCCCTTACTTCCACTCCTGGCCTGGTGGTGACAGCAGAACATCATGCAATCAGTGTTACCAGGCACTCACAGAAAGATACATACACAGGATCATTAAAACAAATCCATCAAAACCAAGTATGTGAAACTGTTCCATTAACATAACTAACAGCTGAAATGTAACATAACAAATCAACACATGTGCTACAGCATTTGGTATTATTCTTGACTTCGCCTTTTAAGGCTACACAGAAATTGTTCTTGTTTTCATTGGAGCACAGATGAGCGTCAAGCTGAAGGTCATCAAATGGCCCCTGCTTATGGAAAAGATGCTTTCCCAAAGACTTAGCACACCTTCGGCCCAGCAAGACAGTTTGCTAAGGTGCTTCCACAGCATAACAATTGGAATCTAACCCGGTAGCTGTCATCATTTTGTCTTTGGTACAATGAGAAAGCCAAATAGCACAGGCAGTTGTGGAAATCATTTTATTTTTTGCTGTTGACATTGTTAAAAATAACAAAGATAAATTCAATAAGCCCGCAGTTCTCCTGTCTCAGGTATGTTTTCCTGGGCTTTATGATGCAGTGAGAAAACATCAATCCATCCGACGGCCTATGAGAATGAGTCAAATGTGGGAAAACTAAGCCTGGAATGCATTATGATATATTTGAAAGGAGATTAGGGGTCCACTTCCATCCAAGAATATGTTTATCATATAAACTTATCATAACCGTTTTAGAATGGTTCTGAAAACTATTAAGTGGCAGCGCTGAAATCTTACATACAAAATTACCTTAAGGTTGGAAAAAATACAAATCGCAATGGGAAATGGCATATTTTAATTTGAGCCATCTCCTGGGTCATGCTCATCATGTATAGGGATATTGGCTCTAATTAATGAAGCATCAGAGGTTTCCTTGAAGAAGCAAGCATAGAAACATTTTTACGGTTTGTTTCTTGTAATGGCAACAAACTAACATGTTTCATAAGTAATTTAGATGAAATATTGTCCATCATTTTGCCATTCTTTAAAAAGCAAAGCAAAACGGTTGTCAAAAACGTTTTTCTCTCTCTTTTGTCTTCATTTCCTCCAGTTTGTTTCTCCATTCCGCTCTCCAATTCAGTTCTTCTTCCTCGTGTGTCCACAGTATCCATCCTACGTGTTTTTCCTCTTGACGGTCTGGTTAGCTATCCTGTGTTCATCGGAGTTTAGTTAAACAAGAAAGTTAATTCCCAGAATTTTAAGACTGTAAGAGATTTTTTAAGGGGAGTCATTGCTTTTTTTCCCCCCAATCTCATAGAGAGGCCAAGAAAGTGAGTCAGAGGCACAGGTGTAGAGCGGCCCGGGCAAGGCGCCCATTGTGCATTTCCTGATTACATAACCTTTGAGCGTCTCCAGGAGAGATGGGGCTGAGAGCTGTGTTGTGTGTAGTGCCAGGCAGTCAGATCACAGACAGGCAGTGCTTGTGTCCCTTCTCAGAAACTTTCCTGTTGGGTCGTTAAAGCATCACAGGTTCATGTTTAAATTGGAATCCTGTCGGCCACAGCTGTGCATGAGTGAATCCCTGCTTTAATGTGAATCAGAGTAGCTGACTGGACTATGAAGGGAGCATTTTCTTCTCCAACATTAGCTACATTGTTATTTCCTCAGTGACTAGAAAGGAAGAACTGGGTGGCCAATAAAAAAGCAAATGACCCAAGACACTTAAACAATGTTTGTAAACCGCAATTCGGCTCTATTTTTTAGTGATCACATAGCATAATCTTCATATTCCTTTAAGTAAGTTCGCATCAACTTAAAAATTATCTTCATTGCCTTTATATGGATTTAAAAGGTGTTCTTTGGCCTTTGTATTATATGTAGTCGGTTGTCAGTCCACTTATACATTGTCCCTGGATTATTGGAAACACATACTAGAAAGACATTGTCAGATTTTAACAGCATAATTCAGTTGAATGTACTATAAATTTACAGAGTGGCCCGATAAAGAATTGACCATCACATCCATTTTTTCCTTCTTCTTATCCCTTACCCACTTTTGTCCCTACCTCTCTGGGAGCAGAGAGACCAGAGACTGAGCCTCAAAAGAAGACAATAAATGTGCATTATGTGATCTTGGGACACTCTGGAAAGGATGATCTTTCAAGCCCCTTTCTAATGTTTTCAGTTCTTTGATTTTATAACACTGGTAAAGAATCAGGGAGGTGGTGGGGAGTATATCCTCCTAAGGATTATGCTGGTTATCATGGGGGGGTTGATACTTGAACAAAGAGAAATTGCTTGTGTGATAATGAACAATGTTCAATAAACAGCGAGGAAGCCCTCCCCCAAAAAACAAGTGAGAAGGCAAACGAATATCTAAATTTAGGTGCAATAGAGAGGAGAAAGATTTTTAAATTTTTTTTAAGATTTGCATTCAGTGCATTCATTCTTTAAAAAATATTTTTTAAGTAATTTCTACACATAGTGTGGGGCTTGAACTCACAACGCCAAGATCAAGAGTCGTATGCTGTTCTGACTGAGCCAGCCAGGTGTCCCTAATGCATTTAGTCTTAACAGAGAAGTCTGTGAAGCTTCAATCCAAGTTCTGAATAAAATATTTGGGATTTTGGCTTTGGTAACAGCTATTCAGTTCGTATGATTGCAATCAGATGAGTGTGTGATTCTTAAGCAAGTAATATTTTCTGCCTGTCTTACCTTTATGTTCAGCTCTAAATATGTGTTGAGCATGTCTAGGATTCTTGTTTTGGAGAAATATTGTAGTTTTATCTAACTGGTCTCAGTTAAATATAGGGAGAACATATAATTTATTATCTAAGCCAGGATTCTTTTCAGAGTGAAAGGAAAACTGTTAATAATTATGCCAGGACAGTAGGCTTAAGCAAGAATGCGGTCATATGGCTACCCTAGTTAGAGCTCCCTGAGACTATGGGAATAGGCAGTTTAATAAAATGTGAAAACCCAAACTCATCAAAAAGAGATCAGATTTGTAGTTACTAGAGGTGTAGGGGCTGGGGGAAGGGGAGGCTTAATGAAGGTGGTCCGAGGTACAGACTTCGAAGTAGAAGATAAGTACCAGGGAAGTAACGTTCACCGTGATGACTGCAGTCAACACTGCTGTATGGTATATACAAAAGTTTTTAAGAGAGTAGATACTCCTCTCTTCACGAGGAGAAAATTTTTTTCTTTTTTTTTTTTCATTATGAGATGATGGATGGTTGAACTTATGGTGGTAATTATTTCACAAGATACGTAAGTCATATTATGCCATATACTTTGAACTTGGACAGTGCTGTATGTCAATTATTTCTCAGTAAGACTAGACAAAAATAGTTGAACAACAACAACAAAAATATGTATGGGCCCCTGGGGCTTCATAAAGGATAGTAAAAGTGTGAGGTCAGGAAGGAAGGTAGTAGACAGTAGCCTGGAAAGAGTCTCACTGAGGTTGGCTGGAAGTCCGAATTGTATTTTGTTTCTTGTAGGAATGGAACTGCTGCTTCTTATTTCCTCCTCATATTTTTATATTTGTTCTGATCAGTTACTCCTTGTTTCAATGTAGAGAGGTAAATTCATAGGACTTGCATTTGAGGAAGAAGGCGAGGAAGTGGGAAAGAGTCAAAGGTTGGGCTGTGAATGGTATGTTATTAACAGAAACTGGAAATACAGAAGGAAGGGAGGGGCTTGGAGGTTCTGAAACAACAATTTGTTATATTTTTGAGTCACTGAGTTTGAGGATCTGTAGGCTATCCATGTAGCAACTAAAAGCAGAGATTTTAGTTTGGGAAAGAAATCAGGTCTAAAGCTATATATATTTGGGGTTCTTCTACATGTAGTTAATTGTTAAGTCTCTGGGAATGGACAAAGTCTTTCATTCATCTGACTGTTCATCCTAAATTTAGCATTACAAAAAAAAAAAATAGCATTACTCTAGATGCTAGGGATATAGTAACAAAGTAGACCTAAT
The DNA here is from genome assembly GCA_028534135.1 of Potos flavus. Taxonomy (NCBI): domain Eukaryota; kingdom Metazoa; phylum Chordata; class Mammalia; order Carnivora; family Procyonidae; genus Potos; species Potos flavus. The sequence continues at coordinate 29,503,986 of CM052900.1, forward strand.
CTGTCTTCATAGACCTTGTGGTCCAGTGGGAGAAACATGCAAGTACAAGGCCCCATAGGAGCACATAAAAAGGATACCAAAGACAGACTGCAGGGGTCAAGGAAGACTGAGCAAAAGCCAGAAAGAGGATAAGGCTGGAGTGCATAGAGGGCATAGAGGACATAGTGTGAAAGTCCTGTGAGAGGGTGCCTGGCATGTGTGAAAAACTGAAAGAATGTGAATGAGAAGAAAATATAGTTGAACATAGAATTTTAATGAATGCTTTCCTTTAAGGAGAAATAGAGGAAAAGGAATCACCAAAGGAGTCTAAGAGTAGACATAGGCAGATAATCAAGAGACAGTGTGGAGGTCAAGGAGAGGGTAATCAACAATGTAAAAGGTGCAAAGGGAATACAATATGATGAAGATTAGGGAGAAAAGCTACTGAATTGGTGTTTGTATGGTTGTTAGTGATCTTGGAGATCAGTTTCATTGGCATGAAAACAGATTGCTGTAGATGAGAAGTGGGTGAAAAGGGAGTATGAAGATTTGTAGAGATGGGAAAGAGAGAAGTGCAATAGTTTGTGGGAAAAATAGCCAAGAAACTTATTTTACAATGGGAGAGACACCTCACCTGAACAGCTTTGTAGCGTAAGGAAGAATATGGAATCAATGGCAAAGTAAATTAAGGACATTGGCACTAAGGAAATAATCGATGTTGCAAGGTTCTGGGGAGGAATGGAGTCAAGACCACACACGAATGGTTTAGTCTTGAAACATCAGAGAAAGAAAAATATTTAGAAGAAGGCTCTTGAGGAGAAAGTCGAGGGCATTCATACCAGAGTCTTTCCCAGTTAAATGGAAGATAAATCTTCCGAAAATTAAGAAGCATAAGGAACAGTTGGGAGCTTTATGGAGGATGGCAAAGTTTAGAAATGGAGAGATAAGATTTGATTAGAAATATGCAAAAACTTACCAAGCTTTGTGATCACAACTGAGGTTCTTTTTCTTTCTTTTTAAATCTGTGTATAATGGAGCTAGTTGTCATAGTTTTTATTGGGAGCTTGAGGATGAGTTGGAAAAATGAATGAATGATTCATCTGACTTAGACTTGGGCAGAAGATCAAGATGGGAGGAATTAAAGATGTTTTAAGAGTGTAGTTGAAATGACGGGCAATCTTCAGACCTGATCATGTAAGAAAGTAAGAGAAACTAGGTGGTACCCCATTTATTTGGAGGACAGGAAGAAGTGGCAGATTGTGTTGAAGGTAAAGAAAAGCTTGTGAGCGGTATAAAAGGATGAAGAATAATGATCAGAGAGAGGAAGTTGTGCTATTAATACAGTAATTGGTAAAAGGGAAGTGACGCTCATTTTGAAGAAAACCATAAAGCAAAATTTCAGAAGGTAAAAGCCCAAACTGACTGGAGATAGTTACATCCTAACTGGCCTTAATGTGGCATTGTGAAATGTCCACCAAGGTATAATGATAGACAATATAAATAGCATCTAGAGTCTCTCATGAGACTATGGGTAGCAGCAGATCTTGAAAGACGAACAGAGTGAAGGCAAGACTGGGAGAGAAAGGGAAAAGAATGGATTGGGTGTCCACCAGAAGCTGACTGTCATTTCTATCACTGTTACTTAAGTCACCATTTCAACTTCTTTTGTACTTTAACCTCTTCACTATTACTGTGTTTTTGAATCGAGGAAATCGTCCTGGTTTCTACACAAAGAGTTTGATATGTGGCACGTCCAGCGTTTATTTAAACTATACTTTCAGTGTAGCTGACCCAATGACTAAGTGGTTGCTTTATTTTTCCATTAGAAGCTATCAAGCCCAGAGGCACCTGGGTGGCTCAATGGGTTAAGCCTCTGCCTTCAGCTCAGGTCATGATCTCAGGGTCCTGGGATCAAGCCCCACATCAGGCTCTCTGCTCAGCAGGGAGCCTGCTTCCCCCTCTCTGCCTACTTGTGATCTCTTTCTCTCTGTCAAATAAATAAATAAATAAAATCTTAAAAAAAAAAAAAAAGCAGCTATCAACCCCAAATAAAACCTGACTGCTAATTTTTAAATGAAGTTTTTGGGGGAGTCAAATTTACCCTCCTTTGAGGTAAATTTGAAATTATTGAAGCAAATTCTAGAGACATTTTTAATATTGTTAATTTGATCACTTTTGTCTTTACTTTCTTAATTTACCTTAGTATGACATTATTTTAATTTATGCACTTTAAAAATCTCCAACTTAGAAAATCTTTAAGAATAGATTTGAATCTGATACAAACCTAACTTGCTAGAGTAGTTAGATTTACACATCATTCTTCTATAACCCAAGTGTCAATCAACTGATGAATGGATAAAGCTGATGTGGTATAAAAAAAAAAAAATTAAAAAAAAAAAGCTGATGTGGTATATATTCATGATGGAATATTACTCAGCCATAAAAAAGAATGAAATCTTGCCATCTGCAAAAACATGGATGGAGCTAGAAAGTATCACGCTAAGAAAAATAAGTCAGTCAAAGAAAGACAAATACCATATGATTTAACTCATATGTAGAACTTAAGAAACAAAACAAATGAACAAAGGGAAAAAAAGAGAGAGAGAGAGAGAGGCAAACCAAGAAACAGACTCTTAATTATAGAGAACAAACTGATGGTTACCAGAAGGGAGGTGGGTGGGGGTATGGGTGAGATAGGTGATGGGGATTAAGGAGGGTACTTGTGATGAGCACCAAGTGTTGTATGGGAATATTGAATCACTATATTGTATACCTTAAATTAATATTAAACTGTTAACTAACTGGAATTTAAATTAAAAATTTTTTAAAACTAACTCCCAAGGTTAGAAAAAATTATGTGTATATGAAGCAAATTTCATTTTAAATATTATATATATAATCATTTGGTAGAGTATGGTTCAATCTGTACTATTCTGCCCGATGGACTATGTGTCTTTGTTTTAGGGAAGGAAATTTCCAGCCTGTAGATTGCCTAATTGAATAGAACCTCCAGAATGTCTCCTAAATATCCCCCTTCTCCCACATTTCACAACACTTAGGAATAAAGGGAGGTTCTCTGCTGCTGTTTAAGACACATCTTTTAATACTTCAAAAATTTTAAGTACTCCATCTACTAATTTCCCCCATCCTAAGTCCCATTAGTGCTGCTGAAAGACCTTTTAAGTTTCCTTTATCTTTCTAGAAAGTTTCAATGAATGACTCATGAAATTTCTCTTTTTTTTATCATATGAAGCTTTTTTGGCATCTGTACAAATAACCCTTATAGCATATATGCTATAGCGTTTTTTAACTCACCCAGTTCCAATGTCTTTTATCTCCATTTTTCCTACGTTAACTATGGGGATAGCCATATGTTGGAGTCCATCATAATTTAGAACTACTTCAGCTATAAATGTTGGAACTCTGAAATTCTCCTTTCAGACCATCATTTCACTTCAGGACATTAATCTGCCATTCATCCATTTAGCAAATATTTATTGAGCGAGTGCCTCGTAGCATACTGAACTTTATAGTTCTCCCTTTTTTTTTTTTTTAAAGATTTTATTTATTTATTTGACAGAGATCACAAGTAGGCAGAGAGGCAGGCAGAGAGAGAGGGCGAAGCAGGCTCCCTGCCGAGCAGAGAGCCCGATGCGGGGCTCGATCCCAGGACCCTGAGATCATGACCTGGGCTGAAGGCAGAGGCTTAACCATCTGAGCCACCCAGGCGCCCCTATAGTTCTCCCTTTTAACTGCTCTACGTGTCCTTCTCCCTTATCTTCACTCTATTTTTTTTTTTTTTTTCAGTAAGCTCTACGCTCAACATGGGGCTTGAACTCATAACCCTGGAGGCAAAACATGAGAGACTATTAACTGTATAGTAAACAAACTGAGAGATGCTGGAGGAGAGGCGGATGGGTGATGGGCAAAATGGGTGATGGGGATTAAGAAAGGCACTTGTGATGAGCACTGGGCATTAGATGTAGGGGATGAACCACTAATTCTCCTGAAACCAATATTACATTGTATGTTAACTAACTAGAATTTAAATAAAAACTTGAAACAAACAAAAAAGAGTCACAGGCTCTACTGACTGAGCCAGCCAGGTGCCGCATTCACTCTCATTCTTTGAAATTCCCCTCTGCAAATTGTTATTACTATCCTGATTCTAACCTCATTTGCTTTCCTCCCTATAGTAGGAGGAATGATTTCATTTCATTCATTTCAAATGATCTACTTGAAATAGATCATTTCAGTTGCACCTTAACCTGCCCTTTCAATCTCAACTTCTCTTTCTTAGGCTCTTTTACTATTTCCTCTGACTTTATTCATTATTATTATGCTTTACTATCAGTATTTATTCACCTTTACCTATATATTTATGTATCTATTGTTCTCTATTCCATCCTGCTCTTACCTTTGTTTGTTTTATGTATATAGTGCAGGTCTGCTGGTGATGAATTGTCTGCTGCTGTTTGTTGATTTATGACATCTTTGTTTTCTTTTCACTTTATAAGGGTATTTTTGCTGGGTACAGAATTACAGCTTAGCAGTTATTTTCTCTTGGCACTTTAAAGATTCAAGGCTAGAGTCTATACCTGGTCCAGCCCTGATGTTACGGTGTTTTGAGAGCCTAAAGTATTTACAGGGGCTTCCCCAATGGCAGGTCCTGAACTACAATCCTTGTTCTCTCAGCATCGAGAAACTTCCAAAAATCCCAATTATAGGGAGTTATAAGGATTTTGGCTGTTTCTGTGTGTGAGAGGAGAAGTCACTGAAGAGTTGAGCAGAAGGGTGTTGGCAAAAAAGGCCTTCTCTGTTTGCTGTGAAAAGAAAAGACAGTAAGAAAGCAAAGAGGAACCTTTGAGGACCAGTTGAGAGGCAATTGCAAAAAAGCAAGTGAGAGATGAAGGTGTCATATAATTTCTTATCTGGCTATTGAAATAACTTCCAAATCTTATTCGAACTGTTTCTCTTTCCTGATGCCATAGGAATCTATTTCTAAGATTCATATCCAATGATGTCACTCCTCAGAGAGACCTCATTACATATCTTTAGGTAAAAATTCAAATTCTTCACCAAGGGACAAAAGATCATATGCATGTTCTGGATTCTGCCTCCCTTTCTAGCATCCTTTCTTATTCCTCTTCTTTCCTTTAGCCAGTGGTATCTATTTGGAGCCTAGAATCTCTCCATAGGTCATAAAACTTCCGTAAGCCTTCACGCCTTGCCCCATATTTTCCTTCTTCTTAAACCATCTTTCTCATCAACTCCCTTTTCTTGCCTGATTGACTCCAACTCATCTTTAAAGATTCAGCTGAAGGATTAAGGATAAGAGAAACTTATCTTCTCTTGGAAAAGTTTCTGAATCTTTTCCTTTCCCATTCCAAGACATAAATGAGTCTTTTCTGTGGATTTAGTACAATTCAATAAACATTTATGGCATCTTCTCTCTGCCAAGAACAGTTTTAGGAGTTGGAGAATGACAAAAGAATGAGCTGCAGTATTTGCCCTCAAGGACCTCGTTCTAGAAGAGAAGATACATAATACATAACTTCGTTATAGTGTAGTAGGGATTGCAGTAGAAAATGATCTTGGGAGGAGGGTGTCAGTGAAGGTTTCCTGGAAGTGGAAAAATCCATGTTCATTTTTAAAGAATAAATCAGAGTTTATGAAGCAGACAAGGTACATGGGGTAAGGTGAATATCCAAGATAAAATGAATAATATATGCAATGGTATGGAATGGCAAAATAACAAGGTTTAGGAAAATAACAGAAGAATTGGTATTTGAGTGTAAATTTTAAAAGGCAATTAATGGGATGTGAGTTTAAAAAGAACGGACAGGCAATCATTGATGATCTTATTTACAATACACACTTCTATTGTAGTATTTATCATACTGTATTTCAGTGACCAAATTTCATCTCGATGTCACCACCAGTGGGCTCCTTCAGAGTAGGTATTGGGTCTTAATCATTAATCTTTACATACATAGCAACTATCAAGTGTCCAAGATGTCATAGATACTCAGTAAATGCTTATGTTATTAATGTGGACCCTTTAAAACTTTTAAAAAGATTATTTTACAGAATACTATTATTTGTATTTGGTACAAATCTATGTATCTATCTGTCATCTATCTATTGCCTGGTTGAATCTGGACATTATCAGGTCCAAAACTAAGTCAAAAAATAAAATTCGAATTGAATGCAATTAATTAGAGATTGTTAGTAAAACTACATTTAAATCTGATACACAAGGCATGACATATTCAGTATGTAATATTTTAAAAATAAAATGTTTTTAAATTACTTCTGAGATGTAAATGGATATTATTTAGAGAAAAGACAAATGAGTAGAATGGAATAGACATTTATGCAGCTTTTTCTAGGAAGCTTAGAAATTCCATGTATATCTGTGTATCTTTCCATTCACTCCTACTTCCTTCTCATATCTCTTCCACAGCATTGGACATCTGATGGAGATATTTTTACAGGAGAAAGGAGGATAATTAGTAACAGTTTTAAGAACTCTGCAGCTCTGTTGGGTAGGGCAGGTAGTCTGTTGGGTCCCTATACTAGAAGACTGAGAGCCAGTTTTTCAGCCCTAGTTATTCTTGCCTCTTGTTTCCAGACAGGAATTTCAAACCATTTTGGGAGGTAGCAATAATTTGTTAGAAATATTGTGAACATAAGGGGAAAAGGAGACCTATAACCTGAAATCAATCATAATAATACATGGAAGTAATCTGATAAAAATTGGAATATTCAAATGATATACTCTTGAGTAAGATCCACCGGCAAATTGACTAATTACCGTTGAAGAAATAGGAAAAGTAAAGAGAATAAACACAGTGCTTTGACTTAAGTAGTTTCATGCATCTTTTCAAGAAAAAAAATCACTTGAGCTTGTTTCCCTTCTCTTACCTTTTTAAAATGCCTTTACTGAGGAACCCAGTCACCATTATGGTTTCTCCCAACATCTTCTCCTTTCTTTCTCCCCCTTCTTTCTCCCTTAGTATCTTTTTGCCACATACATTGCTCCTTCGGCTACTCTTGACATTGGACTCCAACAGGAAAAGAAAAAAGAAATCTATATGAAAATACAGCCACCATTTGAAGACCTTTTTGACACGGCAGAAGAATATATCCTTCTCCTTCTCCTTGAGCCCTGGACAAAGATGGTAAAATTCGACCAAGCTGCTTTTGGAAAGGTATTGTGGCACTTAAGAAATGGCATGTGACCATTCAGGTTTTCTACAAAACTGATGATAAGCAATGTTATTAACTCACAAGAGAAAAACTGAAAAAAAGAAAAACTGAAAAAGATCTCATATGGATGAGGGACTCAGAGTTAAGATTTGGCAGGTTCAAAATTGGAGCAGCGAAAAGTATTTATTAACTTCATTTTTTGCCAGCTTCTCTATTGTCTCCTAACAAAAGACTGAAATCTTTGTCATTTTTAGTTCTCTGTACAAATATGTCAGCAGAGAGAAATCTGCGTTTTGGTTTCCTGTGACCGCACAAAATCTGCCATGATAATGTCCTGGCTTTGTCCCTTCTTGCCATTTCTCAGCAGTGGCTTTAATTTTGATTAATGGAAAAAGTCCATTTAATTTCTACTGGATGAGTTATGGTAAATATGACACCCATGGAAAATAGAAATGTTCCATATGTATTGTGGGAAACCCATTCTGTAACTTCAGTGTTGCTATTTGAAGGCACTCCAGATGTTCATCATGTCCGACTGTTTGATTGGATACAAGTTTCAACACATTTTTTTTTAATTCCAAAAGAGGTCATTTTAAGTCTCAGTGCTTGAATATTTTCACTATTCCTATTGAGGGGTGGTGGAAATTTCTTTTCTTTTCTTTTTTTCCCCAAATACTTTTATTTTTTCAGTGTTACAAGATTCATTGTTATTGTACCACACCCAGTGCTCCATGCAATACATGCCCTCCTCAATACCCACCACCAGGCTCGCCCATCCCCCCCTCCAAAACTCTCAGTCCCTTGTTCTGAGTTCACAGTCTCTCATGGTTCTTCACCCCTCCGATTTCCTCCAATT
>CM052900.1:29512532-29532912 GCA_028534135.1 Potos flavus
CATTTGAGAATATCTTTTCCCATTCCGTGGGTTGCCTGTTTGTTTTGTTGACTGTTTCCTTTGCTGTGCAGAAGCTTTTTATCTTGATGAAGTCCCAAAAGTTCATTTTCGCTTTTGTTTCCTTTGCCTTTAGAGACATGTCCTGAAATTTCTTTAAATATTTATTTTGAATCACAGATTCGAACCATTCATGGACATTTTTTTCAGTGAGGTTAATGCATGTGCTCTGTCCCTCAGGTCACTCCCAGTGGAGCTCTTCTGACTTCATATTGTTATTCTTTGTTCCTATCTCCTCAACCACTTCTTAGTCTTGTCTTCTACCAGAAAGAATAGGTTAGGTAAATTAAGACAAAATTAATACCAAAACACCGTGGATAGAATTACCTTATCGGATTGTGATTGAACAACTCTTATGGCTTACTAAATTCAGGGATGAAAATTAAATTTTCCATTCTGATTTCTCTTTGTCCTCACAAATTAGCATTACAACTTTTCTACTACAAAAAGACATCTATTACCCTAGAAAGATTAGGCTATTGTATGAGATTTAAAAAAAAATTCTCTCCAGTCATTATTTTAAATACAGTGCATGGCATAGAGGAAAATGGACCTGAGATGGGGTCCTGAGATGTTAAAAAAAAAAAAAGAAAAGATCAAGAATTATAACTAAATTCCCTAAACCAAAAAGTTTTGGCATTGGTAATGATTCTTATTAAATGTGTGGGAAAATTATACACTATTTTTAATAGGAAACTAGAAACTTCCTTAAATTCAACCCAGAGGACTTCTCTGAAAGCCCGATTGACTGGATTATGTAGACTCTTTCCCAAAAAGGATAATTGAGACTACGAAAGCTAGTCATTAAATGTAGAAAGTTCTCAGTCCGCCAAACTCATTTTTCCCTGGAATCGAGAAATTGAGAATGAGCTTGTTTTCCTGGCTGTCTAAAGCAGTGCAAAACCTACTCTGCAGGCTGAGACCTACAGTGAGGTTAATCCGATGAATGACTCTCTCCTTTCTTGCTACAGCAATGAAACCTTAGGTCACAGACTATTAACAAGGGAGTGCATTCATTTCTTGTTCTACTCTGGATTATTTGGTCCCTAATGCTAGGAATGCCTGTCTTTGTGGCTCTTACCCTGTTATAATGAATAGAAAATGGAAATGTCACCCAACGTGTGCAGTGTTTGTTAGTTCACATGGGGCGTCCAGAAAGGAGGAATGATCCCTGGTGTCACTATATCATTACGTAGAAATATTTTATCATATGCATGCAGTCAGAATTTGCTGTAGTTAATATTTTTATGTTGGTCTGGTTGCTTTTGCCTCCAAACTAATTTACTTTATTGGCAAGTGTATTCATTTTTTAGCCCACTGTTATTGGCAAATTGTGCGTTCTTTCCCCACTTTTTTGTAATGTACATTCTATTGATGTTACGAGCTTTATTATTATTTTATTAGGTGGAGCTGGTGGAAGAAACTCGACAGCTAGATTCCACATACTTCAGAAAGCTACAGGCTTTGCATAAAGAGACATTTTCCAAGAAAACTGAGGTAAGACAGCTCTCTACTTAGAAAAATCAACTTTTTATCCTGGAGAGGATTACCACTGTATATATTGGCATGGGGCGGGGGGATCATATATTGAGGAGATCATGTCCTGATAAAGTAGGGGATAGGCAGTTTCATTTTTCTGCTACTTCTTTGCCTAGCATGCTGTGTTTGACAGGTATCACTTTATATTGACATATTAAACAACAGAGCCCGAAGAACAAAGCAGATGAGGTCACGTAGGGAGCCAAGCTACTCGCCTGCCTTAGTTAAGAGCCTTCAAGCTGCATTATTCCTTTGAATGTTTCTGGTTATTTTCTGTATGGCAGCAGCTCTATTCGTTGTCAATTCAAAAAAGAGTTAAATTGAGTTTTCCAAACAGAAAGGGAACTGTCGTGTGACAGCAATAGGCAAAACAATAAAGGAAGAAATATGGAAAGGATCTGGGGGAGTCAGTAAAAAGATCATAGGAATGACTAGGATAGTAAAGTGTTATTTTGGTTTATAAATTTGCAACTTTTGGATTAGTTACGTAAACCATGATGGATTCTGAAAGCCATAAAATGAAATTTGTGTATCTACATAAAAGTGAGAGTTCATATTCATATTTATCGACATGGAAAATGCCCAGGACATATTATTATATAAAAATATGGGGAACAAAAAATACTGGTATCATATAATCCTATTTATGTAAAATTATATATGTATTTCTCCATGTATACATATATGCAAAGAGAGGTGTCTGGAAAGATGTTCACCAAAATGTTGAAGACAGTTAGCTCTGAGTGGTAAGGTTTCAAGTGATGTATTTTTTTTTCAGATGATAGTTTTACTTTCTCCTCTGTGCCTATCTCAAATTATTACTCTTTTACAATAAAATTTTACACAGTTAAGTTTTTTTTTAAGATTTTATTTATTTGTCAGAGAGAGAACACAAGCAGGCAAGTGGCAGACAGAGGGAGAGGGAGAGGGAGAAGTAGATTCCTCCCGAGCAAGGAGCCTGATATGGGACTTGATTCCAGGACCCTGGGATCATGACCTAAGCTGAAGACAGACGCCTAATGGACTGAGCCACCCAGGTGTCAGTAAAGTTGTTTTTTAAATGTAACCTTCATGAGGGCCACCTGGGTGGCTCAGATGGTTAAATGTAATCTTCGTGATAGTTGCCTTTTTAACACAGAAATTCTTTGAGAAACTACTTATTAGTATCTTGGAAAGACTATATAAAAATCCAAAAGTAGCACATTTTGTTGCATTTTAAACTTAATGAAAATGTTCATAAAATTTATTTTAAGTTTGTGTTTTAAACCTTATGAACTAAAATGTAGCATTTTAGTTGTATTTTAGGTTGTTTTTTTTTCAATTTATGAACTGAAATGTGTAATTCTCCCCATAATCCTTTTCCACATTGGAAATTGATTTTTTAAATATTGGTATTTTCTCTCATGGCCTGATGCTTTTCAAACACAAATAGAGGGGTGAATTAATTACATAAGGAATTCCATAAGGAAAGGAAAGGTTTTTCAAAGAATAAGCTTCTCTAGATCTTTGCCCTTAAATAGAACTTATAAACTGCAAAACATAAGGTCTTAAAATGCCTAAACATTAACTTTTATATGAAGAAGTTTACACGTAAAGAATGTGCTATTAGAAAAGTATTTTGCCTTACTCTATAACTTTCAAAATTGTTATAAATAAAAGAACATTTTATGTTCATAATACATTGTTAAGAAAAAGAACCAAGTTACAAAACCTTACATAGTTGTACAGTCATATCTTGGCTTTTAATAAACTACATGTGTGTATGCAAAAAAGACTAGAAGATTTGTATTTAAAAATGTTAGCTGTTATCTCTGAGAGGGATAGTAAGTAGTATGTATGCGTTTTGTTTTCTTATTACAAAAGATATATTACTCTTGTACTAACAAAAATAAGAAAATTAAATATTTTATAAGCAAATATATGATAAGTGTTTACTAAATGTTCCTAAAAAGAAGAGAAGGGAACAGCAAGGAACAGAACAGAATTTGATAGGAGTTAGAGCCAGATTCTAGATTCTAGATTCTTCACCTACTTCTACCATTGCATTGTTAGATGGTGTTGGCCTAATTGTTCATTTTTATTTCAGCTTCCCTTTTTAAATTTGGAAAATAATCTGCTATATTTAAGAGATTTTTTTTAATGAAAAATATTATTTCATTAGGACACTGCTGGTGAAACTGGTATTTCACGGCTTCCTGAGGTCTCTAAAAAACCAGAATACTGGAATAATGTTCCTGAAGAATATAAGCACTTTAATTTTAATGACCTGCTTAACAACAAACTGGAGTTTGAACATTTCCGTCAGTTTCTTGAGGCTCATTCTTCAAGGTAAGGAATATAAGCATTTTAAAATGTATTTCTCAAAGCATTATTTTTTAAGCTACTTATTTTTTTAAGCTACTTACTTGGATCCAACATATTATAAAAATGATTTAGTGCTAGATTTCACCCATGACAGTAAAAAGTAATGAGCATACCTATCTGAAATCTGTATGGGTAACTTTTTGTTGGGAGCACATTTTGATAATAGCAACCTCCCGGATGTTATTTTAAGTAGTCAAATATGGTTTGTTAGTAGTTTTTAGCATTGGCTAAATAAAAACACCAATGTGTTTTATTCTTTTGCTTTTCTACTCTTTCTTTCTTTTGCATTTTTCTAGACAGGCGCTTTAATTAGTATTTCTGAAAAGTATCTCCTTTATATTTTTCTAAACAGTTGAAATTATTACTATAATACTATGTAATTTTTATTAGCTAATACATCAATGCAATATTGTAGTTTTGCACAGAATCTTGGAAACCTATGACACACTTATCTAATATAAACCGAAATATTGATCCTGTATTTTTCCAATAATTTTCTCCCAAGTTAACAGAAAAGGTTTAGACCTGGGAGCCAAATTTCACATATATAGTTTCCCTTCTTATTGATAGGAATTGTAAATTTAGCATGTTGCCAAATATACATGCAGTAGATGGAAATTTTCCCAGATTTGATATCAACAATACAAGTCCATCATTGATGGAGGAACTCTGAGACCCTATCAATAACAGTGGTAGATACTTTTCTGATCCCAGTACTCCTGTGTTCATTCATGTATTTAGCCAGGATGAGACATATTACTGAACTCATTAGTTTCATGATCTAATCAGTTTGGCTAACTGGTCAACAACTTGTTTGGTAGGTTAGTAGAATTCAGAGAAAAAAAATAAAAAGGCCTGTAATTTGCTTTTGTTTTCATTTTAGTATGGACCTTATGTGCTGGACAGACATTGAACAGTTCCGAAGAATAGTTTACGGAGACCGAAAGCAAAGGGAAGCAAAATCTATATATATTAAAAACAAATACCTTAATAAAAAATATTTCTTTGGCCCCCAAAGTCCAGCTTCTCTATATCAGCAAGACCAGGTATCAATAAGTAAACATATTTTCTTTGTTGAAGTATGAAAACCAGTAGTTTTTTAAAATTTAAATTCAATTAATTAACATATAGTATATTAGTTTCAGAGGTAGAGTTCAGTGATTCATCAGTCATATATAATACCTAGTGCTCATTACATCACGTGCCCTCCTTAATGTCCATCACCCAGTGATCCCATCCCTCCACCTCCCTCCCTTCCAGCAACCCTCAGTTTATTTCCTATGATTAAGAGTCTCTTATGGTCTGTCTCACTCTCTGATTTCGTCTTGTTTTATTTTTCCCTCCCTTCCCCTGTTTTGTTTCTTAAATTCCACATATCAGTAAAATCATATGATAATTGTCTTTCTCTGTAACTTATTTTGCTTGTCATAATACCCTCTAGTTCCATCCATGTTGTTACAAATGGCAAGATTTCATTTTTTTAATGGTTGAGTAGTATTCCGTTGTATTAATATACCACATCTTTTTTATTCATTTATCTGTCGATGGACATCTGGGCTCTTTCCATAGTTTGGCTACTGCGGACATTGCTGCTATAAACATTGGGGTGCAGGTGCCCCTTCGGATCACTACACTTGTATCTTTGGGGTAAATACCTAGTAGTGCAATTGCTGGGTTGTGGGGTAGCTCTCTTTTCAACTTTCTGAGGAACCTCCATACTGTTTTCCAGAATGGCAGCACCAGCTTGCATTCCCACCAGTAGTGTAGGAGGGTTCCCCTTTCTCCGCATCCTTGCCAACATCTGTTGTTTCCTCACTTGTTAATTTGAGCCATTCTGACTGGTGTGAGGTCATTGTGGTTGAAAACCAGTAATTTATTTCTTTTTGCCAACAACCTGAAAGTCATCTTGTTTTATGATTTATATGTTAGATACTTTGGATATCTTACTTTTTAAGTTAGTTCTAAGTATCTACAAATTAAATGCCTTTAAAATTCACTCAAGTATACTATAAAACTGTGTTTTTAAAAGTAATTTATAGACTAAAAATAGCTTTTATTCATCCAGCCAACCATTCATTCAGCAAATATGAATGCCTGTGATATATGGTGTCATTATTTACTATATTATTACTGTCATTATTACTATATGTCATTATTATACTATGTGGTGTCATTATTTATGGCAAAAAGGTCAGATTGGAATTCAGCAGTGTGACTGAGTGTTCATGTAACACTTTGATCACATGAAATATGGCCCAATTTTTATGCTTTTGAAATATAAAGAATTAAGTGTTATAATGAATTTGAAGTTTGCTAGTACCACATTACTCCCTGGAGATCAAATGTATAGTGTTTGATATTTTTATTTTGGTAGTTTAAAAGGATGCCTATTTTAATGGTGTACATTTATAAAATACAAGTTTCAGATTCATGCTAAATTCAGTAAATTAAAGAAAAATTCAGAAGTGTTCATAAGTAGATCTTCCAGGGGTAAAATAAGCAAAAGTTTTCGGGAATAAGAAGGAGAAGGAATTCTGAAATTAAGCAACCTTGACAAAATGCCTTGCCATTAGTTCCCTGAGATACAAATCTGGGCTGTATTAGCAAAAGTGTTGGGTATCTCAATAAGCACAAGTATGAAATAAACACATGGAAGACATTTATTTTCTATTTGGCTTGCTCTACATCGTATGAAGTTTCGTGGTATCTGATGCTACTGTGTGAACCCTCCATACTAGAACATGCTGAGAATTTCAAATTCAGTGGAAAAAGTTATCCATTGCTATCATAGCAACTGATTGTGTTTACTCCAGAAGAGTTTCCTCAATGACCTTTCTTCCTCATCTTTGGCTTTACTTTTATTTTTGTTTACTTATTTTATACTTAAGGATAGCCACATCACATTAAGTTCCATATAGATCTTGCTAGTTCTAATTTCAGTTGGGTGGGCCAAGTTTGCTCTTTGATCAGCAAAGCAGTCTTTTTCTCTTTTTCTTTTTTCTTCCTTTTTTATATAAAAAGTCAGTATTATTAAAGGATGGCTAAGAGGGCTTCTCGTCTGTTTTTCTGCAAAACAATTATTTTATTAGTAGGATTTGATTGATTTTATTAATCAAAGGTGAACTAAGAAGGAGGTAATTTTTCCAGCGAGGGGTCCAGAAGTTTTGAATGGTGTGTACACAGAAACAGGTAGAAAACAGAATGATTAGTCACTCATAGCTTGTTGAAGCTGATACTTATACAGAAGGAAGATCTGGGCCACCAAGAAATTGTGTTTTATAAAAGGTGTCACCTGTGCAGGTCAGAGACTCTTCTCTGTATAACCTGGTCTCTACTTCTGCTGGTTCTGTTTTCTTCTTCAAAGTTGTTGGGGCAACCCTGCATGCTAGCACCACCCTCAGCCGCCATGTCCAACCCAACATCTGTTTGTGCCTACTTAGAATTTCTGAGTCAAGGTTGTCTCCTAACTAATTCATGCCCCATTTTCCTCATACACAAAAGAAAACGCTTTCTCCAGCTAGTCAATTTGACCAGAATCACGGATTCATAGAATATGAGACCTGGAAGAGCCCTTAGAGAACTCATAGACTAACAGTTACCCTCATTTCACAGTTGAAGATGCTGAGGCCATGGAGAAAAAAAATGGCATTGCTTGTGGTCACACAGGATAAAAATCCCACTCCTGTGTTTGAAATATATCACGAGCAAAATTAGGCACCTAAAACAACCATCACATAAACCACAACTGTCTGTTTGATGTTAGGGCAGTTCTAGGTTTTTACCATCTGCAATAGAGCCAGGAGATAGCTTTCAGAAATGACAGTTGTGCTACCTAGCACGTGCTCGGCAAACGGTTTGGGGGTAGATGGATAAATGGATAAATGGATGACTATTAGTGTTTCTTCACTAAAACAGAAGTTTGCAGTTTTTCTGTTTCCTTTGTATTTTCTTAGATAATGAATTTAAGTGGTGGCTGGGGAAGGATGCTCCATGAGCAACTTGATGCCTCTGTTCTACTTGAAGTTCAGAAGCACGTCCTCAATAAGCTAGAAAACGTGTGGTTGCCATTGTTTCTTGCAAGTGAACAGTTTGCAGCACGCCAAAAGATAAAGGTATGTCAGTTAGTGGAATATTTGCATAGCAATAGGCAGTACCTCTTTTTTTTTTTTTAAGATTTTATTTATTTATTTGACAGAGAGAGATACAGTGAGAGAGGGAACACAAGCAGGGGAAGTAAGAGAGGGGGAAGCAGGCTCTCTGCCAAGCAGGGAGCCCAATGCAGGGCTCGATCCCAGGACCCTGGGATCATGACCCAAGCTGAGGGCAGATGCTTAACAACTGAGCCACCCAGGTGCCCCAGGCAGTACCTCTTAAAAACATAAAATGTGTCTACCTGTGGACCCAGCCATTGAACTTCTACGGCACATTAAGAGCATGGAGTCAGCCTTCTCAAGGTTTGACTCAACCCTGCCATGTGTTAACTGTACAACTTCAAGGTTTTTTGTTGTTTTTTTGTAAGTATATTTTATTTATTTATTTATTTATTTAAACTTTACGTAATCTCTACATCCAACACGGTCCTTGAACTCATGACCCCAAGATCAAGAGTCTCACGCTCTTCTTGACTGAGCCAGCCAGGCACCCCTACAACTTTAAGTTTTATAACCGTAGTTTCCTCATTTGAAAAATAACTGGGGTTAATAAGAGTAATTGCTTCATAAGATAGTTGTGAAGATGAAATGAAAAAATGTATGTTTAGTTTCTTAGTGTGGTACCTGGCACACAGCAAAGACTCAAATGCTACTTGTTAATCTAGTTGTTATTTTTTATATTGTTATGAAGTCCTCATATAAACGGGCAAGGACATAAGGGGGGAATAGTTAAATGCTTTATGATAATTCTGTACTATGAAGATTTCCATATAAAATGTGGTTATAAAATGAGATTAAAATATAAAAATGAGATTTCCACATGTACTGATATGAAAGATATTATTTCTTGAGGGAAACAACCGGATGCAAAACAGTTTATAGAAGATAATCCCATTACGTGTTCTTATATCTTATATCGGTTTATGTATTTCTTTTTCTCTCTATATTCGTGTTTATGAAAAAAGTCTAAAAGGATCTGCCTCCTGGGGAGTAAGAAGGATTTTTACTCTTTATGAAGTGGAGTGTTCTTTTGTTTTTGTTTGTTTTTTGCTTTGTTTGCACTTTATAAAAAGCATGTGTTACTTTGATAATTTAAAATGTCATTGTCACACCAAACACAGGCAAACCTGATCTTTACAGAAATAACATAAAGGGACAGAAGGTGTAATTTTGGACTAAATGCAAAGCACATGCCATTAGTGTTGATCAACAAGAATCTAAAAGAACTCCCTTCTATATGCAATTTATCAAACACTTTGAGCCTTACTCATGTGGAAATAATCCTTAGTCTTATGAGCACGTTAAGTTATGGAAACACAATACAGCTGGGAAAAATAGAAATTATAATATGAAGAAGAGCTGACTTGTTTTAGGCAAAAAGTTCCTGGAAATAATCTTTGAGGCAACTCAAGTTTCCTCATTTCCTTTCTTTAGGCTTTGGCTTACTAATATTATTTACCACGTTTTCTCACTATGTTGACCACAATAACTTTATTGTAACTTACAACCGTTTCCTGACTGACTTAGCATTCTTTGGGTGGCAAACAACATAAATTGATTCTGGCAACCGTCAGCCAAAGACAAAAGAGAAAGGAGAGAGTTTGTTATAAAATGGTGGTGGAGCATCTCACACACTGAGGGGAAGAGTTGACACCCAAGCTCTAGAAAGGCCAGTAGCTGGGACAGCCCTGGAAACCCAGCAGAAGTTCCTGGATCTTTCCTCCAGCTGTGGCTATCAAAAAGCAACAGCTGTGATCCAATACTGGTCTCTCTAGGTCAGTGCCTAGATCTCTCTGCTGTGGACAGGGAGGTAGATTCATATATCCCAGATTTGGCAGGAGTGGTTCCCCAGGGAAATATTGTGTATGGGCAGTAACCTCAAGAAATATCTCCTATATTTCCTCCCTGTGTCGAATAACTTCTGTGCTTTTTTTTTAAAAAAGAGATTTTTTTTTTAAGATTTTATTTATTTATTTGACAGAGAGAGAGAGAGATCACAAGTAGGCAGAGAGGCAGGCAGAGAGAGAGAGGGAAGCATGCTCCCTGCTGAGCAGAGAGCCCGATGCGGGAGCTCGATCCCAGGACCCTGAGATCATGACCTGAGCTGAAGGCAGAAGCTTTAACCCACTGAGCCACCCAACTTCTGTTCTTTTCTAAAATTAGTTGTGGCTAGAAAATAGCACAAAAATCTGGGAAGTCCTAATTATCTCTCCTGCTTCAATTTCCATGGGACCCCAAGTGAACTATTATCCACATTTGGGGCAACACGCTTAGGTATTATTAGCTTCACTTTGCAGATGGGAAAACTGTTCAGAGAATTTGAGTGACTTGCCCAGGAGAGAGCTTCCATTTCTAAGTCTGATCCTTTTTCTCCTAAACTGCATTATCTCTTATCCATGCTGACCTTTACCTCATTTTTAAAAGCTGTTCAATTAGGGGCACCTGGGTGGCTCAGTCGGCTGAGCGGCTGACTGTTGGTTTCGGCTCAGGTTGTGATCTCAGGATGGTGGGATTAAGCCCCACCTCAGGCTCTGTGGTCAGCACGGAGTCTGCTTGGGATTCTCTCACTCCCCCTGCCCCTCACCCCACTCGTGCTTACTCTCTAAAATAAATAAATAAATATTTTTAAAAAATAAAATAAAAGCTATTAAATTAGTAAATGATGTCAAAAAATGTAGACATTCTGCATAATTGGGATAAAATAATTGGTTTTGCCTTTAGGTACAGATGAGAGACATAGCCGAAGAGCTCTTATTACAGAAGCATGAAAGGAAGATCGGGGTCTGGAAGGCAAGTAGTGTTTGTTTTAGTCTTCCTCTTGCTCCTTCCACTCTGTCAAAGTATTATTTTTTTCCTCCCCTACTTGTTCAAAGACACTCATTGTAGACATTGCTTTCTAAGCCACTGACTCTGTTCAGTTGGCTGATGGAATCTGGGGGAGAGGGTGATTCTGCCACAACCCTCTTCTTAAAGCTCTCTCGACCTGCTAAACCCTAGAGTGTGCTTTAAATATCGGACTTTAAATATGCGTTTTTGTTTATTTTGCTTGTGATTGATTTATTGAGACAAGCTGTTCATTTCAGCATATGGTAGCTTATTTATTACTGAGAGTGGATTGCACAAAAAGAATAGGTATGTTAAATTATCTTGCATTATACTCTGTTGAGAGTTACATTTTGGCTTTAAAAACTATCATTTAAACTATCATTTAAACCACTATAATAGGACACCTTACTAGAAATTGCCTATTTTGCTTCTTAACAAGTATGATAAACTCAGTCTTCCTTTTGAGCCTACAGATTTATAGGTATTCATCCTTCTACAAATCTTTCTGGAAAGTTAGACTAGACTCAGGTGACCCCCTACACACATAAGATTTTATTTGACTATTAGAGGATTATATGTATCTGTTAGGATGCTCTTTTTCTGTATTTTCCTCTTGAAATAAACTATTCTTATGTTTGTCTTTTGCTATATTTTTTTGTTGAAATGCTAAGGAAGATGGGCTTACATTTCACATTATTGTGCATTATGTATTATGTTATTTTCTATTGTGTTAAATTACTAAGTTTTAGTATATTAAGAAGCAGGTCTTAAAACGTTATTTGCTGAGTGGGTTTTAAATAAACATCCCAGTCTAATACATAATTGTTCCTATTTATAGGGCTGTAATTTTAATACGGAACATAGGGTGAGGTCTTAACTTTTTGACCAGAGAACATGTGCCTCACTAAAACAGTGTTAGGCATCTAATCACTTTATCTGAGTTAAGGCACCGCTATTCACCTCGACTGCCTGGTGTTGCCTTCCCTTTTCAGTTTCCACTTCAGAGGTCATCCTCAAGGCCCTTCTGCAAAGCTTTTGCTCCTCTGGGCAGAATGAGTTACTCCTTTTGTGTTCCCATAGTGCTTTTTACATAACTCTCTTCAACACTTATGCTGATAGTTGCTGTGATTTGTTTCAGGAAATTTATTTTATGGATTGTCAGTAATGGATATTACTCATGTGTTTTGACTGAGAGTTACTGTAATTCCTAAATTCATTTAAAACATTGCCTTTGGAATGGTGCTTCTTTGCATGATTGTAGACTAAACTTAGATTTGGGGACCCTCAATAAAATTTATCCAGTAAAAAATGTTCTATTCAGTAAATTCAATAAAATCTATGTCTTATGTTTTTTAATCTGAGAGGCTAAAGAGGGATGGATATGTGATCTAAAATGGTCAAAATTTAGAAAGTAGACATCTTGTATTTCAAAACTGTGAAGATACCAACGAAGTAATACTTGTAAGCATTACTAACACACCATGGGTCCTTCTGGCTTTTTTGTTATGTAAAGTAAATCCTCAGTCAGAAGAAGCTTATTATTAAAAATAATGTATTCATGATTTTTCTTCTTGTTATAAAGTATTAATAACAGTTTTTATTAAAATAATATAAATATATCTCACCTGAAAATATGATTTGTTTTCTAGTTAGAAGCTCCACAGCAAATTTCCTGTTTAAATTAACAGGATTAATTGGTAATTTTTTTTTTTAAGATTTGGAAAAAATATCTTAAATGTTCTAGTGGTCTTATTTTTTAAAAGGCTGGTGAGTTATATTTAATATATAACATGATACATGTATAATGTATGTAGTTATAAAATACATAATAATAATATAACAATATATAATCATAACATTATGGTTACATTTTTCTGTTTAAGTACAGAACTCACACAATGCACTAAAATGTAGTTTTTTACCATGGTCCCAAACTGTAATGATTCTTAACATTCTTAAACAATGTAGTTGTATGTTATGAATCATCCAATCATTTCTTTTTCTCTCTACCTCTTAAAAAAATGATGCCATAAAAATATAAAGGAGACAAAAAGAGAGAAGAACAGAGAAGTAAAAGTTGCCAAATTCTGTTGTATCCATGTCATAAATTTCAACAGCCCAAAGTAAAGGAGGCTGAAGTTGGTAATTTTAGCCTAATAAATGACCTTATTATTAATTTTTAGAACATAGCTAATTTTCTGTATTCTCTGCTTTTGGACAGCCTGTGGAGAGTAAGTGGATATCTTCATCTTGTGAAATCATTGCTTTTCGTAAAGCATTATTGAATCCAATTACCGCAAGACAATTTCAACGGTTTGTGGCTCTAAAAGGAGATTTATTGGAAAATGGTGTACTCTTTTGGCAAGAAGTACAAAAATACAAGGTATCGTATTGGAAACTGGAGAAAACTATCTTTTTTTGTGTGGAGGAAATGTCTTAACACATCAGATTCTTACCTATATAGACAAGATTTGTATGAGATATCCCAATTGTATCATCTTCAGACCAGTATGTACATATTGAGGTGTTTATTGTTCTATGTTAGACACATTTCTTATTATACAGTGAAGAGTAAGAGTGAGCCCTGAAATGATAGAATTAGATTTTTCAACATATTCACATATGTTATGATTTAATGAGATCCTTCCTGAAAAGAATTTTAACTATATTTTTGCATATCACTCCTCTATAAATGGACCATACACATTTTTTCCTGAAGACATCCATATTCAGTACTTTAACCAAGACCTCTTTACCGGAATTCCTTCCAACTATATTGCCAGCAATGAAAATCAAAGATAGATGATTATAGATAAATAAACCAATAGAGATGACAGGAGCTTTTGTATTAGAAAGAATGGCCAAATTTTTAACAGAACAATTAATTGAGAGAACAAATGGTTAGGTGCAAAGGTAGCTTATTTTTAGGTTTAAGTGTTTATTGAAACCGTATTGCATCTTTGCACTGAGGAAAAGAAAGGACTTTCTAGGTATTATAATCTAGACTTGAATATGGGAATATTGTCTAGAAATACCTAAGGGTAGGCATCCAGACTCTGCTTCATGCTCCCACGGGGAGCAGATTCATTTCTGGGCAAGCAGCCTATTTTATCCCATTATAAAGGTAGAGAATAAAAATGAAACTGGATTTTAAGGGGATAATACTTTCGATTTGTCTATAATCTATGAATTATATAATATTAATATTCTGCAACATTTATATTCTATATAGTTAGTAACTGCTCAATAAAATCTATTTCCAAACTTTCTCCAACTTACCATGAAACTATTTTCTACTCTTTTCTGTTACGAACAATTTTTGTGCTATTCTCACCTTAGAAATTTTCTCAGAAAAAAAATGTTTTGAGATAAAATTTTTCAAAATCTGTCACAAGGTAAGCAATATTAAAAGTTTTTTTAAGAATTAGGAAGGAGGTAGAGTCTGTTTTCCAGAATAGGCAGTTACTACAAGTGGGTGGAATTGATTTTAAGCTACTATGAATGTGAGTAAGCCCAACTCCACTAGGACAGGAGGTAATGCAATAAACCTTGCACAAAGAACATTTAAAAAAACCCATTCATTCAAAGTCAACCCTTAGTTGTGCGACTGTTTCTCCTTCACGGCTGCCCTTGTTCTTCATTTAAATATCTTGTCTGTGGTATAGAATGGAGGACATATAATTCTAGGTAACTAGTCAAAATTATGTTATAGGAGGGAATTTGTTCATTCAATTAGCATTTATTTATTTATTTAATTTTTTAAAAATATCCTTTATGTCTTTTACAACATTTATTCCTAGTATTTATTAAGTACTTAATGTGCCAGCCATTACGCTAGATCGTAGGAATGAAAATGTGCATACAGCACATTGCCCTCCCTCAAGGAGGGAGACACCCATGAAAACAAATATCATGAAATAATATTGATTATGATCCGTCTTCTAACTAGATACAGTTTTGGCACCGAGGAGGGAATGATGCAGAGAGGATTGTAGGTCAGGGAATTCTTGGCAGAGATAACATTTGAATTGGGTCTTGAGAGAGTTTGCTAGGTGGAAAGCATTCTACCTGGTATGGCGAAATCTTACTGAGCTCACTTTGATATGGCTTACTCTTATTAAATGTTTACTATCTGCCAGATATTGCCTTAATTCTTTTCACGTAACAACGAATTTATTCTTCAGAAGAATGCTATTAGGTCAAAGTTGTTATTCTTGCCATTTTACAGATGAAGAAGCTAAGGCACAGAAGGGTTAAGAAACTCCTAACATCATGTAGCTAATTAAGTGGTAAAGCTGGAATTTGAACCAAGGCATTCTGTTGCTAAAGGTCATGCCCCTTAAACACTAAGTGATGTTCCTCCCAACACCCTCCACCCCCTGCAGTGATTGTGGTAATATGCTAAGAAATTGAGATCTGGATTCTTCCCAAATTTTCACAATTCAGAACAATGTTTGATTAAACTGTTTAAACTGAGACCTTAATGATAGGTAAAAGTTCACTAGGCTAATGGTATAGTAGGGCAGAACAATTAGGAAAAAAAAATTCAATTCAGACTTTTATCCCTTCATCCTCAAATGAAAACTCCAAAAATTTGTTTTTATTTTACAAGCCTTATATTCCATAATTATAAATCAGGCTCATCAAATAATCATATATGATAATCTTATGAGTAAAGGAAAAAAATACACTCTTGGTAACATATGAAACATATGTGGTATAAATAGGCATTTTCTGAGGGGATGCTAAATTGAGTTAAAAATGCTAACTTTTGTCTTAATGTAACATTCATATCAAGCTTGTTTCATATATAACTTATTCCAAATTATTTGTAAGATTTTTATGGCCATCACTCAAATTTTTCTTTCTTTCATAGTGTGCATAAGATAGTTGTAATAATGCCCATCATACAGTGAGTACTTACTAAGTGTTAGCTCATTTCTGGCCTAGAATGACAAGTTTCCAAATTTGTTTGCTTCCTAGGGATTTAGAGAACAATGTCTTTGACAGAGCAATGCCATAATTCAAACTAAGCTACCTCTTTATTTTAAAAAATGATAGCCCCACATCTGTGACATAAAACTGGGTCTTTTTAATGTATGACCACTAGTTTTAAGGAGGATAATTTAATAGGTTAACTATAAAAGTGCAAATACTAAGATTCATAATGACACACCTGTCACAGCCAGCATCCTGCTTTTGTTGCCTTTTTGAGCCTCAATCACCTTGGTATAGAAGCACCTCTGGTTGAAAAAGCTTTTGCATCCACATATCAGTTGAGTTAGGTACCTGTTTTCAGCACTGTGTTAGGACTCTGTGTAGGCCTCTACTGTAGCACTTAGTAGCTAGCTCAGATTGAAGTAATGTGTTCTTTTGCTTCTCCTCTAGGAAGATTGAGCCTTTAAAAGGCAGGTACTGTCATGGGGCTCAGCTGGTAGATAGCAGGCACTCAATATAAATTTGTTCAATGAGTGAAAGTAGACATTACTTTGCCTGGGAGTAGAAGCACTCCAGATTAACATGTTTATGTAAGGCATATGCATCAAAGTGTTAGGTTCCTCAAACCCAAGAGAAATAGAAGATATGTTTGTTTTTTTTTAAGATAGCCTTCACATGTTCTAGTGCCCTCTTGACCTGCAGTTAAACAGTATATATTACTGAAAGACATGTTGGAACAATTCTATAAAGTTTTCTAGGAATGCTTTAATCATATATTGTTCTATCTTTCCTCCTTGTTCAGGACTTGTGCCATTCTCATTGTGATGAATCCATCATTCACAAGAAGATCATGACTATTATCAATTGCTTTATTAATTCTAGTATTCCACCAGCTTTACAAATTGACATTCCAATAGAGCAAGCCCAGAAGATTATTGAACACAGGAAGGAGTTAGGACCATATGTGTTTAGAGAGGCACAGGTAAGAGATGAGGGCATGCAGCTAAGGGTATTTTATTTTTTATTTATTTTTATTTCTATTTTTTTTTTTTTTAGCAGCTAAGCATATTTTAAAATAGATGAACAATCTAGATATCCTTTTAAAGCTTTTGCATTATTCATATCTGACAAGGTTCCAGCCTTACTAATACTGGGATTTATTCTATTTAATTAAAAAAGCTTTCAGGGGTTCCTGGGTGGCTCAGTTAGTTAAGCGTCGGGCTCTGCATTTTGGCTCAGGTTATGATCTCAGGGTCCTGGGATTGAGCCCTGTGTTGAGTCCATTTCAGATTCTGTGCTCAGCAGGAAGTCTGCTTGAGATTCATTCTCTCTGTCTGCCCCCCCAAAACGGATAGAGAAATCTTTTAAAATTTTTGCATATTCCACAGATCATAAGAAACTAGTAACTTATTATTTTGTTGAGAATATATAGCAAATACAATTATTTAAATACTGTCCTTGACTCTCCACAATTATCATTTTTGTTTCTAACTTCTAGAATTCCAGCCAATTCCTCCTTCATTTCCCACCATTCTTATTTCCTTTAGAAAATCTGCTACCACAAATATGTGGTAAAATATGTGTGTCCCAAGATTTGTGTATTTTTAAAGATTGGAATATTCACATAGCTCATAAAGTAAGTGAGAGGAGATTTAAGTACCCGACCAGCATAAAGTACACAAGCTCATGAAAGGGAAACCATGCCTGTTAACCTGCTCAAGTTACTTCTTTTTAAGATAAATAATAGAAAACAGTGATTTGGTGAACATAATTTATTTGCATTTTAAAAAGCCTTTTAGCGATGTTGTTCCTGAAAAATGATTAAGAAAAATAAATTATAATAGGGGTAATAGGGAAGGCCATGTCATGATTTAAGTGATATGAAACAGAGATTTAGGATATGATTGCCCTTGAGCTTGGAAAAAAAGGCCCTTATTCCTTAACATTCATTTGTGAGCCAGCTGTGTTCTAAGTCCTCTAAGAAACTGAAAATGCACTTACAATCCAAATTATGCATTAAAATAAGTGAAAATGTAGAGGAATGGTTGAGGATGTGCTGGAGAGAAATAGAGAAAACGTGGTGGCAGAATTAGAGTATCTGTTAGTGAAAAGATCTTAGAGGTCACTTAGCCTAGCCTAGATCTCTGGATAACCACACCAGGGCTTGCCCATCTGGATCAAAGACCTCGAGTCTGCAAGTGCATGTCTGGAGCTGCTTATATTGGTTGGTTCCACCATACTGTCTAGGGATTGAAGCCAGTGAACTCTACGGGAGTCCTCTAGTTTATGCCTTCTGTTTGATTTCCTAAAATGGAGTCCTAGACATGTCTCAAATATGGACTTTGGAGCATCAGAAAATAAGAGAATCTTCATATAGAGTCCTCACCCCACCAAACCGATGATTCCTCCTGTGTTTCCTAAGGAAACACAGAGAATAGCATCACCTTCTACCCAGGTGTACAAGCCAGAGATCTGGTTGCCATCTTTATGTCTTTCCTCTCCTTTATTCCCTTACCCCCATATCTGCAGTCCCTAAAATTTATTCATTGGTCTCCTTGTTATCAGTCATCATCCTATCTACTTTTCTCTGACTCCATGCCATTACCTCAGCTCACGTCTGCAATACTTCACATTAATTGCCAAACATGCCTCTGAGCTCTCTCAAAACCATTTAACTCACTGCAGACAGAGCCACCTTTTTCAAAATGTCTATCTGATCGTGTTGCTTCTCTGCTTTCAATTTCAATTACTCCCCACTGTCCTCAGCATGAAGACCATCCTCCTTTATCTCTCTAGGCATATCTCTTACCACTCCCTGCTACCCATCCTCCAGTCTTACTGACATATCTCTAGTTCCACAAACAAGCCTTACTCTCTTCCCTCCTGAGTTTTTTGCGTTATCATCTCTCCCCTGGGCTTCTGTAACATCCTGTGTACGTCTGTTTATCACACAAAATTGAAAATGCCTATTTTCATGCTGACTTTCCTACTAGATTGTAAGGTGTTTGAGGGCAGGGAATGTTTCTTATTTACCCTTGTGGCCCAAATCCTGGCACAGAATAGGCATTTTTGAACACATAGATGACTGACATGAGAAGGGATCATTTGTGACGGAAAGGAGTAAGATCAAATTGGAAATGAGAGCAAACTTGAGTGAAAAGGCTGCATAGTAGATAAAAAAAGCCTTCAGGTATTGTTACCAGTTTAGCCTCTGCCTACCCCCACCTGCACCTCTACTAGCTTTAAAGTTCTCTTCACCCAGCCAAATTTTCACTGGCCCTTTTTACTCATACTAAAGCCATTACCCATCACCTGCCAGTGAGCAAAGTAGCTCTAAAATTACTAACGCATTTTGTTACCTACAGTTTGGTTTCTTTTAAGGTTCTGGAGGCACAGGGTAATTTTCATGACTAGCACATATGTTATTAACCTAAAATCATAATTGCAACTTTTAGGAATAGAGCAGTTTTATGTCTCCTAGTGAAAAATTGTGTTCTACTTGGGTGACTTTTATCAGAAGACTTTCTAGATTGAAATAAATGTATTTGAGAGCTAGGAATGATTCAGGTTTTGGAGAGAGAACTGATGTGTAGAGTCAATGGTTGGTAAATAGTGGAGGAAAGAGGGGGTATTTAAGTTTAATAAGTTCATATAGGGGTGCCTGGGTGGCTCAGAGGTTAAGCCTCTGCCTTTGGCT
Organism: Potos flavus; assembly: GCA_028534135.1. Taxonomy (NCBI): domain Eukaryota; kingdom Metazoa; phylum Chordata; class Mammalia; order Carnivora; family Procyonidae; genus Potos; species Potos flavus. Next base: position 29,532,105 of record CM052900.1, read on the forward strand.
TGGCTCATGATCCTGGCGTCCTGGGATCGAGCCCCGCATAGGGCTCTCTGCTTGGCAGGGATCCTGCTTTCCCCCTCTTTCTCTGCCTGCTTCTCTGCCTGCTTGTGATCTCCCTGTCAAATAAATAAATAAAAAATCTTTGGAAAAAAAAAAAGAATTTCATAGAAAAACTACCATGACCCCTTTACATTGGAGCAGGGGCTTACTTAAATAAAGACATGGCAGGTAAATGTAAATGAAATTTTTTAAGAAGCCTGCATTTCATCAAATAAAGAATCTCTAGCTTTTGTGTTCAAAATACAGAAAGGCTACAAAATTCAGTGACAAAACTGTCTATTTTTTTTTTTTAATTTTTTTTTTTTATTTATTTATTTGACAGAGAGAGAGGGATCACAAGTAGGCAGAGAGGCAGGCAGAGAGAGGGGGAAGCAGGCTCCCTGCTGAGCAGAGAGCCCGATGCGGGGCTCGATCCCAGGACCCTGAGATCATGACCTGGGCCGAAGGCAGAGGCTTTAACCCACTGAGCCACCCAGGCGCCCAAAACTGTCTATTTTTTAAATTGAAATTCAGTTAGCCAACATACAGTTGGCTACATCATTAATTTTTGGTGTAATGCACAATGATTCATTAGTTGCATATAAACTGTATTTTATTTATTTTATTTATTTTATTTTTTTATTTTTTTATCCCCAAATACTTTTATTTTATTTTTTCAGTGTTACAAGATTCATTGTTTATGTACCACACCCAGTGCTCCATGCAATACGTGCCCTCCTCAATACCCACCACCAGGCTCGCCCATCCCCCC
>CM052900.1:29533412-29585552 GCA_028534135.1 Potos flavus
CTATACATAGCTGTCCAATTTTCCCAACACCATTTATTGAAGAGACTTTTTTCCACTGGATATTTTTTCCTGCTTTGTTGAAGATTATTTGGCCATAGAGTTGCGGGTCCATATCTAGGCTCTCTATTCTGTTCCACTGGTCTATGTGTCTGTTTTTTGTGCCAGTACCATACGGGCCAAAATTAACAAGACAGTAAACAATAAGTGTTGGAGAGGGTGTGGAGAAAGGGGGAACCCTCTTACACTGTTGGTGGGAATGCAAGTTGGTGCAGCCAATTTGGAAAACAGTGTGGAGATTCCTTAAGAAATTAAAAATAGAGCTACCCTATGACCCTGTAATCTCACTACTGGGTAGTTACCCCGAAGATACAGATGCAGGGAAAAGAAGGGCCATATGTACCCCAATGTTCATAGCAGCAATGGCCATAATCGCCAAACTGTGGAAAGAGCCAAGATGCCCTTCAACAGACGAATGGATAAAGAAGATATGGTCCATATATACAATGGAATATTACGCCTCTATCAGAAAGGATGAATACCCAACTTTTGTATGAGCATGGACAGGACTGAAAGAGATTATGCTGAGTGATATAAGTCAAGCAGAGAAAGTCGATTATCATGTGGTTTCCCTTACTTGTAGAGCATAAGGAATAACATGGTGGACATTGGGAGGGGGAAAGGAAGAGTGAATTGGGGGAAATCGCAGGGGGAGATGAAGCATGAGAGACTATGGACTCTGAGAAATAAACTGAGGGTTTTGGAAGGGAGATGGGTAGGGGATGGGTTAGCCTGGTGGTGGGTATTGAGGAGGGCACGTATTGCATGGAACATGGGGGTGTTGCATGGACAATGAATCTTGGAACACTGAAAAAAATATTTTAAAAAATGGTTTAAATGAAGAGGCCATCTTACCTTCAGTTTATTTCCTGGGGCAAATGTTTCCAAAATTAAGTTTGAAAATTGTCTTTCTAGCCAACCTGGTGCTACTCCAAGTACATAGAAGCCTTAGAACAGGAAAGGGTTCTTCTTAAAATTCAAGAAGAGCTGGAAAAAAAGTTATTTACAGGTAATGTTTGCTTTTTGCCTACAAGGTTGCTTGGTTACCTTCTACCACAGATTAGACTTTGCTGGTGATTACTTCTTTCTCTTATTTTTGTGCAGCCACAACATCTTTCACAAATTTTAAGCCTCCTGCTTCAGCTCTGTCTTTGAAAAAGATGATGTCTTCCCACAACATCCAGAGTGAGTTTCCAGTGATAGTCTACCTGCGGTTCTTTCTTCCTTGTTAGAATCCAGACTGCCAGGAGGCCATCAGCACAGAGACAGAAAGAAAGGATGAAGACTGCCTCCCTCCTGATTGCTCTGACCCACAGCTTAGGAGAACTTCAGTATATGAGTGTGCCTGTGTGTGCGTGTGTGCAAGTGTGCATGCATGTGTTCTGTCTCCCTTTCTGTTTTTTCTCTTCCACTGAGAACCTAAACGTCCATCCCATTTTTAAAGTGACAGTACTCATGTGGGTATAACCTACTGCTGCTAGATGCGAGGTAAGTCACACACTGAAAGTTCTTCAGTGCCATCCACGTCCCTCTGACACACACGCTCACGCACATACACAGCTGCACGCACACGCACACACACAACATGCAGGCACCACACACACACCCACATACACCCTGCTAACCAATTGATGGGAGGGAGTGAGCACCTTGCCTCCCTTCCAAGTGGCCCAGTCCCCTGAAAAGGAAAGCTTCCAGGGCATGACCATTTATTGCTTCTATCTACTCTTTATCTGTTCTTTTCTTCCACAAAGAACAACAGAAGATGAGGCTCTAGCTCATTTTCCCCAAGTTTTCCCCAGCAGAGTTTTTCCCAGCTCCATCTCCCCAAGTTGGGAATACAAGAAGAAACCAAAATAAAGAGCTTAAAATCAAGCCCAGTCCTTCTCTCCTGCAGAGACTGATAGGATTCTACAGTTTGGACTGGCTGCTAATGGAAAGGCGTCAATGCCTTTACAAAATAGCATAACAATATAGTGTAGCCTATGTGTGACCCGTGGAACCAGTATTTGAAGAACCCAGTAAAGGTCCCGTTTCTCTTCTCGTCTATCTTCCTGTTTAGCTTTTTGTGGATTTTGGTTTTCTGGTCCTTGGAAGGGTTTGATGAGCAGGCCTTTATGTTCTTAGCCTGTTCATCTTTTTTCTCTCTCGGTTTATCCTCGCCACTGCACCCTTCTGCAAGTTCCCCAACCCCTTAGGCCACCCTCACAGTGCCTCAACCTGGAAGGTTTGCTGACCCATCTGTTCATTTTTTTTGGAACCTTATTACAACTCTTTGCAAGGTTTTTTGTTTGTTTTCGACTTAGATTTTCTGTAGCTATCATGTTTTCAACCATTTATTTTTCTCTTTCAGGAATCCCTTAAACCAAGTTTAACTGATATGGAAGCTCAAGTGATTTTTTGATGGCCTGCATTAGAGCAAGCCTACCATCTAAATAAAGTTTGGCATGTTGTACTCTCATAGTTTTAAAATGATAGCTATTCTGTACACATGACATACGAGGCCATAAAGTTTTTTAAAAACTTATTTAGAATGAAATGACTTCCGTCCAGGTTAGAAGAATCCAAATGGTTTGCCGATCACAGAACTTAAGAAAGTATCGTGTTATGCTCCTTGGGTAATCTTCCAATAAATATTCTTGGGGCATTTACTCTGTTTCGTTAGCAGACATAATCAGAATGGGGTTAGGGGCAAATACTCCAAGCAGTACATTGACCCAAAACATAAAGAGAAGTGATTTCAAGCCCCATCCCTTTCCTCAGCTCCAAAGGAACCGTACGTTAAAGCAGTGGTTCTCAAATGCAGACTTTAGTGTATGTAACAGTCACTTGTGGCGTTTGCCAGCAGGGCAGATTTCTGGGCTCACCCTCCGAGAGTCTGACTCAGTAGCTCTTGCGCAGAACCCATGAATCTCCCTCTTTAACAGACATCCTAGGGGATTCTGATAGATAAGCCCCACGGATCACTCTTTGCAATGAATGTGAGGGTAAACAAGAGGAGCTTGAAATGGTAAAAGCCCCCTTAGTAACTGGAGTCACACCTGTATCAGAGAGAGCCCAGACATACACCCTCTTCTCCTCTTTCCCAGAGAGAAAGGAGAAAGTGTCAGAAATGATGCGGGAGAATGAACTTCACCAGCTGTAGGCGTCAGGACGCAGAAGCTCTAAAGACTGTGACCTGCATTACTGGATTGGAAGCAACGGACTTCCACTCTCTCAGAACCCCAGAGAGTATTTCAAAGTAGAAATTGCTATTCCTGATTCTCTAAAGAATTGTCAAGGAACATTTTAAAGGGGGAAAGCATCAGGAGGCACACTTCAGAGAGAGTTTTTCTTCTAAAGCAATGGTTTGGACACTTGTTACAGCTTTGGAGCCCTGTGGTTTCCTCTGCTTCCACTCCATTCCACACCCCGGGAGCGGGGGGGGCTGTGAGGTGTGTCACTTTTCTATGCTTTGCACTTGATCTTTGTTTCTTCTTTTCCTTTCCTTTCCTTTCCTTTCCTCTCCTCTCCTCTCCTCTCCTCTCCTCTCCTCTCTCTTCTCCTCTCCTTCTTCCTCCCTCCCTCCCTTCCACCCTTCCTTCCTTCCTTCCTTTTTTTTTTGGTATTCCACTCTTTTTCTGCCTTCCTTTGGTTTTAATTGAACATTTTGTAAGATTCCATTTCTCTCCTCTCTTAGCATGTCAGTTATACTTCTCCTTAAAAGAAGTTGCCCCAGAGTTTGCAGTATACATTTACAACTAATAAAAGCCTGCTTTCAAGTACTACTGTACCATTTCGTGGGTGGTGCAGGTGCCTTAAGACAGAGCATGTCCATTTCCTCCCTCCTGTCCCTTATCACCTTGCTGTCAGTTAATTTCACTTGTCCATGAGCTATAATCACTGAATACATCCTTGTTATTATTATTTTAAACTGTTTGCTGTTAGGTCAATTAAAAATAAGAAGAATAAAACATTATTTTCCCTTCATTTATTCCTTCTCTAATGCTCTTCTATATATAGATCCAAGTTTCTGACCTATTATCATTTTCCTTCTCTCTGAAGAACTTCTTTCATCATTTTTTGTAAGGCAGGTCTACTGGAGACAAATTCCCTCAATTTTTGTATACCTTAGAAAGTCTTTATTTCTCCTTCACTTTTGAAGGATAATTTCACCGTATACAGAATTCTAGGTTAATGATTTTATTCTTTCAATACTTCATATATTTAACGCCACTCCCCTCTTGCTTACATGTTTTCAGAAGAGAAATCAAATATAATTCTTATCTTATTCCGCTGGCTTCTTTCAAGATTCTCTTTGTGACTTTGTGCAATTCAAATATAGTATGTCTAGGTGTAGATTTTCTGGTATGTATCCTGCTTATGTTCTCTGAGTTTCCTAGATCTGTGGTTTGGTGCCTGTCATAATTTTGTAAAATTCTCTGTCATTATGACTTCAAATATTGCTTCTGTTCCTTATATTTCTTCTCCTTCTGGTATTTCCACTACACACCTGTTGCACCTTTTGTAACTGTCCCACAGTTCTTGGATATTCTGTTCTTTTCCACTGTTTTATTTTTTTCGTCTCTGCATTTCAGTTTTGGAATTTTCTATTGACCTTTCTTCAGGCTCACTGATTCTTTCTGTAGCTGTGTCTAGTCTGCTGGGAAGCCCACCAAAAGCATTCTTAATTTCCATTACAATGTTTCAGTTTCTAGTATTTCATTTAGATTTTGTCTTAGAACTTCTATCTCTCTCCTTATATGACCCATCTGGTCTAACACATTATCCACTTTTTTTAGCAGATCTCATAGCATATTAATCATTTTACATTTCTGCTCTGATAATTCCAAAATCTCAGACATATCTGAGTCTGTTTCGGATGCTTTGTCTTTTCAGACTGTTTTTTTTCCTTGTCTTTTAGAATGCTTTGTAATATTTTATAGAAAACAAGACATGATAAAAGGAACTGAGGTTATATGGGCCTTTAGTGTGAGGTTTTATGTTTATCTGGCTAGGCATTAGGCATATTTACTGTTTGCTGTGGCTGTGGTGTTACAGGCTGAAATTTCCCATATGTCCTTGTTTTTGTCTCCTCTGTTGTTTTGGGTTTTCCTGGATAGGGTCTGAGGCTTTCAGTTCTTTTAGCTGCAATCACGGTTATTACACCAGAGCCCTGTTGATGTGGTAAAGTGTAGGAGGAGGGGAAGTGTTTTACATTCTGATGGTTATATCTCAGTCTTCTGGTGAGCCTGAGTTGGGTATTTCCCTTCGCCCAGGTCATTTAGGCTTTAGTAAAACCCCAGTCCTTTAGGCTCTGGTAAAATAGTTTCCCTTGAGGGCAGGCCTTCTTAGGAAAAGAACTCTGGGTGTATTCCAAAATGTTTACTTTACCACTCCCCCTACTAGAGGGAGGAGGGGATTTTTCTCTGATCTTTACAGTGAGAACCTGGTGGAGCTACTGGAAGTAAAACCCAAGAATGTGGACCCCCCTGCCCCCCAAAGACAGGGCCCCTCTCAAGCTGGTCTGCCCTGAGCCCTGGAGCAAGTCATCAATTACAACTTAAAGAATTTCTCCCAAAATTAACTCCAGCTGCTGGCTTCTGCTCCTGGTAAGCTGGGATTCTCTGTATCTGCCTGTCTTTCTCTTCAGTTTTAGGGGCAGAAGTTTGCCCTGTTAACACAGTTCTTTGAAGGATCCACGGCGAGTTGTTGATTTTTCAGTTTGTTCAGATTTTTCTTGTTGAAGATGGTAGTGATGACTTCTAAGCTCTTTGACATGTTGGATGGGACCCTCAAGTTTGACACCAGTATTTTAGTAGTATATAGTCAGTATTTTTTTTTTTTGTGAGATAAAATTAAGAAAATTAAGAAAATTTAAATTATTTGTTTTTACTGTGTTATACATATATATTAAATTGATGGCAATCTTTATATTATAAATATTTACATGTTCATTTTGGCCTACCCTCAAAGCATACCCCAGCATGGGCTAGTCTCAACTTCTTGGCACTAAAGACAATTTCCTTATATTAGCATGTTCAGAAGTATCTTCTGACTATGGTTCTACTGATTCTTCTTAACATCACTTCATTCATCTCCTCCTTCTCCCAAGCCCATTGGATGACTGCCTTGTTCCAGATTCTTATCACTTTGAATCTGAGTCCTAATTAGCATTTCTCTTTTTTGCCTGACCATCCTCCAACTGTGCTCAGTGATTTTTTTTATAAAATCATACCTTCTTAAGACATTACCTTGCCTAAGCTTCATTAAGATGATCAGTGGGGCGCCTGGGTGGTACAGTCGGTTAAATGTCTGATTCTTGATTTTGACTCGGGTCATGATCTCAGGGTCATGAGACCAAGCCCTGTGTCAGGCTCCATTCTCAGCGGGGAGTCTGCTTGAGATTCTCTCTCTCCCTTTCCCTCTGCCCCTCCTCTCTCTCAAATAAATAAATAAATAAATAAATCTTTAAAAAAAAAAAAGATGGTTGGTAAACCTATTATTGATAAAATAGTTCTCTTTTTTTTTTGAGAGGGACAGAGAGACAGTGTGCTTATGTTTTTATGTGCTTATGTTTTATGTGCTTATGCAAGCAGGGAGGAGAGGCAGAAGGAGAGGGAGAATCTTAAGCAGGCTCTGACCCTGAGATCATACCTGAGCTGAAATCAAAGGTTGGATGTTTAACCAACTGAGCCACCTAGGTGCCCCAAGAAATTCCTTACTTATCATGACATACGTATAAGTCCTTCCTGTCTTCTGATATAAATATTCAGATCAGGCATTTGTTTTTCTGGGATGCTATCTTTGATATTCTCTTACCCTAGCCCCCTGCCCTCAACAACTACAGAAGTTATCACTCCCTCTTCTGTCTTACCACTCTGGGGCTTATTTGTTCCTCTATAATAACCCTTGTCATTTGGATTGTAATTTTTGGCTCACATGCCTGTTTCCCCAATAAAGCTGTTATTTGAACTTTCATTCCAGCACTTTACATAGAATATCTAGAAAATAGATGTTCATTAAATATTTCTTGAAAAAATGAGGGAGATATCTCCACTGTAAAAATCACAGGCAGGTAAAAATTACTGCATATGTAAGAAAGGTCAACACAATGTCATTCACAAAAATTTGCCATTAGTATTTTTATAGTTAAAATACATAATAAGATTATAATTTCATGTAAATTATATAATCTTTATTTTATCTATATCATTTTTCCTATTTATGAAAATAGAACTATGTGTCATCATGTCTTTCAGAAAAGAAATTAGTGCTTATTTAATCACATTAAATCACTTAAATTACTTCAGGCCTGGGTTTCTTAACCTTGGCACTATGACATTTTTGGCCAACTAATTCTTTGTTGTTTAGGGCTGTCCTACACAGTGTTGGATGTTTCACAGTATCCCTGGCCTCTACCTGGTAGAGGCCAGTAGTACCTCCCCAGGTGTGACAACCCAAAATATTTCCAGACATTGCCAAATCATACCTAGTCGAGAACCACTGCTTTAGACTTTGGAACATTTTTATGTTTAATTTTTTGAGACCTCTACTTACAATGGAACCTTTAAATTCTAATTACCCAGCATATCCTTTTTTTAAAAAGTATCATAGTACCTAGCCCCATAACACTACCAATAGTGCCTACTAATAGATGATTTATTTCTTTTAGTGGTATCTATATTACATCCATTTGAATAATTTCCTTTCTTTTACATCATCTTTGGAAGTGTAATGCCTAAAGGAAATGTTCAGTCAATATTTGTTGAATTAATAAAACTTAAATTCCTTACTTACATTTAATGTAATATATATGTTAGGTAATTTTAAAAGTGCCCTTAAATCTGACTTGGGTTTGTACAAATAAATTAATTAATTCCAATTGTGCTGTTTATATCTGATGTGCTTGATTTTATGAGTTGAGTTGAGTTCTCATAAAAAAAAAGACAGCTTACTTTTGGAAGAGATTTAGGTTTTTTTTTTTATTTTTATTTTTTGAGACTTTGGTTTTAAAACACACTAATTACCATGTATACTTTGTCAACGTATACCCTTCAAAACATAGGAAAATTGATCTCATATTTTGTTTACATTATTGTATGGGGTGAATAAATATATTTTGAAATAAAAATAATAGTGAAATAATCCAAAAGTAATTTGGCCAGTTGGGTCAGATTTCAGCTTGTGTATATTCTTTTCTTTTCTTTTCTTTTTTTTGTATATTATTTTCTAATACACAGATTTAGTATTAAAGATACAATCTAGGGCCATCTGAGTGGCTTAGTTGGTTAAGCACCTGCTTTCGGCTCAGGTCATGATCCCAGGGCCCTGGGATTGAGCCCCTTGTTGGGGTCCCTGCTCAGCGGGTAGTCTGCTTCTCCCTCTCCCTCTGCCTCTATCCACTGCTTTTGCTCTCTCTCTCTTTCTTGCTCTCTTGCTGTATCTCAAATATATAAATAAAATCCTTTAAAAAAAAGGTATAATCTAATTCATGTTATATTTCTTAAGTGTCTATCTTTATCATTTGTCATCTAATTGAAAATTACTTTATAGTACATTATCTGTGAATAATTGTGTTTTTTCTTTATTGGCATGCTCTTAAAAATTACAGTGAACATTCTGCTTCAAAAAATTTCTCGGTTGGTATATATCCAATGATTCTAATCTTGGATCTGTAACTGCCTTTCTGATGTGGGACCGTTTATTTTTACTCTTTGAGTCTCAATTTACTTATGTATATAGAGCAAAAGGTCCTTTTTTAAAGATTTTATTTACTTATTACTTGAGCGAGAGAGAGAAATTGAGAGAACAAGTGGGAGGAGGGGCTGTGGGTGAAGTGGACTCCCTGTGGAGCAGGAAGCCCCATGTGGGACTTGATCCCAGGACCCTGTGATCATGACTCGAGCCAAAGGCAGATGCTTAGCTGACTGAGCCACCCAGGCACCCCAAAGAGTCCTTATTTAAATTTTAGCTCCAATATTATGCGATTTTGTGAGTTTATAATACTGGAGCTTTTTAATTTATAACTATCTATAGAATTTTGATGTATTTCTCAATGAGCAATTGCTTCTATATTTTGAATTAGAACCTTGGATACAAAGATGAACAAATTCTGCTTCTGTGCTGTTTCCTTTTCCAAAGCCAAATATTTCAGGTGTAGGTCTGGCCTGAAATAGTTACTGTTTCAGAAATCTCTTCTTTATTGTAATTATAAAATTGATTTAAAAAAAAATTCAGTAGTACTTGATGACATCGAATGGTAATCCCCTTCTTTACCCCCAACTGTGACAGAGACTGTTTCCCAGCATCTGTCCAACTCTTACTCCGTTTAATAATGGAATCCCCAAGTTTTAGCAAGTTTTAGCTGTGTCCATGACTACCAAAGTGGAGTTAACTGTCATTTCCCAGTCTAGCCTGCAGGTAGACTTCTGCTGTGAGCAGAAGTGTGAAATATCCATTTGAGTCTTTTTTAAAAAATGAAATATCCCACCACATAGATGGGACACCTCCCTAAGGAATTATGTAGCCTAGGTCTGTGGATGACCTCATGAAGGAGAGATGTCTCATTCCGGACTGTTATGTGAGAGAAATCCCTATCTTGTTTGAGTCACTTTATTTTTGTGCCTTTTTTTTTTTTAACAACAGCTTATACGAGATGTTACATAATATAAAAATTGCTAGTAGTAGGGTAGTGCCATAACAAAAACCTAAAATATGAAGTCCATTAAGCAATCAATCACTGGGCAACAGGAAACAGATAATTGAAGGTGAGAAAACTGGTAACCTTTGTAATGTCATGACTAAATATTTGGTGAAGCTGTTTCTTCTGATAAGTTGGAAGGCAGACCATGTGTCTGCTGTGCGCACAGCTTTGTAAAAGAAGTGGTCAAAAAAAAAGAAAGAAAAAGAAAGATAGAATGTTGGTGTGTTTATGCATTGTTGTCCTTGTTGCTTTTAGCTAGGTACCATGAGAGATATATCAGGCAAGAATTAACCTGTATGCAAGTAGAAATGGAAGTTAAGGGAGTTATATTCTCTGACTATGGCTTGCAATTAAAATTGATATAAAATCTAATAATTTGGACCCTTCGAAATTGGAAAAGTCAACTGCAACTATGCCCCGTTAAGCAGAGCCTTTGGTCAGTGCACTTTCTGATGTTTCTCAGTAAGACTTTTCATCTGGACAGTAGTGGCCCTGTAACAAAGGTCAAACGTAGAGGGATTGCCTTCTTAATCTAGCCTGTTGTTTTATATGTGCTTACAATAGCCACCATTAAAATAACGGGGAAATGTGCTAAGTATAGAAGTGAATAAATAAAATAAGAGAGTTGGCAGGCTTAAGAACTGAGACCAAAAGAGATTTTGACATGGAACCAACTGGTAGTAAATAGACTGAAAGCTTACTAAATTTTGATGGAATTGTATTCTCAAAAAAACCACAAGCCTGGCCTGAAAATGCCTATAATTTTTCAATCTATAAAACAACCACCAGGCCCCCAAACTTGCATCATCAGAAAGCAGGCTGTGAAATTTGTACAACCTCCAAAGAGGCCCACTTTCCAATGCCAACTTCAGATGTGGCCTAGAGGATAATAGATAAGGAAAACTTATTTCAGAAGGCAAAGCCAGGGACCCCAGAGGACTAGGGGAAAGTCGTTTCTTCCATGGAGTAGAAAGAGGATCCAACAAGGTATCCTAGTTCAGGCTGCTATAACAGAATACCTTAGACTGGGTGGCTTATAAACAACAGAAATTTATTTCTCACAGTTCTGGAGGCTGGAAGTCCAAGATCTGGAAGACTTCAGCAATTTTCAGTGCCTGGTGAGAACCTCCTTCTTGGTTCATAGATGGCTGTCTTCTCATTATGTACTCACGTGGCAGAAGGGAGAAGGGAGACTTTGGGTTATCTTTCATAAAGACACTAATCTCACTCATTAGGGCTCTTCTCTCACACCCAAAGCCCTATCTCCTATACTACCACATTGGCAATTAGGATTTCAACAGAGGGATTTGGGAGGGGACATAAAAATTCAGTCCGTGCGAGGTGTTTTCACAGTTCCTGCCAAGGAGATGAATTGTGGCTTCTCTGTGTTGTCCGTTCTTCCCTTTTCAAAGCATCATAATTGTAGTTTCTGTTCTCGTCTCTGTTTTATATGTCAACATGATCCCATCAGCTTTCTACTGTCAAAATTTCTAGGCCACTGACAAGTTCCTTTCCCATTCTCAATACTGTTAAACACTCGTTCTCTTTGAGCTTTATTATCATATCTGTGAGACTTTCAGAAAAAGGTATTGTAAAGCACACATTTCGTTGTGACATGAAATTTGGTGCCTTTAGCAACTTTAAAAAAACTACTGAATTGCTAAATATGGTGGGACTTCTAGAATGGCTAAGTGAGAAGTTCAGCAAATCATCTCACCAAATAGAAGCAATAAAACTAGACAACATTGTCAAAACAACCACTTGAGAATTCTAGAAATTGAAAAAAAGATACACAACAAATAGTGTTTATTCAAGAAAAACTACTTAACTTCCGTAGGAATAACTGGGATGCCCTAACTTTCAGGGCCTGGTTTAGGGTTGTTTTCATTCCCTCCATCCTGTTCCATGATATAGTAGTTCTACCAGGGTGGAGTAGGCCATAAGGACCAGCAGCCTTGCTGATGATTTGATTTGATTTCATTTTTGGAACATGGGAAAACTCATGCCTAGGAGTTTTTTCAATACAGTAGGGCAATCCAGGAACAATAGCAAACATCTAGGAAGGCCAGAAGGTCATGCCCATTAGTTGGCACAAGCAGCATACTAACAGACCAGCTAGAAATAGAACAGCCATCTGGGATGAGGGAGGCATAGTGGTCATTGGAAACCTTTTACATATCCCTAGTGGTTTGGAAGCTAGTAGGCTTGCTCAAGGCTACACACATGTTCAACAGAAATCAGAGAGAACTCTGTCTACTGATAGCTTGTTTATTAACATGGCCTGTTTAGTCAGAAAGTGAAAGTTGGGACTATCTTATAGACTGCATAAACTTTGAATGCAGTCCTTAAACTATACATCAAAGCATCAGCAACCAAAAAAAGCCTTACTAAGCTCCAATTGTTTAAGTATAACTCTGACCAATCATTGGATAATCATTAAATTGTACTAATCCACATGTGAGTTCTACGAAGATGGCTTAAAAGCAAAAGCAAGAATATATTTTTAAAAAACAACAGAGACATAAGCAGCTGCACACCATAGAGGAATCTCTTCTATAGAATTAGTCCAGGCAAGTCACTAAACAAATAATGAACAAAAGTAACAACACCCCCAAGATGGGTGGTGAATCCAGAATCCGGAGATGCTACAATATATTACCTAAAACGTCAAATTTTCAACTATAAAATAATTAAAGACATGAAAAGAAATAGGGAAGTATAACCTATACATAGGAAGAAAAGTGGTCCATAGAAACTGTATAGGGGCACACGTATTAGACCTTGCAGACAAAGACATCAAATCAGATATTATAAACATGCTTAAATAAAAAAGGGAAACTTTAAATAATTAAGAATGCTGACAATAATGAAATAGAGAATATAAACTTAAAAATTTTTGAACAAATGGAAATTCTGGGGTTGAAAAATACAATAACTGAAATTTTAAAAATTTTCTAGGAAGTTTAGCAGCAGATCTGAGCAAGCAGAAGAGTGAATCAGTGAACTTGGAGATAGATCAATATACATTAGCCAATCTGAAGAACAGAAAGAAAGAATGAAAATAAATGAACCTCAGGGAATGGTGGAACACCATCAAGCTCACAATATATATGCATTAAAGAAGCCACCGAAAGAAAGGACAGAAAGGTACAGTTAAAAAAAAAAAAAGAAAGAAATAGTAGCCAAAAACATCCCCCAAATAATGGAAAGCACTAATCTACATACCTGAGGATCTCAAAAGCAAATTAGATGTAAATCACTTAGTGTTATACACTCTATTTTAAAAAGGATAAAACCACTTGATCATTTTAGTAAACAAAGAAGCAATTAACAAAACCCAACACCCATTTTAATAAAAACTCTCAACAAATTGGGAACAAAAGGGAAACTAATAAAGACCATCTACAAAAAACCTATAGCTAACATTATACTTAATAGTGAAAGACCAAAAGCTTTCCTCCTAAGATTAGAACCAAGGCAAGGACATCCACTCTTGTCACTTCGTTTTTATCACTGTAGTAGAGAGGCTAGCCATTACAACCAAGCAAGAAAAATAAAATATATTTGGAAAGGAAAACGTGAAACTGTCTATCTGCAGATGGCATGATTCTGTGTAGAACATTCTAAGGAATGCACAAAAACAGAAGCAATGCACAGTTTAGCAAGGTTGCAGAATTCATGATCCATACACAAAATCAATTGTATCTTCCTGTACTAGCAATAAAAAGAAACCAAAACAGACACACCAAAGCCATTTATTCGCAGTAACACCATGATGAATTAAAGACTTATGAATAATATCAAAAGGAAGTATAAGATTCGGAATTGAAAACTGCACAACATTGCTGGGAGAAATTAAAGATCTAAATAAATGGAGATGGGGAGTTAAGATGGTGGAGTAGTAGGGAATCCTATGCTTTCCTCATCCCTTGAATACAGCTAGATAAATAGTGAATCAGTCTGAACACCCAAGAAATCAATCTGAGGATGAGAGAACAAATTGTACAATTAGAGGAGGAGAAGAGGCCACATCGTGGAAGGTAGGAGGTATAGAGATGTGATTTGGGGGAGAAATGAATTGTGAGCACTGCAGAGGGGAGGGAGCCCTGATCATGGAGAGAGGAGAGAGAGAGAGAGCAGGGAATTGCACAAGAAAAACACTTCCCCAAAATTGCTGACTGGGAAAATGAGAGGGGCTGATTATAGTGAGTTTTTATAAGCAGTGGAGCTCAAAGACCAAAGTTTTCAAAATCCACACAGTGGGTGTGGAGCCTGATCAGCGTAGCGGTGCTTCCATGGAGAAAGAGGGCAGAGGCCCAGGAGCAGACAGCATGGTCTGAGGATCCCCTGGGTTGCACTGGGAAAAATAGTTCCCTTTCTTGGAGTGCATTTGGGAGAGGTGGCACTGCCTCTGAGGGGACATAAGAGCCAGCATTGTGCTGCCCAGTTCATTAGCGTAGGGACAGAAACACCTGCTGAGAGTAGCTAACCTGGATACCGGCTTTTTGCTGTGTTTTACTATAAACTGCAAGCCCCTGTGCATTCATGCAGCTACCCTTCTGGGACAAACAAGCACCAGCCACAACGCAGTGAGACCTTCCCCAGAGAATCAGTGCAGATCCGTGCCACACCAGGTCCCTAAAATGTGGAGTTTTGAAACTCAACTGGCACACCTGAAATAAAACACAGGAGCATTGTGCCACTGGGTGGGCAGACAGCTAGGACAGAGAGGGTGAAGGGTGGGATTTGAGATCTGCTTGGGACAGGTGAGGGGAGATTGTTTGCTCTTTTCTGAGGGCTTCCTGGACAGTGTTGGGTGGGAACTCCACTCTCTCGGGACAAGAGAGCTGGTTGATGCTATTTTCCCCTTGCCCATCAGCACAGATGGATTTCAGTGAGCAGGACACCACCCACGTTGGAGGCTTAAACCGCTTACACCAATCCCACCCCCCTGCACTCAGTAGGTACATTTTCACTAGGGTAAGTGTGCCTAAGAGCCAGAGTGGCAGTGGGCCCTCTCCCAGAAAACCAGCACAAACCCCCCTGTGCCCACTACGTCTACTAACCATAAAGTGTTGCAAAGTTTCAGCTTTACTGGAAATAGGATCTGACCTCTTTAACAAGCAGACCAAAGCACACATAAGTAAACTTGCCACACACTAGAAAAGGTCCAAACATTCCTCACTGCACGTAAGGAGAAACTCTGCAGAAGACTGAAGTGAAAGAAAGAGCAGCCAAAACACTAATAGAGTACACACAGCATTCACCAGAAACATATCCTGAAGCACCAGGCCCTGCACAGTGTATGACCTCTTCTTAATAAAGTCATTATTCTCAGGAGCAGGAAATATAACAGGCATTCCTAATGCATAGAAGAAGACAGAGACCTAGACAAAATGCCAAGACAGAAGAATTCACCCAGAAGAAAGAACAAGAATGGGTCATGGCCAGGGATCTAATCAAAACATATATAATATGCCTGATCAAGAATTTAAAAAAAAATCATAAGGATACCAGCTGGGCTTGAGAAAGGCATGGAAGACACCAGGAGGTCCCTTACTGCAGAGATAAAAGATGTAGAAACTAGTTAGACCAAAATTAAAAATGCTATAACCAATAGGCAAAACTGACTGGATGTAATGACCACAAGGATGGGAACTCAGTGACTCCATAAAGCATAATAACATTTGTATCATAGGCATCCCAGAAGAAGAAGAGAGGATAAAAGGGACAGGTTTATTTGAGTAAATTATAGCTGAAAACTTCCCTAATCTGGGGAAAGAAACAGACACCCAAACCCAGGAGGCACAGAGAACTCCCATCAAGATCAACAAAAGCAGGCCAACACCAAGATATATTGTAGTAAAATTTGCAAAATTCAGAGATAAGGAAAAAATCCTAAAAGCAGTAAGGGTAAAAAAAAAATCCCTAATTGACAAGGGAAGACAAATAAGGTTAGCAGCAGATCTATCCACAGAAACCTGGCAGGCCAGAAGAAAGTGGCATGATTTATTCAAAGTGCTAAATGGGAAAAATATGCAGCCAAGAATATTTTATCTAGCAAGACTGTCATTCAGAATAGAAGGACAGGTAGAGTTTCCCAGACAAACAAAAACAAAAGGAGGTTGTGACTATTAAACCAGACCTGCAAGAAATATTTAAGGGGACTCTTTAATTAGGAAAGAAAGACCAAAAGCAACTAAGATTGGAAAGGAACAGAGAAAATCTCCAGAAACAATGACTTAACGGGTAATACAATGACACTAAATTTGTATTTATTAATAATCACTCTGAATGTAAATGCACTAAATACATCAATAAAAGACATACAGTATCAGAATGGATAGAAAAATAAGACCTATCCACATGCTGCCTGAATAAGAGACTCATTTAGATCTAAAGACACATGCAGGTTGAAAGTGAGGGAATGGAGAACCAGCTATCATGCTAATGGACATAAAAAAAAAAGCCAGAGTAGCTGAACCTGTATCAGACAAATTAGATTTTAAACCAAAGATGGTAACAAGAGATGAAGGGTACCATATCATAATAAAGAGGTCTATTCAACAAGAAGATCTAACAATTGTAAATATTTATGTCCCCAACTTGGGAGCACCCAAATATATAAATCAATTAATGAAAAACATAAAGAAGCTCATTGATAATAATACAATAATAGTAGGGGCCTTTAACACCCCTCTCACAGCAATGGACAGGTCATCTAAGCAGAAAACCAACAGGGAAACAATGGCTTTGAATGACACACTGGACCAAATGGACTTAACACACATATTCAGAATATTTCATCCTAAAGCAACAGAGTACATATTCTTTTCAAGTGCACATGGAATAATCTCTGGAATAGCACGTACTGAGTCACAAATCAGGCCTGAACCAATACAAAAAGATTGAGATCATACCACGCATATTTTCAGACCACAAGGCTATGAAACTTGAAGTCAAATACAAGAAAAAATTTGGAAAGACCACAAATACATGGGGGTTAAAGAACATCCTACTGAAGAATGCATGGGTTCACCAGGAAATTAAAGAATAAATAAAACATACATGGAAGCAAATGAAAATGAAAACATGATAGTCCAAAACTTTTGGGATGCAGCAAAGGCAGTTCTAAGAGGGAAGTATATTGCAATACAGGCCTACTTAAAGAAGCAAGAAAAGTCTCAAATACACAACCTAACCTTACACCTAAAGTGACTAGAAAAGGAACAACAAATACAGCCTAAAGCCAGCAGAAGAAGGGAAATAATAAAGATTAGAGCAGAAATAAATGATATGGAGACAACCCCAGTAGAACAGATCAAAAATGAAACTAGGAGCTGGTTCTTTGAAATAATTAATAATATTGATAAAAACCTATCCAGACTTATCAAAAAGAGAAAAGACCCAAATAAATAATCATGAGTGAGAGAGGAGAGATCCCAACCAACACCACAGAAATACAAATAATTATAAGAGAATATTATGAAAAGTTAAATGCCAACGAATTGGGCAATCTGGAAAAAATGGACAAATTCCTAGAAACATATAAACTACCAAAACTGAAACAGGAAGAAATAGAAAATCTGAACAGACCTATAACTAGCAAAGAAATTGAATCTGTAATCAAAAATCTCCCAACAAACAAAAGTCCAGGGCCAAGTGGCTTAATAAGAGAATTCTACCAAAGATTGAAAGAAGAATTTGTATCTATTCTTCTCAAATTCTTCCAAAAAATAGAAATGGAAGGAAAACTTTAAACTCTCCTATGAGGCCTTAAAAGGAGGAATATAGGCCAATATCCCTGATGAACATAGATGCAAAAATTTTCAACAAGATACTAGCAAATCAAATCCAACAGTATATTAAAAGAATTTTTCACCATGATCAAGAGGAATTTATTCCCAGGCTGCAGGGGTGGTTTAATATTCACAAATCAATCAACATGATAAACCACATTAATGAAAGGATAAGAACCATGTGATTCTCTCAATAGATGCAGAAAAGGCATTTGACAAAGTACAGCACCCATTCTTGATAAAAACCTTCAACAAAGTAGGGCTAGAGGGAACATACCTCAACATCATAAAGGCAATTTATAAAAGACCCACAGCCAATATCATCCTCAGTGGGGATAAACAGAGTTTTTCCTTGACGGTCAGGAACAAGACAGGGATTTCCACTCTTACTTTGTTATTTAACATGCTATTGGAAGTCCTACCCTCATCAATCAGACAACAAAAAGAAATAAAAGCATCCAAATCAGCAAGGAAGAGGTCAAACTTTTGCTATTTGCAGATGACATTGTACTCTATGTAGAAAAACCCAAAAGATTCCACCAAAATATTGCTAGAACTGATACACAAATTCAGCGAAGTCACAGGACACAAAATCAATGTACAGAAATCTGTTGCATTTCTATACATCAATTATGAAGTGGCAGAGAAATCAAGGAATTGATCCAATTTACAGTTGCACCAAAAACTGTAAGATACCTAGGAATAAACCTAAGCATAGAGGTAAATAGTCTGTACTCTGAAAGCTATAGAACCCTTACGAAAGAAATTGAAGATGGCACAAAGAAATGGAAAAACTTTCCATGTTCATTGATTGGAGGAACAAATATTGTTAAAATGTCTAAACTACTCAAAGCAATCTACACACTTAATGCAATCCCTATCAAAATACTGCCAGCATCTATCACAAAGGTTGATCAAACAATCTTAAAATTTGTATGGAACGACAAAAGACCCAGATAGCCAAAGCAAACTTGAGAAAGAAAAGCAAAGCTGGAGTCATCACAATTTCAGACTTCAAGATATTACAAAGCTGTAGTCATCAAGACAATATGGTACTGACACAAAAACAGACACATAGATAAACAGAACCGAATAGAAAATTCAGAAATGGACCCACAATCTATGGCTAACTAATCTTTGACAAGGCAGGAAATAATATACAATGGAAAAAAAGACAGTCTTCAATCAATGGTGTTGGAAAAACAGCAGCAACATGCAGAAGAATGAAACTGGACCACTTTCTTTTTCCATACACAAAAATAAATTCGAAATGGATTAAAGACCTAAATGTGAGACAGGAAACTATCAAAATACTAGAGGAGAACACAGACAGCAACCTCTTTGACATCAGCCATAGCAAATTCTTACTAGACACATCTCAGGAGGCAAGGGAAACAAAAGCAAAAATGAACTGTTGGGACTTCATCAAGATAAAAAGCTTCTGCACAGTGAAGGAAACAATCAACAAAAATGAAAGGCAAACTATGGAATAGGAGAGGATATTTGCAAATGACATATCTGAAAAAGGGTTAGTATCCCAAATCTATAAAGAACTTATCAAACTGAACACCCAAAAAAACAATCCAGTTAAGAAATGGGCAGAAGACATGAATAGACAGTTTTCCAAAGAAGACATACAAATGGCTAACGGATAACGTGAAAAGATGCTCAACATCACTCATCGTCAAGGAAATACAAATGACAACTGCAATAAGATACCACCTCACATCTGTCAGAATGGTTAAAATTAACAACACAGGAAAACAACAGATGTTGGCCAGGATGCAGAGAAATGGAAACTCTCTTAACCTGTTGGTAGGAATGCAAACTGGTGCAGCCTCTCTAGAAAACAGTGGAGTTTACTCAAAAAGTTAAAAATAGAAACCCTATGACCCAGCAATTGCACTACTAGGTATTTACCCAAAGGATACAAAATACTGATTTGAAGAGGGCACATGCACCCTGATGTTTATATCAGCATATCAATAATAGCCAAATTATGGAAAGAGTCCAAATGTTCATCAGCTAATGAATGGGTAAAGAAGATGTGGTATGTGTGTTTACACACACACACACACACACACACACACACACACACACACTGGAATATTACTCAGCCATCAAAAGAATGAAATCTTGCCATTTGCAATGATGTGAACAGAGCTTATTATGCTAAGCAAAATAAGTCAGAGAAACACAAATATATTAGTTCACTCAGGGGAATTTAAGAATCAAAACAGATGAACATAGGAGAAGGAAGAAAAAAAAAGAGGGAGGCAACCCATAGAGACTATTAAGTATTGAGAATAGACTTAAGGTTGCTAGAGGGAAGATGGGTGAGGGATGAACTAAATGGGTGATGGGTATTAAGGAGGCACTTATTGTAATGTGCACTGAGTGTTATATGTAAGTGATAAATCACAAAATTCTATGCCTGAAACCAACATTACACTATATGTTAACTTACTAGGATTTAAATAAAACTTGAAACTAACTAAATAAATGAAGATGTATTACATGTTCATGGAACAGAAGACTCAATATTGTCATGATGCTAATTCTCCTGGGGTTTATCAACATTCAACATAACCCCTATAAAAATTATTCAGCTGTTTTTATAGAAATTGACAACCTGATCCTAAAATTTATATGGAAATTTAAAATATTCAAAATAAATTCAAAATAAAAATGTCAAAATAAATTTGATAAAAGCAAAGTTAGAGGACTTACACTTTCCGGTTTCAAAATGTACTCTACAACTACAGTAATCAAATCAGTATGGCATTGACATCAGAATTGAGAGTCTAGAAATAAACCCTTATATTTATCATCAATTAATTTTCAATGAAGGTTCCAAGTGAGAAACTGTCTCATGCCATATGCAAAATTTTTCTCAAAGTTGATGATCGACCTAAATGGAAGCAATAAAACTGAAACTTTTGAAGGAGAACAGGAGAAAAATCTTCATGACCTTGGGTTAGGCAAAGAATTCCTCAATATTAAATCAACTACATAGTGGATCCATAAATGAAAAAAATAAATAGCACCTCATAAAATTGAAAACTTTTGTACCTCAAAAAGATCCCATTAGATAAAAAGACAAACCAAGGACTGGAAGAAAATATTTGCAGATTGTATATCTGCCGAAGGACTTATGTCTAGAATATATAAAGAATTCTTACAATTCAATAATGAGAAGACAACCCAGTTTTAAAGTCATCAAAATATTGGAATAAACATTTCACCAAGGAAAATATGTGAATCACCAATAACCACATGAAAAGATATTTGACATCATTAGTCATTAGGGAAATGCAAATGAAAACCACAATGAAATACCAACTTACACTGGGGGTAGCTATAATCAAAAAGACATTACCCAGTGAGGGGAAGGATATGGAGAAACTCATACTTTGCTAGTAGGAATGTAACTGGCACTTTGAAGAAATTTGGCAGTTCCTTAAAATGTTGAATATATATTTACTATACTCCTTAGCAATTTGACTCCTAGGAATCTACCCAAAAGAAACAAAAACATTTCCACACAAAATGTTGCATGCTTATGTACATAGCATTATTCATAATAGCCAAAATGTGAATAATTACACAAAAATCAATCAACTGGTGAACAGATAAATGAAATGTTGCCCGTGTATACAATGGACTATTACCCAGCAACAAAAAAAAACAAACTACTGATACATGTTACATACATGAACCTCAAAAACATTATGCTAAGTGAAAGAAGACAGATCAATAGCATTAATTATATGATTCCATTCATGTAAAATTCCAGAAAAGGCAAATCTGTAGAGACAGAAATTAGATTAGTGGTTGCTTGGGGGCTAAGGATGGAAACAGGGATTAACTGTACATAAATGGGCATAAGGGATCTCTCTGGGGAGATGGAAATGTTCTAAAACTGGACTATGGTGATGGTTATAATACTCAATAGAATCATTAAGAAGTCATTGAATCTTAAAATGAATGAATATTGTTATGTAAATTATACCTCCATAAAGCAATGTACAAAAAATTACTGCATTACTCAATTACACACACCAAAGAAGTATATGTATGTATATCTTTACTTTCCATTTGTATTCAAAGTGTTTTTCTGATATCATCAAAGGGCTATTAAGTTGATTCCCTTTCCTATAGGAAAAGACCATAGGCCTTAGCATGAAGTACATGCTCCTCTATTATCTTACACACTTTATCATGTCTATCATCTCTCCTTGCATGCAATAAAACCAGAGAATCTGCACATTTTTGGTCTCAAGTCACTTTTATACTCCTAAAAATATTAAGGACCTCAAAGATCTTTTACTTATGTGGTTTATGTGTATTGATAGTTACTGAATTATAAATTAAAACGGAACTTTCAAAAAGATTTATTAAATCTTTTTTTAAATTTTATTTTATTTTTTCAGTGTTCCAAGATTCATTGATTATGCACCACACCCAGTGCTCCATGCAATACGTGCCCTCCTTAATACCCACCACAAGGCTCACCTAACCCCCTCCTCCCCTACAAAACCCTCAGTTTGTTTCTGAGAATCCACAGTCTCTCATGCTTCATCTCCCCCTCCGATTTCCCCCAATTCACCCTTCCTTTCCTTCTCCTAATGTCCTCCATGTTTTTCCTTATGCTCCACACGTAAAGTGAAACCATATGATAATTGACTCTCTCTGCTTGACTTATTTCACTCAGCATAATCTCTTCCAGTCCACTCCATGTTGACACAAAAGTTGGGTATTCATCCTTTCTGATGGAGGCATAATATTCCATTGTGTATATGGACCATATCTTCTTGATCCATTCGTCTGTTCAAGGGCATCTTGGCTCTTTCCACAATTTGGCGATTGTGGCCATTGCTGCTATGAACATTGGGGTACATATGGCCCTTCTTTTCCCTGCATCTATATCTTTGGGGTAAACACCCAGTAGTGCAATTACAGGGTCATAGGGTAGCTCTATTTTTAATTTCTTAAGGAATCTCCACACTGTTTTCCAAAGTGGCTGTACCAACTTGCATTCCCACCAACAGTGTAAGAGGGTTCCCCTTTTTCCACATCCTCTCCAACACTTGCCGTTTACTGTCTTGTTGATTTTGGCCATTCTAATTGGTGTAAGGTGGTATCTCAATGTGGTTTTGATTTGAATCTCCCTGATGGCTAATGATGATGAACATTTTTTCATGTGTCTGTTAGCCATTTGTATGTCTTAGATTTATTAAATCATGTTAGCATCAAGTACACATTTTTATTTTTAACAACTGTACCTTTGAGACAATACAATTTAGGGGAAAGAGTGGTGTTGTTTTACATTTTTGCAAATCTCTTCGATCTCTGGCTTAATAAAAGATGGTTGGATCCTTACAGCTGCTTCACTTTTCAATCTGCTGTATTATGTTGTTTTGGTCAAATTATACAAAGAAAATCCAGCCTGAGACAAATATGGAGTTGGAAAAGGAGGAGTATTTAATAGCCTAATAGCTTTCTCAGATAAATATGGTTATTTTTTATACTACACCAACACTTGAAAAACTGGTATGTTCTTTAAGGTTAGTTGCCATATAGAATCTGAAACACATCAACACTTTCAGTATTTGGTTACATGAAAATCCATTGGTATATGTTGCTCTTTGAATGGATCTTTTATCCATGTATAATTTTGTGACCTCATGCACTGGTCTTTTGAAAAAATATAGTTCACTGAGTTATGCATATGATCCAAATGTTGACATTTTATTGTACAATAGCAAAGTTCATTAATCTCATCAGAAAAATCTTTAAGTATTGGGAAGCTGTCAAACTCACAATGGTAGATATAAATTTTCGAGAATTCTGATTTTCATTTACAAGCTTGTATTTTATTATTAGAAAAAATATTGCCTGTTGCTTTCCTTGAAGTAAGAGTCTCATTTTGTACATTTTTTTAGAAAACACCTGCCAAATAACTATAATTTGTATGTTAGTCCTTTCAAATGAAAATGATGTTCCATGAAACAAGGGGCTAGGTCAGCTGGCAACTCAAACAACTGTGCAAGTGCTTTTTCTGGAAGTAACCTTTATACTTTGGTATGCAGCCGGCATGCTTTCTGTGTTTACTTCCCTATTTTGTCAATTAGAATATCAGAAAGATGTGTACTGGAGGGTCAACATTTAGTGAAGTTAATACTTTTGGACATTCTTTTTTTTTCTCCCCAAGATTTATTTATTTATTTTAGAGAAAGAGAGAGCACACACACAAGGGGAGGAGCAAGGGAAGTGGGGGAGAATCTCAGGCAGGCTCCCTGCTGAGCACAGAGCCTGATATAGGGCACCATCTCACCACCCTGAGGTCATGACCTGAGCCAAAATCAAGAGTCGGCTGCTTAACTGACTGAGCCATCCAGGTGCCCACTTCTGGACATTCTTAAGTGAAACTTATTTTTTCTTTAAAAGTGAAAAATGTCGTCATTTTGATGCTACCTCCTTGATATATAGAAAGAGGTCAGCGGTTTCACCCACTGTTGCATTAGCATCTTCAGTGTAAATATCAACACAGTGAAAAAGGCACGTAACATCTTATTATTATGAAAATGTGTTTCACTTCATGGACCCTCTGAAAGAGGAGTTTACAGACCACACTTTAAAAACCAGTGAACATTACTTACAACTCACAAATAGGTAATGGCAAGTTCATACCTGTTCCACCTGCCTGAGAATGCCTTCCCTCTTCTACCTGCAGAACCTTACTCATTTTTTAAAAATTTTTATTTAAATTAAATTTAGTTAACGTATAGTGTATGATTAGTTTCAGGGGTAGCATTAAGTGATTTGTCAGTTGTATATAACACCCAGTGCTCATTAAATCAAGTGCCCTCCTTAATCTCCATCACTCACTTACCCCATTTCTCCACCTACCTCCCCTCCAGCAACCCTCAGTTTGTGTCCTATAAAGTTAGTCTTTTATGGTTTGCCTCCCTCTCTGTTTTTATCTTATTTCATTTTTCCTTCCCTTCCTCTATGTTCATCTGTTTTCTTTCTTAAATTCCATATATGAGTGAAATCATATGGTATTTGTCTTCATCTGGCTGATTTATTCTGCTTAGCATAGAACCCTCTAGTTCTATTCATGTTGTGGCAAATGGCAAGATTTCATTCTTTTTCATGGCTGAGTAATATTCCATTATATATGTACCACATCTTCTTTATCCATTCATCTATCGATGGGCATCTGGACTCTTCCCATATTTTGGCTATTGTGGATATTGCTACTATAAACATTGGGGTGCAGGTGCCCATTCGAATCACTATTTTTGTGTCCTTTGGATAAATATCTATTAGTACAATTGCTGGATTGTAGGCCTACTCATTTTTCAAAGGCCCAATTCAAACATTCTCTCCTTCTTAAAGCTTTCTCTGACCCTGTCTACCCCTCACACACAACTCAACTGAGCTGATCTTTTTCTTTTCTGTCTTGTGTACCTTGCACATATCTTTCTATTGTACTTTATCAATTGTGTTACACTTTTTGTTTACATGTCATATGCATATTCTCAGCACTTATTAGGCACTCAATAACTTAGTGAGCTGAAATTTTGTAATTGCCTACCAGAAAATCATGGTTATGGCTTTCTTCTTACTCGTGTGGGCTATTTTCTACTGTCTAAATACAATAGCACTGCCGTCACATTACTCTGCACTTGCATATGTGGCTTACCCTCTTTCTGTAGAATTGTGGTTCTCAGTTAGGTGCCCTTATTTGTTAACTATTCACATGTACATTCTATAAATAAATATAAATCCACCTATTCAGTTCCAATCATGAGTACTGTGATCACATATATTTTTAATCAAATCTGTCTATCTTCTATGTCCATCTTTTTAAGTCAAATTAACATATATGAACTAAACTTTCCATTTATCATCAAAAGAAAATAGCTTAAATTTCTTTCCAAGAAAAAAAAATAATAATTATGAAAAATTCTTTATAATATAGTGCTAACACTTATTCCATCTAAGAATTTTAAATGGACGTTACAAAAAGATCAGTGTGCATATTTTCATTTTGTGTGTTATTCATTTTTAAGGCTTGTCAGCTGACAAGAAGAATACACTTGATGGATTGTGATTCTAATTGATGAATTTTTTTGTCCATTAAGATTATTATGGGCATGGTCCTCTATGCCATATGTGTTTGAAGTTCTTATCCTGCCAGAAATATATTTTTTTTCAAATCAGGAGAATTATATCTTCTCAGAAAAGTATTCTTGCACACAGAAAAGCAATCATCTCATTAACTAGAATGTGAAATGAGACAAATGACAGGACAAAGAAGGAACAAACACATTGTCATACAGGAAGAATGTGCTGGCGTGCAAAAGCTTACGCTGTTAAGACTAATAATGTGATATATCAACAAAATGTAACATACTGTGTAAAAGTTTTTATAAGTGTGCCTGTGGGGGGTGGTGAATGTATTTGGAGGATGACTATTCTTGTTCATAAGTATTCATTATATTTCAGCCTGAGGAGAATGACGGTTTTAATTCAGATGTAATTCAGCAAAGACCACTGTGTAATCATTACAGCCATCAACAAACTGATTCATGTGCAGTTGGTCCAAAAGTTACAAAAGCTGTTTCGGAGTTCTTGTTTGTACCCACCATTTTAAGATTACATCAGAATTAAAGCATGCAAGACTTGAACTGACTTCAAAGCCTAAACTAAGACTTCTAGCTAGTTTAGCTTTTTTCTTTTATTGGTTCATGTTTTCCATTTGGCTTCCATATCCTGTTCTAGCTTGATGCCCCTTCTAGAATTTCATTTACAAATCTTACAGCCTTGGTTGGTGAAACACACTAATTAATGTTGTGGTGGAGGCTGAGGATTTTAGCAATCTCATGCCTCCTGCTTGGAAAAATCTCTGCTGTTTTTCCACCCATGTCTAGCACCATATTGAACATGGCAATTTGCATTGTAAGTGGAACTGTAAATGTATTTAATCAAAATACATTTAAGGAGGACTGTTTACTCTATTTGATGGCAATACTATTAATCATGAAGCTCAAACCTTTCAATGCAACAGAAATATGAGATCTACTTTTTCCTAATTAGATTTTTTCAAGAAAAAACAATAAACTGAAAACAGGTCATTTTATGATTTTTTTAAAAAGTCCCAAATAATGCTTAAGCCAACAGCATTCCAGCTTTATAAAATGGACAATTCCATGGCTTTGTAAATCCCTTATGATGTCTTAGCCAATACTAATTTAAGGGACAAATTCAGTTCCACAGGTCTTTGGCCTGCCTGTGAATCCTATACAGACAACCAAGCTCAAATATGCAGCTGTATGCTTGAAGACACTTGGTCTGTGACCAAATTTTAAAGGTTTTGGTTAGTGCTATGGTATATCCATCATATTTTAGTTGAACAAACCTAAAATTAGCTGTTAATTTGCCTACCAAGATTTTAGCAGAGGGGCGCCTGGGTAGATTAGCTGGTTAGGCCTCCAACTCTTCATTTTGGCTCAGGTTATGATCTCGGGGTCCTGAATCAAGCCCAGCATCGGGCTCCAAACTCAGCAGGGATTCTGCTTGAGGATTCTCTCTCTCCCTCTCTCTCCATCCCTCCCCCTGGTCTCACTTTCTCTCTAAAATAAATAAATCTTAAAAAAAAAAAAAGATTTTAGCAGATCCAGAAGGTACCATCTATTTTTGGTTGATTCTAAGGTTACCTTATCTGCATGCTGTTTTGTGGTGGTGCTGGAACATGTCAGTTCAGGGTTTTTTGAGCAGCTTGTGAGGTGAGCCTTTTAGTAGGTTTTACGCCTTTGAAGAAATAGTCTGGGTGGTTTTATAAGCATTGTACTTTGTAGCTCCTGAGGTTATAGTTAAATTTTCAACTCTTGGATTTCTCCAACCCTGGCTCACTGATGAAGAGGAAAAACAAGCTACTCTTGAAACGCCAAGTTCAGTGAGCCTGGAACATAACATCCTTAGTTTGTGGGCTGACTTGGCCATGTAAGTTGGCCGCCTGTAAACCAAGGGAGATGGAGATGGAAAGGATACTTTGTGAATCTGTGCTGTAGATGGAGCAAGTTACACTGCCAAGTTCAAAGCCCTATTTGCCAGGTTACCTTATTCAAATCCTCACATATTTGAAAGCTTTATGTGTCCCTTGAGACCTTCTGATAAATGTGATTCCACCATACTTCCAAGAGTTTGGGTATCCAGGATTAACTAATGAAAAGATAATTTATAATGTGTTTACCTTGAGGTCTGATTGGCTGTATTTGTGTTAATATAACCCCTATGTTTTGTCTAATGTGTGCGGTGTGCAGACACAAAGGAATGACAAGTTGATTCCAAAACAGCTTTCTTTTAAAGTATGAGGAAAAAAACCTGTTACTTAAGGCTTACTTAAGGCTGATTTCCTCACAATTTAAAAGTATCTTTCCAAGATGGCATGCTCTGATTTTTCTAACATTTAATTGAAGGTTTCTTTTGAAATCTAGAGAAACCTGGTTTAGAAATATATTCCTTGATTTCTACTTTTAAGACACCTACCACAGTTCTCAGGTGTTTAACATGTATGCTAGTTATAGTGATATTCGAGTTTTACTCAAGGATGAAAGAAAGATCCAAAATGATGTTGCCTACATTCTTTTTCCACATTCTTGTACAAAGTGGAGAACAAAGTTGTGGTCAGTACTAATAACATCTGAATTCCCTTACTAGAGTGATGATGATATTGACTCTGATGATGATTGCAATATTAAGTGGTTTTTAAGTACCACCTTGTTCTACATTTCTCACAAGAACCAGAACCATCAGCAAAAATTACCCTATAAGTGAGATAACTGGGACATGAGGAAACTAAGTTATGGACAATTACACTGCTAACAGCTTATATCATGAAATCATGAGGACTTCCAGTATTAACAGTCCCTTTTCAGCCCATCTAAGACCAACTCAAATTTATAACGTTCTAACCACTAGCCTCAGTGTCAAGAGAGAATTCAAGTCCAAGCCTGATATTAAGCAAACGAGTCTTCTCATTGGCCTTAATAGTAACAGTGCTTATTTCCTAGAAATGGAACAGAGTTAGGTAGTAAGTACAAATTTCATACCTCTGTGGCAGGTGAAATAATCTCTTTAGAAGTATTTGATTTTTCTAAAATGTGATGTTTGGCTTTGGTTTAGACTCCTGTATTTGGCCTAAAGACACTGACTTTGATGACATAGTTTTTTCCCCCCCTCTGTTACAAAATACATGGGTAATACAGTACTTGTAAGTATAACTTGTATTATTGGTCATCTACTTGAATAGACGCTTGAACTCTCAAGGTTTGAAGTAAGTAAGTCAGTCTTTTTTAAATATGGAAGTTATTTCTCAAATGATCTCTGAGATCTACTTTAATGGCATGGCAACTTAAATATGTGTGTATATGTGCACATGTGTGTGAGTTTTCATCTAAATACTAATACATAGCATATACTCATGGTATTGTTCATGGATGATAACAATATGCATGCTACCTAGCTTCCTTTTTACTTGTTAAAATAATCTTATTATATGCTTTGATGAATACCTTAGTCAAGATAGGCCAGGTTATACCATTGTAATAAACCCTGAAATCTCAGTGGCTTAAAATCACGTAATGTGTTGTTGTTATTGTTGTTATTTGCTTGTTTACCAATCTCAGTCTCAGTGGGTCAGTCAGCTTTCCTTCGAGCACTGACTGATTTCTAAGCTCCTTCTATCTTGTAATGTCGTCACCTTAAAAGCAGAACCTCCAGGGCCACTGTGGAAGGGGAAGAGAGATTGAAGCTTCTGAAAGCATTATAGTTACCATAGTCCAACGGCTGGAAACCAAAGACAATAGAAAAACCTTAAGAACACCCAGAGAAAAAAAAACATGATACATTTAGAAGTATAACAGTAAGAATGATGGCTGACTTTTTATCAGAAACAATGGAAGCCAGATGGACTGGCATCTTTTAAAGTGATGAAAGAAAAAGAGAATCTGTCAACCTGAAATTCTATATCCAGTGAAAATATCCTCCGAAATGTAAGGCCATCATCTCACTTCTATGGCAGACAAGAATTTAACTTTCCCCATCAGTGGGGACAGGGTCAAGGATTTGGCTAGCATGGTTGGTGGAGGCAGAGTTAGGAGATGGCCAATATGTTTGAGAGACTGGTTACGTACAAGAGGATTGACAAATAGTATAATGAGGATGATGAGAATGATATTTTCAATGTTAATAAAGGAAGTAACAAAATATGGTCACTACAAGATATATATTACTTTACAGTAGTGAAACATGACATGTGCCATCTTTTTAATTATAAAATCTACATAATATAAAATTTACATTTTAAGTGTACAGTTCAGTGACATGAAGCACATTCACATTGTTGTGCAACTATCTGGCGACTTTTTCATCATCCCAAAGTAAAACTATGCACCAGTCAAAGAATAAAACCCCATTCCCCACTTCTCAGTCCCTGGCAACCACCATTCTACTTTCTGTCTTTATGAATTTGATGATTCTAGGTATTTCATATGAATGGAATCATACATTATTTGTCTTTTTGTGACTGGGCTTATTTCACTTAGCATAATGTCTTCAAGATTCATCCCTGTAGTAGAGTGTATCAGAATTTCCTTTCTTTTTAAGGTTGAATAATATTCAGTTATATGTATCTGCCACATTTTGTTTATCCATTCATCCATCAATGGACACTTGGGTTGCTTCCAATTTTGGTTATTGTAAATAATACTGTTATGGATATGAATATACAAATATCTCTTCAGGATCCTGCTTTCAAGTCTTTTGGGTATGTACCCAGAAGTGGAATCACTGTATCGTATGCTAATTCCATGTTTAATTTTTTGAGGAAGTATCATATTCCATAGTGGCTGTGCAGTTTTATATTCCCACCAGTAGGGCACAAAGATTCCAGTTCCAGACTGTAAAGGGTAAAGTTATGAACTCACAAAAATAAATAGAGGCCCTCAGTTGATCAGAGGTTTCAACAATTTCTGGAGACCAAAGTGGGTAATAGAGTAAGTATTAAATGATGTGCGGAGGAGGAAACACCACTTAAAAGAATGCATGGTGGATGCTATAGTTGAGGAGACTGTACAGATCTCCCTCAGAAGCTTGGAGGGCTGAGAACTGAAGAAGTGCCAGGTCTGCAGAGATAGCAGTACATGGGGCTGAAAACAGAGGAGTTACCGGAAAGTCTGTAGATAGAATATTCAACACCGACCCATCTCTGCAGAGAATGCCTCACTCTCTCCAAATAGTGAGAGACACAGACAGAAAGAGTAAGAGGGAAATGTTAATTGATTGATTGATTGATTCAGTGTCAGAAGAAATGGAAAGATACCATTTTTTTTTGCATGTGTTGTAAGAACACTTAAGGTCTAGTCTCTTAGGGAATTTTAAGAATATAATGTAATATTAATAACTATAGTTACCATGCTGTACATTAGATCCCCAGAACTTAGTTATCTTGTAACTGGAAGTTTGTACCCTTTAACCAACATCTCCCCATATCTCCCCACCCCCCACCTTGGCAACCACCATTCTTTTCTCTGATTCTATGAGTTTGACCTTTTTAAATTCCACATATAAGTGAGATCATATATAGTTGTTCTTCTGCGTCTGCCTTATCACTTCACATAATGCTGTTAAGGTCTACCTATGTTGTCCCAGACAGCAGGATTTCCTTTCTTACGGCTACATAATATTCCATTGTGTATAATTTCACAAAGTATATGTATATTAAATCATCACATTGTACACCCTAAAAAGACAAAAAAATCACATTGTACAACCTAAATAAATACAGTTTTTATTTTTCAGTCATATTCTTAATAAAGCTGGGGGAAAAAAGAATTTAAGCAAATTCCTAAGACAAAACAAACAAAAGCACCAAAAAAGTAAAGAAATGGAAGAATTGTCTCATGAGAAATTGGGCAGTGAACATGTAAATTAGTCTCTCAGCACCCAGCCCTTCCTCCTTCCATTTTATGAGGCCCAAAGCTTAATGGCTGCCCTCTATCTGTTCAACTAAAATGATGCTTGCCAGTTGACAAGCCCTGCCACAGACACATGGCTGATGGTGAGCTTTTCTACAGCTTCATTCTTAAGTATGGACGGGAAACCAAAGCCTTCAGAGGCAGAACTGTATAAAATTAAACAAAACAAAACAAAAATTAATCCCTAGGAGTTGATTCATGGAAAAAAAGCTTAAAAAATTATAATTAGTATCCTCAGGTATATATTTTTGAGAGAGACAGAGAGAGGAGAGAGAGAGGTGAGAGAGAGAGAGAGAGAGAGAGTTCCCAGAAAAAAAAAAGAATTGAAAACAATGTCTCAAACTAGTATCTACACACCAATGTTCATAGCAGCATTGTTCAAAATAGTCAAAAAGTGGAAGAAGTCTCAATGTTCATTGATAGATGAATGGATAAAAAAGTATGGTATATATATACAATGGCCTTACAAAGAAAGGAAAGAAAGAAAATTCTGACACATGATACAACATGAATGAACCAGAGGACATTATACTAAGTGAAGTAAGCCAGTCACAGAAAGACAAATATTGTATGGTTCCATTTATAAGAAATACCTAGAGTAGTCAAATTCATAGAGGCAGAAAGTAGAATTGTGATTGTCAGAGACTTTGAGGGGTGGGCAGGAGGTTGGAGCATGGGAACATGGAACAGGGAAGGGAATTGTTTAATAGAGTTTTGGTTTTGTAACATAAAGTTTTGGAAATTGCATAATAATGTGAATATACGTAATACTGTTGAACTGTACACTTAAAAATGGCTGAGATGGTAAAGTTAATGTTATGTATATTTTACCATAATTTAAAAAACAATAATTTAAAAAGACCCTTGAGGGTAGAACCACCTGCCCCCCACTAAAGTACAGATTATAAAATTTGGGAGATAGAAAATAAAGTTTCAAAATCTTTATTTGAAAAAAGCTTCAACACAGACATAGAATCAGTTTTACCTTCATGAATAAAGAAGAAGGAACTTGTAAAAGAAATGTCTTATTTACACCTTTCAGAAAACAGTGTTGTCAATTCAAGTATTAATATAAGGGTCCAACTTACTGAATAAGACAACCAATAATTGCGGACTTACAGGGGTCAAAGTTCCATTTCACAGGACATGAATTTTAAAGTCCACAGTTCTTATTTTTGAAAAACAATTTTTTTTAAAGATTTATTTATTTGTCAGAGAGAGAGAGAGAAAGAGCATACAAGGGGGGGGGTGGCAGGCAGAGGGAGAGGGAGAAGCAGGGTCCCTGCAGAGCAAGGAACCCAGGATCATGACCTGAGC
Source organism: Potos flavus (assembly GCA_028534135.1). Classification (NCBI taxonomy): domain Eukaryota; kingdom Metazoa; phylum Chordata; class Mammalia; order Carnivora; family Procyonidae; genus Potos; species Potos flavus. The sequence goes on from CM052900.1 coordinate 29,566,319, forward strand.
CCCCCAGGCACTCAAGACATGATTATTCACTCCCATTCTGCTCTCTTTATCATTATTGTTCTGAGATGGGTTTAAAAAAAAAAGTACAAACAATTACAACCCAAAATAGTTGATGAGGGAGCAAATGATGTGAGCAAATAGAGGTATTATAAAAACTGTTAATTAGAGTCCTCAAGAGTAAGCCCTATAGATATGCAGAAAATGTAACTCTCTAATTCTACTTTTCTCTAATTAACCCACTTGTAAGTCCTTATGGCACCAGGTGGTGGAAAGTTAACTGATCGGCTGGAATGCTCTCTCTATCTGGCAGGCTGACAAGCCAATCCCATTTCAGATCTCATCTCTTGACGGAAGTCTCCTGGGCCAGGTTGGACATCTCCCCTGTGCTTACTCAGCTCCAGTCCTGTTAGCCTTTTTGCTGTTCTGGAACACAGCAACATCTTGTCAACGCACTTGCTGTTCTCTTTGCAGAAAACACCCTTCTCCCAGATCTTTATGGGGCTCCTTTTCTCACATCAGTAGGGATTCTACTCGAAGTTCACCTCCTTGGGGACGGTGTTTCCAGCCTCCCTCTACAAAGGCACCATGCAGCACTCTGTTCATTGTTCATGGCACTTATCAATGTCAGAAGTGATAGCATGTATTTATTTGTTTACTGGTGTGCTCCCCACGTCCCATGTGACAAATGTGACAACATAAATTCCATGAGAGCAAGAACTTTGTCTTTTTTACGCCGTATCTCTGGTGTATGGAACAGTGCTTGGCACACACTTCACATCTTGTAAATATCTGCTGAATGAATGAATGGTCAGTGTCACACCGATCTCTCCTCTTCCAATCTTTCTTCTGCATGAACTATTTCCATCTCTTTTGGTTTGAACTTTATTCTTTTGCATAGGGTTTCATGAATCTTCTCCTTAATGAAATTATCAGCTACTAGAGTACAGAGGCTGGGTTTTGCAATTTCTTACTATCTTCCATAATGGCTGGCACAGATTGGGGAACAGAGTAAATGCAATGTAAGTAATTTCTGAATTACAGTGGGAGGATTTGGGTTAACTTATTCTTTAAAATGAAGCTTAAAATACCACATGTTGGGTGGTTTATCCTTCATATGCTATAATTTGAATATTGGGTACATTTTAAATTCAGGCTTTTTCTAATCCTGGGAAGGCTACAGGTAAATGTAGGGGGTTAGTGTAAAAATGGGGCCAGGTCTATCCATTTTTCAGACAGTAATGGGTGAGATGGCCTTTCAGAAAGGTTTGCTTGCCGCCAACCCCCCACCCCCCCCGATTTTAAATGTGGCCCAGCGTCAGGATGACCATGCAATCCCCCCATGGGTGTGGGCTACTAGCACACAGTGACTGTCTACCCAGAGGAGTGTCTGGGTGCTAGAGACATCCATGTTTATTGAATTTGATTAGTTCAACACATTCATAAATTAACATCAACACAAGCTCAAAGTGGGATCCCAAAGTAATTACTAGGAGACCCCTTTTTTCAAAGAACTAAAAAATTATCAAGTGTCCTTTCTTAGAGTGATAATTTATATCTTCCGGCTTTGTTGTGTCCTCTTAGAAGTTAAAATATGGTATTTCTGCCTTCTCTTAATTTGTTCTTTTTTTCTTTTTTTTTTTTTAAAGATTTTATTTATTTATTTGACAGAGAGAGAGACAGCGAGAGCAGGAACACAAGCAGGGGAAGTGGGAGAGCGAGAAGCAGGCTTCCCGCGGAGCAGGGAGCCCCATATGGGCCTGGATCCCGGGACCCTGGGATCATGACCTGAGCTGAAGGCAGACGCTTAACGACTGAGCCACCCAGGCATCTTTGTTCGTTTTTTCTTATCTATCTAGTAAACTTTGAGTTTCTCTTTTTTACCCTCTCTGTATTCTTTCTTTCTTTCTTTCTTTCTTTCTTTTTTTTTTTTTAAGATTTACTTATTTAGTTAGAGAGAGAGAGCAGGGAGAAGGGGCAGAGAGAGGGAGAGGGAGAGAGTCAAACAGACTCTGCAATGAGCGCAGAGCCCACACGGTGCTCGATCTCACAACCCTGAGATTAGGACCTGAGCCGAAACCAAGAGTTGGAGGCTTAACCTGCCCAGGCGCCCCATGCTCTCTCTGTATTCTTAATGCAGTCAAGTTTCACATTACTCTTTCACTTAATAGCTTCATTTCATAGAGGGCTTTCTTAGGCGAGAACATCTCTGTGTACAGCTTCTGTGAGTGATGTCAGTTCAATTCTGGGAAAATTGTTTTTAATTACTGCGAGCTCTGAAATGGCCAGAAAAGCACCAGTACCTGGTACTTAGTTATTGCACAAACTTCATTATTATTCATCTGAATTAATAACTTCTTAGGTTTTCTAACTGGGACTAGGAGGATATATCTATTCAACAAAAGAGGAATTGATGGTTAGGAAATGATTGACTGATTTGGGGAGTGTCCTCTGTGGCTTCTTGGGACTATACTTTCAGCCATATTGGGGACAGCAACACAGAGCACATAGCAGGTGCTCAAAAAAACACCATAGACTAATGAGTGGTGCCCACTGAGGTAAATTTGTTCCTCTGGAGATAACTCTTCACAATCGTGATGTAGGAGGAATCCCACTCTAGATTCTAGTCCCAGTTCTGCTATTTTTCTACCACTGTAACTCTCAGCATCTTTATCTAAAAAAACAAGAATCCCTGTTCATCTCATGGAATTATTGAAAGGACAAAATGAAAACACCAACGTGAACGTGTTTTGCAAACTACTGGGTGCTACACAGGGCTTACAGATATAGCAAGGCTGCAACTCAGCCTTGGGGAGGCCCGAAAACGTGTCCTTGATCGACATACAAACTTCAGGGAGTCCAGAGTCCCCTAGAATCCAGTACCTTATCAGCCTAGGAAGACTTGAGGAGCTGATGCCTCAGAAAAAACTCTCCTGAGGGCCCCACATATCCAGCGTTCCCTTGGCCCGGCAGTCGGAGGGCTTGAGCAGAGGAAGGGTTCTCTTATAAAACTCAGGGCTTCTCTAGAGCTCAGGGGTGGGCCCAGGGATGCCTCTAACATGGATGAGCCATTTTGTTTCAACTTAGGAGAAGGTGTGGTGATCAACATAGCTTATTTTCAATGCCAGCTTAATGTCCCTGTTTCCTCTTCACGCTCTCATGTCTCTATCACTTACCTGTCTCAGCATCTACACACACACTCCCCTAACTAAATACATTTCTTAACCTCTTCTACCAGTCGGGACAAGCTAAGTTTGTCTATAGGACCAAACAACCCCTGAATCTCAGTGGAATAACACACGACCATACCGTTTATTTCTCACTCACTCAGTCTGGCCAGTGGAAGATAGTAGGCAGGCTCTGCTTATCTTAATCTCTCTCAGATCCAGCAGACACAGATGCTATCTCACTCAATACTTTCCTTATAACAAAGGCAGGGCGAAGAGAACATGGCAAACCACATGCTGTGTTGTAAAGCTTCTACCCAGGAGTGACACATGTCCCTTCCACTCATATTGCATTGACCAAAGCAAGTCATATCCCAACTTTAAAGGCATCAGGAAAGTATAGGCCCACCACATGCCTGAGAGGAGAATAGAAATATTTGTTTGACTGTGCAAATCATGACTGCCTTTTGTGGTAGGCAGAATAAGGACCTTTCCAAGTTGTTCAGGTCCTAATTTCTGGATTATGTTATGTTATGTTATGAAGCAAGGGGGAATGGAGTTGCAGATGAAGTTGAGGTTGCTCATCAGCTGACATTAAAATAGGGAGATTATCCTTAATTATCCAGGTGGGCCCAATGTAATCACAAGGGAGAATGTGGAAGAGGGAGGTAGAAAAGGAAAGTCAGAGTAAGAGAAGTGACATCAGAGACAGGATTAGAGAGAAGCAACATAGCTGGCTTTGAAAACAGAGGAAGGGGACCATGAGCCAAGGAATGTAGGCAGCCTCTGGAAGGTGGAAAAGGCACAGAAACAGATTCTGCTCTAGAGCTTCTAGAAGGAATAAAACCCTGCAGGCCCATTGATTTTAGACCGGGGAGACTTGTGTCAAACTTCTGTACTACAGAACTGTAAGGTAACAAATGCGTGTTGTTTTAAGGTACATTTGTAGTAATTTGTTACAGTGATAATAAGAAACAAATACATCTTTCCTTTAGAAAATCACATTTGTTTTTCTAACTATAAAAGGAAAACATGATCAAATGCAGAATACAGAAAGATAGACAAGTAAAATATAAAAAATATCCCCAATACAAGTTTCTGTTGTGGACCCTTTCAACATTATTTTCTGCACATCAATACATATGTATATTTTCATGCATGTGTTACAAAATTAGATCATGCAGCATAGTTTTACAGCCTGCCTTTTAAAAATATTTTATTTATTTATTTGACACACACACACACACACACACACACACACACACACACACACAGTATGGGGGGGAAGGGCTGAGGGAGAGGGAGAAGCAGACTCCCCACCTAGCGGGGACCCCCACGGGGGTCTCAATCCCAGGATCCCGAGATCATGACCTGAGCCAAAGGTAGACACTTACTGAGCCACCCAGGTGCCCCCATAGCCTGCCTTTTTATTTAGCAATAGATCTTGAGCATTCTCCTATGCCTAAAGTGTTTTAACTATGCTGTCCAATACTATACATGTCTTTGAGAACCTGAAATGTGACTAGTCTGAATTGAGATATACTGTACTCGAAAAATACACACCAGATTTCAAAGACTTAGTGTGGGAAAAGAATGTAAAGATCTTACTAATAAGGTTTATATTGAGTATATGTTGAAATAACAATATTTTGAGATAATAAAATTATATGCTGGGTTACATATGTCATTAAAGTAAAAAGGATACCATTTTAGAGAGGAGAAAGCAGACTTAGAAAGATTAAGAAATTTGCCAGCCAGGAGGTCGTGAGCTGAGACTCAAATCCAGGTCTGATAGGCTCTAGAACAGAACTTACATAAGCCATCCTCTCTATTCACCCCTATCATTCAGGTTCTATTCATGTGTCACCTTGGATTATTATGATTGGCCCTGTGCTTCTCTTGCCATCCAGTGTTCCTAAACCACCACTCAGCACTCCATCCTGGCCAGGCTCTGTTCCCTGAGTGTATCTGTCTTTACCACATTCTTCTGACCAATTTTGTCTCTTAGATTTCTCCACTTCTCCAGGTCTCTCCGTTAGACTGAGTTCCATTTCCATCTCTTCCATGACTTCCCTAAAGCTTTCCCTAATTATTCAACACAAAACAATCCCAATGAATTCTGAAATTTACTGCTTGCTCTCTGGGCTAGTTGTGGGGGTGGGGACGGAAAGAAAATGGGAACACATTACCACCGGGGCAAATCCTATGTAAAGATTTTTAGCTGGGTAGATGGTTGATAAGAGGTCTGAAAAGAATGTTACTGAGGTACAAACCCACTTGGACCCTCAATTAGCACCTTTTCTTGTGGCCAAAAGGTTTCACCCCAACAGTGTCTGTTGAGAACAAAGACTCCCTGACAAGAATGTACCTCCTTGAAGATTTGCCCTACTATACAGCAGAACCTGGTACACAGTAAATGCTTGATCAATATATGTTGAATCTATACCGTGTACATTTTGTATCCTAATGTATCTTCCACAGTGCTTGCCAAATTCACTTAACACTATAAATCCAGGTTATTTCAATAAAAACCAAGTCTGACACACCTACGGTACAACTGCCTTACCCTTACACATCATCTTTCATCAACTTCTAGTTGCCTTCTTTTAAACTTGTCTTACTGAAAACCCTCGCACAAATACATCCATTAGAACTTGTTCAGCTCTGCCAGACGGGTAATTGTTTCTGCAGTAGCTGGGTCATGTCTCTATGAAAGCGCCCATCACTTGGAATTGATATTAATCTGTTTATGTCGGTCTCATTGGCTGGGCTCTGAGCTCCTAGAACTTGGCTGTCTTAGTCACCCTTTACTCAAACCAAACGATTATTCACATAAGGACAGTTAATAATGAAAATGACGATTTGTGCCATGGTTTGCGCTCTGCATGGGCCCAGGATGATTTGTACTGTATTTCTAAGGTACATTTAAAAATATTACATACTGAATATCTTTGTATTCTCTAATAAACTCATATCAACTCTGTATATGAGTAAGATTAATATCTCCAATTTACTAAGGAAACAGACTCCAAAGGTCAAGCCTTTAGTCGAAGATTTTACAGGGATGAAACTAATCGCGCACTTCAACTTCAGCTGTGAAAGTCGGGAGGCGCGGCGGAGGCCGTTTGAACTCTCCCGGCCACCGTCGCTGGGTCCTTTCCGGGGCTTCTACTTCTGCGCCTGCGCACTGCTGGAACGCCGTCCATTTCTGTATTAGTTAGGAAGGACGTTAGGTTTGAGGTTGGTGTTGAGGTGAGTTGTGTTGCTTTTGCGTCCTTCTTCAGGGTTCACCCAGCTGCTGCGTTCCGTTGCCCGCTCTCGCTCTGCCCTGGAGTTGAGTGGTGTCCGTATCTCTGCGGTCGGGGAGCCCCACCTCTCATAGGGGTCGATCTCTACGCGCCCGCGCCGCGACCTCAGGAGGGCTGCGGGCAGGCGGCGGGGCCCCCGGGGGCCAGGTGGGCTGCCGCGGTTTGGAGGAAGCAACCGGGAATCGGAGGCGGCTGGCCCGCCTGGTCTCTGCAGTTTTTTTCGCCTGTGTGACCTTGGTTAGGTCATTTGACTTGTCTGACGCCAGGGTTTTCACCCGTGAAAAGGGAATGGTGGTTTTTTCCTCAGCGGGTCGTGAGGCTGAGGGGCAACCTAGGGAAAACAGCAGCGTCTACGGGCGGTCGGGGCTTGCTTGCTGTGTGGTAACGTTGGTGATTCGACTCCAGAAGCTGGAAAAGGGTCACCGTGCCTGATGCCGGGGGGATGGGGGGGGGGTTAGGTCAGCGTCCTGCAGCCTCCCAGCGCGCCCCTGGCCCTTCCATTCCAGCCCTCCAGCCTCCTTGGCTTAAAGTCTGCGGGACCGCGCAGCGGTCACTAGGTGAGCCCTGGAGGCCCCTGCCCGAGTTTAAATTGTTTACCCTGTGACCTTGGAAGAGTTACACGTCACCTCCATGTGCCCTGGTTTTCTCGTCAATAAAATGGGACTAATGAGCTGATAGTTAAGTTCTCAGAAGAGCAGATGGCTGTAAATGCGTTTGCACTTGTCAGTCTAGAGCCACTGCTTGTCTTAACTGTGATTGGGAGATTTTTATTTGTAGTTTTTGCTCCCCATTGTGCCGCAGTGACCTTGCTTATTTAGGGTAGTTGTTCAGCGTGCGGGGTGGGGGGAGGGGGGCTGAAGCAGGCTAAGCCTTTAAACACCTTAGGGTTTAAAAAAAAAAATCAGACACCTTAGGTTTTGTGGGAGGAATCATGCCTGTGCCCCTCTAGGTACTAAAGTGCATTATGTGTAAGAGTTCTTGAGATATCTTACTGTGTTCTCAGAGTTTTTATTATTTTACCTATCAAGGAGAATAACGACCATGACTTCCGGTGCTTTGACGAAACCTCAGATGCGAGGCCTTCTGGCCAAGCGTCTGCGATTTCATGTTGTTGGAGCGTTCGTTGTATCCCTGGGGGTTGCAGCTTTCTATAAGGTACGTATGTTTGATTTTAACTTTGGTCCATTTTTGGTCCAAAAATGTGTGTTTTAAATTTGAAAATACTTTGATAAGTAGTTCTGAATCTTTTAAAGAAACTCCTTTTCTAATGTGCTCCCTTCCTACCCCCACTTACCTCAGTGTGAGAGGAAAATACCTTATATTCCCTAGATAGCTTGTCCTCCATCTTTAAGGGAAGGTGTATTAGTTTGCTAGGGCTGCCAAAGTACAACAGATTGGGCGGCTTAAACATCAGAAATTTATTTACTGTTCTAGAGGCTAGAAATCCAAGATCAGTGTGGCTGCAAAGTTGATTCGCTTGAAGCCTCTCTTCTTGGCTTGTAGATGGGTTTTTCCCTTTGTGTTCACACAGTCTCTGTGTTACCATGTTTTTGTTTGAATTTACCCTTGATGCTAGTCATATTGGATTAGAGCTCACCCTACAAACCTCATTTTAGTTCATCTCTTTAAAGACCTATTTCCAAATACTGTTACATTCTGAGGTACTATGGGCTTAAGACTTCAACACATGAATTTTGGAAGACAATTCAGCCTGTAACTCAAGGATATAATTTTATTAAAGCAGAGGAATGGGGAAGGCAGTGTTTGGCAGCTTGAAGAATTTGTTGCCACGGAACTGCATTTTCATGCTGTGCCTTCTGTGGATTTTAACATGCCCTTTGGGGCTTTTTTTTTTTTTAAATACATTTTCTATATTGTGGTAAACTACAGATAAAACTTAGCCATTTGTAAGTGTACAGTTTGGTGGTATTAAATACATTTATAATGTTGTATGACCATCCCCACAACCCATTTCCATAACTCATCCTGCAAAACAGAAGCTATACCCATCAAACAATAAATCCATCCTTTCTCCTTCTAGTCTGTGAAACAATTCTTTCTGTATCTTATTTTGACTCACTCTAGGTACCTTATGTAAACGGAATAATATATTATTTTGTCTTTTTTAGCTGGCTTATTTCGGTTAGCATAATGACCCTAAAGTTTATCCATGTCGTAGTAAGTATGTCAGAATTTCTTTCCTTTTTAAGGCTGAATAATATTCCATTGTATGGGGTGCCTGAATGGCTCAGTCGGTTAGGTGTCTGTCTTTGGCTCAGGTCATGGTCCCAGGGTCGTGGGATTAAGCCCCACATCCGGCTCCCTGCTCAGTGGGGAGCCTTTTTCTCCCTCTCCCTGCTGTTCCCTCTGCTTGTGCTTTCTCTCTCTATCAAACAAATAAAATCTTAATATACTTCATTGTATATTTATACCACATTTTGCCTATTCATTCACCTTTGATGGACACTTGAGTTGCTTCCATGTTTTAGCTATGTTGAATAATGCTTCTATGAACATGGGTTACAGGTATCTCTTCAAGACTCTGCTTTTAATTTTTTTCAGTATATATCCAGAAGTGGAATTGATAGATCATATGGTAATTCTATGTGTAATTTCTCAGGCAACCACCATACTGTTTTCTGTAGTACTGTCTGACATTTTACATTCTGCTACTTGTTGAATTTATTGGCTCTAACAGATTTTTTCTGTGTGGAATTTTTGGGGTTTTCTACATATATCATCTGTAAACAGATGATTTTGTTTCTTCCTTTCCCATTTAGATACCTTTTATTTTTCTTCTTGCCTTATTGCTCTGGCTAGAGTTAAGAGTACTGTGTCCAATGGAAGTGACAAAAGTAGACATCATATGGGTTATGTTGAGGTAGTTTCATTCTATTCCTGTAGTTGGAGTATTTTTATCATGACAGGATATCGAATTTGTTAAATGATTTTTTGCATTAATTGAGATTACTGTGTGGGTTTTTTTTTTTTTCATTTATTCTGTTAATATATATTACATTGATTTTGTATGTCAGACCATTGTATGTTGAACCATCCATGCATTCCAGAAATAAACCTCACTTATTGTATACAGTCCTTTTAATATGCTGCTGAATTCAGTTTGCTAGTATTTTGTTAAGGGATTTTTTTCTTTTTTTGCATCAGTTGTTCATAGGGGATTTTGGTCTGTAGTTTTCTTGTAGTGTTTTGTCTGGCTTTGGTATCAGGGTAACGGTGGCCTCGTAAAATGAGTTAGTACGTGTTCCTCCACTTCAGTTGCTTGGAAAGATTTCAGAAGGATTGGTATTCCTTAGTTTTTTTGTAGAAGTGATCAGTGAAGCCATCAGGTCCTGGGCTTTTCTTTGTTGGGCGATTTTTGATTACCGATTCGATATCATTACTACTTCTAGTTATATTCAGATTTTCTCTTTGTGATTTAGTATTGGTAAGTTTTGTGTTTGTAGGAATTTATCCATTTCATACAGGTTATCCAGTCTATTGGTGTACAGTTGTTCATACTATTCTCTTATAATCCTTTTAATTTCTGTAGACTCTGTAGTAATGTCCCCACTTTCATTTCTGATTTTAGTAATTTGAATCTTTCGGCCTTTCTTCTTAGTTCATCTTGCTAAAGAATTGTCAATTTTGTTGATATTTTTGAAGAACCAATTTTTGGCCTAGTTGATTTTTCTCCTTTTTTTTTTTTCCCTAGTCTCTGTTTTGTTGATCTCTGCTATAATTTTTATTATTTCCTTCTAGCTTTTGGTTTATCTTGCTCTTTTTCTGGTTCCTTAAGTTGTAATGTTAGGTTGTTGATTGAGATCTCTCGTTTTTTAATATATGTGTTTATAGTTAAAAATTTCCCCCCTTTTCACTCCTTTCACTGTGTCCTGTAAGTCTTCATGTTTTTTTATTTGTCTCTAAATATTTTCTGTTTTCATTCGTGGTTTCTTCTTTCTTCCATTGGTGGTTTAAAAGTTTGTTGCTTAATCTCCATAGTTGTGAATTTTCCAGTTTTCCTTCTGTTACTGATTTCTGATCTCATGCCATTGTGATCAGAGAACATACTTTGTATAATATCTATCTTTTTAAATCTATTGAGACTTAATTTATGGCCTAAAATATGGTCTGTCCTGGAAAGTATCCAATGTGCAATTGAGAAGAATGTGTATTCTGGGAGCACATGGGGAGCTCAGGCTGTTAAGTGTCTGCCTTCAGCTCAGGTCATGATCCCAGGGTTCTGGGATCAAGGCCCACGTCAGGCTTCCTGCTCGGCAGGGGAGACTGCTTCTCTCTTTTCCTCCCGCTTGTGCAGTCTCTCTCTCTCTCTCTCTCTCATATAAATAATTAATAAATCACTGTTTTAAAAAAAGATTGTGTGTTCTGTTGTTGGGTGGAGTGTTCTTTGTATATGTGTTAGATCTGGTTTGTTTAATGAGTTAAGTCCTCTGTTTCCTTATTTGGGTCGGGTGTGGTTTTACCTATCATTGAGATTGGGGTATTCAGCTGTTACTGTAGAATTATTTTTATCTTCAATTCTGTCAGTTTTTGCTTTATATACTTTGCTGGTGTTATTAGGTGAGTAAATTTTTCTAATTGTATAAATTCTTACTGTATTGAGGTTTGATTATATAAAGTCCTTTGTCTCTTGTAATCTTTTTTGATTTAAAGTCTGTTTGATATTAGTAAAGCCACTCTTGCTCTCTTTTGGTTATTGTTTTCATAGAATATCTTTTTGCACCCTTTCCCTCTCAGTCTGTTTTTGTCTTTGGATCTGAAGTAAGTGTGTTGCTGACAGCATATATAGTTGGGTCATTTTTTAATCCATTCTGCAATCTCTGTGAGGATTGTATGTGTAGATGCCTTTGAATGTGTTAGTGTTTAATGTCAGGCTCCCAAAAGGAGAAAATGAGAAAAATGAAGAGAGGGGAAGAAAGGTGCTCTATCCTTTTAAGCCCCCAGGAAGTTGCTCACCTGGTGAAAAAGAGGCTTGCAACAGTAGGGGGAGTGCAACAACATTGACCACCAGCCTGTTTGGGCCTCTGTGAACAAAAGCAGCAATCAGCTATCAGAGTACAGATCCCTAGTATATGGAGGAGAGGATCCCTCTTGCCCATCTTCATTCCAGAAAGCTTTGTGTAAGCTGCTCCAGGAACACCTGCACAGCTGCCTTCCTTGGGGATGGGGAATGGTTAGCTGTTAAGTTGCTAAAAGCTGAAAGTGAATGAAATTAACCTGACTACAATTTAGGATTTAAGCCTTCCTCTGGAAATTGTATCCTTTCAAGAGATCCAAAGTTTCAGGATAGTTACATTAAACAGATTGTGCTAGTGCAGTTGTGTAGGTGAGGAGAGATTCCTGGTGTTCCTGCTCTTACTTTTTTCCCAGAATACTCTATGCACTTTGTGTTTCTCAAAGTCTTCATGTTATATTTACAACTTTTTTTCTATAAAATTGTTGATGATAATAAATGTATTTATGACCATGTGTCATAATAGCCCATGAATTAGAGCTTTGCAGTGCTTTGTACTTAATTTCTTTTTTTTGTTCTATTTTTAGTAGACTGTGAGCCTCTTTAGGGCAAGGTGCCTTTTTTGTTCACAGTGGCACCCCATTGTCCATTGCCTGATACACAAATAGATGCTTAAAAGTATCTGTTGAATAAGATGTAGTGTCTGAAATTTAGTACAGTGGTAGGTGCTATAGAGTTCCAGGTGCTTTGGAGTATACTAAGTGTATGTATATACCTCTAAATATGTATTTTTAAAGAAGTCAGAGTCAAGTTGGGGGAAGTGAAAAAATTAGATATTATTGCAAGATAGAATATAAATAAAAGGACATTTCATTTCTCAGAGCTGTTCCTGGAGCAGCTTATAAACAGTTTGCAAGAATGAAGGTGAGCAAGAGGAAGGACCCTGCCCTCCATGTACTAGGACCATACTCTGATAGTTGATTGCTGCTTTTGTGTTTTTCTTTCAGTGAGTGTGGGGTATTGTGGGTCATAGCTCTTTGACAGAGCAGGTTGAATTTGTGCCTTGAAAGTTAGGGTGAATTTGAAGTGCAAAGGGGAGGGAGAACAACTTGAGCAAAAGCACTAAGGGGTATGTGCTTTGGGACCCTATGAGGAGACAGGCATACAAATGTAAACCCTTTACATCCTCCTTGAGATAGATGCTACCTGGCATGTAGTGGGCATGAAATAAATATTTGTGGGAAAACAATGGATGGATGGATGGATGAGTAAATGAAGTGGGAGTGAGGAGAGGAATTTGGGGAACTCATTTCTTCACTCTCATTGTCACTATCAAACTTTAGGCCTTTGTAACTTGTGTGGATTCTTGTCACTTTTGACTTTAGCCTGTGGAATAGGTCTTTTTATGGTATTGAGTTCCTGCATGCCCAGTGTGCAGTGGCTTTCAAAATTTTTGACTTACAGTAAGAAATACGTTTAACTACTGACTGCAGACTTATAAACTGGTTTCATCACTTATTAATGGGTTGTGGGTGATTTGCTGAAACTTAGTCTTGATTTTAAGATACTTTGTGATTAGCTCTTTCTGCCTTTCCATCATCTTCCCAGCAGTCCTAATATACCCAGCCCTCCAGCCCTTCATAACTAGTTGCTATTAGAAAATTCAGCTTTCTCCCATGGGCTTGTACACAACAGCAGTGTCTTTCATCTCATTGTGTTGCAAATTCCAGTGTATACTCAAGGCCCACTGAAATATTATTTTTTGGAGTTGCAGCCTATTCCTTCAGATGGGTTGGTAGTGTTCTAGTAGGTTCTCAGTCATTTTGTACTAGACTGTAGAATATTGGACATTTGCTTCAGGGTGTGTCTCTTCTATAAATTAAGAGCCCATGTCAGACCTATTGTCAGTCTATTTTGAATGAAAAATTTTAAAATTTGCTTGATTAGTCTGTTCGTGTATAGTTAATTAGTGTTTGAGTGGAGGGAAGGTTCGCAAAGCACTGAGGAATCTAGAGTCTTATTAAAGAATAAGGCGGGTATAAACTTGGTTCCCTTGGTAGATGCTCCTTCCTTCATTTCCCTTATGCAGTTAGTGTTGAGTGCTTTTAAAGATTTGGCCTTTATTTCGTTCTTAGTTTTGACTAATTTTCCAATTTTAATCAGCTTCTGTGTCACCATTCATTAAATCATTTTTGATTAAGTTAATCTGCTAAGTCTAAATTCCTTAATATGGGTTAGATTTTGAGGCAAATGAGCAGTACTTATCCTGAATAGATTTTTTTCTGTAGGTAATTACTGTTATATAAATTAGACTTTTCCTAAATCTTCAGGTATTTGCATATCTATATAAGGCCTCATATATAGATTTTATGGGTTTCAAGTAATTCATGGTGTAGTGGATCTAAATTGATAGTTTATATTTTTTTTGTTGCTGAAGTCCAGATTTTTCAGATTTAAAGGAAAAAAAGTCTAAAGTGTAACAGAAAACAAAATAATTTAGGTGGGGTTATAACATCCATTTGCTTTTATTTTGGGGTTCACTGACTGAGCCTTTTACTTTATTTTAGTCTACCATATTTTTATTTTTATTTTTATTGTTTTTAAAGATTTTGATTACTTATTTGACAGAGATACAGCAAGAGAGGGAACACAAGCAGGGGGAATGGGAGAGGGAGAAGCAGGCTTCTCGCCAAGCAGGGAGCCCAATGTGGGGCTTGATCCCAGGACCCTGGGATCATGACCTGAGCCGAAAGCAACGGGCTTAACGACTGAGCCACCCAGTTGCCCCATCCTACCATATTTTTAAAAGGAAAAATATTCTTGTTTTAACAAATGCTCAGTTGCCTTCTGGGTAATGTGCTGGCTTCAGTTCAGAGGCTTGCACTGGGGCTCCTGCCTCTTGGTCTTACTGGAAGAAGTTGGGAGTTTTCATAGGAGGTGAGGTGGTAAAACTGGTCAAGTAAAGGACTCTTAATGTGTTAGTATCAAAGGTCATGATTCCATGTATTTCTGCAGTACCTTAATGGAAGTAGATTGGCACTTGAAGAATTTTTTACTGGTTTTTATATGCAGGATGGGATATGATTTTGGATTATAACCCACACATTGAAATCTAGGTGGTGTTTTGTGGAAAATAAAATCTTTGCCAAATGACAGACCTGAGTTTGAATCCTGGTTGAACCCATCTACCACCTAGTGCTTCTTCCTAGACCTTAACTGGGTCGCTTAAATTCTGAGTCCCTGTGGACTCAGTTTCCTCCTGTGTAAAACAGGTCAATATGTATTCTAAGGGCTTAAATGATACTGAAGTGTAAATCATCCAGAACTGTTCTTGCCAGATAGAAAGCTTCCTGTGTCTTTCAGAGGCAGATGGGTACAGAATTGATCTCACTCCTTTGAAGTTAATATAATTTAAATTGAGCCAGAATATATTAGCATGTCTCAGCTGTGGAGATATTAGGTTTTGTTGGAGGGAATGCTGCTGTCTTCTCCCTAAAGCCTTTTAGCTTTCTGGGTATCTTCCTTTGGCTCTTAACCAGTCTGCATACCCACACCCAGCTAAAGGAATAATCTGTCCCCAGCCAAAGAAGGCCCCTTTTGTTGAGTAGTTTCTATGAGGCTGCTTTATCTTCCCTTGCATCTGTGTCAGTGCCTCCAACTTTGTCTTAGGAAATAACAGAGTTCAAGTTAAAGGTGAACACAAACATTATGATTTATGTTGTCTTTGGATTTTGTTTCTGATGGCTTAAAAAATAAGCCCTAATGGGATATGTTATTTTTCAGTTTGCTGTGGCTGAACCAAGAAAGAAGGCATATGCGGATTTCTACAGAAATTATGATTCCATGAAAGATTTTGAGGAGATGAAGAAGGCTGGTATCTTTCAGAGTGCAAAGTGATTTTGGAATGTAAAGGTAATGTGGCTGTTGGAATTACTGTTTGAAAATTTTTTTAAAATTGTGGTAAAATACATAGATTGTTAAGTATATTCACATTGTTGTACAACCAATCTCCAGAACTCTTTTCATCTTGCAAAATGACCCACTGAATTACTCTCTATTCCCCCTATCCCCTGGCAACCACCATTCTATTTAGTGTCTCTGAATTTGATTAAGTACTTCATTTAAGTGGAATCATATGGTATTTGATTTGCTCTAGTATTTGGCTTATTTTACTTAATATAATGTCCTCAGAATTCATCTATTACAGTATGTGTTAGAATTTCCTTCTTCTTTAAGGCTAAATAACATTCAATGGTATGTATAGACCACATTTAGCTTATTCATTGACCTCTGGTGGACATAGGGATTGCTTCCCCCTTTTGACTATTGTAAATAATGTTGCTATGTTAGGGGTGCCTGGGTGGCTCAGTTGATTAAGCGTCTGACCTCTTGATTTCTGCTTGGACCATGATCTGAGGGTTGTGAGATGGAGCAGGGTGTGGACCCTGCCTAAGATTCTCTCTCTCCCTCTCCCTCTGCTCCAAATAATAATGATGTTGCTATGATATGTGCAAATATCTCTTTAAAACCCCTTTTAATACTGTCGAGCATGTACCCAGTAGTGGAGCAACTAGATCATATAATGTTGAAAGGAAACACTGTACTATTTAACATAGCGGCTGCACCATTTTATACTCTGTCAATAGTGCAGAAGGGTTCCAGTTTCACTACATGCTTGCCAATTCGTTTTTTCTGTTATTTTTCATAGTAGCCATCCTAATGGGTGGGAGGTGGTACTGGATTTTTATTTTGATTTGCATTTCCTAATGGTTAATGATGTTGACCATCTTTTCTCATGCTTGTTGCCCACTTATATGTCCTCTGTGGAGAAATATCTAAATTCTTCACCCATTTTAATCAGTTTGGGGTTTTTTTGTTGTTGAGTTGTAGTTCTTCAAAACTCTTACCAGATATGATTTGCAAATATATTTTCCTGTTCTATAGATTACCTTTTCACTGTTGATTGTATTCTTTGCACAGACATTTAAAATTTTGATGGGGTCTATGTAATTTTTGTTGTTGCCTGTGTTTTTGGTGTCCTAAGAAATCATTGCCATATCCAATGTCATGAAACTTTTTACATTTTCTTGTAAGTTTTATATTTTTAGGTCTTTGATCCACTTGAGTTAATTTTTGGATATGAGGTAAGAAAAGGGTACAACTTCTTTCTTTTTCACAAATATCCAGTTTCCCACTAGCATTTGTTGAAAAGCCTGTCCTTTCCCCAGTGAATGGTCTTGGCATCTTTGCTGGTAATTTTTTGACTGTATATGTGACGGTTTATTTTGGGCTCTGTTCTGTTGCATTCGTTTATATTTCTGTTTTTGTTTCAGTACCACATTATTTTGATTACTGTGGCTTTATAGTAAGTTTTGGAACTAGGAAGTGTTAGTCCTTCAATTTTGTTGTCTTTTTCAAGATTGTTTAGGCTATTCAGGGTCCCTTGACAGTTTATATGAATTTTAGGATGGATTTTTCTACTTCTGCAAAAATGCTGTTGGGATGTTGATAAGGAATTACATTATATTATGTAGCTCACTTTGGGTGATACGGACATTTTAGCAATTATAAGTATTCCACTACATGAACATGAGATGCCTTTCCATTTACTTATGTATTTAATTTTTTTCAGCAGTGTTTTGTAGTTTCAGTATGTAGGTCTTTTGCATTCTTGGTTAAGTATTCCTATGTACTTTATTTTTTTGATGCTTTTTTTGATGATTTCTTAATTTTTTTTCTGATTATTCATTGTTAGTGGATAGAAACATAGCTGGCTTTTGTGTGTTGATTTTGTATTCATTTAGTTTATTCTAACAGGTTTTTTTGTTTGTTAGAGCATGTGCTTGTGAGCAAGCTAGGGGGAGAGGGAGAGGGAAAGAATCTTAAGCAGGCTCCAGGCTCAGTGTGGAGTCTGATCCAGGGATTGATCTCACAACACTGAGATCATGACCTGAGCCAAAATTGAGTCGGATGCTTAACCAACTGAGCCACCCAGGCGCCCCTATTCTAACAGGGTTTTTTTTGTGGAATCTTTAAGGTTTTCTGCATTTAGGGTTTTCTGCATATAAGACCTGCAAACAGACATAGTTTTAGATCTTCCCTCTCAATTCGGATGTCTTTTATTTCTTTCTTTTGTCTGATCTGGCTAGGACTTCTCATCCTTTGTTCAATAGAAGTGGTAAGAGTGGGTATCCTTATCTTTTTCTTGATCTTAGAGAAAAAGCTTTCAGGCTTTGACCAGTGAGTATGATATTAGCTGTGGACTTTTCATATATGTCTTTTATTATGTTGCTGTAGTTTGCATCTGTTCCTAATTTATTTATTTTCTCCCTGTACTGTATTTTTCATCTCCATGACTTGTTTTATAACTGGAAGTTTGTAGCTCTTAAAACCTTTCCCCTGTTTTCCCATCCCCCACTCCTCTCCCTCCCCACACCCAGTTCTCTGTATTTAGGAGTCTGTTTCCTGACTTGCTTCACTTAACATAATATCCTGTAGATTCACCCATGTTGTGACAAATGGCAAGATCTCATTCCTTTTTATGGCTGAGTAGTATTTCAGTGTGTATGTGTGTTTGTATACATGCATAGTTGTGTGTACCCAATAGTGGAATTAGTGGATCATATGGTAATTTTATTTTTAACTTTCTGAGAAATCTCTGTATTATTTTCTTTCTTTCTTTTTAATTAACATATAATGTGTTATTTGCCCGAGGGGTACAGGTCTGTGAATATCAGTTTTACACAATTCACAGCACTTACCATAGCACATACCCTCCCCAGTATCCATAACCCAGCCACCCTATCCCTTCCCCTCCCCACCCCCCAGCAACCCTCAGTTTGTTTCCTGAGATTAAGAGTCTCTTATGGTTTGTCTCCCTCCCAATCCCATCTCGTTTCATTTTTTCACTCCCTACCCCCAACGACCCCCTGCCCTGCCTCTCAAATTCCTCATATCAGAGAGATTGTATGATAATTGTCTTTCTCTGATTGACTTATTTTGCTCAGCATAATACCCTCTAGTTCCATCCACATTGTTGCAAATGGCAAGTTTTCGGGTTTTTTTTTTTTTTTTCCAATGGCTGCATAGTATTCATTGTATATATATATATACCACATCTTCTTTATCCATTTATCTGTTGATGGATGTCTAGGTTCTTTCTGTAGTTTGGCTATTGTGGACATTGCTGCTATAAACATTCGGATGCACGTGCCCCTTCAGAGCACTACTTTTGTATCTTTAGGGTAAATACCCAGTAGTGCTGGGTTGTAGGTCAGCTCTATTTTCAACTTTTTGAGGAACCTCCATACTGTTTTCCAGAGTGGCTGCACCAGCTTGCTTTCCCACCAACAGTGTAGCAGGGTTCCCCTTTCTCTGCATCCTCGC
The DNA here is from genome assembly GCA_028534135.1 of Potos flavus. Lineage (NCBI taxonomy): Eukaryota > Metazoa > Chordata > Mammalia > Carnivora > Procyonidae > Potos > Potos flavus. Next base: position 29,585,149 of record CM052900.1, read on the forward strand.
CAACATCTGTTGTTTCCTGACTTGTTAATTTTAGCCATTCTGACTGGTGTGAGGTGGTATCTCACTGTGGTTTTGATTTGTATTTCCCTGATGCTGAGTGATGTGGAGCACTTTTTCGTGTGTCTATTGGCCATTCAGATGTCTTCTTTGCAGAAATGTCTGTTCATGTCTTCTGCCCATTTCTTGGTTGCATTATTTGTTTTTTGGTGTTGAGTTTGATAAGTTCTTTATAGTTTTGGATACTAGCCCTTTATCTGATATGTCATTTGCAGATATCTTCTCCAATTCTGTCAATTGTCTTTTGGTTTTGTTGACTGTTTCCTTTGCTGTGCAAAAGCTTTTGATCTTGATGGAGTCCCAATAGTTCATTTTTGCCCTTGTTTCCCTTGCCTTTGGTGATGTTT
>CM052900.1:29586052-29603910 GCA_028534135.1 Potos flavus
AACTTGATTTTAACATTTTTTAAAACTTTCATTGTCTTTTAGGATATTTTTCATTGCTCTGGTGTTTATTTCACTGAAATACTGGTAGGTGCACTTTCTTGGTCCTGGGTCATGGATTTAAGGGGGTCTCCATGAGCCTGTAAGACCACTCACTATACTCTGTGCTCTTAGAAGGGACAGAGAACATCTTTTCAGTAAAATATGTCCTTGGGCTTCATTGTCACTGTTTAGTAGCCCTGATGGATCAACCACCAGATACAGTAGATAATTAAAATACCAGTTGCTTTTGAAGAGCTAACAGTATGTGTAAGTAAGTTAGAATATATATCTGGTCTAGAAAAATACCATAATAGTATATATTATAGATATGGAATATATACCTAATCCAGAAAAAGTATTAGAGTAGAGTAGTGTCTGTTAATGAGAAGAGTATGGGAACTTTAGGGGGAGGTCTTAGGAGGATCTTTACCCCCATATTAATTATTAATGCTTTTTTTTTGTAATCAATCACAGTGATACTACAGAAAGCTTTAAAAATTAAGTTTATTTTAGCCTAAGCTAATTTTATCACTGATTGGTGCTTTATTAGGGTAACAAAAACTGTTTTTTAGCCTTTTTAACTAACGTAAAATTCTTGGGTCCTAATAATGTGAGCTGTATTAAACCCAGGAATTGGTGAAAACCTGCATTTGAAAAATACCTGGTGACAATATATATGTATATGTTGTCAGTAATTCAAGGATTCTTTTTATTTTCAACAGTTTATATAACGATTCTTAGAAGTAGTATACAAAATGACCATAAAAGATACAATAATTAATACATATTTACATTTTTAAAAATAGTTAACTCTTGAGGTTGACGAAGCTGTCACTTTCCTAAATGAGTGTAACACAACAAACTAATGGAAAAATCAGTTTTTCATATTTAGCCTGAATTGTTCATTAACAGTCTTGCTTTCCAGAAACAATTACGCACTGACTTCTCATGCCTGATGACATGTGAGACTTGATTAAAAATTAGTGGGCATTTTAAATTGAATTTTCTTAGCATCTCACAATTGTATGTAATAGATTACAGATCCAAGTTTGGATGTAATCAGTAAAAATGTTTTAATCAGAGTGAGATTTTTACTGAATAAGATATCTGGTGACCCAAGATCTTGATAAAAAACCATCCTTAAATGCAAAAATAATACCACACATTGGGAATATTTTGTGTCTAAGGAATTCAAAATGAACTCTCTTGATTGGTTCATTGTTAAGGTTAACATTGGTGTTCTTGACTCCCCTGCAGTACCCCAGGGCAGTATGAATATCCTTCTGCTAAACCCCTTCCACAAGAGAGTGTGATAGGGAATTCCTAGTAGCATGTTTTCCTTATGGAATTAGAGAAACTCACCTGAGCCCTTTGGGTCTGTTTTCTCTGACAGACACATAAGCTTGCTTGCTAAAAGATAAATTGGCAAAACATTTTTTCTAGTGTACCTGGACAGTCAAGAGAAGGTCTTGTAAATTTCAGTAACCTGCAAGCTTTAAAGGAGGAATATACACAGCAGGTTTCACTTAAAGAAGAGCCTCACATTTAAGTAATAAATTTAACAAGTTAAACAATAAAATCCTAAGCATTTAAAGATTCCAAACGTTTGCAGATGAAGATATTAGGAAAAGACAGTGTCTCAGCCTAGAAACAGGTGGAATGAAGTTTTAACCAGTCTGTCCATTCTAAGGCCTGACCACATTTTTTTTAGAGCAGAGTTAACAGATCTTAATTATAGTAAACATGTTAGCAAATACCATTAGACAGCAAAAGGTAGTGATTAATGTTGTCATCTCATCACATATATATACTATCTCCAAATTGGAAAGGAACAAGTTTTCTATCATTGCATTTTAAGGTGTTTTCTTAGTTTTAGGGAGAAGAATCTGAATTAATTTTAGAAGAGGCTGGAAAATTACCTATAATTAAAGTATTGGTTTTGCGTCCATATTAGATGTTATTAGAGCTAGTTAGGTTTCCTTTTCAAGAATAAATTGCACAAGCAGGATCACCACCAGCTCAGAGGGGACTCAAGGAAACCCTTTCCTCAGGGCTTTATTTTTCACCATGGTAAACTTACTAATGAAGACTTGAGCAAAATGTGGATCAACCATATAACGGTATGTTTTCACAGTGGAGGGGAGAGGTTCCATAGCCACCACCGGGCATGGGGTCTGCATGGAAGAGCAGCTGGGGGCCAGGTGACAAGATGTCTTTGTGATGTAGTCCACAAGTCTGTTGTACTGTTGTTCTGACAGTCTCTCCCGGACTCCGTCAACCTGGGATCCAAAAATAAAGAGTCTTTAGCTGCCAAACCCTCATAATGGCACTTCGTGACAAATTATTCCTTCTGTTTTTGCCTTAATACATCTGTACATTATGCCTTTAGGTACTCTAATAAAGCCATTTTGTCCCAAACAGTGCTTTTTATTTTTCCTTTGAGCTGTGGTAATAACAGTGCACTTGTCGGAGTAGGACAGAAGCGCTCTGCAGGAGACTGTTAGGACAGCCTCCTTTGAATAAGCATTTGATGTGTAAAATTCCCATGTCTGAAGCTGACAATTTGGTAACATTTTACTCATTAACTATTAAACATCTCACTGTTCTTTACTGAGGAGCTCAAGAACAAAGAAGAAAAGTGTCTTTCCTCTGCTTAAATCAACATTAAACTCACCCTGAAATAAAAGTTCTGTTTGCTTGTTTCCTTGAACCTCTTCAATTTGACAGAAAAAAATTGAGAAGAGCACCTCATTTCAAACCAGTGGCTTTGGACAGAGCATTAAAAAAAATAAATACCTTTTGAACTGTAACATTTTCTGTTTTTATAAACACTAGGATTTAAAGCCAGAGAAAATAAAAAAACTGGGCAGAGGAAGGGGAAATTTTTATGGAAAAAAAGGGAGGATGCAAAGTACATTTATGGTTCATAAAAGTCTGGCTCATCTTCAGTGAAACTCGAATAGGAGAACTAAGATATACTACCTAAGTTCTTAAGTGCGATTTTCTGAGAAAGCACCCATCAAAGGCAGTTGGAACTATAAAATCTTCCCACCCTGAAATTCTGTAGCTGTCTAGTGTGTAGATCATGTGGACTGGGAAGTTTCCAGTGTAAGCCACTGATCTGTGGGAATCAGGTAGCCACTGACCTTTCAGTGGTCTGTACCTACCAAATGTTGGCAAGATCACTCTGGAAGAATTAAAAACATTTTAACAAGGGCTTTTGAGTTCTCCAGTAGTAAAGAATTTCTGTTTCTGTGTAGGGCATGGAAACAGTGCAGCCAAGGGTGTCTTAAAAGCTGCACAAAGCCAGTGGGATGGTTAGGAGTAAAGGGGCTGCCAGAGAAATAAGTAGGGCATCCAGTACAATTTGGATCTCGTATTTTTAAGCTTGGGACAGAAAAGAAAAGCCCCCAAAGCTTCGCTGACAGATGAAAGCTGTGTACCACCAGGCAAAAGCCAGAACTCCGATGATATCATTTGATGGGGTCAGAATTCAGCTGGAAAGCTTTGAATACACAGAAAGTCTTAATTGCTCCTCCTGAACAGCAGCACAGGAAAACCCGTGCTGTGAAAGGAACCTGGCCAAGGAATAAATTGACCTTCTGACTCATTTTGAGCCTCTCTCATAAGGGATTTCAGTAATGTGCCAGGCATATTAAGCAATTATTACCCTAAAAATGGCTGCATTTAACCAAGAAAAGCAAATGCTGATTTAAAAAATCTGAATCCTGCCACATTTCAGTATACTGAATGATGTCATCTACAAATTAATTCCTTCCAAAATTTAAAGGAGCCGTGTTTCCTAGCATCTAAAGCAAAAAACCAGAAAAGCCATTTTCTATAAAGATCTTAAAAATACTGTTCTTAGTTTTCCCTGCAAGACAGCAGGTAGGCTTCTTAACCCAGCTTTGCATCTGCGCATCAGGTTGACATGTGACGGGTACAGACTGACACGAGCATGGCAACTGAGGAAAATTCACTATGTCAAGCAGCCCTCCTGAGTGACACCCCCCCCCTTTTGCAAATACACTGGATTAGAGCACTCCTAATGAAGGGTGTACTGTCTCTGAAAAGAAATGAGCATTTTTTCCTACAGTTTGGGTCTCTCTCGGGGTGAATGAGGGAGGGGTTAGGGTTTGGACGCAGGACTGAGGGGGCAGTTATTTCCTGTTTTCTTAGGAGGAGTTGAGGGGAGGTAAATTGGGATAGATTCAGAGAAAGCAGAATTTGGGGGCTGAAGGCATACTGGATATCCACCTTTTCTGTCCCTTGCCGGGTGCTGCCCTGCAGTATTTCTGCTCTCAGTCTTTTCCTGCCTCTTCTGTAGCCATCCCTTAATCCTAGCCGCCCCCCCGCCCCCGCCACTCCGCCGTTATCCCTGAGTACCGATGGAAAAACAGTGTTGGGCATGGTGTTCAGCGTGTCAGTGTTGTTTCTGCCTCTAACTCTGTGATTCCATGGTCTCAACCTTGGCAACTTGGGGTGGTGACTCCAGCTATCATCTCATTAACCCCTAGAGAAGCAGGTCTGTTCCCTTCCAGCTATGATAATTCCCCACAGTGTCCTCAAAGAAAAAGCCAAAGAAAGAAGGATCACAGTTGACGGTAAAGACAGTTGAACAGCAAAAGCTGAATCTCCAGTCTCAGCTTATGAAATGAAATATTTCCCAAGCAGCTAAGGAATAAGGATGGTCCTAGATATTCCTTAGGGCCTTGGAAGTTTCTCGTTAAGGACCAAGGACTTGAAGATAATGATACTATACCCTGCCAAATCCTGTAGCCAGATCACTGCTGCTTTATTGTCAATTGGATCAGAAGATGTTGGCAGATCTAAAGTCAGCCTGGACATCTGACCTCTGTTTATTCCCAGAAAGTCATCAATTCGAGGCAGCAATGCACGCCTAGTGCCAAGCCCCAGCTAAAGCCTGACTGATTAGGATCCAAGAAGCTAGAGAAATCTCAGAGTTGTTGTGGTTGGCTGCCTTCCATCTCAGATAATTTTACCCAAACTGGTGAGGGAAACACAGCCTCCCATACCAGGGAGAAGATAATGAATTGGGCAGGACCTGCTAGAGGCAGGTTTGCTGTCCTTTGCTGGGGCCACTCAGGCCCCAGGTTAGGACCAGCAGGCTCCAGCTTGCCACTGACTTACACTCGTCTTGCCGTGTGGAAAAAGATGTCTGTTTCTTTGGTCAACTCTTAAAGCCCCTGTGGATCAGGCTGTCAGCAGGGAGGCAGGAACAGACAGCCGTTTTCCACTGGGGGGCACCTGCTCAGCCAACACTGGCCTGTAGGAAGCTGGTGCCACCCTTGGCAGGGCTCCCCTCTGATCCTGGACATCACTGTGCCCTGCCTGAGCATCCGTTCCACAGCAGCTTACGGCTGGCCAGGAGCCAGCATCCAGCACGGAAGCTGTGTGGCCAGGGAGCTGCCCCAAGACCCGAAGGAGTGTCCCCAGGAGGTACCCCACAGTATTTAGGGGATGGGAATCTGTCCTGCGGGAAAGGGAACACAGAGCCACACAGAATACAGAGCAGTGGAAGGAAAGAGATTTACGCACAAAATTTTGACCCATGCAGTCTTGGAGTGGAAAGTGGGGGAGGGGGGACTGAGACCTCCTGGTTTGCAAGCTTGTGAAGGTCTGGCCCACTGGCTGCACCTCATTTCATGACACCCTCACTTCTGTGGCGGTCCTCTCCCGGATCTCCAGCCGGCTACAGCAGCCTTGTGCCCACTTTGTGGGGCAGCAGCACTGAACTGCTGCCTCGGCCCTGGCCCTCTCGCACAGACCTTTCATGTTGGAGCTCTGTCGTCCTGTCCCCTCCAGCACCCCTGCCCCATGACGACCAAGCCTTGTTCAGTTCATATGGTGGCTTAACCCCAGGCCTTGAGTCCCCGGGCCTGCTGCCGGGCTCCCCTAGGAAAGGCTTCCCCACACACCTGGGTAGGGGCTTCCCAACTTCCTTCTGCACTGGCTCCCATGTCCCTTCATTCCGCTTCCTTGACAGCCCTCCTACTCTCAGCAGCCAGGCCAGAGGCTGCAGGCTCGTTAATGCCCGCTTACCAGCGGTCAGCCCACATCTCCCATTTCCCCGGCAGTTGGCCACACAGTCACCCTGTTTTCTGAAATGTACCTCCACATCACAGGCCACTCTTGGCTGCTTGAGCTGCACGGTGAGCAGGTTGCTTTGCTTACTGTCCTGGGCACAGTCGATCTCTGTGACGGGGAAGGCCTGCTGCTGTGTGTCCTCGCTGATGCTCACCACGAAGAGCACTTCCGACGTCAGCAGCAAGCACCCTTCGTGCTCCTGGCCCGAGCCCCTCACCAGAACTACATCCAGGGCCATGTGCACTTCCGGTCTGCCCAGAGACTGAAGCATTTTCCTGTTTCAAAGGAGAAAAGTGAGGCGGGAAGCCAGTTTGGAAAAGATGGTCATACACCAGCGCTCACGGTACCAAGGGCTGGGGCATTCTCACACACAGTTCCCAAAAGGCAAAGGGCTCTTACCAATCTGATTACTAATTTTAGCTTGAAATATAATTGTCACCTTAATTCTTAAACTAATTCTGGTCAACAGAACCCAGCTCCTGCGGCCAAAGATTTCCCTTGGCTCCTTTTCTTCCCAAAAGAAATGTCCCCCGCGATGAGAAGGCTGGCTCTCTAGGGAATCCCGGGTCCCCTCCCATGGCCTGGGCTCCTCTGTCAGTGTGCAGCCTCCCCGAGGGGTGTGCGAGAGGCCGGGAGTTCTGTGGCCAGCCCTGCATCTGGGGATGGCAGCCTCTCTGGGCCCTAAGATGCTCCGGTGCTGCCTGAGCTGTGGAACACGGTCTGGGGCTCCCCTGGAAGCAGGGCCCATCAGCTTGAGAGCAAAGCAGGCCCCTTAACATCCCTGTGCAGTGGAACAGGGGTCTAGATAATTTTACCAGACATATTTGACGTGGCTGTTTGGAGCCTGGTCAGCATGTAGATCACTTGGCTGATAGCGCTGTTTGGGAAGCTGAGAAAGTCCAGCTCCGTGTAAAATACCTGTGGTAAGAGAAGTAAGGGAGTTTTACTAGTTGTTTTCTGGAAACCGGTTCCATGCTGCAGTGATGTCATCTGTTTACAGCCATCCGTAAAGCGCTGCAGGATCCAAAATGATGTCAAATCCTTGGAAGCAAGTGTATAGATAATCATTAAACACTGCAGTGCTCTTAACTCTGGCGATCTTACATTAGCTACAAACTGAAAAATGAATGAACCACAGTCCAAGCATCGACAGGACTGGCAATTAATGGAAGCCTAACGCTCCTGGGAGTAATCAGTCCTGAGCAATAGCTCACACACTGTTACAATTTATGTGATAAAAAAAGTCACGATTGTTAGTTGACTTCCCCGCCTCATGTTACAATACTTCTGTATCTGTGCTGTGGCTGGGCACGTAAAACACAACACACACAGAGATGCACACAAAGGCACATGGTTTGCCTAGATACAGTATTTAAGTGACTTAATCCAGCTGTTAAACATGAATCCATATACATTTATGAGCACTCTGGGGGCCTCGCTTTATTACGCGCTCCCCCCGGTGCCAGCACCAAACCAGGGCACCCAGCAGCAGCCACGCAGGCCTCGAAGGAGACTCCCCAGAACCAAAGATGGTACAGCATGTGTGCTTTCCGAGCGCTTGTAAATGTTTATAAACGAGGCACGGTCATTAGACTAAGAGTTAGTGGTTTGTAAAACCTTCAGTGCAGTAATAAAAGTTTTATAAGAATGATGGAGAGCAACGAGGCCCTGCGAAGCTCTGAGATGCTCTTCCGTGAGGGAGGGAGCCTCAGCCCCGGGAAACCGGGCGGCGCAGGGTGGTGGCATTTTCCACAGCAGAGGAACTGGTGCGCACCCCATCGGGGTCGACAGCAACACGAATACTGTTGATGAACGCGGAAGCATTTGATAAGGGGGGCTCTGACTGGGCCGGCTGACGGGTGCCAGCGGTTCTGTCCGTTTCCCTGCGAGTGAAAACGTCACTCACAGGAGAGACACAGGGAGGGAGGCGGTGAGGGGGAAGGCCAAGAGGAACACATGTTTGCGCCTGTGTGGTCTCTTAAAGCAACCCTCCGGATGGTGGCCTGAGCGTGGGCATTCGTCTCCCACTCTTCCTCTCAGACACAGTTTCTCTGCCCCGATTGGGCTGCCTCTTGTCAGCCGTCCTGAGGCGAAGTGGACCCCTCACACTCTCCGGCCAGGCGCAGAGCGCTCGCCCGTGGTCTGGGATGGGAGCGAGGCAGCCGGCTTCCTGACCCAAGTGATGACACCAATTTTGGGGAAAAAGGTTAACAGTTCGAGTCACCAGTTTATGAAGTCACTTTAGCGTGCTCTGCCAAGAACGCAGAAAAGCAGGATGGGAGGACGTGCTTCCTCTCACGCACACTCCCGTGTGCGCGCCCCAGTGCCGGTGGTGCCCCCGGCCCAGCTGTCTGCTTGGGGAAGGGGTCTCAGTTGTCGATCACGAGCCTTTGCGGCCAGTGGCCAGGAGCTCGGCCAGAGGCAACAGCACAGCGAGGCTCTGTGGACGTGGGCGTGCACGCCCCTCTTGCTCATTCTCTAAGATACACACACGTCAACAGATATCTTCCTGCCTTATCACCTATTTTCCCTTTCCAACTGGTCACCAAAGTAGTAATTCTATTCTCTGCTTCAATATTTTCTACATATTGCTCTCAATTACCCTTGACCTCTAACTAGTTACTTCTCATTAAAGTCTATTTTACACTTGGTCTTAGCCAAAAGGCTGAGAAGCAATCATTAAAGTCTATTTTATTAGATGTATTGTAAAAAGATTCTGTGAGATAGATCTAGCGAACTTGCTAATTGATTTCTTGGGTCTACAGTTACAATTTATCATTAGTAGTACGATTTTACTCTTTTGTAAATAAGCATAGGAGGGGAAGAAGACAGCTATTTTTATCTATGGATTTATCCATTTTATTTTTCACTGCTTTGCCATGCGAAGGCCTAGATTATCTCAGTCCTTGGTATAATAACGCAAGTAGGTTGGTGATGTCTGAGTTGACCTGACAGGTGCCCCACGACTTACCGTAGCCAGTCTGTGACACGAGCTCAGCGGCCCCTCCGATCGGCTTTGTGAACACCCCCATGATTCCTTTCCCCACGCCTGAGATGACACCCTTGGCCTTGTGTCCTGCTGAAGCATGAGCCTCAGATGTTCTCTGGAAGTTCTGCATGGGCTGATCGACTATGCCAGCAATTGCACCTGGAAAACAGCAAAAGCCCCCCATGAGGGCTGAGGCTTAAAATCCTGAGAAAGTGAGAACCTTCAATCCAGAATGGTTTTATTTGGATTGAAAATGAAAACCCACCGTCATTATAAGGTTCTTTACATTTATTTGCCAATTACGTAAGTTCACTGGGCACTAAGTTAGACATTTATGCTCTTCATCAAAACACAATGTTCAGACTGGGTTTGGTCCATCACAGTGAGGATCTGTGAAGTTCAGTTCAGAATTTAATAAACACATCAGACTATTCCAAAGTGACACTCACATGCTTTTGTCCAGACACCAGGCAACACGGTTCAGAGAAGAGAGCTAACAATTGCTCAGGAGAGGGCAAGCCTGCTCAGCCTAATCAATTTTCACCTAATTAGGAGCGTGAAGAAATCGGAAGAGGCCATCCCCTTCCCCCGTTCCCCCTTTTAATAATGATAAGACCAATTCTTTAATAATATTAATAATATGTAAGAGTAATTGTTGATATTGCAATTATTTCTTTAATAGCTAATCTGTTTTGAGTGCTATGTGCTGGGGACTGTATCCAGGATGCTACTTGTATGAGACCATTAATCCTCATAATCCGGGGAGTCAGACATGGTTTTTATCCTCGGCTCCTAGATAAGGCCTCGGAGCACAGAGAGGAGCGGGAGTTTTGCCCCAAGGTCACACAGCTGTCTTGTGCTTGAGCCCGGATCCGAGTCTAGAGAGGCAGAGTCGCAGCCCAGCTCTTCACCACCAAGCTGCTCACCGATGCTGTTTATAAAACAGGCTCTTCTTTTCGCCAGTCTTAGAAACACTTCCTTCCCACTTCAGTTGAGGTTTGGCCACTGACTCTTCACTTTAGAACTGCTCTCACTTCTCTGCTCTAATGGTTTTCCCGGAGGGCAGCCGGGTCAGGTACCAGGCTGGCGGGGGAGTCCCTCGGACTCCTGTGGGTCCCTCCTCCCTGCTCCCCTTGCTCCGAGGGGCTCATGAGGATATCTAGTAAACGCCTCACCAGTCCCGATTTTTTTTTTTCCTTCGGCGATGGAATGGGAGGTTCTCTAGCTCAGTAAGAGGTAGAAATGTCATTACAGTTCTTGATGGAATTTTGTTTTCAACTCAAACCTGCTAGGATTAATGGAAAATGCACAGTCCCCCTGGTAGAAATTTTAGTACATGTCAAATCCCATTATGCCAAATGCCACTAATTCAAAGTCCCTTGGGTAAATGGAGATTTCCGGGTCTCCGTTAATGACCTGCTAATTTCAAGTAATATTCCCCTGAACAAAATCCAGTAAAACAAAGGCCAGTTCCTTCAGGTCAGTTGTAAGGGGAATGTTCTTCATAGATTCCAGTCCTCAGAATTTGGACAGGGCCATTTAAATTTACGTATTGACAGGTTAAGAATGACCTGAGGCGACAGGTCTGTTTCTCAGCCTAGACCCAGCGCTTCCCAAACCTTCTAAAGAACTGACTGGGGAGGTGGAGGGAGCTGCTTGCCGCTGGCCCCAGTCGCCCTGGCTGTGGAGGGCTGAGGAAAACTGAGGTAAATAATTACAAATTCACCAATAGATTCAATTACTCAAGAAAGGCCCTTTCTCAAGTGCAGATTTCCATTAAGACTGTTAAAATCGTGTCGGGGGCCAGGTGGTTACATTACTGAGAATCTCCCGCTTCCCTTTAGCGTGCCAGGCCCACCCCGTGCAAGGGACACGGGGCCTTGATAACCGTGAGCACCCACACTGAGCCCTAAGGCCTAAGTGCAAACAGGTATCACAGTGAAGCTCCCCTTTGATCTTCTACTTTCTCTAGCCACCGGCCCCGCTGAAGGCTCAGTTACTGTGGCTTTGATAGATAGACTATTTGGGCAGCCCAGAGAGTGGAAAATCTGAGCCCCATGACAAGGTGTTAGATTCGGAGAGGTAGAGAAGGAGCTGTCAGCCCGCAGGCCCTCGCCCAGCACCAGACCCCGGAGGGGGAAAGCCTGTCACGCACACCAACACCTCGCTGGTCACCAGGTGCGAGCTGGAGACCAAAGCGGCCGTGAGAGGCCAGCAGCCGTTCCGTGGTGCCTGCAGCCGTGGCCGGAGAGAGGCAGCTTCTCGGAGGGCTTCAGAAGGCTCTCTTATTAAGTCTACTCCAGCTAAATCCCGCAACTGGTAAATTATTTACTGTCATCTACTCAAGCTCTGCTCCAAGGCTCTAAGTGGTGGAAACTGATCCCCAAACTTGTCTGTTGGCATCCGGCCCACGGGGTGGGCGGCCACATGGAGACGGCTGTGATGTGATGAAGGGAGGAGAGGAGGGAAGCGCGCCTCGGAGGGAGGGGAGTTTCCGTGGACTCGGCGTGTGCTGGGCGAGGCAGAAACTGGAGGGTGTCTCCTTTGCTCCCCTCTAGTTGGAGGAGGAGGGCTTTCTTTGTTAGGTGAGGGAACTGGAAGGGCCCTCCCTTACCTCTTCCATGACTCGCTCCCCAGCCGCAGGCAGAAAACACTGGCTTATGACCTAGAAAGTTCCTCTGTGGCTTCTTCGGTGCTGCCCTCACCACACGTTCTAATTTTATTTTGGACATTTATTTATTTATTTTTTAAATCACGACAGCAGAGGCATGGGCCTAAGCCGGGGCACCACAGCTCACCAATTCAGAGACGCGAGACCTACACGCAGCGGGTATTCAGTATTCCAGCTTGAGGCTAGCCTTTTTGGGCCAGAACAGATTAATTCGCAGAGAAGGAAGCACTTCTGTTATTCCTAAAATTCCCCACGAGCTGCAGGCAGCCTGCTAATGGCCGATCGTGGCAGCAGAGGAATGGCTCAAAAGGGCCACGTCTCTGTTGGTGCCTGGCTCGCTCGCATGCTCCCTCACTCCAGGGAGAATGTCCTGATGCCCCTGGCAGAGGCCCATTTTGTGGGGGTTCCACACGGCACACCGAGAGTGGCTGGGGAGACGGAGGGTGTGGCTGCCGGGAAGTCTAGCGGCGCTTCATACAGCAGGCAGCAGCCCAGAAGGAAGGCGATCAGAGAGGCGAGCGCTGACATCCTGCCTTTGGTATTCACGAGAGAGAAGTCACGTCTGGGAGGGAACATGGAGTATGAGAGCGACACGGAGCTCACATCCTCTCTCGGCACAGGCTCCAGGGTGCAGCAGAAAGGGGGGTGTCTGGGGAAACGGCTCTGGTAAATGTGGGAAAGCCTTTGTACCAATTCTGCAGGCTAAACAGAATTTTCTCCAAAGCCACGGTTTCCTCAAAACTGTGGGGGAGGCTCATCCCAGAGCGTTGGCGGCATCTCTGGGCCAGCCGACATGGCCTTGCTGACTCGGGGCCATGCGGCTGGGCATGGCGGCTGAAGACTCCCTTTGATTTCTCAAGCACCTCCTAACACTCCACAGTGTCTCCGTGAGAGCAAAACAGAGGCAAGAAGGCCCACCAAACCCGTAAACATTTGGGGGAAATGTGTTTTTCCTACCCTGGAACCTTCAATTGTTCCGTCTCCCCACATCCTGATTGTTTCCAGGCTCGGAGCCCTCCAGGGTGGGGGGCCGGAGGAAAAGCCCGACTCTTGTCCTGGTGGCGGTCTGGCCTGGGCGAGTCGCTCCCCCTCACATCCATGCCTGGGTTTGCAGATCAAATGAGATGACACCCGTGAAAACGCTTTGTTAACGCTGAAGTGTTCTTTAGAGACATTTTTACTAACTGGGTTGTTAATGTTTCTTGTAGAGGAAGAAACTGAGGAAGGAATACTTTGATTTCACTGAGCATGGGTTTCAAACTGTGATAGCAGCTCTAACATCAACCAGGCACCTAACCGCATTTAGCAGTTTTAAACACCGTTTCTGGGCATAACTTAAATGGCGGTAAGTCTATGCTTTTCCAGGTGAGGGGACTTGATCGGTGCTGCTCCTCTCGTCTTCCTGCCCCCCATCAGGTAGTTCTAGGACAGACAGGACATTCTGAGATAAGCAGGGGATTAAGTGGGACACAGAGCGTTCTGAGAGGGAAGGAAGTGGGTTTGAGCCTGCTCTGAGGAGCACAGAAGTAGGCACGCGGCTCAGGGCGCGCTGCTGGAGGCGGTGCTCCGGGGGGCCCGGAGTCGGGCCGCGGGTGGCAGGGGCAGTCGCTGCACACCAGGAGGGATTTAGGTCGTCCACAGAACCCCTGAGTTTTTGGAAATGACCGGAGAGGCAGAAAGACTGCGAGCCCACTGAGGTTTTACAGACACACTAAATAACTCCCTTGTATGGATGATGTTGTACAGGAGCGAGTACAGCAGAGATAAAAGTTTTAGGACTTCCTAGCCTGGTTAATAGGAGGCACCATATTAAAAAGTATGACACCACGACGGGAGGATCATGGCTCCTCCTGTTTCTGATGGGTTTCTACCATCAGGCACAATTTCATACAGTGGCAACCGGGCGGCGGGTGAGGGCGTCTGTGGGTGGGAGAGAACAGACTGGCTGGAAGGGACACAGCCACAGGCCAGCTCAGGTCTCCTCCCAGAAGAGCTTGCATGGAGGGAAGGAAGCTCTTCTGCCCAGAGTAGAGGGCACGGTGTGAGCGGTGCTGTTTACCAAGCACGGACCCTAAGCCAGGCCCATGACGGACCACTGTTATTACCTCTAATAACGTTATTACCAGCCCCAATTTACGAAGGAGAAACCCAGGTTGAGAGAAGGTAACAAAGAAAGGACCTGGACAGCCTAGCCTGGGGTCTGCTGCCTCCTCTGGAATGTGGTCCACTCCCACACCTTCCCCTGCCTTCCAGACTGTTCCTCTACCCTGCAGTTCCATCCCAGGTCAGAAGCTCCCAGTTTGCACGCATCGCCACAGGATGTTACGACTTAAGCAATTTCTAGTAACTTAACCTGAGCTTGTAACATCTTACTACTTCCTCCCAGAGCCTCAGCCGGCTGTGCTGCGAGTTGAGGGCTGTGGCTAGGAGTGCACGCTGGAGAGAGCACAAATCCTTTCAAGCTCATCTTCTCTGACCTCCGCTCTCCCTGCTTTGGGGCACTTTGATCTCCGGGAGATGCACACTCCTTCCGACGCGAGCAGGCAGGCTGCCAAGCAATACAGTTTTAAATTCCTTTGCAAACAAATAAACAAAAGATACCCTTGAAAATCCTGCTCTGCAAAATCTCAGCTCTGAAGCTTCCTTTTTATAGAGTTTTCCAAAGCAGCTTATTTTTTGAACATCTGTAGTATTTGGAAATATCCACAGCCATCTTCACCTCGAACTATACCATCTGGCCGCTTGACAAACGGTAATTACTCCGAGTCAGGCCCAGCAGGCACTCTCGAAAGAAATAAAAGGCGAAAGTGGGCTCCTCACTGAAGTTTATAGGACATTTGCTCATTGCTTGAGAGCTTCTCAAACAAAGGCGAGAGCGTCTGCAGGATCTGGTCGGGGCAGGAGACGGGGGCTCAGAAGGGTGGCCCATTCCTCACTGTCAAAGCCAACGGCCGTGGGCTGCCGTCCCCTGTGCTGTCAACCCCCCCCCCCCCCAATGCTCAGGGGGCCTCCTTTGGCACAAGGCTCTCTGGAGAGCCACCCTTAGGGCAGAGATGGGTTTCATACCGGCAGTGAGGGAGGGCGGAGCGTGGGCATTTGTGCAGGTGGGCCTCCTCTCATAGCTGCGCAAGGAAGGGCTCACGGAGGCAGGGTGGGAAGCAGAGTGAGCGCCTCGCTCCCCCTCCCCGAGCCTCGGCCTTGTCTGCAGAAAGGATATAAGCTTCAAACCCCCCCCCGCCCCCCCCCCGTCCAGCGTGGATCCCCGCAGCCCCTTACCCCGCAGCCCCTTACCGAGCAGGCTGATGCCCAGCCGGGACAGGCCCTGCCGGAGTCCCTCGCCCAGGCTCTCGGGGAGCTGCCGCCGCCACTCCTCCTGCCGGTTGTAGTGCTCCTCGTCTAGCGAGAGGCGGTCCATGTTCCGTGCCAGGCTTGTGGCCAGGTTGGTGATGGAGGTGAGGGTACCTGAGGGCACAAGGGCACATGGGTTGGCCTTCTGGTCACCTAGCCGGCAGACCCCCCCCCCCCCGGGAGTGGTTCTCCAGAGGGTGGGGGGGGGCAGTGGAAGCACATCTGTGCCTTCTGGACATGCCCAGGTGGTGAGTGATGGCGGCTTCCTCTGGGCAGCTTGAAGCAAGAGCCTTAAGAAAGTGAGGTGAAGGGGCGCCTGGCTGGCTCAGAGCGTGCGGCTCTTGGTCTTGGGGTTGTGAGTTTGAGCCCCATATTGGGTGTAGAGCTTACTCAAAAATAAAATCTTCAAAAAAATGAGGTGAAGATTAATACTTGCTTGTAAGGGTGATGGCACACCTCAAAAGGGGTAGGATGAGAATCTCTGTTGCCAGAAAAATGCCCTGAGTTTCAGATGAAACACCATCCACTATGGTGGGATAGTCAAGGCTTGGCTAACAGTTTTGAAGTCCTCCTTGAGGCCCAGTGTTGAAGGTTAAACTTTGCTCTGATTTTAAAGGTTAAGGTTACATTGCTGAATCTGGGACAGACTATAAAGAAACATTTCTGCTTAGGAATAAAACGTATTCCCTCCTTAGTGCAAAGGATGACATTAAACTTTATCATTTGACATTCTGAGGAACCAACGATCAGGCCGCAGACAAGACATGCAGTTTTGATTCTCAGGATGTTAGCTGAAAAAAGTGAGGACACTAAAGGAAATAAATCATGTGAAAGCCATGATTTTGTCCGGTTTTCCCAAGAACGGCTATCTCAGCAACTTGCTTAAAACAGTCCCCAACCCCTCTTGCAAGTCTGCGGAGATCAAGACTGAAAGACATCAATGGACAGATCCTGAAACTGACGAAGGAAAGCCTCTGTTAGTGGCCACCGAGCTCCGGGAAGACACGGAAGATGACGTTTTTGCAGCTGCATCTTTACCAGCAATCTAAAAAGAAAAAGTTCGTGCACACACACAGATAAAAAAAAATTAAACAGATTTTTGCTAAGAGAAGGAGAGAACAAGTGTAAAAAAACATTCAGTGAGTCACTATGCTAAAATCAGCACCGGGTTCAATTTAGCAGGTGTTGGGTGTCTTATTTGAAAATAAAAACATCGGAACCACAAAGATTCAAGTGTCAGGAGTGAGAAATCCACCAGTGACTCATCTGTGAGTTCCTTCGGCTCTCAGCTCACAGGCCTCCCTGACGGCTGGGGCCTGGGGGAGTGGGCCTGTCCTTGTCCGCACAACGCGGTTGACGCTCTTACGGTCCCCTTGCCAGCCCCCTCCCCCCAAGGAGGATGGGTGCTCATATTTCAAGCTCCTCTTCTTTTGAGCCTTCCAGAGACTTCTATAACCTACCCACTCATCAGAGTGCAGCACTGTTGACATTAAAAAGCCTTTTATATGGGAGAAGCCCTTTGCCCTGTTTTCCCTGCCTCCTGCTGAGAAGAAAAGGGGACTCAGATGGCCCTTGTTAGTTCCCAAGTCACTGCCAGCCTGACCAAAATATGGTCAAGCACACGTGGATTAAACAAAAACGTGCCCCTTCATGCGGGCAGCACTCCGGCTTCCGTGCCTGACGGACCGTCTGGGCCACAAGATGGCACTGTTGATGTGGCCTGCGGGCCGAGAGCGGGCTGCTCACCTCCCAGCCGGTTCCATGTCAAAGTGTATCCATATCCTTCCAAAAGTTATGACAACTGTATCTACATTAAAAAAAAAGTGATGAGGCAACACAGTGTAGGGTTTCTGATGTTTAGCAGAAGTCCTGAGCACCTTTAATATTTCTGTATTTATCACATGGAATAACAGTTGAGCCAATCCTGGTTTTCCCAGTGGGAGGTTTAAAATTCTGAAGTTTCTGAAACATTTTCACACACTGAGGGCAAATAGCGATCTGTTTAAAACATAAGACATTCTGTGTGAGCTCTGTGACAAAGCCAACATTTCGCTGCACCCTAACAGGCCCAACAAAGGTAGAGGCGCACTTCATGCACCGAAAACGTCAACGTGTTCTTTAAAAAATAAAAAATACGGGAAGGAATGAAAATGAGGCATCGTGAAAAGGAACCAAAACAGCTACCTTTGGAAATGTGCCTTACGAAGGATGTCGTCCCTCTGGAAACTCCAGTCACGAAGGCTCCCGGGCCTCTGGTCAGCCCCTCGTATGGAAGCCTGAAGAAGTCGGCGATTCCGTTCCCGATGCTTCGCACCAAACTCGCAGGGCTGCCGAGGATTTCCAGAGATCCAACCACCCAGCCTGTGAGGGACCAAAGGGAAGGGGTTACCGAAACCTTAAATACAGCACTTTGAACATTTGGGAAAAGTGACCCATTTCCCCTGCAATTCATTTTTCACCCTGGAATTGAGAATGTAATAAGCTCCTCTGGAGCAAAATATGGGAAATAACTCACTCACTGTGAATTCATAAATGGCAACCTTTCATACTTTATAAATCCAAGTGATCCTTTTGGCAGCCTCGAAAATAGCTTTACTCTGACTTCCTTGCCCGAGCCTCCCGTATTCCTGCTAAAAGGGACCTGTGTGCGAGGGGACACACACACCCCCGCCTCCCGGAAGGAAAGGGGGTCTCTTAGGGTGC
>CM052900.1:29604410-29683695 GCA_028534135.1 Potos flavus
ACGACGACGACTGGAGGTGCAGGCAAGGCCGAGGGCTCGCGCAGCTCGGGGAACCACGGATGCCCCAGCCTGGGGCTGAGCGCGCTCTCATGGGGAGGCCGTGGGGCCGGGGCTCGTGAGGGAGCCAATCCTGCCTCAGCAGCAGATTCTTAGAGGACAAGCCTGGGACAGACCCTCAGTCAAGTCACTGGCCCCAGAGGAGCAGGAAGGTGTGGCTGCAAGAAGGCGGCAGAGCTCTGACGGTTTCTAGGCCCAGCCCCTAAAGAGAGAGGGAAGGTCTTGAATTTGGAGCCTACTTCTCTTCTCTGGAACAGCAGGAGGGTAACACGAGGGAATCATTTCCAGAGACATGGACTATAAAGGGCTGGCCTATGGGTATCAGACATTTGGCTTATTTAAGGGGCCCAGCAACTGTGCAAGCGAAGTACTATCACCTCCCTTTACATGAATCCAGAGGAGCCACTGAGCCTCCGCCTGGGGTCAGGGATAGCAGGCGGAGGGGACAGAGGTGAATCTGACATGGTGTGACCCTGTCTCCACTTCCACTTCCTCCAGGCGGGACGAGGAGGCAAGACTGGCTCAAGTGTTCACAATCTCCCACTGCTTAGACACGGGGGCTGGGTCTCCGACCCAGGTTTCCCTGACTCCAGAGCCCGCCGGCCCTCCGTGAGCCCAGGCTGCAGTGAGGAGGCAGGGTATAGCGGAGGGTTGGGGAGTACGGTGCCTTGGAGGGCTCTCTCTGTAGGTGAAGAAACGGCACACTCCCTTTGGCCTGGAATAGTTACAAGGTTCTACCTGCAGGCAGTAAATTGGTCTAGAAACATCGTAATTCTCCTTCTCTCCATAGATTTCACACACACAGATAAGGAAAGGAGAGTAAGCTACTACCGGGCAAAGACCATCTACACAGACTAGTGTAGTGGGCCCAGCGCGAAGAGACACCACCCGGCCTCACGGTCTGCTTCCCCTCTGCCTCCCGACCAGCCACTGGAAGGCGGGGTGTGGGGAGTGGTCCTCCCGGGTCAGGACCCTGCCTGACAGGAGGGCTGTGTGTGGACCCGAGCTACTTCTTGGCGGCATTTGAGTAGCCAGAAAAGGGCAGTAAGTATCCGAGGGCACTTCTTTATTTTCCTCCAAAAGCCAATATATCTTTTGCTTATTTGTTTGGAAATTTTGTTGAAAGAGTGTCTGACTTCCCATCAATTTGAGACTTGGGTGTAGAGGGGCCCCAGGAAATTAGAAAGCCCGCATGCCTTTCTTAAAATAGGGCTACTCATTTCTAATTACTGTTTATTTTTAAAACCTTTTCAAGGTGAATCCACAAACTTCCCTAGAAATGAGGTCTGGGTATTTCGACCATCCCAGGCAGGGACCTTCTGGTCAAGTTCAATGGGTGAGTCCTGCCCAATGTGCAATACAGATTCAACTTGCTCATCCCCAGGCCAACCCTCCCCCGTCCTCTGCAAGAATGCGAGTACATTCTCCTGAATGCTCTTCTACTGGGGCATTGGTAACCTCCTACCATCTTCCCACTTTGTCTGTAGGTTTTTAGAGACAGAATTCCCAACAGGCTCTAGAAACTTGGCCCTCTGTATTAGAATTTCTTGTCCCCGCATATAATGAGGCTGGGACAAGAGCTTAGAGGATTTTTAGGTAGATTACAAAAAATCCAAACAGAATGTTCTTGTGAAAGCTCATTAAGAACAAAAAACAAAACAAAGAGCATTTTTAGCACACAGGCTGCAGGGACATGGCTCCTTGGTGCCACAGCTGGGAGTCTCTCTGCCAGCTCATTACCTATGTGGGTGCCCCACACCTTAGAGTTACATGGTGGCATGTTAGGGCCTTAGTCCTTCCCAGGCCCCAGATCAGAGCCCAATAACTTACGTGCCTGCTTCTCATGTTAAAAGCAAAACTGCCCGAAAGGTTAAGTTTCTGGAATTGTTTATAAATATACCCATCTATTAAATTTGAAATGTTAACTGCTTATTTTTAAATGATTTCTTAGCAAGGGAGAAATATTTTCTTCATTGTTGTGCAAGCTATCAAAACAATAGTCCCAGCAGGGCCTTCCCCCCCTGATCTTGTCATTTTCAGTTAAGAACTTCTGGGTAACCTTATTAACTCTGTGAATTTCATTACAGAGAAAATGTAGTCTCCCCAGTCTGGCAACAACACGGGTCATTTACTGCTACAATGTTCACTTATATGGGAATGCTTTCACCAAGTAGAATGTGATAAATGTTCTTTCCTTTGTTACTCTCTGAAAGGAAGGCTGTCATGTTCCTTGCTAGGAAGAACCCACAAAACTAACTCTGGTTGGTGTTTGTTGCTTGAATTCCTGGGAACATAAGGGGCTGGGTAATCACACTGAAACCGTGTTGGAGTGAATTTAGGCGACGAGCCCCTGTCTCGATGATGTCCGTTACACAGGATATTCTCAGACCACTCCGTCCCCTGCACTCTCCTAGCACACAGTACTCGCCAACGGACCTTCTGTACACATATTCAAACCACCCCCGCAGACTTTTCCATCTCAGGTCTGTGGAGAAGCTGAGACACCAACCGCTTTCTTTTTGCCATCCGTCTAGACAGGCCGGGCCCCACTGGATAGGTAGAAGACTCTCTGTGCATCTTACAGGCACACAAATCCTTTGAATTTCTCACCTACGGCTCTTCATGGACTCTAATGAGGAAGCTAACAACCTACCACTGGGTTTCTTCTAGGCCCAGGGGCTGAGGCCTGGGCCTAGTTTCCCTGACCGCCCTAGAGTGCTCACCCTGAGCCTTGTACCTGCAGGGAGCTGCGAGCAGGTGTCTGCTGCGAGGAATTAAAATGCTAAGTTACAGAACAGCAAATATCAACGCTCCTGTTTGCTTGAGTGTTTATTAAGTGCGGGGCAGAGCCTGGATGTCAATCCAGCGCCGGCTAACCGCAAAGCCCGCACTCCTCCGCTCGCGCCATATTGCTCCCCTAGGTCTTGACGTCGGCAAGCACCCCCCGCAGCGGTCCTTCCGCCCCGGCTCCCGCTCACCTGCTCTGAAAAGCGCGCCCGCGGCGTAGTGCATGGCCAGGGCGTGGACCAGCTGCCGGGCCGTGGTGAAGATGGGGCCGCGTTCGAACACCGAGAAGGAGAGCGGCGTGTGGTCGGACGCTATGTACAGCTTGAGGGAGGCGTGGATGCTGACGAGGAGACTCACCGGCTGGATCACCAGTCTCCGTAACTGCACGGGGTGCGCCAGGGCCCGGGCGTGCTGGCTGACCTGCGCCGGCAGCCCCTGCCCGCCGGCCGCCGGACCCGAGGGCTGGGCGGCCAGGCAGCCGTCGGGAAGGTAGGTTGCGAACAGCGTTTTGATGTAGTAAACGAACGTGTCCTCCACGTACAACCGCGCGGGTTTCAGTTCGAAATGGAACTCGCTGATGTCCTCAAAGCAGCAGCTCTTGCCCTCGGCGACGGTGAGGCTGAGTTTGATGAAGCAGTTCTTCTTGTACTCCTCCAGGTCTCTGCTCGATCCCAGGAGGCTCTGCATTCTGGAGCACGGCACGGCCTCCGTCTTCTCTCCCTGGCAGACCAAGACGGCGAAGTGGAAGTTGGACTTCTTGTAGAGCTGGTTGTCCAGCTGCAGGTCCCCACAGTAGAGCTCCACGCAGTGAAGCTGGAGGGGGGCCGCGGCGGCCTCCTCCCCCGGCAGGGCGCCGGCCAGGGGGGCCGCGTGCACAAAAACGCTGTCCAGCGTGAGTCTCAGGAGCTCCGACGACACTTGGTGGTGGGTGAGGTCATCAAACACCACCAGGCTCAACTGACTGATGAACATTTTCAATGTCACAATCTTCTCCGGAGTTCTAGAGGAGAAAGGGAGAAGAGCGTCAGTCTCTCCCCTGCTCTTTTTTCTTTCTTGCCTTTCCTTCTCTCCTTCCTTCTCTCCTTCCTGCCTTTTTCCTTCCTCCCTCCCCTCCCCCCTTCCAACAGTGCCTTCTCACACACCTCCTGATATCCCATCAGATTCTCATAAGACACAAATAAGAATTCAACTTTCAGTTCGTGGTGTCTGGATCGAATTGGTCACATTCCCAACAGTTCTGGGAAATGTTCCCTATGGGACTGTAACAAGTTCTTGTCATGTTCTCTATGTGCTTCCCTTATCAACACCAGATTTTTACTCCAAAAGTCTTCTAGTGTTTGTGCACTAATTCTCTATCACGATCATCTCAAGGCACAAAGGTAAAATGAAATAACCAAAACTTCTTACCTTGAAGTAAAGCAAACAGAAGAAAACTTACCATTCACTCCCAGGACCCTGGCCCATCTAGCCATGTCTCGGTCGTGGGCTCTGCTCCCCCCACCATTTCTAGAACTGACCTGCCGTGCTCCTGCCTCAAGCCAAGCTCTCCGTGGTACATGGAACCTTCCTGCTCTCCCCTGCTCCGGGGCATCTCTCCAGCCTCCCTCTCCTCCATCCTCATTTTTTTCTTCGTTACTAACAACCTACAACTGGATTTCTTATAGGCCCTGGGGCTGAGGCCTGGGGCTACTGGCTACTCCTCAGTTTTCTGCTCCCCCTTCCATAAAACCTTCTACACGCACTGTGTACTGGCTGCCTTCCATTCCCTTTCACCTTGCTACAAGTGGCCTTCTGCCCCCACAGTCCACCAAAGCAACTCTTACCAAGTGACTTCCTTGTCACTTGGCCTTTCACTGACGGCCTTTTGGTCTGTGGCTCACTTGACCGACCATGGCATTTCACCTTGTCGATAACTCCTCCTGTCTGGAAACATTCTTTTTATTTGTCTTCTCTTAGCTCTTCTGCTCGTGGTCCCCCATCCTCAGTCGCTGCGTGACCTCCTCTTCTCCCTGACCCCTGAAGATGAAGGTGCCCAAGGCTCAGGCCTTGCCCTCCCCTTGCAGATCTCACCCAGTCTCGTGGCTTCATATGTTGTCTCTGTGCTGGGGGTTGCCAACTTCGTGGTGAGGCTTACCTACACTGGTCTTTAAGAATTATTCTCTCTCTGTCCCTATGCCCTGGCATTCCTGGTCTTTCTACCAGCTGTTTTTATCCCTGTAGAAAGCCAACCTTCTACTGTACCATAGATTTTCCTTTTTTATTATGTTTATTCTCTGTCTTCCATTCTACATCTACGAGAACGCGATCATTTTCTCAAATACAGGGATTCTGTTCTTTTTGGTCGCTGTTGTGTCCCTATCCCTAGAATAGCACCTCCCATCCAGTAAGCACTTGGAAAATATTTGAATAAATGAATTAAGGGAATATTAGTAAAGGTCTGTCCCTTTCCTATTTCTACCACTGAATGTTTAATTTGTTGCTACTATAACTAATAATGCACTATTTATGCCTTAGGCAAATATTTCTGAAATGTTGTATAGGCTTGAAATTTTGTGTTATGTAATTTTATATTAAGTCTCCAATTTTGTTATGCTGTTGATTTTTTACAAACACTCCTGGGCAAAGAAAACATTCTACCCAAACTTGTCTGAAATATTGTAAGCTCAAATTATTAAAAATTTGGCAGGTCAAAATTAATAATTTCTTAACCATATAAAAAAAGCAAGGAACTTTTTTAGAAAAGGGCTTAAACAAATGTATGGAAGTTGGTATTATTATTTTACATTTTAAATAAAATTTTAATAATAAACTTCTGATGCTAAACTAAATTCTTCTTGTAGAAAATTAAAATGCAGCAAATTACTAGATAATCACTTATTACCCCTGCATCTATTAAAAATTTGGTTTCTTCTTTTGAGTTTTAGTTCTGGGAATGTTTTCTGTGCGTGAGCATGTTTGAGCAGAGAAGTATTTATGTTCGTGTGTATATGATACAGGGCTGGTCATATTTGTATACTCAATTTTACATTCCGTTTGCTTTATTTTAGATTTATCACATGCATTTTTCTATTCCACTAAAATCCTGTAAGCCTTTTTTCTGTGGCTATACCATTTATGTATCATCCATTCCCTTACTGCTGGGCATTTGTGTTCTAAATATTTTGCCCCTCTAAGTATCGATATGATAAATCTCTCTATCTCTCTGTCTTTGCCCACTTTTCTCACCACTGCTTTGACTCTTAAACTCTCAGAATTCTTAAAAGTGGAGTTTCCAAGGGGTGCCTGGGTGGCTCAGTGGGTTAAGTGTCTGCCTTTGGCTCAGGTCATGATCTCAGGGTCCTGGGATCGAGCCCCGCATTGGGCTCCTTGCTCAGCGGGGAGCCTGCTTCTCTCTCTCTCTCTCTCTGTGCTCCTCCCCAAGGTTCATGAGAGCACGTGTATGCATGCTCTCTCAAATAAATAAAATCTTAAAAAAGAAAAAAAAAGTGGAGTTTCCAAGGCAAAGGGATTTTCCTTTTTTCTTAAGTAGGCTCCACGCCTAGTGTGGAGCCAGCCCAGTGTGGAGCCAAACTCGGGGCTTAAATTCATGACCCTGACATCAAGACCCAAGCTGAGATCAAGAGTCGGATGCCTGACTGACTGAGCCACCCAGGCACCCACAAGCCAAAGGGATTTTAAAGCTCTTAATAGATGTTGCTCAAGTGTTTTCCAGAAAATGGCAACAGTTTACACTTCCACTTGAACCACATATGATGGCACATCACTGTTACTTTGGTAATATCTTACTTAAATTTGCATTTCTTTGATTACTTGTACTTCCCCTTCCTAGAATTTCCTGGTCATGCATGTGCCTTTACTTTTAGAAGGAGGGGCTAGCTTCATACTATTCCTACTGGATTATAGGAGTTCCTTTAAATTAAGCATATTAACTCTTTGGTTCATGAGTGTAAAACCTGAGGGCAACACTCTAAGAGGGGAATTTATTTTTGCTGTAGCTCTAATTGCTAAGTCAGATTACTAATTACTAGGTTTTCAACTGGATACCGAAGTATTAATTTGCATTTCATGCTAATGCTAATATATAATTCTAAGATGCATGTCTTTGTTTGTAAACCAGTTTGTTCAACTTACCACTGGAAGGGGTACCAAAGAAGATCATATATTGCTACCAAAGAAGATCATATATATTAAATGGTCGGATTTAATGCTAATAACTGTATCCTTATGGGTTACATAATAATTCACCAAAAGCTGTAATGTATATATAGAGACGATAAAGAATGGGAAATAGCAGGTTTACGACTTTCCAACGGGAAAGCTTACCATACCTTCACTGGGATAATAATCAATCCTACCTGTTGGTAGTGGTTAGACCAGGTCCCACTTTTCCTTCTGGGGCCACAGTGATGAAGACTGTGCCACATTGGAGGACAATGTCCACATATACATAGCCAAAGCCAGTCAGGAACACGACCTGCAAGAAGAATATTCAAAATCTGATGAAAAAGAAGTAAGGGGGCACCTGAGTGGCTCAGTGGGTTAAAGTCTCTGCCTTCGGCTCAGGTCATGATCTTGGGGTCCTGGGATCAAGCCCCGCATCAGGCTCTCTGCTCAGCAGGGAGCCTGCTTCCCCCCACCCCCCGCGTCTGCCTCTCTGCCTGCTTGTGATCGCTCTCTCTCTGTCAAATAAATAAATACAATCTTAAAAAAAAAAAAGGAAAAGAAGTAAGAAGCACTATGAAAATAGTTGCCTTCCAATGTCTTAGGTTCTGATTCAATACCACAAAAACTTGGTGATTATATTTCTTTCTAGCTATGTGTGCAGGCTGTTCAGCTGACTTGAAGAAAAAAAAAGATCAAATCCAGATTTTTCAATATCCAGCTGTAAGGTTCATAGCAAAATACAATGATGGATGACAAGGCACGAGCGTCTTCATTCTCTGCTCCTTTGGAGTTGGCAAATGGCTCTGCGTGGGCTGGAGCCCAGCCATGGGCTGGCTTGACGTGTGTGTATGAATCTCTGTGAAAAGAATCCCCTGAAACTCAGGACTTGAAATGCAACATGCAAAAGCTTTCAGACTCTTGAGTGTTGACTTACTACCATGAGGAGGTCCTTCTATCCTGGGGACCCAGAAACGTACCAGAAAACCTACCAACAAGACATGCCATAATCCTCTCAAGGTCCCTCAGTCCCTCACATACTTGTAACAATAATGTCAGATAACTTCATTTGCTTGGAGTCAAACTAATTTTTCTTCCACGGGAAGGTGGACTAAAGCCCCAGGAAAGTTCTAGCTCAGAAGCCAGGTGCCAGGACCGCAGAACAGATGTCCTTTCAGCATGAAATACCGAGGTTGCTTAAATGGATAAATATTCGAAAACAGAACAGAACTATTTGAAAAACAACTCCAGGAACATCATGTTCATGGCCAGCCTTACCTGAGACTAGGGACAAGAACCTCCTATGTTTGGAAATGCTGATTTTGTGATAATTTGCGGTATCCATCTGGGCCAAGTCTGGGTCCTTTATTATTGTTAGGACAGTAAAGAAAAGAAGACTGAAAACTCCTGGAGGAAGGAACAGAGCTCGGTGCCTGCTTGACAGGGAATGAAGGTACTCTAACTCTGACC
This sequence comes from Potos flavus, assembly GCA_028534135.1. Lineage (NCBI taxonomy): Eukaryota > Metazoa > Chordata > Mammalia > Carnivora > Procyonidae > Potos > Potos flavus. The sequence goes on from CM052900.1 coordinate 29,612,886, forward strand.
GGCTGAGAAGGTACCAGAACGAGTGTACGCAGAACCGCAGAAGAGAGTCCCAGACGTGACTTCAATGTCACCGGGCTTCTTTCATGCACGAGGGCTCCTCCTTCCGAAATCCCGACCAGGGACAGCACTTGGGCCAGGTCGAGCCACTGGAAATCACGTCTGCCTCCTCCCGGTTGTCTCCTGCAGCGGAGCGTCATCAAACACTCCCGCTGGGCCGGCTTCTGGGTAGTGCCTTCTCTTCCACGCCACGGCTGCTGCTTTAGCTTAGGCCCTTGTCTGCCACTCAGCACCCCCTGGGCCCAGAAGACGCCCTTCCCCATGCGAGTCCTTTCCAGAGCCTATGTATCTTTGCACCGACTCCTTAAGGATACCTCTTTCCATGAAGGTACTCTCTAGTTTTCCTATTCCTTTCCTCAGCTTGATACTCACTCTGATGTTCCTGAAGTACTTTAACCGTATTTGTTTGGTCTCAAATCTGTATTGTCTGCAGCACAGTCACCTGTTTACACGCCTGACTCAATTACTAGATTGTCAGTTTCTCGACAGCCGGAGTGGAGTCCATTTGTTCTCTACGGACATGTTTCCCAAATGGATTGTTTTGCAAAAATATGTTTCAGAAGACCCTATATCCTGAATTTGCCTTGTCTGTTCTAAGGTAAAAATTGAATTTGGGGCGCCTGGGTGGCTCAGTTGGTTAAGCGTCTGTTTGGCTCAGGTCATGATCCTGAGGTCCCCGGGAACAAGCCCCACATCGGGCTCCCTGCTCAGAGGAGAGGCTGCTTCTCTCTCTGATTCTCACCCCACTCTTGCTCATGCTCTCTCTCTCAAAAATATAAATGAAATCTTTAAAAGAAAAATTGAACTTGACTAGGACAAAATCTGGAATGCAGTCAACTTAAAAAATGGCTGAGCTCATGAATCTAAAACAAAACAGGTATTATTTCAGAAACATTCATATTAGGGCGCCTGGGTGGCTCAGTGGGTTAAAGCCTCTGCCTTCGGTTCAGGTCATGATCTCAGGGTCCAGTGATCGAGCCCCGTGTCAGGCTCTCTGCTCAGCAGGGAGCCTCCTTCCCCCCCTCTCTCTGCCTGCCTCTCTGCCTACTTGTGATCTCTCTCTCTCTGTCAAATAAATAAATAAAATCTTTAAAAAAATTCATATTTATTATTTTGTATGATATACAAAGTAAGTCAACTGCTTTAAAAAAAAGATTTATTTGAGAGAGAGAGAAGACCCATGGATGTGAGAGGGGGAAGGACAGAGGGAGAGGGACAGAAGCAGACTCCCTGCTGAGTGTGGAGCCTGAAGTGGGGCTCAGCGTGGGGCTTGATCCTACGACCCCGAGATCATGACCTGAGCAGAAATCAAGAGTGGGATGCTCAACTGACTGAGCTGCCCAGGTGCCCCAAGTCAAGTGCTTTTTGACTAGGCTTATAGACATAAGAGTATTCATTTGGCACAAACCTTTCTAAGGTCCTGTCCTCCCATCTGTATTTCCCTATCTCAGTGACTGTAACTTCAGTGCATGTCCCAGGTTTTTAGGAGAAAACTATCAACCCTCAAAGGAGGGAAGGAGAGAATCAAAAAGGGAAATATTTACTGCTCTGCTCAATCTCAAAGTCATCCTTAGGCATTATGAAATGAAGAAGAACACTGGTTCTTTCTAAGATAGGAAAGATAAATTAAGCTGATGGTTTTTGTTAACCGCCCAAGGGACTTTGAAGAAAGCAAATTGACTTAAACCTTTAAGGTACTTCTTCTTGTAAAAAATCTGGACTTTGGAGAAAAATTTTGCGGGTGTTCCTTTCACTCAGCACTAGAATGGAAGAAACATGGACTTTAGTTCATGTCTCTTTTCCCAGGTAGAGAAACAGCTCACAATGCCAAGCATTTTGTACAGTGGCAGCTCTTGGGATTAAGGAGTTAGGTCTCTACCTGCCAGAAAAATTAGGCATCTGTACCTAGGTTCCCTTAGAAGTTTTAAAATAAATCCTTGTTTTGGTCTGATGGGTCATTTAGTTATTTAACCAATTATTTGATACTTAAAGTATACCTACAAAGAGCAAGGCACTGTATTTGGGATGGGGAAGATTTTTTTTTTTAAGATTTAGTTATTTATTTGAGAGAGAGAGAGAGAGAGAGAGAGAGAGAGAGCACATGAGGTGTGTGTGTGGGGGGGCAGACGAAGAGGGAGAGAGAAGCAGATTCCCCGCCGAGTAGGGAGCCTGATGCGGTGCTCGATCTCACAACTCTGAGATCATCTTATGACCCTGAGATCATGACCTGGGCAGAAATCAAGAGTTGGATGTTTAACCGATTGAGCCACCCAGGCGCCCCAGGGACCGAGAAGATCTAATCATACCCTCAAACTGCTGCTGTCAGCTTAGCTGGTAAAAAAGCCAAGTACACAAATGATGAGATAATAACTACTGATTCCAGGGAAAAGATGTAAAATGTGCTTCTCTCTCTTCGTATATTAATCACCATCATCTCTGTATAAGCTCATGAGGGCAATGGTTTTGTGTCCATTTTCTTCGGCACCTGGTATGCAATCAAGATCTGAATGGACATCATCTCATCGTAGCTCCTGGGGTAGAGACCTCGCCCGTACCGAGCTCCGTCCAGGCACAGAACAGGACGCTACCCCTCACCCCCTTGCAGTTAGCTATGGCCACGTGACTGAGTTCTGGCCAGTGAGCTAAAGACAGAAATGACAAGTGTTACTTCTGCGCCAAAGCATAAAAGAGCTAGTCTTCTTCCCCTGCTGCAGAGGCCGAATACGGGCTCTATGTTCTAGATCGGTGGCAGGACACATCCAATCCACGGCCTGTTAGTTGTAAATAAATTTTTATGGGGACACAGCTCCGCTCCTTTATTTACATATTGTCTCTGTCTAATAGCAGAGTCGAGAAATTGTGACAGAGACTGTATCGCCTGCAAAGCCTAAGATGTTTACTGAAGCAAAAGAAGAAACTTTTTGAAGAAAAAGCTTGCTGACTCCCGGTCTAGCTGGTTGTGGCAGACGGTTACACGGTCAAGGAGCTGCACACCCAGCTTCCAGGCCCTTGCTTGGTCCCTTCTGCTGATCCAGAGCTTGGCTACGACTGCCGTCAGCTGATGGGATATCAGCAAACACGAGGCAAGAAGCCTGATAAAGCTTGCTTCCTGGGGTTTGCCCTCCCGCCAACCATGTGAGGAAGTCTGGTTTAGCCTCCCGAGAGAGGAAAGACCACATGGTGAGAGAGATGCCCAGACTTTCCAGCTGAACTCCTCCCTCTGCCAACTCCTAGCTGAGCGCGGCTGGATGAGTGATCCCAGGCTCATCCTGCAGAAAAATCACCCAAACAAACCTTCAGACTCATGAGTCGTTCATCATTTTCAAGCCTCTAGGTTTGGGGGTGGCTTTTCACAGTGGGGCACACAGAAGGTGTTGGAGACTCCATCGACCTGCATCCCTGAGTGACCATGTAGAACAGAGCCCCCTGGGCACACAGCACGAGCAAGCGGTAAATGCTAGGGTTCTGAAAGGCCACATAGCCTCGCCCAGCTAACATAATACCGATATAGGTACCAAAAGTAGGGTTCCAGCAAAAACCTAAAATAGGAGTCCTTGGCGTAATGGTCAGGCAGTAGGAATTGATATCGAATGATATTAAACAATATTAAAGTGGCGATTCATATTATAAAGTAGCAATTTAGTAAAACTGTTGTCTGGGATTACCTGGGAGGCAGATTTGTGCCTCCAGAAGATGAGGTTTGGGAACAAAACATCAGGAGTGTGTGTTAGCGGCTGCTGGCTGTCTCTGGCAATGTATCCTGAAGACGAGATGAGCTCAGGAAAGAACTGGCCAGTTGTTAAAGTGACTCAGAAGAAAGTTTAGCTTAAAAGTATACGTTTGCCACAGAAGTTCTCTTAAATCTAGACAGAGGCGAAGAAGCAAGATAGCACAGAAATATGCCTTGAAAAGGACCATGGATGTGGTTATCGGTACGTGAATTCTCTGGAATCAAATAGTTCTGGAGAAATGACTACTGCCGAACAAACTCACAAGCCTAGACTAAGAGAGACTGTGATTGCTTGAGACTCAATACGAGCTTCAGAGGTGATCGAGGAAGATCTCTTGAGGGTAGGTCCAGAGACTAGAAGAAAAATGGTAAGAAAGCAGTTCCAAGAGTAGAAATAGGGCTCAGGATCTAGACCTTGCTCCAGGGTAGAAACCCCACAATTATGTGCTCAGAAAATTTTCAGAATTGTCACGGATGAGGGGCTGCTGTTACATCCCTCATGCTTCCCCTTTCCATTCTGGAGGGGTTATGATGGCTATCCTATCCTGTAAAATGGGGGGAGAGGGAGAAGGACATGAGCTCCCAGCTCTCGAGATGACAGGAGTCCCTCGCAGACTCAGAGCATCGCTCAGGAGTACTGGATTTCCAGTGGGATGTGGTGACTGGATAGAACCCCGGGGAGATGATTTGTTTGTTCTGACGGTGGGAAAAGGGACGATGACATGACTGATGACCGAGGGGGTTTTTCTGTTGTTGCTGCCAAATGGGCTAGCCAGTCCCGATCAGTGCCATCACTTAGGTGTTGGTTCTTTCTTCCCTTCACACTGGTGTGGGGGGGGGTCGGGGGAGGCTATCGGGCGACATTTCATAGATCTGCTGCTCTGACCACTAAACCCTTGGAGATTACTCTGTTTTGCTGTTTGTATCTGTTTGTATCTGTTTACTCTGATCAAGTAAACTTTCTCTCAAGCGTGTGGGTGTAAGAACACCATTCCAGGCCTATGTCCTGCCCTCCACTTACTACATTGTCTTTTACTACAATTACAAGTAAGAAACACTTTAATAAAACTTGTGCTTTTCTATGTATCCAGTTATCTTTATTAAAATGATTGCTTATTAGATTTATGTCCAGCAAACAATATTTTTAAAAATGATATCAATTTAATTTTACTAAGTTAATGAGTGACAAGGGGACACAGGAAATAAAAGGACGAATTCCTGAAAGACTCCCTTCCCAGGTCCCCCTCTTTTTCCCTGTAGGCTCTATGTGGCAGTCCAGGGATAATCGGGAGGGAGTTAGAAAGCACCCCGGCCCTGCAGCTGAGGTCGACTTCAGTAATAGGTACGACTGTTATTTAAACTCCTCCTGCACTCCCCTCCTCCAATATTTTACTGATTTCCTCTTCAACTGGGCTCCAACAGCCACCGGATATACCTTGCTGGGCCTCCTCCCTTTCCAATTCTCTTTCTTTTACCTGACTCCTGGTGCTCCCACATCAGATTTTTACTTTCTTTCTGTGATGGGTAATTTTGTGTCAGCCTGACTGGCCAGAGGGTGCCCAGGTTATGCGTTATCTCTGGATGTGTCTGTGAGGATGTTTCTGGATGGGATTAGCATTTGAATCAGCAGACTCAATAGACTGCCTTCCCCAATGTGGGGGGTGGGGGAGTGCACCACCCAGTCTGTAGAGGGCCTGAATAAAACAAGAGGTAGAGGAAGGAATAATCTGCCCCTTTTCCCCCCGGGCCTCACTGTTGAGCTAGGATATCTCATTTCATCTTCTCCTGGTGAATTTAGCTGCCCTGAACCATCAGCTGCCTTGGTTGTCAGGCCTTTGGACCCGGACTGAATTCCACTTTGGTTTTACTGAGTCTCCAGCCTGCAGATGGCAGATACTCAGCCTCCATAAATAGATCTGCAGGTAAGTCAATTAGCCATTCTATTTGTTCTGACCTTTGGCTAATATTCATTTTTCATAAAAAAATTTTACTCCCTATTTTGGGAAGGAATAAATTGAGAAGGTAGTACTCCTATCTCTAGATGAAGTGGCTTGTAAGAAAATATCTGAAGAAGGAAAGCCATGATGTGGACGAAGTCAAGACTTAGGCTTTGAAGGGAAGAAGAGTGTTCCGTGTGTGCTATGGGGCCTCACCTGTAGAGGGAGGACGGGAGTAAGGTGCAGCCTGCTTGGTCTCAGGTGGTGGCCTGTTTTAAGCAGTCTAGTGGCCTGGAGAGACTTCTCTGGGCCGGACTCTGTTTTAGTAATCACTTGGGTGGTAGTTGTGGAGACCGAGTAGAAGGTGATGAGGCTGACAACACAGAGGTCCTTTGAGGGCCTGCTGCCATACTTTGGGGAAGGGATGACGGGTAAAAGGCCTGACGTAGGCCATGGTCACAGAGAGAAGGGGCAGATCCAGAGACATTTCTGAGGAATTTCTGCCAGAACCTGGTGATTTACAGGATATGTGGGGGAAAGAGGAAAAGAAGGCATTGGGGTGCAGCAGGAAGAATATGGCTCAGAAGCCTGACAATTGGAGTTTGGATCCCAGGCCACTTGTTTGTGAAAGGTGACCTCCCTGGGCTTCAGGTGGCATCGCCTTTAAGGGATGTGGCAGGGAATAATGATAATATTTGTAGAGTGCTTGACATAAAGCAGGAATTCAATACAAATTTACAGAAATATTATTTAAGGTTTTTATACTGGGAAGTAGCGACTCTAAGAGAAGCTGGCTTGGGGAATGGAAAATGATCAGTTTGGTTTCAGACATGTTGGGTTTGAGATGCTCGTGAGTTTCAGGCGGGGACGTCTGGCCGGTGGTGAAGAACACAGACTTGGAGCTTAGGAGAGATGCAGGGGCCAGAGATGGATCTGAGAGTGACTGGATGACAGCTGGTAGCTAAAGCAATGAGATTCGATCTCCCAGAGAGGAAAAGAAGGGAGACGAAGTTCTAAAATGATCAATTTCTAAAACGAGAAAAGGTTGGATAAGAGCGAAAACAAAATAGTGATATTCGGGGTATAATTCTTCCCTCCGTATAGCTGCTGAAAAGTATTTAGGGGAATCCCTACTCCCAAGTATCTTTAAGAGCAGGTGTGACTCAGCTGGAACAAATTGTAAACACATAGAAGACTCTAGACCAGAGCACTTGGCAGATGTGCAGAAGTGGGCACACACTTGCTGCCGTCTGTTCTGGCCTTGATGCGGGGTGGAGGGGAAGGGGGGCAGGTAAGCAAAAAGCCAAATAGCTTCACTGCATGTTTTAGAAATCTGATACTCCCTTGGGTTGATAACTCTTTTTCTATGTAAAGGTTCCCGGATGGAGGCTAAAGGTATGTCAGAAAATGACCACATGCTCTTGAAGCATCAGCACTCAGGGTTATTCCCTCTGTCTGATCTGCGCCGAGTGGACTGATTACACACTTGAGTCCTGGCTCATCAAGGCGTTTAGCAAAGTGTCTCATGATAACCTTGTAAGCGAGGTAAGAAACACCTTATGCAGTATGGCTTAAAAAACGCTGTCAGAAGCATTTTCTTATTTAAAAAATGTGGGCTAGATGACCGTGCATTTTGAGGCCTTAGTCGCTGACTGAACCCTCACGTTCGGGAGGTATCTAGTGATTCACCACAGCACGGAGACCTTGGACTCGTCCTGTTCGACGTATTTATTAATGACTTGGACGAACACATAGAATGCATGCTTACCACATCTATAGATGACATAAAGCTACCAAGGATACTTAATATGTTGGATGACAGCATCGCAAATTTTTTTTCAAGCGATTTCAACAAGCTGGACCAGGCCAATAGCAACAAGATTTAATTTATTGGGGATAAATGCAAAGTCCTGTCACTGGGTTCAAAAAGTCAACTGTACAGCGAGTCATATGATAAAGACCTGGGGGATGTGGTTGACCACAAGTTCAATAATAACAAACAGTCTGAACTTGTTAATAAAAAGCTAACTCAATCTTCTACTTTATTAATGGAAGCATAGGGAGGTAATAGCTGGTTAGACCACATTTGGAATAGTATGTATAATTCTGGCTGCCAGATTTTTAAAAGGGAACATAACACACTAGTGTATTCAGACACGGGTAACTGTGGTGATGGGTCTGGAAATCACATTTACTGAAGGAATGATTCAAGGAACCAGAAATGTTTGGCCTGGATAAGGGAACACTCAGAGAAGATGTTGAGGCAGCCTTCAAATAATTGTAGTGTTGCTATATTTGAGGGGAAGTAAACAATTTGTGATGCCCCAGAGTGTAAAACAAGGATGAAGGAGTGGGTGCCACGGAGGGAGGGTTTTCAGCGCGACGCGAGCAGAAACTTTCCTATAGTCACTGGTGGAATAAGCCCGAGCCAGAACACTGAGGGGAGATGGCACGGGAGGGGCTCTTGTCCTGGGCAGAGGGGAAGTAGAAAACCTCTTCTAACCTGTGCTTTCATGCACCTTCAGGTAGCAATATCCGTAACCAGGGCTGGACTCCAAAGGCCAGACGGTGACCTCCATTTGGTGCAGGAAAAACAAGCCTGGGCCACATGTGGGCAGATCCCGGTTCCAGCCTGATCCTGCTTAGTTATAAACCACCTAGCTGACTACTCTTTAAGTCTCAATCCTCTCAACAGGAAAATAAACACAAAAATTATTGCCCTAACAATCCTAGAATTTTTGCCGTGATCAAAGGCTCTGTCTTGGGACTTACTCCACTTGACTGGATTTATTTACTTACGCTCAGGTCCTTGGAGCAGGAGTAACGCCTTGTTCAGGGCAAAGGGTTTGGCCCTGGATAGTACCTCAATTAAACTTGCCAAATAAATGAACGAAAGAATAGAGACTGTGGATGTGCGAGCACTTTGTAAATGGCAGAGAACTACAGAAACGTGAAGGACTGTCACTCCCCATCTTCCACACACACGCAGAGGCAAACCCTGGCGATGCTGACTCCACTGGACGCTTCTGCTCAGCGTCAAAGATCGTGAGAATTTACTGGATCTTTTTAGAAGAAAATTCACCCCAACGTTCTGGGGTTTATACTGCTCATTTAGAAAGAAAATGGCTCAGAAATTGCTTTTCATAAACAAGTCGAAGACTTCCCATGGCTCTTAAGATAAAAACCCAAATCCTTGGTTGCAGATGCTGAGTCTGGCTGCGTTTGGCCTTGAATGGCCTCACTGGTCCCCGTCCCGCCCCCTTTTCCTTCATCTGTCACTCTGGCCACACTGGCATCGAGATCCCTGAAGGGACCAGGCTCCCTCTCTGAGCAGCGAAGCTGCAAACATGTTGTTCTCTCCAACCAGAAAAACCTCCCACTTCCTCGTCTGCTTCCTGCCTGTTCAACCTGAAGGCAGAGATGCGAGGTCCCTTACTGGAGAGGTCCTCCTTAGCCTCTCGAACTCGTCCGCTGGACATCCTAGCAGGACGACTGACCTTCCCTGCACAGTTGCTCCCAGAGTTCCCAACACGACAGCCTCCGGAGCACTTGCTTATTGTCTGTCTCCCCCATGTGGCGTCTCCCAGAGCGCAAGGGCAGCGTTTCCTCCCGCTCACTGTACTTCCTGTGGTCCTGGTACCAAGTGACAGTGTCCGGCACGTATTAGAAACTCAGTCAGTATTTGTTGATTGGTGACTGATGCAGGCTTCTCAGTGTTTGTGGTACTTAAGCAGCAGCTACGTTTTCTTTGTACCTTTTTATTCAAAAAAATACCGCGTAGCGCTGACGAAAATGAGGTCTCTGATTATCAGAAACTGCAGGCCCGTAAACAAAGCAGGTTTCTAAACTGATTTCCTGATGGGATCAAAACTGTGACTTAAAATCGTCCATGTAAGCTCATTTCTTGTCTATCTTATTTATTCAGAATCTAGAGCTGTCCTCCCCGCCCCCTCCCAGAGTCGGGCTTCCACCTGCTGCAAAGTGAAGGCTTCGGGGCCTCCGGCAAGCAACCAGGGGACGTCCTCCAGCCACGTGCGCGCTAGGAACACAGCCCAGGAAGTCCCACACCAAGAACAGTCGGAATTCCGCGGCCTACATGCCATCGGATCTTCCCAGTAACTCCTGATCCAAAGAACACCTCTTCGTGCGATTATAAACTTACTTTCTGCATGTCCCTGTCATAGTCCATCTCAAAGTTATAGGACATGACACTGTCTTGTTTCCAGAGCTAAGGCCAGGGGCCGATCACTAGCAGAAGCTAACGGAGTTTCTTCCTTGAGGCCGACTGGGGATTTTATGGTGTTTTTATCCTGCTTTTTAAGGTCAGTTTTGAAATTTGCATCACGGGCCTCAGCCCCAGGGCTGAGAAAAGGCTCCTGGAAGACGAGCTCACTTCTACAGAAGGGCTGCTTCCTTTCATCAGAGGACACGGCTCCCTTGGCTCCCTAGTGATTTATACGCACTGGTGTATTACTGAGATGTCGGTGAGGGTCTGAAACAAATCTTCCTGCAGAGTAGGAAGCAAACCGTGGTCTGCTGGACATATGGCACACAGCTCTGCAAAGATTAATGGGAACACGAGCCTTTGCTGGGTCCTAGACCAGGGATGATAAGGGTGTGGGAAAGAGTACCTCCTCCTAGCTTTGAAGTATCTGTGACTACAAAGGTTTGAGGAAATTTAGAGTGAATGGGAATCCCTGAAATAGGCTTTGACAGGAAGAAGGCCTATTGTCAAGAATTCCCTAGACATAGAGAAGCAAGCAAGGTTTGAAAAATTTTCAAACCAACACAGAGGAGTTCAGGGACCCTGGGGAAGCTTGCAATCTTTATTTTGTATGTTAAGGAGACCAGGAGCGTCTCTGGGGCTGCGCAGATCTAGCGGGTTCTCAGTGTGCAGCCAGTGAGTGCCGTGGACAGAAAGCACACCCTCTAGTGTGGGGACCACTACAAACGCAGGTCCCCAAGGTGAGTGTGGCCCGGGGTGGCTCGGGTTGGCTTGCACCTGTCCTTGGCCACATCCTGTGCCTGGTTCCGCAGCTACTTCTCTCCCCCAGGCCCCCAGCTCTTTCCCTTTTCCCTCTCAGCAGATGATTTACTCCGTACTTCACAATAAACTTAAGTCCTCAGTGCATCAATTCCCTCAATTTCCTGGTCCCTCCCTCCAAACAACTCGCCCTAACCTCTGCCCACCTCTTTTCTACAGCCAGAGAAGAGGACAAGGTCCTCCTGTTCCGGCACGACCTCACTCCCTGGGCCCTGGACTTGTGTCTTGGGCGCCCCTCACTGTCCTCTCACTTCCTGACCGACCCCACCCCTGCAGTGCAGAGACCCGCTTCCTCCTCTCTGACCTTTGCTTCACGGCCCCGCTCCTGGAAAAAACAATTCTCACATGTTCCTCTACTCCCTCCCTTCCACTCACTCTGAACGTGTCATTTCCAACTGCTACCTTGCTTCCCTCTTTTCACCACTTTCCAGCCTGTCAAGTTTGTCCCTCAGGGGCTCTCTGTCTCTCTCCTGCCCGGTGGTCCTCCCGCCACCCTGCCTCTTCCTCTCTGTCTGTCCTGCTGCTCTGCACTGATGCGCTGGCCTTTCCCAAGGCGAGACCTGGGGCTCTCTCCCTCCTTCACACCATCTCTCTCGCCTAATCTCATCTTCTCATTCATTCATTCGGTCATTCATTTACTGATTGGATATTTGCTCCTACTGTGCTGACAGGCACTCTGTCGCAGACTGAGGATGAATAAGGAAAGTATCTGACTGCCAGGAATTCTAACTTGGTAGGAAATCACTTAAATAAATAATTGCAGGGGCACCTGGGTGGCTCAGTCAGTTGTAGTCCTGGGATCCAGCCCCGCATTGGGCTCCCTGCTCAGCGGGGTGTCTGCTTCTCCCTCTGCTCCTCTCATCCCCTCACCCCTGGCTTGCGCGCGCACGCTCTCTCTCTCTCTCAAATACATAAAATCTTTTTTTTTTTTTAAGATTTTATTTAGTAATTTGACGGAGAGAGACATAGCAAGAGAGGGAACACAGCAGGGGGAGTCGCAGAGGGAGAAGGAGGCTTCCTGATCAGCAGGGAGCCTTATGCGAGGCTTGATCCCAGGACACCGGGATCACACCCGAGCTGAAGGCAGACGCCTAACGACTGAGCCACCCAGGAGCCCCTCAAATACATAAAATCTTAAAAAAAAAAAAAAAAAAAAAAGAACTGCAGTTCAATGTTACAAGTGTTATATGAACATGCGGAAGGGCCTGTAGTGGGGAGGAGACCTCACGGGGGAGGCGGGGGGAGAGAATCTCTCGGGAGATGAGAAAGAACGTGCCGGCTGGGGAAGAGAGGAGTTCAGGAATCCCAGGTAGGGAAGTAGGACTCAGCGCATAGTGGTATGGAGCAGTGCTTTGGAGTCAGGCAGGTCTGGATCAAATCCCGGCCCCTTCTCTTGTAACACCTGGGAATCAGGCCGTGTTACTTCTGGAGGCCTCAGTTTTCACTTGTGTAACCTGGAGACCATCGGCTTGTCTCTTACGGTATGGTAGGGTTAGAGAGGAAGGAATGCAAGAGCTCAGCACGATGCCTGGCGTACAGTAAGTGATTATTAAATGATAGTCGTTGCTACGGTAAATATATTTACAACTTTAACAGGTGTCTTGTAACCATTACCGTAAATGGGACCTACAAATGAATGAATAGGTGTGAAAGAACTGTAACAAAGTACGGCACAGATCACTCAGCCCTAAAATGGAAGAAAGCAGCGTCGCGCGCTGCGACACGGAAGAACACCGCAGACACTAACTATGCCGAGTGAAATGAGCCGCCCGACAGGACGTGTATGGTGTGGTTCTGCGCACAGGAGATGCCTCGAACCCGGCACGTTCAGAGCACCAAGGACAGCCGCGGTCCCCGGGGCCTCAGCAGAGGGAGGGTGGGCTAGACGATGGACTAGAGAGCGGTGCCGGCTATAAAATAGTGTGTGTTTTTAGTTACACACCTAAAAATGGCAAATTGTAAGTACAGCAGAAATGAAATGCTAGGTTCATATGCCATTTTCAACAAAAATAAACCACCACCAACACAGAGAGTAAGACAGACAAATTGGGACATTTATCTGTTCGGGGTTTTTAAACTGTACTTATATTTGCAGACTGTTATGTACTTTTAGCAAAAATATGTCTATTTTTAAATTAGGTTTTGAAACTTTCCAAAGAATGGATGAATCTAGGGTTGGCATTATGATTTTCCTAAAATCTGGACAGCAGGACTACCCTCTACGTAGAGAAGTCTAACAATTTTATTTTATTCTTGACCTTGGATTAGACCTAACAGGCGCTTGCCTTTACAAATTGCTCCTCACTGGTGAAGAGTTGTAAGCACATTTTTGGAGGTACAGACTTGTATTTGAGAATTTATAACCCAAGGAGGACGTAAAAATGGATTCACATGCGTCCTCACAACAGGGACAAGAAGTGCAGCATTTGGAAAACTCTGTTTCAAAACAGACAAGCACGGAACCCTTAGAAAAGGGAATCTGTGTTTGGGCTGTGGCAGGAAGACGCGTGGCTCACTGACCTGTGTCCCCTGGTTGTTGATGTCGACGGCATCGCTCCACTCGGTTGTCACGTCCCCTAGAGAGTCCACTCTCAGGAAGAGGCTGGGAAGTAAGTCTTTGGTCTTGCAGTCTGGATAACTGGAAATCTGATGATACAGTTCATGATGAATTGAGCACTCAGAAGGAATTCTTCTGCAATAAACCTCAAACTTTGGAATATCTGAAATTAAAAAAAAAAGGCATATGAAGATTTAGGCCTTGAAGACAAAGACAAAGGGATATTAGACATAATGCGGCAGGAGAAACTTCTGGAAGAGGGATGAATGATACTTTTATTTAAACATTCTTCACAGGATCACGGGTAGCTACTGGATTAAAAACCTCCAGAAAAAAAAAACACAAAAAACCTCCAGAAAGAATATAGGTTTTATATTATTTAAATTCAAAGCTACAAAATATACCTTTGATATTTTCCTTTATAAGGATTGTTACTGGACATCTGTTGTGGAAAATTATTCGAGGACTAGGGTCTTCAGAGAGGGTTAAGTAAGTCACTCCACAGTGTTCTTGATATGTCAGTGCTACTGCCCTAGAATGAAATCAAATCAAATGACAGAAGTGGTTTAGAAAAAGAGGAATGCTTACTCTCCTGGTACATGTTTATTCAGATTTGTAACATTCACCACTCCACAACACTTTCTCTTTTATCCACCCGAGGAAATGTTTCCAGAGAAAGGAGGCCATCCTCTCATCCATTAACTGTCATACGCTAATTATAGCTTTACCGATTTTTTTCACGACAATGTTAACACATGATTATCATAAAATATTCAAAGACATAAAAAAATATCGAAAAGGGGAAAAACATAACTTCTACCACTTAGAATTATAGCTAACCTTGCACTAATCCTGCCTTCTGCTTTGCTTCCCTCTGGGCAAATGTGCCTTAAACTCTTCACACAGAGTGCCTTCCTCCTCAACGGTGCCTGGTAAGTCTTGGCAAGAGAGGAGCTGATGTGCTTTTGGAAGGAGAGCTAGAGCATCCGGGTCCTTGCTCTTTTTTTATTCTAAAGGAGGGTAGGCTCATAATGCCTGCTATCAATTTACACATCATACTTTATGTGATCTCCACTTTGACTACCAAGAGCAAAGCCTTAATTGGCTTTGCAAAAACTGCAATGTGGGCATAGGCTGCCCTCGGCAATGGAGACACAGAAATTTTCCAGTTTACACCACAGACGACCAAACAATATTTCATATCAAAACAGGAAAAAAAAATCCTCTCTGCAGTTTAAATTGCATGGACTGATCAAATTAACCAAAGGAATAGGATATTTGCCAAATGTGGCCCTCAGTTTACACGGATGAAAAGGGGTTGATAGTGCAGTGAAGAATTTCGCATTTGCCATTTATTCCGTTGACCGTTGTGAGTCCTCCGCAAAGATAGCATTTGTCTGAAATGCCAAAGTGAACTGTCCATTAGCATTTGGGGAAATCATATTAATGACACCATCAAATGTGCACTGTCGGAGTGAGGGGAGGACAGAGACAGGAGGAGATGGGGCTGTAGGAAGTGAATTCACTTGCAGAGTACTGGCCTTGGATGCATACCAAAGTTCTTTTCCCAGCTTTATTCTGAAAGAGCTGGGGCAAGCCAACCTCAGAGAATTTCGTCTTGCTAGCCAAGAAAGCTGAGGGCCAGGACTAACATATGGCATTTTCAATCAAATATCTAGTTTGGTATTCACAGATAAGATTAAATTATATTAATAAAATCATGTCTTACAATTCTTAGAATTTTAAACATCATTTCCAAATGCAATTTTATTTAAGATTTTGCCTTTCAGTTTTAAAAATAGATTTTGTTTTCTCGACATAGGTTCATATCGCTTTCAAAAATGCTTCCTTAAACTCACCACACTTAACTTCTCCAGCCAGAATATAAATATAACCACTCCTCTCCAGGATCAGGGGATGAAAAATGTTTATAAAATCAGGGATATTTCTGAATGCTGTGAAAGACGAAGGGATGTGCGTAGGGAACAGGGCCTTACTATTACGGATAACATGAGTTAGGAAGTTATCTTTTAAACTACAGCTACTAGAAATCTCTGTAGACATCAAAAAGTTAGGGGAGCTAAAGTCTCAAATAAAGGCTGTAAATTCTCAATCACGAGAAGGAGGCACTTCTGGTAAGATCACGGTATGTTTTCTTTTGTCCTTTTTACATATACCATAAATAAGTTATTCCCGACAGCTACAGAAGGAACATATTGCATGCAAAACAACCACAAACTAAAAGTCCAGTATGAATAAACCATTACATGTCTCGTGCTTGATTCTGTGGTTGTTATTTGCATAATTGGTAATCGGTAATTGGAGCAACTTGCGTGCAGGAACAACCGCAGAACAGAGTCTTCTGTGACTTGTGTTTATCTAAGTTATCTCTCTTAATGGCTTTTAAAGAAAAATTCCATTTTTGAAGTCGACGTAAAATATGGGAGAGGAGAAAGGTTTTCCAACTTGCCTCCCTCACAGTTTAACCCTCGACAGAGGCTAAGAAGTCCTCACGGAAGACGATCTTTTCCTTGTGATGTATTGCTGCTAATCTATGGGACAAACACTGTCATCTTCCCCCCAGGATAAGCTGCGTCAGCAGTAGGGGAAAAAATCTCATCGGTAGTACACCGGGCCAACCTGCATGTGATCACAACATTTGCCCAACCGCGTACAATGTCTAGAAGCCATGAAAAATAAAAGTAAAACCTAGTTTTGCATCTCGGGGGGCACGGCAGCCGTTCCTGTGTCTCCCCCGGCACCTGGATGAAGAGCCGCACCGACAAGCAAAGAAGGGCGTTCACACGGATGTACCTGGTGCAGAAGCCATTTTCCCCACGGTTTCCAAAGGGCACTGCTACGCTCTGTCTGGGAAACTCTTGTCTAACTATGGCCGGCAGGCTCCAGCACTGGGAGCCGGCGGCACCTGCCGCAGGAGAAAAGGCCAGCAAGATCTGTTTCTGAAGCAGGGATGTGTCCAGCGGTGACTGGCTGACATCAGGCATTAAGTCCCAGCAAGGAAGGGAGCTGGATTTCACAGCAGGTTGCTCTCCGCCCGGGCAAATGCTGAAAGTCGCACTGTCTGGAACGTGAAAATACTGAAAAAAAGAAAAAGACAATGCCGAGATAGCACAGCGGCTACAGCAATGGAGAGAAGGTAAGCTTTTGAAGGCACAGCTTCTAAGAAACCCTAACCGTGGATTCTCAGGGGGTAGCCAGGCTGGGCACACGGGCATGTTAGGATCCCAGGCCCACAAGAAAGCCCTAATGAGACCATCACAAGCCGTGGGAGCAGGGTCTGCTTTTCTAGACACAATGAAACGTGATAAGGCCGGGGCGATTTGGAAGGTGGTGCAAAGTTCTCAATGCCCCCAGGTACTGCAAAAATCCAGATGTCGTAAGGGGAGACATGCCACGTGTTGGAGAGGGAGTCCTCTTGGATAGGGATGGCCGAACGGAAAGGGTGAGCCCTGAGGGGCCTTGGGCAGAAGAGAGCTGATGAGCCGGGAGCTCAGAAGACAATTTTTGTGTAAGGCTTATCCTGAGGGAGGAGGAAACTCTGATCCTGACCCTCAGTTGAAATTCCACAGGGTTTCTGGCACAGTAGAGTCTCGGGATTTCACACTTAAAAAGGACCTTCAGAGATACTTTATTTAAAACTCCTCTTTCACATCTGAGGAAGCTGCTTTCCAGAGAGCTGATGACTTGTCCAACATCCCAGACACGGTGAGTGGCAAAGCCCAGCCAGAGCCCGGCTTCCTGCTTCCTATTTGGTGGTTTTCCCACTGGGCCACATGGTCTCCCTGAGAGGCCAGGGGTTATCATGTCTTTAAAAAAGTTCCCACACCTGCCTGAAGCAGGGTAGGGTTGACAAAGGGGACACTCTCCAGTTGCCCAGAAGAACCTGGGCCTTCTCCTTGTCTCCAGGAAGCTGAGGTAAATCAGGAGTTCACTGTGATGCTGGTGGTGTGGCTGCTGCTGGCTACCACCATTTCCTGAGTGCCTCGCCTTTTTACTCATATTATCTCATTTAATTGCCACGAAAACCCTGCAAGGAATGTGAAATTATGCCTATTTTCAGAGGAAGAAATGTCAGCACAGAAAGCCCTGACCCAATGTCTCAGAAAGCCCTAGGATGGGGAGAAGCATGAGAATTATCCACACATATGCTGATTCTCTTGCCAAATCCTCACCTAAAACGCGACCATTGTTGACCTCTACTTTCCAACTGGGGACTTCTGGTCATGCAGTTATTGTATCAATACTTTGATGGACCAAGATGAAATTCTATTATTCTGACATTTTTGGCAATACCATAATGCATTGTAAACTTAGAAGAATAAGACTTTCATCCTATTTTATTGTTCTAATGTAATTTTTAGGAGCTGAAAGGGATAAAAATAAATGCAGACAGAGGTAAAGAAAGAAATATGTTCCTATGTGATCGTTTCAATAGCATAAAACAATAGCAGACCACTTAGCATATTACGTGTTTAAGTCCTTTTAAAAGATCTCCTTACTTTCTCAAAACATAAGTGTTCATTTTGATTGTGCAAAGAAGTGAATCAAAAAACTCTTCTTGGAGTCATTTTCTGCATATTCTGCCAGCGAGATGTCCACATAAACGAGCGGGGACATTTTCACAGTTACTCTCCTTGTGGGCAAAGAACTCCGTGCTCCCAGATCCCTGGCTCCGCGGGGGCCGAGCCTCTGACCACATGGCTCCTCTCGGCCCCACAGCCTGGGAGGCAGATGGTCTTTTCCATGAGCCCTAGGAGCTAATCCTCAGGCCCCGGTCCCTGCTGGGGGTGCTCTGGGTTAGCAAGCGTGCTAGAAGTGTGTGCCGCAGCCCCGAGCAGATGGGGTGCAGGCGGCACTGATCCGGCCACGTGTCAGGATCTGCTGCTTTCGTAGGATTTCTGCTCATTAATTACCTTGGAAGCGCCGATCAGGACATCCGTGCTTTTAATTCAATAACAAATAAATTTCTTTTTACCTATATTCGGTGGTAGTTTTTTCTTTTTTTCTAGGCTAAAAAATTCATCTTACTTACTGCTGATGTATCAAAACTGAGGATGACAAATCGATCATGTTCTGAATGGCTTACCTCCTTTCCAGAGTGGGGTTTGGAGACGGATAACTGCGGTTTGTAGAATATCTGATAAGGCATATTATTGACTATTATAGTCTTGTCTTCAATCTGAATAATTTGTATGCCCTGCTGTACCATGGAGGAGATGCAGAACTGACATAACTGTAAGACAATTGAGGGAAGAATAATTTTTATAAAACATAATAAGGCAAAAAACTATTATAAGGCATACCAAAATTTCTTATTTTTAAAAGGTCATTTAATCTATTGGTTTGCCCAGGATAGTACCAATTTTACCTTCTGTTCCAGAGTATTTATTGGAGTCCCCTCTCAGTCTCAAAAATGTCCCCGCCCCTAAAAGGGGCCACTATTTACAACAGGGTGTCCCAGCGAACCAGCTCTTTCTGCTGCTACGTTATACTGATGGAGACTTGTTTTCTAGTTATTTAACCAATTTCCTCACTAAATATTTATCTATAAACACTTTCACATAAACAGATGTCACTCATCTTTTCAACATAAAGAATTCAGTTAAGCATCCCCCCACCCCCACTTCTCACGCTCATCACAGCAGCTACCTCGCCAAAGGCCGAATGGGGACCACTGGGCGTTCTGAGGACTTGAACAGTGATGATGATAAAAAACAATGATTGGCCCTCATATGCTGCTTTCTTGTGAGCTGCTTGTTGTAAGTATTGATGCGTGTTAACTCACAGAATCCTTACAAAACTTCACATGGGGGCAGCTACTATGATCCGCATTTTAGAGAAGACGGAAATGAGGCTCAAAGAGGTTAAAGTAACTTGCCCACGGTCATACAGACAGATGGTCTAGCTGGGATTGGAAACCACGCAGTCTCACTCTGTGGTATTGCTCTTCACTGGCACATATCCTCTCATTCCCTTACTGCACTTTATGAGGGACAGGTGCTCAGAGAAGATATCCGTTGCCTAACGATCCCCACTTAGTAAGAGGTAATGTCAGGACAGCAGTTCTCAAAGAGTGGCCTGGGACCCTTGTGTGTGTGTGTGGGGGGGGGGTGGAGTCTTTGAGATCCTTTTAGGGGGTCCAAAGGTCAAAACTGTTTTCATAATAATACCAAGATGCTCTTGTCTTTTCCGCTCTAATTCTGTGTACTGTGGAGTTTTCCAGGGGTTTAGGACCTATGATGTCATCGCTGTCATGGCTAACAGAATGTATGCTTGTGTATTCTTGCATTCTAAAGTTTTTGTATTCATTTCTAGTTTGATGGATACCAATAGCTAAAACCCACATAAACAAAAGGGTTTGGGAGGTCTGCAGTGATGTTTGAGAATCACTAGGAAAGAATAAGGACTATCAATATTTATAATAATATATTTTCCAGCAGTCCGTTCTTTCATTCACATTCATGCAGCACTTGGCTGTGGCCGCTCTGTGAGGTGCTGGAGGTATTGGGTGTTGGACGGCGTATTGTGACATTTTTTTCCAGGTTTTGATGGTCGGTCTCAACTTACAAGTCTTCAGCTTTGGGTGATTCACGCTTACGGCTCTTTGCCATTTACACCCATGTTACGGTCTTCTGGCCAGCAGCGCATAAACATGTGTTGCCCAGACAACTCGGAGGAAATGGATACCAGCCTTGAGTACTGAAGAGAAACCAACTTCTTTGTATCGGAGAAATTTATTTTTAAAAAGTCACCAAATGACACTTTTTTTCAAGAAGCTCTTCAAAGACGCCCGTCAAAATTGAACTTCTCCCCAGAGAAAGGTGATCCTAAATCGTGCTACTCTGATGCAGTAGCCCTTCTTCTTCTGACTGGGGAGGGCTGAGATAACGAAGATAGTATCAAGTGCAGCATGAGACCTCACGGGACACTACGATATTGTGCTGCCGTACACACAGGTTGATGTCGTTTGTTACCGTATTACTCAAATTAATTGCTTTTCATAGACTTTTGAAAAGACTGAGGCTGCAAATCACACACAATTTGTAATTAGCTAAATAACTGATGAAGTAGGTTTTCTGTATTCGTATCATCCTGGGTACCAGTTCTCTGTTCAGGAACCGAACTCTCTCATAACCTTCGGTTCCACGGGAAGATCAGTGTTGCTGTTGCTCAGGCTGCCTTTTCCAGGAACATAACCTTTGCTATAGGAGGTTTGTCCTTTCACTTAGCGCTCAGAATGTTAGCAACTCTACTTCCCGCTCCAAGGAAAGGAGGCCAAGTACAATTTGTGGATATTTTGGAATAAGTTCATTTTTCCCCCACATACGATCCATCAAGCGACTGCTGAGTGTTCTGAAACAGAGCGGTTATTGGATAAATTATGTGACATGGCTTTTATCACTGGTAAAGGAAAAAAAAACACCCCTGTGAAACAGAGGTCTAAGAAATCATGTGTTTCACTGTTATAAACTGTCTAGAGCATGTGATGCCGAAAAGGCACTAAAAAGAAAAGGATAGACTCGTATTAAACTGGTTGAGGGGATGCCATGCTCTTCCCCCTGAGCCACGCAGATTTTGATCCTACCTTCTGATGTCCTGGGAAAGCACCAAGTCTTATTTCAGCATCAACAAATCCTTCTTCGTCCAATGACACAACTTCACCATTACCTCCGTCTTTCCACTTTGGAGATGTCAGGTTATGGACCAGTTTAATTGCTACTGACTTGTGCACAGTGTTTGTATTTGCCCAGTATATTCCAATTTGAAAAGCCTCCTGGAAAAATAATGCCTCAATTATAAAGTATTTTTCTTAACTTTGATAGTTTTACCTCAATTCACAGGAATTTTTTATATTATATAACAGGTCTACTTAGGCAACCAAATCCCTTTATGAGTTGTGTTTTTGTTTTTGGAATGGCAACATACATTTTATTTTAGTTCTCAATGTTTTCTTTGATTCACAATGGAATTCATATTCATGCAAGGCGGGGAAAAAACCCCAACCCAAACTGTGGCTCCCCTATAAATAACAAAGACTTAAAAACAGAGGGTTTCATTGCATTTGACTAGAGAATAATATGCAACTTTAGGTACATGTAGGTCAACATTCCAATTCCATAAGGTAACATCATCTGATTATTTAAAAAAAAAAAAAACCCATAGGAAAAATACAATTGAATAAAGATGTTCATGAACTAGAGCTCAAAAGAAGGACTCTCCAATTGTTCCCCACCAGGAAAACATTTCATTTAGGAGTTCTTTGCATTCTATTTTCCTACAGATTTATGTGCTTTCTTGAAATGGGTTAGCCTCATCAAGAAAGTTCTCTTGTGATGGAATATAGTCTTGCTGTGAAATTCTGTTTTACATTAGGGTTCACTCCCCCTCCCCCATGCCGGTAATGACTCCATATTGTTATTATCAACAATTGGGTGGACATCCATGATTATGGACATCCAGGTCCACTTATAAGGGAAAAGGGGCCCTGACAAAAATAGTTGCTCAGAAATCCTTGCAGATCTCTGAGAATTTCTCTAAGAACCCCAAGTATATCTAGGCAGTGGGTTAGCACAGAATATGGCTCTATATCCTTAGGATACCCTGAATAGGCCAATCCTAATGCTTGTCAAATATCCTGTACACAGTGAAAATGAAAATGAAAATGTAACTAGTACAAGTTATCACATTTAATGATAACTCAAGCATGAATACTGTGGATGGGGTAAAAAAAAAAAGACATCTGAAATGTCTTTGAATATCAAAGAACATTCCATACCCCTTACATATGCATCTAAGAGGACAGTTTTCTACAATTGATTCTATTAAGAATATAAATGCGATCTCAGAATAAAGGATCGATGTTGAAAGAAAAGAATTCATATTAACAAAAAAAAAAGTTATAGTACCTGAAAATTAGGAGGGATAATAATTTTGCCAGCAGGAACCTGCAGAACAATCTTCTCTCCTTCAAACAGCCAGAGGTCCCACTTGGATTGATTGATAAGCAGAGCCCAGGGTAGAAGCTCTATCAATAAGGTTCTAACATATGGCTTCCAGACTGACAGCTTCACTCGCATGGGGCTATCCCACTGACTCAGCTGTTCATTCCTATTCCAAATAGCACATCCAAGAGACTCAATGAAATACGATGACTTCAGTATTCATGAAATATGTTTAAGGATTCCAGACACACAACGCTCTTGTATGACACTTCTTCAAACTAGAACCATCCAATGCTGAGTCTGCATTCTGGAGAAACTTCTCATGCAATTATGCTCTAGATTATGAGTAAAGCAGTCCATAAAATACATCTACCCAGACGATAAAAGGTCAGAATCTGATAGACGCGTGCAAATATTTTCTTTTTAAAAGACTTTTTGGAGTGCCTGGGTGGCTCAGGGAGTTAAGTGGCTGACTCCTGATTTCGGCTCGGGTCATGATCTCAGAGTCCTAGGATCGAGCCCCGTGTCAGGCTCCATGCTCAGCGGGTAGTCTACTTGAGAGTCTGTCTCTCTCTCCCTCTTCCTCTGTCCCTCCCCTCGCTTACCTCCTCCCACTCTCTCTCTAAAATCAATCAATCATTAAAAACCCTCTTATATTATCTAACATTTTGGTGAATGGTCATTTATTTATCAATACTGAGAAATGTTTGTAGAAAAAGATTGCTGGAGAACGTTACCTGTCAGAATCCTTTTTATTATAGGGCCACATGGGTTGAAGGGAATTTTCTGGCCCATAGAATTCGTCAAGGATCTGATTAACTGTGCCTCCAGGGTGTATCTTAGTGGCTATTTGCTTAATGAGGGAGGTTGAGATGGGAACGGCACAGTGGGAAGGATCATCTTCTTCTCTAGGAAATGGAAAAGAACAAAACAGGAGTGAATATCAGATTTCTAAAGTGAATTTATTGAAAAAAAATCGAACTACAGATGTATCATAGAGCAATACCTTTTGTGACACTGAGTCAATTTTTGGTGATTTAGGGATTGGTGACACAGTTTTTGGATGGTCTGGGCCCCGGCCCCTGTTCCCTCCCCCCTCTCCCCCCACATGCTTGGGTGAGAGCTCTATTCATCTCTTCTTCCACTACAGAAATTATGTGTCAATCAAATTTTCCAATCCCTCTTGTTTATATCTAAGTTTAAGGAAAGAGGCTGAATTTTATCCAAAACCACCGAAGAAGATAAGGGAACACTAGGCAGGGCGATTTTAAAATAACATTCTCATAAGATAAGGAATCATACCAAATATTCTATCCTCCTTCTTCCCCTCAATAGCACAGGTTGCTTTTCTACTGAATCTCTCTTAGGAAAACGTAAGGATTTTTCCAGTACCTTGCTTGAAATGTTAGGTGATGCACAAGGTCAGGTTCTATGTTTTGCAGTGGTTTTTCCTGTCCTTTTCCTGGAATAATTTGTGTTTCACTCAATCCCAGACTCCTTTTCTCCAAATGTATGATAATGGGGTCGGGAAGATGACTCCTCATGATAAAAAGAGGGCTGAACACAATCTATAAAAATAAAAGGACAGAACAACTTTCATATTTGCTTTGTTGCAGTATTCCAGCTGTTTGATGCTGAAACAAACTTGTAATAAATCTTTTCCCTGGGTCACTCTGACCTTAATTTATTTCAGAACTGGAAAGGTCAGAGTCATATACCATATTTTAGGACTGGAAAGCACTCACCATTCGTTGTTGCACTTGAGAGTTGGGTTCTAATGTCAAAACTGTGCACCAGACATAAAAAATGGAACTGTTTGAAGACGGCACCTGCACAGGAGGTAGAAAGGCTTCTATTAAATACCCAATGGTTTACTAATTAATCAAAACGAGGCACAGATCAGATGTCAGTCTGGAGGATTAAAAAGTTTAAAGTTATAGAAAAAAGCCATTAAAAATAGAGAATAAGCAAAACCAGACTTCATTATGGCCTACAGTGAATGTGCAGTGAGTCAACGAGGCCAACGCTTTCTTAAAGACAAAGGCATGCGTGTGACGAGAGACTGATACAAGACTGGGTGGGAGAATGGCGGGGAGGATTTGTCCTTCGTGGCAAGGAAAGTGACGATGGTGGAGCGTGAGGAAGAGATAAAAAAGGAACAGACCATTGTGAAGATTCTCAAGCGGGAGGGGGACACCCCTCCCTCCACCTCTCCCCTGCACCCCCACCCCAAGTCCTGGTGCATCAGGATCTTTCTCAAGCTATAACTAACCTCCACCTGAAACGGGTAGCGTCTTGGCTCTAAAAACCACTGGAACTGATACAACAGCTGTGTTGATGTGGGATGGGAGGAAACCATTTGAGAAGCAATATTCCAAGCCTTTTTTATCTTATCTCAGATCCCCCTCTTTTGTACAGGTCATTTTTCAAATAGAGCGCTGTACTGAATACAGAGCATAAGGAGAAACTTTTAATTTTAAAAACTGCTCTATTCCAGATTGTCGTACTTCTCATACCTGAATGACAATGCTATACTCAGGGGACTTAGATTCCAAGCACACGTCTCTTGACCAATCTTCATCTCCTTTGGCCTTCACGCACAACTCCGTCAGTTCACTGTTTTCCAGTATGTATGAAGGCAATTTCTGTTTGGCTGTGAGGCAGTCAAAATGCTCTCGAATGACAGCTTGTCCGTCTTGACCGATGTAATGCTGAACGACTTTTAGTTCTATGCTTTGAGACAAATAACTGCAGATGATCTGTCTTCCACAGATGATAATCTAAAAGATGATAAGCATACACATAAAGTTTCATCCATTCAGATTTCCTGAACTGGTGACACGTTAATTGTTCAGACAGAATTACCTGTGTTGGTTTTAATGGAAAGAATATGAAGCCATGAGCTTATTTAGAGCATACAGGAAGAAAAGGCTTGGGCGGAGAAAGGGATTTTGCTTTGGTCATGTTGAGTTTACGGCACTCAAAGGACAGGCACAGGCAGGGTCTGCAGAAGCCAGCTCGAAATACTGGGTGTGTGCTGGAGAGTGCGGTGGGGCTGGAGATAGACGACCTATGGAACGAAAGCCTTGCAAATGCGCACAGACAGAAAACAGCTGACCTGGAAAAGAGGTGCAGGCTTATACCAGCAACTGACCAACAGCTTAGGGTCAGATTCAGGGGCAAAGAGCCCGGGAAGGGGCCCAAGAAGAAGAGGCAAAGGAGTGTGGAGGTAAATCAGGGGAAGCTGAAGCCCCAAGAAGAGACCCACCAGGTGGGGGTGGTCAGTGATGTCACATGATGTGGCAGTCACCAAGGACTGGGACTGAGCCCAAGACTTCAGCTCTGGCGGCTGAGAGGCCAGTTGGTGATTTATCTGTTTCCAAGGCTGGTTTCCAAGGGTTTCTTGCAGTCTTACCCAATAAGAGATCACTTTATAAACTGATAATACAAACAACTTTTAAGACAGATGCCTAATTATAGTTTATTTTATTCACGTTTTCCCAGAGTAGAAGCATGTGGCTTTGTAAAACATACAGAATGATCCAAAGACTCATGGATCATCCAATTTTTCATCCGGCTAAGAGTACAGTTCACAGTAGGCCTTAAGAAATGTTTCTTAAATTGGTTTAAATTGAAAAGATAACGCAAAAATTTATTCCTATGCAGTGAGTCCTTCTGTAATACAAATATTCACCATGACTAGAAAATATAGGACTTTCACATAGTGGATTTTCTTATTTGTAATATTTTTTTCCAGATTATAAAAATAGTGATCACTCACACACACACCTATATATATGTGGTTTCCTTAAAGGTCCAGGCATGTGATGGTTAATTTTATGTGTCCACTTGAATGGGCCACGGGCTGCAGAGATACTTGGCCAAGCATTATTCTGGGTGTGTCAGTGAAGATGATTCTGGATGAGGCTGACGTTTGAGTTGGTAAACTGAGTAAAGCAGAGTGCCCTCCCTACTGTGGGTGGGCCCCATTCTGTCAAATGAAGACCTGACTAGAACAGAGAGCCTGCATGAGAGGGTCTCCTCCTGCCTGACTGAACCGAGACATCAGTCTTTCCTGGCCTTTAGACCTGGACTAAAAAACATCATTTCTTCTTGCGTCTTTAGCCTGCTGGCTTTCAGCCTCCACAACCGTGTGAGCCAATTTAAAATAAATCTCTCCCTCTCTTTCTCGGCATACATATGTGTGTACATACACACGTATATGTATGAATATATGCACACATCCTATTACAAGGCATTTTTACGAATTTACTCTTTGATTCTCACAGCAATCATATAAAATAGGTGTCATCTTAACAAGGAGTAAACAGAGGCATGGAGATGTCCGATAACTTGCCCGATGTTACTCAGACTCTCTGGCCCAGAGTCTGTGTTGATAATCACTCTGAAGGTCTTTCATAAAATTAATACCCACTAATTAAGAAAGCCCAGAAACTATAAAGAAGAGACTAAAGACTGCCCACCATAATATAAATGTGGCAGATGCCACTGGTTCCATTCCAAAGAGGTGGTCCCTCCTTCTCCCTGGTTATTAATAGCCCTGATTTGGTTTAGGTCTCAAAAAGGAGCAAAGTACTCAGGGAAGGTGCACACCCCCATGGCCCCCGTAGTCTGTGTCACAGCTCGCACAAACTGATCCTTGTAATTCCATTCTCCTTTTGCCAGTGATTACTTTAGGGGTGAACACGGGGCACAGTTTGGCTAATAATATGAGAAGGAAAGACTGCCAAAAGGTTCTGGGAAAGATTTTACTCCTTGATAAGGGAGAGAATTTGAGAAGAGAAAGCCCCGCTTCTTGTCTGTCACGGAAGATGTTGTGAGAGGATATACAATGTACATACAGCTTCTGTAGCCATCTTGAGACAAAACAGGCAAATCCAAGAGGATAGCAGAGAAGCATATATAGCACTGAGTGGCTTAATTAACCGACATCTAACCTGCCTTCTTCCTTCTTATTATATGAGATAATAAATGTAAAATAGGAACAATAACAGTATCTGCCTCATTAGCTTACTGTGAAGATTTAAAAAGCCTATTTTGTTACTTCAGACTGAAAACACCCTAATGGATACATTTTCATATGTGATTACGAGTACTTTGTAAACATCGCTGTAAGTAAACTATTATTTATACAAATACATATGATTATTTATGAATGAACTATTATTTAGTTAATTATAAAGAAACCTGCTACATTGATAGACCAAAAATTAAATGTCATTGTTGTTTCAATACATTAGTTGAACAGTGAAGTTTACTTGTAGGTATCCTGGCCATTATAATCTTTTTAAAACAATGTTTTCTCAATAACGAACAAAGAAGTCAACTAAATCATGAGTCCTGAGTTAGCAGGCAAGCTTTTCTTCAGCATGTGCTAGGGGTTACCAGGCACTCGCGGTTAAGTCTTATGAGGCCTTAGCATTGTCTAACTTTAAATAAACATATGAAAGCTCTGAGGCAGTATTTAATTCTGTTCTTCCTCTTGATGTGCCCAGGCCTGGCAATGTAGGCACACTGCTCTTACTTCAGAACCTTTGGGCCCCATGAGATTTAGGAGAGAATTGTGCTGTCTCTCACAGAAACCACAGAATCTCTGCAACCATCTGGGACTCACTTTGTCTAAGGACGAAGATCCTCTTGGAGGGTTTTTATAGTTTCATTTTCAACTATAAAGCCTGCTAAATAGGCTTTCAAATATGATAAAAAGAAAATCTTTAAAAGTGGCCAGGGAGAGAGGGCTACTTAGATGAAGGAAAATCCAAAATGGCTACTCCTCGGAATGGTGCTCTTCAGAGCTGCTCCCACGTGGGGTTTAGTGAGAGCCATGTCTGCTTTTCTTCAAAGTGGCAACACTTACAATGCCTTTGTTTTGAAAATTATGGTTAGAATTTCAAGATTAATTTATCAGTTGAAGACAGCTACTTAATTTTTTTTTAATGTAGGGTTTCTCTTTAATACACATTTCCAGGTTTTGCACTAATTCTCTTCTTTCCGCAAAGCCAAAGATGTGTATTGAAGATTTCCACACATGATTTTACTTAGCAGGTTTCAGAACTCTTATTAGATCAGTGCCAAGAAGAATAGTGATATTAAAGAATAACTCCAGAGCACCAGATGCACTGGAAAATGATATCTTAGCCCTGATTAAAAGTATATGTATAAAGATACAAATATATATACGTACGTACATATGTACATTTACGTTTTTAGAGCGGTAAAGCTTTCCTCAATGAGGGGATGGGACATGTGGAAGTCAATGTGTGTATATGGGTAGCTGAATTACGTACAAAGTTCCTGAGAAATTTTGTATGTGGTCAATGACGGGGGTATAAGAAAGGCAGGGTACAGATGACCAAACCCCATTGTTCAGGAGTGCATCAGCCAATTCTCCATTATCCGGGGGCATGTTAATGCAGTTAGGGTACATCAGGGAGCTGCACACACTCAACTCCCCAAATGTGGCTTGGAAATTAGGCAGCTGTGGTTTATTGCAAATTTCCCAGCCCAGGTGGGGTAGAAGGAAAGAAGCCAAGTTGTAAGAGAGGCAGGAATCCACGAAGCTCTTCTGACACCTTGATTCCTATCTTCCTTCCCAACTTGGCTAATTGAGGAAATCCTGCGTCTCTGATGTACTTTAACTGGAGCTAATCTGAATTTTAGTTAATCTACACTGACAATAAAAAATTAAACCCAACTGAAAGACAAAAAGAGTTTTCACAACTTTGATATATGTAGCAGTTGTTTTGAAGTTGGTGGTCTGCTGAACCTTTCAGTATTACCTGGGTTCAGTACCAACCATTTTCCATTTTGCTTCTTCCTAGGTTAAAATGAATTGCTGTTTCTGTGTTTTACTTTTCACTATTCTGCTGAGTGATTAAAATGGCCCTCATTTGGAGCCCAATCTCATTTGGCTATGACAATAAATGCTAAAACTTAAAGTGTGAATTTGTGTGTGTGTGTGTGTGTGTGTCTTCCATGACAGTGGAGATGGAAAATGGACTTTGCTAGTTCCTGTGGGAGAAGATGGCACTTCTTTCAGAAAGGTAAATGCAATGGGAGGGTGGCTTATGCTTCTGTTATTGATTTCTGAAAAGTCCTCTCCTGTCTGGCTACATTCTACCTTTTTTAAAGATCATTTATTATAATAGGATACAAGCAGAGGAAAGTGTGAGAGGGAGTCCCTACAGAAAATAATTACTAAACATCCAATGGTACAAATAACATTTGGAAACCCTGAAATGTGATTTGTCACCAGATGCCTTAAATAAAATCTGTAGATTTGATGTTAACAGAGAGAATGATTAAAAGGATTCCTTAAACTTCTAATGCATGGAAAATTTTTGTTAGTCTGATTTGAACCCCTCCTTACATTAAGATTTTTAAGAAAAGGTAATGCTTTGAAAAACTCAGAGAGTTCAGTAGATGGTTGGGACAAATATATATATTTAGTTATTTAAAGGATTAATGTAGCCCTAACAAGAATCTGGTGACACAAAACAATGAATTTTGGTTAAAGAATAAAGTACATCTTTTCAGTCTGGGAGGATGTATCAAGTACCACAAAAACATTCACATCCTTTGCTCAGATAATTAAATTTTATAGCAAATTATTTTGAGGACAGATCCAGACATTTTGACATACATATGTATACATAGAGATATTTATTTAAGGATTTATTATGGCAACAAATTGGAAATCATCTAAAGGTGTAGCAACAAGGGGATTTCTAAATGGGTTTCAACATACCACATGGCAAATTATGCAACCATAAAAAAGATAGTTCAGGAATTATAGATAACATGAGAAGATAAGCATTATATAATGTTAAGTGAAAAAAACAAGTTGAAAAACTAATTATAACCAGATCTCAAGTTGGTTAAAAAAAAAATCTGCATAGGAAAAAAAAGAGTAGAAAAAATACACCGAAGTAGTAACAGTATTTATCTTTGGGTGGCAGAAATATGGGTAATTTTCTCTTCCACTTTAGACTTCCCTGTGTTTTCAGAAATATTTTAAAATAGTTAACACAAAAATAACAACAGTGAACTAATATTTACTGGATGCTTTCTTTTGCAAAAGGAATATGCACAGAAAGGTTAAGAAATTTGCCTGAGATATTAGGTAATAAATATTAGGGCTGGGAAATCCTTATAGTCAGGGGGGAAAAAAGGTAAGTAACATTTTGTGAGAATTTTTAAAAAAGATACTTTTCATGGTCAACTTTTCTGACTTATGGTCTACTGTTGCAATGTGTAGTATCTTGTCAGGAACACAGTATATATTAATTTATCTCTGAAATTTAATATTACTCCTTGAAGATATATAATATCTATGCAAGAAGGAGGCACTATAATTTTTGTTTTTGTTTTTTTTTAAAGATTTTATTTATTTAGTTGAGAGAAGGAGAGAGAGAGTGCGAGAACACGAGTGGGAGGGGGGCAGAGGAGGAGGGAGAGGGAAGGCAGACTCCTCGCTGAGCATGGAGCCAGAGGCAGGGCTCCATCCCAGGACCCCAAGATCATGACCTGAGTCAAAGTCAGATGCTTAACTGACTGAGCCCACCAGGCCCCCCAGAAGAAGGCACTATTGGTGTTAAGATAACAAAGTCTAACCAATGTTATGCATGCCTGGGAATATTTCATTATTGTAACTATAGTTTGAGTTATGACAGTGGGACAGGCTCTATTGTCAAGCACTTCGCATATACAAACTCATTTAATTCTCACACTGACTTTGTGACAAAGGTACTATCACTACCCTCATTTCACAGATCAGGAAACTGATTCACAAAGAGGTTAAATAACCCGAAGATCACACAGCTAGCAAGGGGGTACACAGCCAGAGTGGCTATGAAATTAACCACCAATGATATACTGTGAAAACCTATTTCTCCATGGAGTGACCCTGGCATTCCATTAATTGGTAACTGTTGTAGCAACCACATGCAAAAGAGCTGAATGAATTGGGAAAGTTCAGACCACAGCCATGGTGGTCAGAGTGTGACCCCTGGACCAGTAGCATCAGTAACACCTGAGAGTTTATTAAAAACAGAAATTAGCACGTCACACCCAAGACCTCCTGAATCTGGAGCTCCGAGGGTGGGACCCAGCAATCTATGTTTTAATAAACCTTCTAGGTGATTCTGACGTACATGCAAGTTTCAGAACCACTGGCCTAAGGAAAAGGAAGCTAAGGGGAAACATCCTAGCTTCCCTTGTGTTTTTGAAGGGCTATTATACAGAGGAGAGATAACTTAGTCCTTACCATAAGCTGTTGCGTACATCTGTAAGTTCTGATGAGTGGTAAAAACTGGCTGAACAGTGAGAGATTTGGGCTCAAAATTAGGAAAGAGCTTCCTTTAGAGTTGGAAGTAATCAGTTATGGAAAGGGCTGCCGTGTGAGGAAACGAGCCTTTTATCATTGGGAATATTCAAACAGATGCTGAATGACCATTTCTCAGGAATGCTGGTGAATGGGAAGGTGGGTAAGGCATTCTTGAACGACAATGACAGACAGAATCAGAAAACCAGAATGTATTAACTGGGCAGATATTTACTGAGAGCATATCCAAGTAAGACAGTTCTGAGGGCAGATGAAAGTCAGTGACACGTCTTGTTCTTATGACTCTGTAGCTCAAAGCTCATGCCCAGCTAGGCTGGTCCCATCATGACTGCCAGTAAGACCCATTTGTCCCATATTCCTATCTTTATATCACACTGCCTACTGGGAATGTCCTCTCTTAATTTAAATTCTGTTTTCCAAAGCCCAACTCGAGTCATATCTTCTTAGTGAAACATCTAAATTCCCTTCACACTTACTGTCAGTCGTGCGACACACACAGTGCCCAATACACTGTTGGGTTTATATAAATTTGCAACTTAAGAGCAAAGATTGTGTCACACAGTGTCTTTCGTTTCACTCTGTTCCACTGTAGGCAATCGATAATTACTTGAGGAATAGTCAATTCATTGGGAAGATCCTTCTGCTCTATTCTTTTCACCTCTGTTGGCCACGATAATGAGAACATGAAGTCCGGCTCCTTGATTAGGTGCAGATCAAGAACGTATATGGTACAGGTCCTACTCGTCACCTCACCACTTGCTTCCTGTCTGCCCCTTGGCACACGGCAATGGACCAGCCCATGTTGCCCGATAAGAAAAGAAAAAGTCCTTTTCCAGGGACTGAGGGCTGTTTCTATCATGTCCTCCGTTCACATAAGCTCTGGATAGACTTACAATCCAGATGCAGATGTATATGTTAAAACTCTTATGACAAATCCAGTTATGATGTGTGCAGTGAAGCCAGTTTTCAGATTTTAGTACTTCCTTTTTTTTCCTTTCTACTCTTGTCATATGCGCCATGCTTGAAAAACATCTTTTAAAAACCACATTTTCACATCTTAAGAACACAAAAAAAGTGTCGGATACTTTTTTCCCCTTTGCAGTCTTAGAACTTCAAAAACAGCCAAAAGGAAGTTTTATAAAATACGTAAAAATATGTGCTGAGAGCTGAGGTTTTATATGCCAAGAGTTAGACCATAGTGAATTTTTACCGCAGTTAATATTAACTCCTAGGAAAAGAAAGCTTGCTGGAGACCCAGGCCCACTCTGTCATGGGAGGTATCACAACACTTTCTCGAAGATTATTCTTAAATGTATGAGAGCCAACTCCTGGTTATCCACTGTTGGATTATCCAAAGTCCCCAACACCCGGTGCTTCTTTTCTTTCTTAATAAAGGCCTTTTGGCTATTTCACAGCTCATTAGCACCTCCACCAGAAGGTAGGTGGTGACAGGGAGAAGAGGTGAAAATAAAATCAGTAAATTTTACTGCTCGTTAGCAGCTCTTGTAAAAGATGTGGGACAAAGGGTTTGAAGCCATCACCATCCTCAGGATCATCAACGAGCACGTACGAAGGGGTAGTAAGCATACACAGGCTTACCGCTGTGGGTTTTTTAATTAGTAATTATTTTCATTTCTTTAAGGTTCACTTCCATTAATTGCGTCAAAGAATTAAGAGCCGTCTGGGTCACGAATACAAGGAACTCACCTGTTTTTGCACTCCACTGAGCTGCCGAACCTTGATGACGAGGGAAGCAGTTCGCCCCTTGTACTGAATAGTTCTAATAAATGTCCCCGCGTGGTCCACGCTGAAGGGCTCTGACCAGCGCCAATTGCCCCAACCTTCAATACAGATGTGTAACAGCTGGAGAGAACAACAATAATCGTCACGATGCCAAAAGTGCCAACAAAAATCTAGTCCTCAAATGAAAGTCTCATTGCTGGAAAACCTTCCTATTTGTAATATTTAGCATCTGTTTTCTTTCTAACCTGCATTATTCATCCACTTCCAGCTTATTCAAGCAGGCTAAGAATAGCAAATATGCCACAGAGAGTCAATGTGGTTTTCCAGATCACATTTTAAACCTTCTTAAAAATAATTGTCCTATCAAATGGTAAAAGGCCTGGTGAACATTTGAGAAAAGACCATTTCATTCATCTGGAGGACAAGAAGGTTGAAATGTGAGATCAAAGAACATGGGTCTTGGCTGATAGTTTATTCCCTCTTGTGGCTAGACAGCAATTAAAGCAAAATTTCATTTGTGGCATTATTTTTGACCCTAAATAGCCATTCCTTATTTTTTTCTTTTGATAAAGAACAAAGTAGCAATTCGAGGATGCAGTTCATTCAATATAATCTCTTTATGAGATCACATATATCAAATGAGAACTACCTTCAACATTTTGAACGTATGGGAAAATGTCTTAGTTCTACTTTTTGTGAGCCGTGTATTTTTTGTAATGTTTACCAAACGAGTCTCCTGATTCACATTCATATTTATTCACACAGTATTGCCACTTGTGGTAATATTTAGATTTCTTTCATGATCATCAAATATTTTCTATTTCCACTCCTATTTACTAAATGCAGTGAAGGAAATCAGTTTAACTGAATAAATATTCCAAAACAACCTAATAATTACTGCTTCTTTAGGATATATGTTTAAATGAAAATAAACAGTTGTTCTATACAATTACTAAGAATAAGAAAATAAAACTGACATTTTAGGAAAAACATTTATATAATATACAAAATATTTCCTTCACATCATATATATATTTTTTTTAAAAGAATGAGCCAAAGGCTGATCATATGAAACATTTTCCTAATTAACAGAATGAATAAAACTATAAAAACATAGTATAAGAACTATCATAATAGGCCCTTAAAATAAATACATTAAGAATTTACATGGGAATTGTCATAATAAAAAAAGTCTTTTGACAGAAAGATTATTTTTCGGCTTTAGCATTAGAAGGAGCCTTTAGAAAGTGCCTAAATTAAAACATTTCCCAAGGCCACTAGTCATCACAGTATGATTTCGGTGGAAAGTTAAGGGAGGGTTTTTTTGTTTGTTTGTTTTAAAACACCTTAATAAAATATTTTTTAAAAACCTCCTAACTCATCTCCCTGCTTTTCATATGGCCCCACTCCAGTTCTTCCTCCATGCAACTTCCAGTGACCCTGTGAAATCAAAAAGCTACCATTCAGATGACTTCTAGAAAAGAAAGGGGGAAAGAAAGAAAGAAAGAAAGAAAGAAAAGAAAGAAAAAAAGAACGAAAATCTTGGACAGCAAATACCTTTAGGGAAAATTTGGTCTTACATACACTCTACAACATAAAAGTACCAGAGTTATCTTTGATCTTTAAATGTTAGTTACAGAGAAAAAAAAAGAAAAACAATAGTGGTGTTTGGAACCATTTCAGTTTTTTGTAGCAGCAACTGGGAATAAAGCTCAGGGCACACACAAAACTAAAAGAAACAAGAAAGTTGTTTTCTTTGGAGAGACTAGTAGCTGGAAATGACAAAAAAATAATGAGGCAAGGTACTTAAGGTCAAGCTTGGCTATATTTTTCCTGAAAATTCCACAGCCTCTAAAGAAAGGTTTAATGTACACAACGTAATTGGAATTGAGGAGTGTTCGCATTTGCATACGAGCTCAATGTTAGGTAGCCGCTCCCTCTGTGTACACAGTTTCAACCAACTGAATGTCACCAAGGAATATGCTGTTGGGTTTCGCTTGGCAGCTACGTGTTCTCAAAATGTTGGCGTAGATATTTTCTTTGAATTATGAAAATCCAGATATGTCTGGATTTAGTTCACACAGAAAAGTTAGGTGGGAGAAAAACATCACACTTCTCCCCACATGCATCACTGGTACAATATTTGTAATGTTTGGTCGACTGTTCAAAGCATCTAAATAGCTCTTAGATATATATCATTTATTAGGGAAGGACTTGCATTCCTAAGTGAGAAAACCTACAAAAAGGACCTGAGAAGGCCCAGCCCTACTTCGGTCGTCTCCCACGGTGTGTCCGCTTCAGACACTAGACAGCGGTGCGGACGCTCACGGACCTCCACCGAGTAGGGAGCTCTGTTCCGTTGAACCAAATGACTACATTTCACGGCTCCAGGTACTGAGTAGTCTCCATTTAAAAACAAATACTCATAGATCTACTTTTCTTTCTATACAGAAGGGACTATAAATTCAGGCATAAAAATATGAAATTTGTTAGACTACTTGATCCTAATGTGATTTCTATCATTCCTCCGATTTATTTTCTTACTCAGTTACTGTAAGGAAGCTGATATGCTAGCCGCTGTGGAGGCCGGAAGGAGCAAGAGCTGTGTCTCTTGTCCTGCAAGGAGCTTACGATCTCATGGGGAAAATAAAGCATGCACAATAAAACAAGAGGCATTAGGAGAGGTACGACATGGTACAGGAGTCTGGAGAAAGGATGGCTTGCTCTAGGCTGCTGGGATTAGGAGAGCTTCAGGAAGCAGCTGGGGCTTAGAGTTACCACAGGGTCTCGACTGGCAAAGATGGCGGCTCCTTTCTGGGCCTAAGGGATGATGTGAGATGTGAAAGCCAGCAGGTATGCTCGGGGGCAAAGTTAACAGTCTGGAATGGCTGGAGAAAAGGGAACATGAAAAACAGGAGTGAGGGGTAATGTCAAACAGGGAGATCTAGATTGTGGCCAGCACTGATTTACTAAGTGAAGAATTTGTGCTTTATTGAAGAATTAGCAGGTTGCCACTGAAGCCTTCCACATAGGGGAGTGATGTGTTGAAAGGAGAATAAGAGTGGAGTGTGGGAGGAGGAGGGCAACTGCGATAGTCAGGAGGAGAGGTAAGGTAGGCCAGAAACTTGCAAACACGGGAGAGATGAAGCAATGGCCGTAGGCCCCAAATCACTATCCCTTGTTGCCTGGAGCCCGTGGTATTTTTATGTTCTCTTATCAGCTAGGAAATTTTCTTTCCCTCTTCCCTATTAAATTTCCCTTACTGACTCACTTCCTCTACCATCTTTTCTATTCAGGATTTTCATTCTTTTTGGCCTACTTAGCTAGTGTCTAATAATTTCCACTGGGGGAAAAAAGTCAAAATAGGAACCACTCTTGCTTGAACTTCTCAGTGGGAACTGAAACTAAGCAATAAGGCAAGTTGTATGGTGGCCACACTTGTTGAAAGGTTCCAAGGGGCTACATTTTCTTTTTTTCCAGCGGCCCCACCCCCCCCCAGGGCAGCCAGACTAAATTCGCAGTTTTTCCACTGAAGATCTCAAATGGGAGCCTATGCAGCTCTCTGCTCATTTTCTTAAAATACAAAATAAAAGTTAAAACTGAATTACTGATCAGGGGACTGAGGTCAGCTCTCAGGACCACCTATAGTCACCTCTGAAGGGAGGATTCCTCAATCAGTTACAGAGGAAAGAAAAATAAGATGACATCTAGGAAAACAGGGTACATCGAGGAAGAGAAGGAAAAGGGGATGGCCACATTTAAAAAATTATATCTTAAATATAAGTGAAGGTACCAGATACTTGTCTATGAACTTTATTTGACTATTCATTTTAAAACTGTTATCAAGATGATTTCTACCAAATAATCATAAATAAAAAATCTGTCTTCAGGTTCACTTACACTTTTTTTGCATTTTATAATAATTTACTGTAAAATAAATTATAATGTTCTGAGAAGAAATTTAAAATTGAAATAACTTCAAAAATTTTCCCAATCCATTATATTCTTGGTAGAAATTTGAGGCATTCTAAAAAAATTAACATTCAATCCAAGTGAAACTAATTAAATATGTCTATATTAATATGTATTGTTTATATATATATATTAAAGCTTAGGCATCATGTGTATTTTTAAACTTCTAAACTTATCACTATATCCCAAGAGCCTAGTGCATAGTAGGCATTCAATAGATATTTGTTGAATAAATAAATGAGTGAGGATTATTGAAAAATAACCAAAAGTAGACATTAAAAATTTTTAGTGGTGATATCTGTGCATAAAATATCATAAAATTCAGTATCAAATAAAAATATTTAGAAATAATTCCTATTTTTAAAATGTTTTTCTCTTTGTATTTTTAAAATTTTAATTTCAGTGTGGTTAATACACAGGGTTACTCATTTCAGGTGTACAATACAGTCATGCAACAATTACATTTATTATTCAGTGCTTAACAAGGGAAGTGTACTCTTAAAAACCATCCCAAGTTTTTGAATGACCTTTCAACACAGGAGATTTACTTTATATGGATGATGATACTAGATTAAATTACAAATCAACGTAATCCCTCGGATCCATAATTCAGACACTGCAATACTGATATTAAAGCCTAAAGGAGATCCCGAATGACAGAGGAGGTGAGCATTTTGAAGGAAAATTAAGTTAAAATAGTTTTGTAAAAATTCTTGTCTATCTAAAATAGTATCTGGAAAGCTATAGATCAAATTACATAGATCAAAGTTTAATTGCTTGTTTGGAATGTGCAAGTAGAACTGATAGTACATGTCGTCCCGATAAATTAACATAAAAATAAAATGAAATATGTTGCTCATTACTGTTTTTTCAAGGCAGTTAAATTTCAGGATGTTCAGAGTAGCTGACGTAATGCTAAAAAACCCAGTGGAAAACTTCCTAGATAATGGCTAGTGCCTGGTGTCACCCTGATTCAATCCTGCAGCTCTCAGGACCCTCTATATTCTTTTACATTTATTTATAGAACACAACCTCACAAGTAAGGAATGAGAAAAGTGGAAATAAATCATACTGATTTATTTTCTACTGGATAACTTGGACTCTTTGATGCAGGGTGCTTTGGAAGAAAAAAGAGAAAGAGAAAGAAAGCTTTCTAAATCAATGGTCCAGGAGGTGAGATAACAGAGGCCCCTCTGTCGTCACATGAGAGCTGGGTCATCGGCTCTTCCACCAGAGGGGAGTTCTTGTAGGTTTTCCCTCACGACTGAATTCAATGAAGGCCACAAATACTGTGCAATCAGCCTAGAAAAACCCGTTGCAAAAAGGGAACCCCAGCACACCCCCAACACATCCGTTAGAATGAAAACTGTCGCTGGAGGCTAGTCCTTGTCAAAAATCTGAGTTTCAGATACTGACTCATCAATTCTACATAGGAATTTCTCATAGGGTGATAATTACACATACGTGCAAAGATTTAGCTAGATGTAAGCTTATTCCGGCACTGTTTTGATAATAAAAATTAGGCATTGCTAGGAAACAGATCAAATAAAACATAGTAAAAACAATAAAAATTATCATTTGTTAGACACGTACTATGTGCCGAGCACTGGCCTCAGTGCTTTTTGTACATTTTCACATTTATTCTTTAAAACAATCTTATGAGGCAGGTACTGCTGTTTCATTTTACAGACGAAAAGGCAAACCGAGTCCCAGAGGGGCTGAGTGAGCAGCTCAGGGCCACGGGGTTGGGAGGGCAGGGTGAAGACTGGAACTCAGTGTGGTGCTGACTCTGGTGTGCTTAACCACATTTAGATTGTAGAATCCTCCCAAACTACAGAAGAAAACAATCACAGCACAAAAAAACGTTGAGAATATTAGTTAGCAACAGAGAAATGGAAAAAAAAGCACATTATTAAAAGATACGTGCAGTATACATTCCGTTTTTGTAAAGTGAAGAAAGAGTATTTGTGCCTGTTTCTAGGGGAGAAAATGGCTAGAAATATGCCAGAATGCTAACAGTGGTTATCTTGGGGTTGTGTGTTTTAAGTATTCCTTTGCGTATGTGTTTTGTGTGCTTTTATGTAATTTCCAAATGTCATACTATAAATATGTATTATTTTGCAATCAGATAAACATTGTTATTAAAAAGAAAAATGTCTAATAGAAAGCATACAGAGCCTGCATTTTAAGGGAAGAGAAATGACACATTTCTATTTTAGTAACTCAGATTCAGCTTCCCGCCTGAAGTCTCCCCATTTGTCCTAGTCGGTGTCACCACTTTTTCATTTGCACTGTTGCCGCTTTGCTAAAAAGGGTGACACAACGGTCAGTTCATCTCTGTAGACTCCGAGCCCCTCCCAGAGGGTCTGGTTTGCTCTATTACTTATTCACATGATCCTTGGAGCAGTTTAATGTAATTACTTGAGCTTTCTTCCCTAGGGCGATAGTTTTTTTTTCTCCAATAGAGCAAATATTTTAAGGGTCTACATCTATTAAATGTTTACCATAAGCCAACGAACTAAGCTACACATGGTGGATATAGAGATGAACGAGACACATTACTCGCACTGGAAATTCTCACAACGGAGTGGAAGAAACAGATATTTAACAAGAAAAATTATGCTGCAAAATTTTATGAGAGGAAGGAAAATTTGTTGTAGGACTCCAGAGGTATTCTGCTTGGGGAGTTAAAAGATTGACCAGAGGACATACTTAGTTATGAAAAGAAATAACATGAAAAAACATGTTGAAATAGAGTAAATAAAAGATATACAGGGCTGTTGTTTCTGCTAAACAAAAGCAGGCGACAGCCTAACTCGGAGTGTCTCTTCCTGCACAAAATTAACGCCTACAAAGCACACCGACTGCATTATAAACAGGGACAGGTCCTAAAAGCAGCAAGCTATAGCTTCAAGCCATTTTGCCAACAAACAACTTCTTGTTCTACTTCTTGTCAATGTAATTTGGAAAATTTACTTTATAGTATGAACTCATCGGCTTACAATCCTCTAATAGCTTTGATCCTAACCCAAATGGAACCATTGAATTTTGATCCCGGAAAGGAAGGAGTCATACTGTAACAAAAATCATCATTTTAGGAAGCCCGATCTTGCTCTTACACAGGCAGAAGCATGTGTAGGTTCGTGGGGATGAGGAGATGTGAGGGTCAGAAGAAGACCTGCTCACGAGAGAG
Organism: Potos flavus; assembly: GCA_028534135.1. Taxonomy (NCBI): domain Eukaryota; kingdom Metazoa; phylum Chordata; class Mammalia; order Carnivora; family Procyonidae; genus Potos; species Potos flavus. The sequence goes on from CM052900.1 coordinate 29,653,446, forward strand.
TGGTACAGAAAGGGAGGCTGAAGAGGCACGGAACTCTTCGTCAGTAGCTGCTGCTTCCCCTCCGGCCATCAGTCATCAGTAAACACCAGGGGCCGGAGCATTAGAGACACGGACGGAAAGTAACTGACAGTTTCTTAGGCTGTTTGATGTCCTGCTTTTCACTATCTCCCTGGTCTTTCTACATCTATAGACAGTAGCTCCCAGGGAGATACAGGTTGCGGCAGTACTCCGCCGTATTTCGTGAGCGGTCATCACGAGACAAATGTTACAGAGGAAGAAAGACTGGGGAACAACAAAAACAGCTGTGAACAACAGGAATTGCAGTTTTTCATAAAGTGTGACAATTTGAGGTATCCGAGAAGCATGAAAAGATGTAGGAAAAGGTGTTACTTCTGTATAGCTGAGAAATATTAGGACATACCAGCTAGAAAATGGGAAGTGAGACAGGAATTGACTTTGTCCTTCTGCCCCGGAGCTGGGGACGAGAATAACAATCTCATCGTTCCTCAAGTGATAACAGAGTCTAGCCAAGGACAATCCATATACTATAATCACTGACAAACACTGAAAATAAGGCATGCAACCACTGAAAAAATATTACAAAACGAAGGGAAGAGAGTAGCATCTTAAGGAAGTGAGGGGAAGAGAGCAGTTACCATAAACACCCTGTTGCAGAATTCAGGAAAAGACTATCAGGAAAGTTTCTGGTCTTCTTTAAACTGTGCAAAAAATACGTGATTTCTGTAAAACTGTAGAAGACCACTGAGAGGAAGGAACACTCTGGCATAAACAAAAAAGAGTCTGAGGTTAAAATAAATAGGTGATATAAAAAGGCAATTAGATAAAACAATAAATGCAGGAAAAACTAAAAAATGCATTTGCAGAATAATGATTTACACTGACGAAAGTAGAGCAAGTATGAATAACTGCTACAAAAAAACTGAAAACCTTTAAAGACAAATATATAAAGAAATAGGACAAAAATTGTCACAGGTATGAAAGAAGAGCAAAATATATAAAATTAATATAAACAAGAAATAATTCTATCATATCCTCCATCTAGAAGGCTCTATAGCTTTCAAACAGTGCATTGCGACCTTCTATCATATAGTTTATGGTGAATTATTTGAATTTCCATGGGTAAATAGAATGTCAAATGTCACACATTTCTAGCAAATATTAAGGCTGAATCCATGTTTCAACATATCTATAAGCAAATCATAGAATCTTTCTAAAATTAGAAAAGATTTATATTTTATAAGTAACTCTAAACAGAAATCCAAATTAAAAATTTTATTTATGGTTTTTCACTGTTCAAGTATCAGTCTCTATTCCGTCTCTGGGTAAAAATTATATACTTAGAGAAAAAGAAGTTAAAAAGGAAGTAAGAGTAGGATGAATAATTGTGGTACTTCTGAATTATACATTGTCTACAAAACAATGGGATGCTTCAAGTGTATTCTTTACCAAAAAATTACCAAAATCCAAATTATCTAAATTAGTGAAAAGTACTACACTTCAAAAAAACTTTTGCAAGAAGATGTCATGAGCAAATTCTCTCATATATTAAAAATATAATTTTATGCATAATTTTTGGGACATTTTATCATAAATCAGATATAAAGGCACATAGTAAAAAAAGTATGAAATGACATGTAGGTTTTGAAGAGATCATTTCAGCATTACACATATATATTGTTTTCATGTTTCTAAAGGGTGTGGACTTCCCTATATTTAAATGATATGTGACGGAAAAAAACATGATACTAATGGCTGCCTTATGTTCAGAATTGTGTGAGTCTTTAAGATGGCTCACCCCTGACAAATGCCACAATGGGCTGAAAAGTGAAAATTCAGAAAAATGTGATATGTATGTGTCTGTGTATGTGTGAGCAAAGAAAAGGATGGTTTGTCCATAAAATATGAAATAATTCTTATTTTCTCTTAAACTAATTAAATAACATAACAACTTCAATTGCTTAATTAAGTTGCACCAACAGCCAGGAGATTTGGGTGTTGTATAGACACACTCTTTTTTTTTTTTTTTAAAGATTTTATTTATTTATTTGAGAGAGACATCACAAGTAGGCAGAGAGGCAGGCAGAGAGAGAGGAGGAAGCAGGCTCCCTGCTGAGCAGAGAGCCTGATGTGGGGCTCGATCCCAGGACCCTGAGATCATGACCTGAGCCGAAGGCAGAGGCTTTAACCCACTGAGCCACCCAGGCGCCCCTAGACACACTCTTTTGACAGAATAATAGCCGATGGTCGCCATGCCCTTGGTTGGACTCAACTCTTCAGTGGAAGAGAAAAGAGCATGTTGGATAGAAACAATAAAGAATAATTTAGGTGAACTGAGAAATGGAAACCAATAAGATAAGAAACAAGAGATACTGTTTGATAGTCATTCAGGTTTGGAAAAATATTTGGAGTTTGTGAGCCAAACTGTTTTGTTTGTTTGAAAATCAATTTTGACTGAATATAAATATAAACAATAGAGATACCCAGCCTAAAAAGCTTTCTTTTAAATTGTTCTCAAATGTAACATTCATCATTCAGCAAAATTTCCTTTAGTGTAAAATAGAAGACATGCCAACATGTGTCCTAAGAAAGGATAAAACAGTTTAATGCAATCTTTATTTTTAGTCATCATGGCAATTTAGACAATTATAATTGTTATCCCTAATTTTTAATTAGAAAAGAAAAGAAGTCAACAGATGGATATAAAAGAAATCCAAATTTTTTATAGTTATTTATTTTCATTTAACTAAACTGCCTTGCCATACTAAGAAAACATTTTTGTAAAGGTTAAATAAAGTATTTCATGGCAACCGCTGCTTCTCAGTGCCTGTATAACAAGAAACATGAGCTAAAGTTGTGCAAGTTGGTTTTCTTTCCCAGTAAGGGAACGTGGTATCTAAGACCTTGTCCTAACTCATTTTATCCCCAAGTGTAAGTCAAGCAAGTCAAACATGAACTAATGCCTGCAGGGAAGTCCCTGACTCCAAAAGTATGGATTATTTCACATTTATCTTAAAATCTGCTCTCAGAGTTCTTAAAATTCACTAACTTGGCAAGTCAGGAATTATCATGAGAAATGAAATAATTTCATAACTATGAAGTCATCTAACATTCCAGGCATCTGACACTCATTGGGCTTGGCCATGTCTTGGGCATTATTCTGACCTTTAGATAATAAGCTCTTCAATATCCTGTTCAGTATGGAAATAATTAAAAAGTACCACAGTATAATAGGTGTGCCATTGTCTTTAACAAAGCTAATGCTTTTGTTACAGACTTGTGCTAATAGGTTGTGATTAGAGACAATCACATTATGTATGCTGAAATCTTTATAACGTTCTTAATCAGTATTTCCCATTACTTAAAAATGGCAAAATACCACACTTTAATGGTCCAGCTGCATTCCCTTTCTCCAAGTACTCTGTATGAAAATTCACATTTAAAACTAGTTCAGTAAAGGACCTTTATGTTTAGACATCAAGAATTCACATTTCCAGAGCACGGGCTTGTGAAAAGCCTTTGAGTGTCTTGTAAAAAGCTTAAGGAATCTTCAGTACATTTTTCTCCGAAGCTATATTTCAATATCTACAATTTATTGCCAGAGGAGGGACCGGGAGACTATTAGCAGCACCAGCGGTCATTCCTCTGGGTGCTTCACAGCTGAAATAATCCCCAGTTGTTCTTTTTCATGCAGGCTTGTAGAAAACTTCAGAAATCAGCCCTGGGACTGAATAAAGTGACCTATCACAATCCTATCTTTGCCATTTCTGGGGAAAGACTTTAAAAGTCTTAACTAGGTCATACTGCAAATCATTTTTACGAAGAAACTTTGAAAAATACAGGAAAAAGAAAACTCAGCCCCAAACCTCTGCCTCTCATTTAGAGTGAATGCATTTCCCAACAGAAAATGAAGAAATTCCAAGTATGCTCTAGCTACCAGATACGTAATGACCAAAACTGTTAGGGCCCCATTTACCTCTATTGGTCACTTCACAAGACCCGCTAAGCTTCTTCAGAGAATGTAAATCTCTTGGAATCTCTCATGAAACTGAAATATTTGAGAGAGAAAGGTGAAGGGACAGAGTCTACAGTCTACTATTTTGCTCTTTCAATTACTGCCTAAAACCGAAATAAAGACGCAGTTGGTGGTGACTGGACAGTAGGTTCCGGGTACTCAAATGGAGTCAGTGTTTACAGAATATTTGGGATTAAAATCCTTGCCAGATGGTCCCAAGAAGTGTTTACCTCACTGTTAATTTTAGCTATCTTAATGTCAGCAACAGTAAAAAGAAGCTTGTTACTGCCACTGGGGAGCAAAGGCATACAATCCTTCCTCCCCACATGGAATTGCTAGTTGCAGGCAGCTGTGCCCTACACAACAAGGGTGATACTGGAGGTTTCTGGGAATCAACTTCCATGGTTAGAAAAAGAGATAATGCGTGGCAAAGTTAACTTGAAATGATTTACTTTAAATCGGGAACATTTGGTAACTATACGATGGTACTTGTAGTTTATGACGAACAATAAGAATTTTTCACAGTTAATTTGGGAAGAGTTGGGGGCGCTTGGCTGGCTCAGTCGGTAGAGCATGCAACGCTTGATCTCAGGGTCGTGAGTTCGAGCCCCATGGGCAGTGTAGAGTTTACTTAAAAAAAAAAAGAAAAAAGAATAAATTGGGAAGAGTTGGACATGCACGTGCACCCGAATGGTGCTCTCCTTTGGAGAATACTGCAAATTCCCTCCTGTAGTGATGTCCTAGTTTTGTCACAGTTTTCACTGGAAGCCACTGGGAGGTCAAAGGGGAGGAGGTGTGGGAGACTAGGAGCTACTCTTAATTAAAAGCCCAACTTCACTGACAGTATACAGAAGCATACATTTTGAGATCAGAGGACCTCTTTTTGTGTGTCTGTATAGTACACACAGAATATCCAATCGGATGAAAAAAAGTTTATAATTTTCATATTGTTAAGATAATTGAGCTTTTAAGTCTATGTTCTTGAAAAATGTCAGAAACATTATGAGTAAGTAATGAAAACATTTATTTATTCAGTGAACATTTACCAAATGCCTTACATGAGCAGGCTACAGGAGTAGATACTGTGGAAAGTTCCTTTTTTTAAAGCCTCCTACTCTTTTTTTCTTTCTTTTTACTCTCAGCAAATATCCATTATGACCTCATCTCCATTCACACTCATCCTCATTCTCTCTCTCTTATTTCAAAGTTGGAGGAGGCTTTCCTGGTAAGTTGCAAACGGCCACAAATTCTCTCAGCAACTCTCAGTGGGAGGTAACACCTAGTTCCTTATTCTTTGGATCTGGCCTAATCCTGTGACTTGCCCTGCCCAAGAGAAGGTGGCAGGAGATGCTGTGTGAGCTCCCAGCTTAGGCTCAACAGGCTTGGTAGTTTCTGCTCTGGCTTTTCTGTCTGGGCTAGTCTGCTGGGGCAGTGACATGGAAGAGAACCAAGAGTAGTGGCCAACAGCCTGCCAACCGCCACATATGTAGGTGAGGCCATCTTGGACCACAAGTGAGCCGTGCAGCACCAGGAGAAGAACCTCCTGAGGGCATCTAGCTTTCTGACCGACAGACTCATGAGCTAATACATTTTCTTAAGCTACTGAGTTTGGACGTGCTCTGTTAAGCAGCAATATAAAGCTCCTCCCATGCGGGGTCAATCCTTCTACCTGAGATCTGTATTCCTTCCTCCTCCCCTGCTCTAAGACTTTATGTCATTAATCATTCTTCCTCTCTTCTGCATATCAACCTCTGCTGTTTATTGCTTCCATATAGAACATGCCCAACTTTCTTCCATTTAAAACCCTTGCTTGATCCTGCAGCTTTCTCTAGTTAACATCTAGTCAAGATTAAAAAAAAAAAAAATCATGCTGATTCTCTCCATTTCCTCATCTTCTGTTCATTTTCAACCCACTTCAATTTGGCTTCTATCCATATTTTGCCATGAAAATGCTTTCCTTGAGCCATCAATGACCTCTCAATTGCCAAATACAATGGCCTCTTCAGTTCTTGTCTTATTCAATCTCTGTATGGCATCTGATAATTCTGCCCCTCTAGATATTCTCCTTTCTTGGCTTTTAGAACACCATATGTCCTACTTTTCCTGTTATATCTTAGTTTTCTTATACCTCTTATCCATTTCAGTGGATCCCATTTCTTAGCCTAATCCCTAAATTCTACTATTATTTTTTATGACAGCCCACTTCCAAGATCGCACCAGTGATCCCTGTCTTCTGCTATTTATGCCTTTGCATAGTCCTCTCCCATGCTGAATAGGGCTGATCTGTGTAACCACTAGGACATCAAAGAAATGATAATGAATGTCTTCTGAACTTAGTCATAAAAGACACTATGGCTTCTGTCTTGTTCTAACTTGGATCACTTGATCTGGGGGAAGCCCGTGGCTATGTCATGAGAATACTCAACCAACTCTATGGAGAGATCCCTGTAGCAAAGAGCCAAGTCCTCCTGCCAAGAGCCATGTGAGTGAGCCATTTTGGAAATGGATCTCCAGCCCAGTCAAGCCTTTAGATGACTACAGTTCCAGCTGATGTCTTGACTGCAGCCTTCTCAGAGACTCTGAGCTGCCCAGTTCAACCACTCCCAAAATTCCTGGCTAATGAAATGGAGATTAAAAAAAAAAAAAGTTTGTTGTATTATCCACTCGGGTTTTTGGGTAATTTATTAAACAGCAATATGTAACTAATATGGATTTTGTTATCTCCAAGTGGGGTGCTACTATAACAAAAGCCTAAAAATGCATGGGTCTTTGGAGCAGGCAAGTGGGCAGAAACTAGAAGGACTTGAGAAGAGTGTTGGTGACTATCTAAGGTGCTTCAGAGATACTTTTAATAGTTACTTAATGGCCTAGAGGAGGCTGTCAGTGAGGATGTGAGGACAATGATGTTGGACGATGGAAGAAAGGGGATCCTTTGCTATGTGATGGCAGAGAGTTTAGCAACACTATAAGCTAGAGTGACATGGAAAGTAGAAATGTGCCTAATCAACTATGTGATCTAGCTAAGGAGATTTCCGGGCAGTGCTGAAGTAACTCCTGGCTCCTATCTGCTGCTTATATTAAAGTTTGAGAGGGGTTGACAGAAGCTTAAGGAAGAACTGTTAGATAAAAAGGAGCCAGGACTTGCTAGTTTTCAACATTTCTAGCCTTCCAGATGGCAAAGGATGCTAAAATCAAGAAATGGTTTCTAGGCAAAGATTAAATCCAGAACATGGCCAGGAAAGCTGGTTTAGGGATGAAGCTAAGGATGTGGCTGTAAAATCCTTTGCTAGGATCTCAGGAAGATCTAAACTGGTGTCTCAGCAAACTATTCAAACAATAGGGCTTCTAGATACTCAGCAGTGTGAGCAAATCCCAAAGCAGAAAAGGAATTATCTTGAAGAGAGTTGTGATTTTGTCCACTGTAGCAAGCCTCAGTAAGATGAACAAGAGCCCCGCAAAGTTGTTTAAAGAATTATATTGGCAGAAACACTGCCAATTTTGACTGAAAGACACAAAGACAGTATAAGATGGTCAAGAGGCCTGTGATTCTTCAAAATCCTACTGATAGAAAGCAGGCTGAGAAAACTATGAAGTGCAAACAAAGAACACTTTTCATGAAAAAGGATGGATGACTCAGAGGCTTGAACTAAGCGTCCAAAGCCATGAGCCATGGACAATTATTCCTGAGCAGGAGTATGAATGATTACTAATCGAGAAATTTCTGACATTTATCTGGCTGGATATTAGAATTTTTATGGACCAGTAATTGATGATGGGTCTCCCTTGTTTTCCTTTTATGAATGGGAGTGTTGGCAGTAGCCATCCTGTGCCTGTACACCAGTGCTGCACATTCTACTGCAAGAGGTAACTAACAACGTCCTCTGCTCTCTGCCCCGCCTCCTTGGGCCGTCTGATCTATTCCCATTGCTACCTAGGCACTGATGATAGACCCGATTTTTACCTCTTAGGTCGGACTATTCTTTTGATATTCTGACTCTTCCATTCAATTTGCCTCCTCTACATGGCCACCTGGATGTCTGGCTAGAAAGGGAAAAGGGAAGGAAAGGAACTTGTGGTTACAGAGATTGGAGTTCTTCACTAGGCACTTCATAAATGTTATTGCATGGGATAGTCACAAAAATCTCTTCATTTTGCAGAAGAGGAAGCTGAGGCTCCAAGGAATTAAGAAACTTTTCCAATCTTACATAGCTAACAAGCCTTAGGAGTGAAATCCAGGCATGTATGGCTTCAAATCTGTGTTTTTTCTAATATATCATCTTTTTTGCCCTCCCTAGTAACCCAAAACTCAAGGCATCCAAAACGGATTTTAGTCACCCTGTTGTGCTCTCATATCCTATTCCAACCTCTGTCTCTAAAACACTGTCTTTCTACTCAGTTTCCTGTCTTGAGCCGACAGCAAAACTGCCAACTTGTCCCCTAATTCTGAAACCTCAGAATTACACTAGGCCCTTTTCTTCCATGACCAGTGACCAAATCCTGGTGATTGTAACTCCCAAATGGCTTCCAAACAGACCATTGCCAGCGCAAACCTTCTCTTCTAGCCTCTCTGATACCTACAGAGAAGTTCATAGTTATTCCAATGGTTTTCCCTACAGTTTCCCTCCAGCTAATCCTCAAGATTTTCTCTTTCTCTTTGGTTTTTAGTAGTTTCATCATGAGATGCTTGAGTGTGAGTTTCTTGGAAATGTCTGTTTGGAGTTTTCTGAGCTTCTTGGGTCTGCAAATTTCTATCTTTCACAAAACCTGGGACGTTTCTTGAGTTTATTTAATTTTTTTGGCCCCACTCTCTCACTCTCTTCTCATTCTTGGATGGCAATTACTCATATATTAGACCTTCTGAAATTGTCCCACAGGTCCCTGCAGTTCGATTTCTTTTGTTTGAATCTTTTTCTCCCTCTCTCCTTCACACCAGATGATTTCTGCTGACCTATCTTCCAAGTTTACTGCCTTTTTTTCTGTCATGTTGTATTATATTTCTATTACTGGATGACAAATTGCCACAAATTTAGCAGCTTAAAAGAACACACAAATTTACCGTCACTCTGTCTGTGGATCAGGAGTCCACGTAGGGAAGAATCCACTTCCAAGTGCACTCAGGTTGTTGGCAGAATGTCTTCCCCTGTGGCTACGGGCTGAGGGCTCTGAGTTCCTAAGGACTGGGACTGGCAGCCACCTGCAGGTCCTGGAGGCTTCCCACAGCTCCCCGCCCCCTGGCCTTCCTTGTAGGCACTCACCACGTGACAGTTTGCTTCTTCAAGGCCAGCAGGAGCCTATGGGTCTCTCTCTCTCCTCACAAAAGGGCCCAGCCCGTCTTTCGGGGCTTTTATCTGTTTCAGTTCGGTCCACAAATATTCTCCCTTTTGATTAATTAAAAATCAACTAATTTGGGACCTTAATTACATCTGTAAAATACTTTCCCCTTTGTTATAGTTGCTTTAAAGTATATGGTCATCCTAACCTCTAGGTCATCTTGGCATTGACATCTGTTAATTCTCTTTCTCTTGAAGTTGAACTACCTTTTTTTTTGGGAGGGGGAGATTCTTGAGATTTGTTGAATAATTTTGGTTTGTATTATGGACACTGTCAACGTTTTGTTGTGGAAACTCTGGATTTTCTTACAATTGCTCCAGAGTGTTAATGTTTTTGATTTAACAAGTACTCAATTCGTTTAGACTCAAATGGAAAACTCTCACACCTGGGCGAATGGCAGCTGGGATTTGTTCGGTTCTTGAAGTCTTGGGTACAGGCTGCTTCCAGTTTTCCCCAGGCCCATGTGCTTCCGCAGTCAGTGGACAGTTGGGCCAAATTATTTTCCCGCTTTCTGGCTTCCCCCCACCCAAGGTTTTTTCCTCGCTCTCTAGCAGCCTTGGTGGCCTGAGCTCTTTCCCCTGCTACCCGGGGCTAGGAAGATGATGGCCCACCCCTGTACTGAAGTGACTGCGACTGCCGTCAAGGCACAGCCACAAAAAATGGGGAATTTACTCTGCAGGTTGTTTGCTCCAAGTTTTGATTCCCCTCCAAAATCTGCCTGCCTTTGTTCAATCTCCAGAAGCAGTTCTTTTTGTGTTTTGCTCAGAATTTATAGCTATTATTCGGATGGGTTCGGTAGGCATTTACCCCAAGCGATGACTTCTCCTCTGCCTTGGCTCAGTCGCTATCACTTCTGTCACTCCTGGGCTCTGTGGCCAGGTCCACACTACTCCCTGCCTGCATCCGCCATCTCCTCCAGACTGTCTTTTCAACTAAACCCCAGAGATCTTTCCAGGATGCAACTGGGATCCTGTGACCCTTCCGCAGGCAAAAGTCGCCCATCACCCACAGGTAGATCTCCTCAAACGGACTGCCGGGTTCTTCAGAACACAATTCCTCTGAACCGTGGTGTGCTGGAGCTGGCTCAGACTCATTTGTGAAAAAGAACTGCTGAACATTCAGGAATTTTGTGAGCTGGCTGTTAAATCATTGGTAGCTTGAGATCAGCTATGGTGGGAGCATTCGCCCCATTAAAGTTAGCCAGCCCTACATATCAGGACTTCCCCAACACCGGCCAGGAGCCAGTTACCAACACACATCTCTTCAGCGGGGCACACAGTTTTTATGCCTGAGTTATTCTGAACAAAATCTGAATTCTCTTGAACATGACATGCTACAGATATATCTGTATCCCCCTGGTTCTGGTCATGTGCTTCCTCCACTACTGCTCACCGGGCCAACTTCTACTCCATCTTCAAACCCAGCCTCTGTGGAAAGCCAACTTTGACCTCTTCATGTATTTAGTTTCTCCTGCCTTTGTGTTACCATGGCCTCAAGACAACATTAAAGCTGCTTAGCGCAGAACACAAGGGCTCCTACCTACTTTCCCGTCTTGCGGTCTCACACATGTCCTCTCGATTGCAGTCAAATCAGTCCAGTTGTCCTACTAGGCCCCGCTGTGTCCTACCTCTGGAGCTTTCACACATGCTGATTCCTTTACCTGGAACACAACCACCGCCACCCTCACTCCATCGGCCTAACTCTTACTTAAACATTAAACTTCCACATGAATATCCCTTCTACCGGCAAGCCTTGCCAGATTCTCATCCTCATGTTAGATTTGGAAACATTTTCTTTGCACTCCCATCAAGACCTTGGCCATATCCAGAAGCAATGGACTGTACTTCCTGATTCTCTCACTTTTCTTCCTTATGGTTAATATTTTAATTCAGTTACCCGTCATTTCCCCCTGTCTTGAATTACTGCAATAATGTCCTGATAGATACTGATCATGTCCATAAAAATCTGTTTACTTTTCTGACTCCCTCATTAGACAGTAAGTTCTTTACAAAAAATGAACATATTTAATTACACTCAAGAGGTCAGAATAAATTAACATTTGTGGATTGAAACCGAATGGGAGGTTGGGAGACTAAATCAGCTGCTAGAAGGAATTGATGGCAGACAGGAAGGCTTGTGAGTGACTGAGTCAGGCCTTGGATGCTAGATAATGTGGATATTTAATAGATGATGGGGAGGTTATGAAGATTTTTGGACAGGAAGTTGTAATGATTAAAGCATTATTCAAGGAAGTTCCTTGAGATGTAGTCTGTAAGATAGATTGGAGTGGGGCAAAGCTGTAACTAAGAGGATATTTGAGAGACACTTGTAATCGTTCATATGAGAATTAATAACCATTACTGATAAGTCACTGCACTTGCCACTCTTCCAGTTAGTGTTTGAAATTCCTTTTAGTCTGTGTATAAATTTTTTCAGGGTTTTTACTTAATTTCTTTCTGCTTTAATAATCTATATCCCTTATTTTAAAAAGTTGAGACCCACATAAAAATGTAATAAAGTGGAAAAATATCATCTTAACCTACCACTCAGATCCAACATTTTGATATATCTCCTTCCATCATTTTCTATGCATTTTTTCTTATATTGCTAAGATTATACTATATATACATATATATGTATATATATATATATATAATTTTATATTCTGTTTTCTGACTGATAGGGTATGGTAGCACTTCCTCTTTCTATGTAAAAATATGAAGGTCTGATAATTGTTTATCATTCAGATATGTTAAATTTTACTCAACTATAGCCCTAAAAGTGAACATTTTGGTTTTTAATTGATACTATAAATAAAGCTGTGATAAACATTTTTGGTATATAAACTTCTGTTTCAATTTAGATTATTTCCTGAGAGTAGATTACTAGCAGGGGATTTACTAAATCAAAGATTGTGACCATTTTAATAGCTTTTGTGCTTATTAAATTGCTTTCTAGAAAGGAAGGATTAATTCCATTTGCATCTTCTAAACAAACTTTAACATGCACACCATGTGCCATGTAACAACGGAGGCAAACACCTGAAAAATTTATCACTTTAAACAGTTTTGCCAACATAGAATATTTCCTTATCTCCCTAACTCCGCTTTTAAATTTTTAAAACTGTGACTGTAATAATAAGGAATGTGCTCTTTCCTTATGATATGTATATACATACGCATTATGTAAATAGATATGGAAAGAGTGAAGTGAATGAGAATTACAGTCTAGTTAATGAAACTGACAACTGGCTGGACTCACCATAAGATAGGTAGATACTCAAAACCTATTACTATACCTTCAGACAAGAGGAAAAATGATCAGATCTCACTTTAAAATATTTTTATGTACAAACAGTGAACTGAAGAACTTTCTGCCTATATAAGCCCAGAAGAGGTAAAATAAACATATCTTACTGTTATGTGGTGAGTACAGGTTGGTCATATATGTTAGATTTAAACTATTACCTGTCACTTCTTAATTTCTGAAACATTTTTCCAAGTTTTCAAGTGACAGAAATACTACTTAGGTCAGAGTGAAACAACTGAACATTAACTGAGTTTTGTCAACAGAGGGGCCTTCAAACAAGACTGGCAAACTATGGCTTGTGGGTCAAATGGGGCGCACTGCCTATTTTTGTATAGCCTGTGAGCTAAAATGGTTTTCACATTTTTAAATAGTAAAAAAAAAAAATACTATTTTGGGATGTGTGAAAGTTACTGAAATTCAAGTTTCATAGTCTATAAATAAAGTTTTATTGGAACACAGCCACATCTTTCATTATGGCTGCTTTTGTGCAGAGACTAATAGCTGCGAGAGAGACAGGAAGGCCCTGGAAGACCTAAAATATGGACTACGTGGCCCAACATGGAAAAAGTTTGCCAACCTCTGTCTTGGAGTAATATATGACTTTCTATTTTCTTCACTAAATCTGACTACTTTAATGGGTATGTCCCAGATACTCTGCTGCTCTTCAAAATTCTTACCTTGTTACACTTTGCATTTTAAAACATCTACCATTTTTCATGAGCTTATGAAACTTTCTATTATGTCCATTTTGGAGCAATATTTTATCATTTTCTATAGCTCTGTCTAGAGCCCATTTTCACCTTGCTAGATGGTTTGATTACTGAAATTAGGTCACTGGTAGTTGGAATTATGCAATTCTAAAAAACACATCATCTATAAATTGTACATGTTTTGAGCATAAAAGCGCATGTAATTCCTTACATACAAGGTAGAGGCATTCCTATTTCAAGTTTAATTAGCCAACGGTGCTCTCTATCAACCAGGAAAGGAAGTCAACTTGAACAGCCTCTACACAAATCCACTGGCTGATGGAAGTGTCCCTTTATTCAGTTTGGCTACATTAAACAAAACCTGCCTTGACCCTAAGCTGCACCTACTACCTTTATTCTGAGGAAAGATACCATGAACTCACACCTACAGTCCTTAGATTCAGCTTCATACAATATGAAGGACTTCGATGAGACCAGTCTCTTACTGGTTATTGTTCTCATCCAACTTGATCTTAAGTCTACCGAATTGGGATATTTAAGGGCCCTTTGTGGTGGCATATATGATTGTGCAGCCAAATATGTTCGACTATTCCCTAGGACTTAGTTTTGTTCTTCCTTTGTTTGTTTAGGCAAGCAATGGTTGCGGGATATCCAGCATTTTAAGTGATTCTGCCTCTGCACTGAGCATGTGTTAGAAACTATAAGGAGAGTTTACAACTCTTCAATTTTAAAATCAGCTTTGGATTTCTGGAATTGGTGTGTCCATGCTTCTTCCCATCCTGTTGGGACTTATTGTTGTTAGCAACCTCCTGTGTGGTTCTAAGATCTGCTGACCTCTTTGAAACCTTTCCAGCTGTCATTGCCACTTACTTGATCTCTGCAATATAAGCTACATTGTTTAGTGGAGTTAAGTTCTATGAACTCTGGAAATCCTCCCTGAGACTATGAATTGACTAACACCCAAGGTAGCATAAACATGCAGACACAAATGTTCCTAAAACCCAGCCTGCTGGGCAACGCAGGATATGACGTGGAGTCTGGAAAAAGCAACAGCTTGCTCACTTGCAAGTCTATGACTACCTCCAGGTGCAGTCTGCAGCTAAGTGGCTAGGTTTTCTGAGCCTCGGATGTAACCTCTCATTAGAACACAACAGAATTTGCAATTGTGGATGTAAGGAATTCCATGAAGACCCTCTGGGCCCATTAAGACTTCTGGCTTCAGAGGGTCCTAAAACACACTTCCTTCAACCTATGGAGTTTTATAAAGAAACACCATTTTTTTTTTTTTTAAACAAAGTTGATCTGAGTTGTAGCTTGAAGATTACAGTGCTTATAGCTCATTAAAATTTGTATCCAGATAATGCAGTTGCAAATTAAAAAGGAAAAAGAAGTTTAATAGATACCTGTCTTGTGTCCAGTTTGTCATAAAAAGATTCTTATTATTTTTGGTAATCAAGTTAAGACTTTGCAAGGGATTTACTTGGACTAAGAATTCCACATTAGTCTGGCTTTAAATGTGGAGTATTAGACTAGCGATTCTCAGCCTATGTTTTGAAACCTTATAGCTTGGCTATTCTAAGAGACAAACCATGTAGCCCAAACCTAGGAGAGCTGGACAATGCCATAGAAATAACACTCTATTGAGAATCAAAAGATATGGAATTCAGTCCCAACTCTATCGCCATCTCAACCTAACATTTCCATTTGTCTCCTCATTTATAACACGCATAACAACACAAACCACACATGGATATTGTGAAAACAAAACTAGTAACAAATAGGAAAAGATCTTGAAACGTGCAAGAGAGTAAAATATGCAGGTGTCGTGCTAGTAGCAGTCGGCCATGCTTCTTTCCTGTTCCTTTCCTTCCCACCCAGATACTGCACGTCTATAACATGAAGAGTCCCGTTCTCCACCCTCCTAAGTCGGCTGCTCTTATGATCATCCTTCTCATCCTGGCTCCAGTATCTGGAAATCTTTTTTTTTTTTTTTTTAATTAAGATTTCATTTATTTGAGAGAGAGAGAGAGCACTCGAGTGAGAGAGCAAAAGCAGGAGGAGCAGCAGGCAGAGGGAGAAGCAGGCTCCCTGCTGAGCAAGGAGCCCGATGTGGGGCTCGATCTCAGGACTCTGAGATCACGATCTGAGCCGAAGGCAGATACTTAACCAACTGAGCCACCCAGGAGTCCCCAGTATCTGGGAATCCTGAGGGTCACCAAGGGCCATGGTGGTCTGTGCCTCTTAAAGCAACTGGGAGGGGAGGTAAGCTTCCTGCACTTTGCTTTCTGTGGGCGGAGGCCGGATCCTGTGTGGGTGTGGGTGCGGTGGCCATGGGCACAGTAGAGGGCTACATGGGTCTGCGCCTTCCCAGAGGTTTCTCCCATCACTGAAAAATGTAATTACTGTGCAAACTTTTCGAACATCTAAAAGGCTATATGACAAGTATTAACGCAGGTTGTCTCTGGGTGGTTGCCATTATAGGAGTTCTGTTTTTTTGTTTTTAATTTTTTGCCACATGTCTGTATGTTCTCACTTCTGCAATTAGTAACACAAAAACACAAAGAGATATTTTGAAACAAACAAACAAACAAACAGGCTTTTAACTATGTTAGGAGGGGCGAACAACTCAACCACTTAAAAACATAGAAATTTCTAGAGAGAAACATTAGAAAACAAGGGCATGTCATTCACTCTAAAAAGATGAGTGCATCATCTCATCTGAGAAATTTTCCTAAGAAGTTTTATTAAAAAAGGATTTATGTGGTTTTAATGTCCTGTCAGGTTTACTAGAATTAAATAAATATTCTTAAATAAGAATGTACTGTGTCTACCTTTCCAAGTTTTATTCTAGCAGTGTGGGAGTATGATGAAAAAGCAAGCAAAAAATCAGAATCTAGCTATTGGGGGTGGGGGAGAAGCAAGAGGGACCCCGAAGGCATAACATATTCTGAAGCCGGTCTATAGACCAGATGGGAAAACTTGCTCTCTAATCTAATGACTTTCTTTTAATCACAAGCAGTAGTTTCCTTATTACCCATAGTTTTAGAAATACATTATTCTTGAGATGACTTCCTAGGATTTCTTTTACTCATTTAAGACCACATCTTTGTATTTAATTCATCCTCATATTATCCCTGTAGGGCACATCCCTCTAATTATTCCCATCTAAAGTGACAGGAAAATGGAATTATACTACTTGGAAAACAGACATCCTTTGGTATGTCTTTTCTCAGTGCCCCCTTGGTCACAGATTGTGAGCTGTCCTTGGAGGACAAGGACTGTGACTTCCCTGTCTTTGCATGTCCAGTGCCCAGGCCGTGCTGGGTGCAGAGTAGGTACGTAGTAAAAAATCTGAACAAATGCATAAATAATAATAGCCAACGCGTAATGCGTACAGTATCTCGAGCACTATTCTAGCGCCATTATACGCAGTAACTCGCTTAGTCCTCAGAACACTACAAAACGGGTCCTATCATTATCCCCATTTTACAGATGAGAAAACTGACCCCCAGAGAGCAGAGCAAGGTTACACAGAGGCAGGATCAAAGCCTACGAACTTGGGCTCTAGAGTCCGACCGCATCATGGCCACACCGAGCAGCCTCCGCGGCAGCTGTGCGAACCGGGAGACTATCCCTCCAAGAGAAGCAGGGCTGCGCGGGGCTCCCGCCTCTAAGCCTTCCTGGGTTTCTGTCGGAGGCAGCCACACTGTGTGGTTCCTTGGAGACTTAAAAAGGGAAATAACTGGACACAGGCACACAGACGCAGAATAAGCGAATCCCCACGTTCACGATTGCTGCATTTGTGAGGCTGTTTCTCAAATACCTGTGGGGATTTGTGGGAGCGCCAGCTGTACTGGTGACTGTGGAGACTCGCCAGCAGAACATTTTCATCAGTGTCCACCTGGCCAAACCGCAGTGTCTCCTGTGTGTCATTACAGATCACAAAATGGCTGAAGACCAACTCCTCTACCTCAGGGCATTTGTTCTGAAAGAAAAAGAATATGAAAGCCAACGTGCATCAGATTAATTGCAAGATGTTTGGCAGCTGTCTGCCCAGTGGCGATTGTTACAACACAGAAACACTCAGAGATCTGCTGTCATTAGCTCTGGTATACAAAGTATTCTATACTTCCAGGATAAGCACAAAAAATACCTTAAAGAGATCTGAAATGT
Source organism: Potos flavus (assembly GCA_028534135.1). NCBI lineage: Eukaryota > Metazoa > Chordata > Mammalia > Carnivora > Procyonidae > Potos > Potos flavus. The sequence goes on from CM052900.1 coordinate 29,671,002, forward strand.
TCCAAGAATATGTTTTGATTTATACTCCTGCAAAATAAATCATACGCACAGAAGAGTAAGAGAACAATGAGATCCCTCAAACTTTTAACATTTTAAAACGAATTAACATGCTACAAAGAATGCCGTACTGAGTAGTGCACGTTTCTGAGCAGAGTACTGCAGGCTAGAATTACCATGTTCCTGGCCTTCTAAGCTCGACAATCAAGACCAATTACCAAAGCCACAGTTTGTACCCTACAGAAAGTAAGGATCATTTAGGTAATACATCCCCAGATCCCTTAAGGGGGAGGGCGGGTGGGAGTGTGTGTAAATCTGCTCAGGGAGAGATGTAAATAAAACCATAACTTTCCCTCTATTGTTAAGAGGCTGAACACACAAAACAGACCAGCTCTGGAATCAGTGTAAGCCAAGTTGCAGTTTTCAAGAGAGATAATGTTCGCTGAAAAACAGTTGTTGGTGTCAGCTAACAGTCATCCATCAGCTCAGACTTCCATTCGTCTGCTGAGGCTCAAGAAATTAGTAACATGTTCCTGTGTTGACACCTTCCTTTTCAATTTAATGGTGTCTCCATCCATTGCCGTTATATCCAAACACCGACAAAGTGATTGAGCACTTCTGTGTTTCCTCTTCTATTCCTCTGGTTAGGTTAAGGCTTAAAAACTAATAAACATACTTTTGGTAAATGAAAAGAATAGTTGAATAGATGCTCAAGCTGAGAGTGCAAGAAAAAAAAAATCTTAATTAGCCAATCAATTTGCAGACAAGGGGAGGTCACTGGAACTGATACTTCTCTTGTGGCCTCTATTTCCTGGTTGTGGAGCTAAATGTCACAATGCCACACTAGGTTACTTGCCATTTTCCCAAGGGGAGGGAGAGTAAAAGGGGACACAACTCACAAGCGTAGTGATTTAAGTCATTAGGAGGCCTGAGGAGTCTAAAGACGAAAGTACCTGGAATCCACCCCGGACCAAGACCCGATCTAGAACCTCAGCCAGAACAGGTGTCTTGGGGGGCAGAATCCAGTCCTAGTCATGCACAAGGCCCCCTAAGTAGGTGGACAGTACCTTCTGGCTGCAGTTGATGGAGGGGCCCTGAAACACCTCATTCTTCCAAATACCCTTGGGGACTTCTCATTCTGTCACTCATCGATTCTCACCAACCTCCCTATTCTTACGGAGTAGAACTTTGCTTGACGGCCACACTAATCACACACACACAAAAGAGTCCTGGGTTAAGAGAGATCAAAGTATTTAGAAGCAACAATTATCTGTTGTTTACCATACTCTACACTATGGTTTTTAATCACAAGCTATGATTTCAAAGCTTGACTGCCAGTGGAGTTGAATGTCCTGCCTGATCTGACCCCTGCCGCATCGTGAGCCACTCCCCACTTGCTTGCTATGCCTCAGCTCCGTGAGCTCTTTCCTGCTCCTCAAACACCACCCTAGCCCCCTTTCAACTCATTCAACACATCAAACTCCTTCTTGTCTCAGTGCCTTTCCCTTGCATGGACCTCTTTTCCTTCACACTTATCTAACTTGTTTCTACTTAGCATTCAGGTTCCTGTTTTCAGGTCGTTTCCTCTGGGGAGGCTTCTGGGAGCACCCCCAGACCAGGTCATGTCCCTCCGGTTCATGCTCACATCACACTCCTACTATTTCACTTTCCCTCCTGCGACTAAGAAATTAGTTGTTTGATTCTGGGTTCACTCTTGTCTCCATCACTAGAGTCCATGGCTGCAAGAGGGCAGGAACCGGGTCTGTGTTATTTACCAGTTTATCTCCAGTACTCAGCATAATGCCTGACACGTAGGGACTCGGTAAACACTTATGAAACAAATACACATGAGTAAATTTAATTTTTAAAATTGTAAGTGAATGCATGTTCACAGTAGAAAAATTAGAAAATATAGGAAGTATGGACTTTTTTTAAGTCTCTAATTTTGCACTCAAATAACTGCTGTTAATATTTTGGTGGATTTTCTTCTAGCAGTTTTTCCTCTTCAGAGTGCCCTGCCTGTTTCTATTCCGGTCTATCCTATCTAATCCTATCTTATATGTCTTACATATTTAAAAATTTATAAACCTTTGATCAAACTGGAGTCCAGCGCATAATTATTTTGATGAAATTTTTCCATTTGCCATTATATAATCAACATAAACTGCTCTCGTAAACATTTTTCTCTCCTTTAGGTCCAAGAGTGCAAACATGAAGAAAGGGATATGATTCCAAACTCCCAGTTAGATATCCTGAGACTGAAATTCAGTTTTCATAATGAATTGGGATCAATCTGCTGGTAACACAGAGGTTAAGTTACCAGATGGGGCTTGACTAGGAAAAAAAAAAGCATATTACTTTCCTCATCTCCAAAAACTGACCTTTAATAAATGATGAGTGTTTTAGAAAAATGTAAATGAAAGAACACAAGGGGGTTGTTTACATTTTTCTAAAGAATACTCAAAGTCCTCAGAGAACTGTTTCTCTACTGTTTCTTCATCTGTGGAGTTCATTATAACCGTAATAAGTTTAAGCATTTCTTGAAGTGTCTTAAAATCTGGTGTATTATAAAACAGTTCGTACACATTTTATATGACATCATATGGCCTAAGTCTCAGGATGCTCACTCAGATTTGTAATTAAAAGATGGCTTATTTACATTTAAGATTCGTGCTGGATTGCCGTACTGGCATTCTCAATTAAACAGAGACAGACGTCATTCTGGTTTAAGATAAGACACATGAGCAAGACCTTCATTTTTAAATAAAAATCCCCTTTACGTGTCGTTTTGTCCAAATGTGGGGATATGGCATTGAAACATAAAGCAAACTGCAAGAGGCATTTTGCGTCCTTAATCTGGTTTAACAAAACATTAATCATGTGCCAAAGAGAAAAAAAAAAATCTACAGCCAGAGAAATCAGACACTGATGAAGGCTTCTGTTAATCTTGAGCTTGCAACCTAAAGGTGAAAGGCCAAATTGTTTCATTCTTCAACTGTCTGGTCCATCCACACTGGATACAAATGACTTATCTCAGATACGAATCCAATAAAAGTATGCGGAGAACTCAAATAACTGATCTTGCTTATTAAATTCATATTTCTCATCGGCAATAATTAGACCGCATATGAGCACTGTACACACAAATAACCTCTAAGCTTGGAAAACTAATCTTCCCCACTAAGGGAATAAACCACATTCAGAACATCTTAGAAACAATGAACTTAATAACCCTCTATAAACCCATTTCAATGTCAAATGTCCTGTAATTTCAAAGTAGTGCATTTTTCTATTTACTTTAAAATGCATAGGGTTAGATGCCTACCACATTAAAACTTGGTGGCAAGTACCCTTGACATGGGAGGAAACAAGAAAATTACAGCAACAATTACAGAAGTATATCCTCTTGTGGCTCATGTTAACATTGCCAAATCCCTGTATAAATCAGAATCAACTATTCATAGAATGTACCTGTCAGCAATATGCTACGTGACATATGGCTCTACTTAATCAAATATACAATTCCATTTAAAAAAAAACCCAGAATATTCCTTCAAGGCACTGTGTTAGCCAGTCAGTCATTTGTACTCTGATGTGGCTTAAAACATTTAAATATTTATGCACCGTATTTTATTTATATGTATAGCTGGGTCTAAGAGAATATTTTTACCCTGGGAGGAAACTGATATTTCTGAAGGCCATTTTGCAGTAGTTGCTACACATGAGTCCTCTTAGAATGGCCCTGATACCAAGACAAAAATATCTTGGGTTTAAATGCTCTATCAACGACTCTTTTATATTTTCTAGGTTTGTTTTTTATTAAATGCATTGTTCAAAATATGACAAAAAACAGAAATTGGAGCCATGGAGGTTTTTTTCACATCACTATTCGAACCAGCTGCAAAGATTTAGATCACACTAGCTCTTATTTTACGCATGTCCTCTGCAACAAGAAAACCATGGAATGCCCTTAAAAAAGAATTTTAAAATAAAAAACAGATGTGTTATCTTCTTTCCCGTTGCTATTGTAGTGCCATGTTAGGTAATTAATTCCTTAGTCTTATATAGGTCTTCATGCATATAAAGAAAAGAGTTTATTCCCATAAAAATTCTTAAGTTAGAGAACTCCGAGTCCCCCCAGCCCCCCTCTCAGGCTGTCTCCACATGAGGTCAGTGCAGGATGGGGGAGCATTTCTCTTGGGGGGCCAGCTCTGCACAAATGCAGGTAGGATATGCAGAAGTTGGGCGGGGGGAAGTGTCCAAGCTTTAAAAGGAACACAAACTAGACGGAAATACAACATTATACCGAAAATCAGTATGGAAGCGGAAGTGATTTGTTCTTAAATTGCGGAGCATCATATTATCCAAACATTCTGTGAAATTATTTTCATGCTAGCGGCACGGACAGGTTCCTCATTTTAAATACACCGTGCAGCGCAGACTTACACTTCATCCCCTAGTTTGATATGCCTAATTTCTGGCAAGAGATGAAAGGAAAAAAATATTTGATCGAGTCTTTAACTGATTAAAAAATGGCAGAATGATAGTGGGGGAAAGACTAAGACTCGGTGGGCTTGCATACTTCTCCTCGCTGCTTTTTCCCTTTGAAAAGATGAAATGTTTACTATCGGCAAGGTTCACATAGGTTCTTCATTTCTGCAATGGATGCTTAGACAATTTGATACATAACTAAGTTGAAGCTTTGGCAAAGGAAAGCCATAATACTTGGAAAAAATTTCTGGGAATATGTTCCTTTCCACACAGATGTGGTACATTAGTCACAAAAATGTGGGCATGGTCTCCTATGCATGTGTAGAGAACCCATATTCTCCAAAGCTTTTAAAAATAACATGCATCACTTTGCTAAACAGAGAAAACACCAAATATTATGGTGCCCATCAAATTCTTCATTCTCTCACATTTTGGTTGGTGCTTTGCTTACTATTAGAAGTGATAACATAGAGCGCCTAATAAAAGATCACATGCAGACAAACTGTAAACTGTTCTAGGATGTGCGTACCTGTTGCCAAGCTTGTACTGCGGTGTTTAGAGAATGAACCACGTGTTGCCCAAAGTTGACGCAGATAGAGTCCACAACGATGGAGCAGTCAAGCGACTTCTCCCCCGCGTCGCGGGAAACGGCCATCTGCCCGAAGACGCTGAAGGGTTTCACCACGCTCTGCATCGTGACGTTTCTGCACTCGAGAAGTTTACAGTCCGCCTGAGCTGAGAACCGGATCTCCTGACAGACAGGACTGTTGTTCCACTGCCGGAGATACAGGTGCGGTTCTTTGAAGGAAATAATCATGTATTCTAGTTCGGATGGCACATTTTTATCGGAAATAAATGGTTGTAGGTACCGCGGCGGAGCTGTTGAGAAAACCACCAGGAAAAACAGCAGTTGGGATGAGCCAATATTTTATGGAAATAAAGAGATGATGCTTAAATTATTCACTTTTTAAAGGTTACCGAATTCGCGATTTGCGGTTTAATAAAATGCAAACACTCTCTTGAAGGCACTATAATATTTGAATTACCAATTGATATTTGCCAACAAAACGGTTTTGTTCAATCGGCATGTCTCAACATACACTGTCTAAAGTTCACATTCAGTTTCACAGACATAAATTTGATCACAGAAGACAACAGATAAAAATGAAGAGGAGGCAAATATCGAAGGAGAGTTTTATGAAACGCTCTGTATCTACCAGCCAAATCTCAAAAACAAAAACATGATGCGAAGAGAGTTAGAAAAAGCAGGTTAAATTCCACTTTTTGCTGAAAAGGCAAGATGCTTAACAGCAGCTGTGTTTAGTTTTAATCTGATTTTTCAAATCTGATTTTTTTTCCTTTTTCCATTACATGTTGGTTGAAAACCTGAATCGAAATGTACTAACTAGGAAACACTTGGTATAGACTTTTAGGAGTAATTATTCACGTAACATTGGTAAATTTATAAAAGACCATTTTCGGTGGTGGGAAAATTTAATCTTCCACCTTACCAGCTTATAAAAATGACAGTCCTTTATGTTTCTGGAGAATTTGCCTTTCCTTTGTAGAATGTATTCATGCTTTTGAAATCAGGTAATATCGAATACTTTTGGAATCTCTCCATCATTAATGTAGTAGCTCAGGACACAGAACAGAAACAGATGTATTTCTTTTAAAAAGATCCCAGTTGGAAAAACAGTAAAACCTGCAATTTTTGTAACTTCCTTGAAAATTCTTATTAGGAAGCATGCAAAATCATGTCAGTTCAATACTACTGGTAATTTATATAATAGGTCCATATGGTGGTTCAAAAGTAAGGGGTACATCTGTTAGATGAAGTCAACTTCAGAATAATTTTGCCAGTGCTGTTAAGGGAAATGAATGCCTCTTCTAAAAATTTCCACCACCACATGGGTGGTAGTCAGTAGGGAAAGAGCTTTAGGTGGTGGGAGTGATTAGCAATCCCAGCACTTCGAAACATCACTAATACTGTAATACACAGAATGAAAACCCTTCCATGTTTTTTTTACTTCCTGAAAAGAAAATAAATTATCTGGGTGAAAATCGATGAACTGTGTCTTGGAGAACACCCAAGAAAAACAGTAAGTATTAAGTGGGTGCTATTCAGATGCTAAAGGAAAGAGTACCTGTGCCTAGTTGATCAAGGTGATGACAAAGATGGAACTCCAGGTGAGCAAACTGGAAGGAAATGCAAAGAGATGGGACAAACCATGGGGTAAAACAGGAGTCGACTCTGGTACAGGCAGCCAGGGCTGTTGGAGTTACAAGTTGGTCACAAGTGCTTTGAGAACCAGATTCACTTGCAGAGCTATGGGAAAGAAGTAATAAAAGAAGATCAATGACCTAGATTTCCCAATACCATATAAGTGAAATGTCTTTCTATAAGGGTTTTAAAGCTAGCACCCATCATCCTATAGTTAATATACCATCATGAAATCTTCTGTACTTACTCACATAAAGTAGTTGTTTTAAAAAATTAAGTTCAAGTTAATTACTGTCTATATGTTATTAGCAGAAAAATTCCAAGGGATTCCTCAAACCCCAGGTCATGTTGACCTACCTCCGACCCAGTTTTCTTCCATCCACATCTCATGCAATTTACAGACAACTTGTTCTCCTATTAGTTTAAGACCAACACGATTTGGAGTATGACTCTGCTGTTCAAAAACCCAATACTTCCAACGTCAACAAAAATGTTTCACTTTGTTTTACTTCTCCAGATTGTCCATATCCAGAGGGCCATGAGTTAGTCACTCCTCTTTACTGAACACCCACTAAATGCTGTACTAGGTGTCATAAAAGTTATGACCACGTCCAGAAGAACCAAGGTCCCATGGACAGTTACACTGCATGGGCCCTCTATTCATTTGCCCATCCTCCTACTGCCATTTTAAACAAGTAAAATCTAATTCAAAGGCATGGTGAAGGCATCTGTAGGAGGGAAGAAGTTTGCATGTGGCAGCTGCTGCTGTGCACGGGAAACATGCTGCCTAGCTGCCTGGCCTCAGTGCTAGCAGAAGCATGGGACCTGGGGAGTGGGATGGCGGGAGGGGAGTTCTCATGACTGTGGGTCACTGAATGGCTGCTGTCCTGTTCTCTCTCATCATCCTCTGCCCTCTTCTTTCCAAACCTGAAATTTGTTCTAGAGCTATGGGAGCCTGGTTTCCAAGTCCACGAGGAGCCTAGAGAAGAAACACTGTGATTTACAGTATCCTAGGGAGAACTATGAAAGGAAAAACTAAGGAAATACATCCTTGGTTTTATATCACCATCTAACGTGATATAAAATACGTAGACTTTTAGAAAGCTCATCAAACAGGGCCACCACCCAGGTACAGGAAGGTCGGAAGCGCTGCCAGAGTAGAAACGTAAGAGGAACGCAGGGCGGCGTGAGGTGCGTCACGTGGGATTCTCAGAGCGTGAATCTTCAGCTAAGTTTTGAAAGAGGTTGTGAAAAGGCTGGGGAAAATGAAAGCTAGGAGCATTCCAACACATTTACTGAGACTTTAATTTTAAGAAATTTATAGTTATATGGTGGTATTTACTTCAATGTTAGTAAATCTCCAGTGCCTACAAAGAAAATACAATCATGGGACATTTTGTTACTGATTAAATGCTATGCTCAAGGAATGCATCTAAGTATATTCTAAAGCCTCTATAAATAGGCATACTAATTTAAATAGCCTTCTAGGAATTTATCTGTGGAATTACAAATAACAGATTTCATTGACTAGGTGAAATTAAAACTTGTATTTATTCAGAAAGAGCAAAATGTATTAGTGTACATGTGTTTTACACATTTGAACTACTTTCAGAAGTTGTTAGAAATAGGGTACAATATTAGTCAAAATATTATTAAAAATCCAGGCGAGAGTTCTATGAGATCAGTTTTAAAACAGTGAGTACACAATTTGAGGTGTTTATCTGACGCATTTTTCTTGCCAACTACAATTTTTGACACTCGAGATTTTCCAAGATTTATTTTTCTATCTTGAGAGTAGCAGATAGTATAACATATTGAAAAAGGCTGCTAAAACAGGAGTATGTGCTACATTTAATATTAATAACAAATTGATTAATTCTTTAGTTCTTCCTACATTAAATATACACATAACTTTTTAAAAAGAGATATTTTTTGGCTTATATAGTAACTCCTAACATACTCAAGTAGTTAGCAATACTCTTTCAATCTTAAAATCCTAACTAAAATGGTCGTTGAGTTAAACTATATATGAAAAATTCACACTTACTAAAAAATTAGAGTCCTATCAAAATTAAAATTTCTTAATCACAAAAATTAATTATATCTACAACCTGAATATACCTTAAATGTATTATGAATCAGTAAAATTACAGTTTTTCTATATTCAACTTAATTCAATCATCATTACATATCACAAAAGCAGCATATATATATGCCTACCTCTTACACCAGGACTAAAATGATGTAAGTGTCATAGAGCTAACCAGTCTTATATAGGAGAGGGATGACCCTGCTAGGGACACTTAGAGCAGCTATGCTGGCGTAATTTCCTTAATTAGGTACAATGAACTCTGATCCAGATGTCAAAAGGAAAAACATAATTTATGAGATGTGTAATCAGCAGAAACAGAGAAGAAAGTAAGAGTGGTGACTCCTAGAGGCAGCACCTCTCAAATAACACACAGAACTCAAGATTCAGAACTCAAGATTCAGTTGAACTATCCCTAAGATCCTAATGGAAACTCAAATTCTTAGAATAATGGAAATATTCTAAGTGGAAAATATGGCAGGAATTTTACATAGCCATATCTGCATTTTAGCCAAAAGACTACTTATCAACTGTCCTATAAAAGGGTGACCTATAGAAGGGCATCAACTCTTTTTTAAACAAGGAGTGTTTTAGTAAGTCTGTGTTTTGATTGATTAATAGGCATTCCTGGGACCCAGGCATAGTCCTTGAAGATCCATCCCTGGTGCCATTCTGGGGTAAACCCCTATGGCAGTGCAGGAACCCAACTGATGAAGGCTTGAGCTTTTTTCTGGACCCCTCTGTAGTAAGAAGGGTTTTATAATACAGTAAAATACAGCAGAGAGACTAAGCAGAGAATAACTGGGTGAAAGAATCTAGGGAAGATACTTGCATTTCTATCTTTTATATTATAACGTTCAGCAAATTGTATCACTACCTGGCTAATCTCATTTTTTTTTTCATTTGCAAAATGAATACAGTAATTGAACGACTCTGAGTATTAAAGGAGATGCTGCCCACGAGCTGTTCAGTACAATATCTAACACTCATTAACAGAAAAATGCCATCCCACTTTTTCTGGCTGGTAAACAGGGTACCATACTGGTCACGTAGTTCAACGTTAATTGTTGGTGATGCCTTTAGCTCCCAAGACGGGTCTTGTAATATCACATCGACATTCATCTCACTGTGGCATGGTCTCTTAACACTGGTTCACCTAAACTCCCTCCTGCCTACTGCAAAAACCCTGCTCTGTCCATCCTGAGAGAGGGCTGCATGGTTAAGAAGATGGGAGGATGCGTGTCTCTTGCACCAAGTTCTCTCTAGTCCTTAGAATCATCATTTTTAAAATGCTTTAACCCAAAATGAAAAATATGCTTTTATTGTATTCTAGGACACATATAAAATGGGTGGAAGGGGGAGGTAGGTTTACTAAAAATATGACACACGCCGATATTTTAAAAATTGTCATGAACTATATAGATAACATATACCCAAGTGCACAGTTCAGTGGCATTTAGTACACCCGCTCTATTGTACAACCATCGGTGCCCCCATCTCCAGAGGTTTTTCATCTTCCTGCACTCAAACTCTCTATCCCTTAAACAAGAACTTCCCATTCCCCTCTCTCCCACCCCCTCTTGAACACACCATTCTACTCTGTCTCTAAAAATGTGCTACTCTTGGTATCTCATATAAGTAGAATTACAAATATTTGTCCTTTTCACACCAATATTTTTTATTTTTTAAAAAAAATTTCTGGCTACAACCTGCTAAATTGATTTCATGACCCACTAATTGGGTTGTAATCCATGGCTTAAAAAAACACAATAGGCTTAAATAGGCCCTCAGGTAAAGGACTCCTTTATATCTGACTTTAAAAAGAGAGAATCTTCCACAGTTCACAGACTAAATACCGTGACACAGAGACTTTTGAGTCATTTTAATATCATCAGCCTGGAACTTTAGGTGAGCCCCGAGGAAAACTGATTACTTTAGGGAATATGTACAGGGAAAAGGACTAGCTGGCAGAAGACCAGCTCCTGGTGTTACAGGGAGTTCAATCATCAACTAAAAGGAAGTAGTAAAAGGCTTCAAAAAGACACTTGGGGAAAAATACAAGCATTCCTTCTACCCAAGGTAGAGAAGGCAAAACTCATGTTCACCCCGGTAAAGAATATTCTGGTTTAAACCTAAATGGTTCATGAACGTCAAAAGATTTTTTAAAATGGTACTCAACAAATTTAGGTACATTAAAAGTATACATCCAAGCAGCCAAATGGAAGGGAAGAGTTATCTGGAGGCGACAGTCATCTTCTGGTAGGAGAAAGTTCAACTGGTGGAGAGAAGAGAAACAGTCCAAAGACTTGATCATCATGATGCTTTTCGTCTAATTCCTCCACTGAATGTCTATGCAAGAATCAAGGCTTTGAAAAATGAAAAGCATCTCCTCTTTGGAAAAAAAAAAAGCTGTTGACCACTATCTCAAAGATTACCAAATATGAGCGGATGGGGGCTTCTTTTATGAGATCTTTAGGGTAGGAGAAAATACTTTGTTGTGGCACATCTAAAAATGAAAGTACTCCAAAAATCTCACCAGAGTTTCAATTTTCATTGCGTGAAGAAAGAGCGCCCTTAAGCCACTTCTGTTTCTAAGATGCCTTCTTCCATTAACCAGCACGTTGGGGGTGGGGATAAAAGTCCTTTTAAGTCATCTGCTTTCACACGTTCTCATGTTGGGAGAAATGACCATGCAACACGCACAACAAACCACCAAGACTTGGTGCAGGTGAACACAGTTGAGCATTATCAACTGGTAATGAAGTTAACTGAACCTATATATCAAGATCTACAGTTACCATCATGTTACATGATAGTTGCCTGTAATGTGTAGGACTTCACAAAGTCACGCTTTGAGGATTAGTCATTTGGTGTGAAGGTAAGGTGGGGGGAACAAATTAGATGGTTGCTCTGGTCCATCAGAAGACACTGAATCGATTCCAAACCCAGGGAACCTAGCAGAGTGGCCCAAAAGCTGAGAGGTGGGCCCACCACTCTGTTTCCCTTTTTTTTCCTTGTACGCCAGTTACTGGGTAAGAAACTCTATATTCCAAATAGAGTGTGTAGTTGCTGGCTACCTTCTGTTTGCTCACTGGAGCCATGCTTTCTACCCTTCCCCATCTTCTTCTCAGCCACTGGACTATCTCAACAAGCTGCTTTGTCCTCTGTCTTGTCCTCTGGTTCAGCCAGTAGGAGGTGCCCATAGGAGATCAGAAGTCAAGAAAAGAGTGGAGTGAGGGTATGTGTTCTCCTGGATCCTTTGGGCCTAAGAATGGGATGGTTCCCCAGGATTTGTAGCCCCAAGGTACTGTACTGTCCCTTAAACTTGCCCACACTTTTGTAAATAGTCCTTTCATTAAAATCTCCACAATCCTCAAGTTTGAGTGTGCCTTCTGTTTCTTGTCAGCACCTAACTGATAAAGGGGGTTTATATAGGCTTAAGCAATGGGTGTGGGCAAATACATACATGATTAGATTAAAGATAAATAGCTGAAATGGATTTTCTTGATCTGGGCTTAAAGCTGGTATCTTTTGCCTCCAGTCCAGTGTGCTGCAAATAGGAGAAGTCTTCTAAAAGGTCAATACTATAGTGGAAACTAAGCTTGAAGTTACTCTACTTCAAATGCTGCCTTCAAAAAAACAATCATTGCCTCATTTCCCTCCCCAGCTTTCTTTTGATGTCCATTAGCATGATAAATGAAACAAGAGGGGATCAGGAAGGAGACAAACCATAAGAGACTCCTAAACTCATGAAACAAACCGAGGGTGGCTGGGGGGTAGGGGCGGGTAGGGACAGGGTGGCTGGGTTATGGACATTGAGGAGGGTATGTGCTATGGTAAGTGCTGTGAAATGTGTAAGCCTGAGGATCCACAGACATGTACCCTGGGGCAAA